>CM075987.1:3715024-3834586 GCA_038087875.1 Malacoraja senta
GACCCTGGTTAGAGGGTATGGGTCAAAATGGGCAGGTGGACTAGTGTAGATGGGGCATCTTGGTCAGCGTGGATGGGTTAGGCCACACAGCCTTGTTTCCGTCCTGTATGACTCAATACGTGGCTGGATTCTGCCTAAGCCGCTGAGAAGTATTCGCCTTTGCTGGCTGTGCTAATCATGTCGTTCAGGGGTGGGACAGGTTGTATCTGTTGCTCTTGAAGTCAATGGAACTGAAGCTCAGAGAGCCAAAGCAACGTTTTGCTACACTACACACTGGCCTTAGTCCGGCCAACCAGGGGCGTGTTTCCGGCAACTTCCATGCCCAGTCCTTGAGACAACCTTCCCCTACAGCCACTTTGAATGCCTGTGGGAATTTCCGTCAGCTCATCTAATGTCCAAGTACAAATAGCCTTGTTTCCTACGTTACAGCAGAGTGGCAACACAAGAAGGCTGCAGGTGCTGGTTTACAAAACCCCCCCACAAAGTGCTGGAGTAACTCGGTGGGTCAGGCAGCATACAGGTGATGTTTCGGGTCAGGTACCAGAGAGGTGTGGACATTAGCCCAGGTGTGGCAGTAACCAGCAAGAGGGCAGCAGTGAGCAGCCAGTACTCTTAATGGCCACTTGGTGGCAGAGTTGCTGCAGGGTCCCCAGGATTAGACACAAAGTGCTGGAGTATCGGGTCTGGCAGCATCTCTGGAGAACATGGATAGGTGACGTTTCGGGTCAGGACCCTTCTTCAGAAGCTGGTGGCTTGGTTGATTTATGTTTCGGTTTATTATTGTCCCATGTACCGAGCTACAGTGAAAAACTTTGTTTTGCATGCTCTCCAAACCGATCAGATCAGATAACACTATGCATAAATATAATACTTGAGTCAAAGTCAAGTACAATAGGTAGAGCAAAGGGGAAGATACAGAGTGCAGAATATAGTTCTCAGCATTGTAGCATCAGTTCAAGAGACAAAGTCCAATGTCCACAATGGGGTAGCGGTGAATCAGACAGCATCCTAGCTTATGGAAGGACCGTTCAGAAGCCTGATAACAGAGGGGAAGACAAAATGTGGAGGAAGGAACTGCAGATGCTGGTATAAATCAAAGATAGACACAAAATGTCGGAGTACCTCAGCGGGACAGGCAGCATCTCTGGAGAGAAGGAATGGGTGACATTTCGGGTCGTGAACCTTCTTCAGACTGATGTCAGGGGAGAGGGCGGTACATAGAAAAGGAAGTGTATAGGTAAGGAAGAATAAGGTGTGAAAACAATACAAAGGGAATGGAGATCAAGGAAAACGTAGAATAGATCATTGTTAGTTGGGAGAAGGTAGCAACAAAGCAAACAGATAAAATGTAGTCAGAGACAGTCGGGCTGGAGGGAGAACTGGGAAGGGAGGGGGGATGGAGAGAGAGGGATAGCAAGGGCTACTTGAAGTTAGAGAAGTCAATGTTCATACCGCTGGGGTGTAAGCTGCCCAAGCAAAATATGAGGTGCTGTTCCTCCAATTGCGCTGGGCCTCACTGACAATGGAGGAGCCCAGAGCAGAAAGGTCAATGTGGGAATGGAGGGGGAGTTAAAGTGTTGAGCAACCGGGAGATCAGGTAGGTTGAGGTGGACTCAGCGGAGGTGTTCAGCGAAACAATCGCCCAGCCTATGTTTGGTCTTGCCGATATATAGGAGTCCACACCTGGAACAGCGGATACAGGAGATGAGATTTGAGGAGGTGCAAGTGAACCTCTGCCTCACCTGGAAAGACTGTTTGGGTCCTTGAATGGAATCGAGGGAGGAGGTGAAGGGACAGGTGCTGCATCTCCTGCGGTTCCAGGGGAATGTACCTGGGGAGTGGGTGGTTTGGGTGGGAAGGAATGAGTTGACCAGGGAGTCGCGGAGGGAACGGTCTCTGCGGAAGGTGGAAGGGGGTGGAAATGGGAATATGTGACTAGGATCCTGTTGGAGGTTGCGAAAATGTCGGAGGATTATATGCAATATGAGACGGCTGATGGGTGGAAGGTGAGGACAAGGGGGACTCTTCCCTTGTTATGACTAGGGGGAGGGGGAGCAAGAGCGGAGCTGCGGGATATCAAGGAGATCCTAGTGAGAGTCTCATCCATAATGGAAGGGGGGAACCTCCATTCCCTAAAGAATGAGGACATCAATGATCTGGTTTGGAAAACCTCATCCTGGGCGCAGACGCGGCGTAGTCGGAGGAATTGGGAGCAGGGGATAGTCTTTGCAGGAAGCAGGGTGGGAAGAAGTGTAGTCGAGATAGTTGTGGGAGTCAGTGGGTTTGTAATAGATGTCGGTCAATAGTCTATCTCCTGTGATGGAGTCGGTGAGATAGGTGAGAACAAGGGTTCTGAACTTAAAGAAGTGTAACTTTGAGGGTATGAGACGTGAATTGGCCAAGATAGACTGGCAAGTGATTCTTAAAGGGTTGACGGTGGATATGCAATGGAAGGCATTTAAGACTGCATGGATGAACTACAACATTTGTTTATCCCAGTTTGGCAAAAGAATAAATCAGGGAAGGTAGCGCATCCGTGGATAACAAGGGAAATCAGGGATAGTATCAAAACAAAAGATGAAGCATACAAATTAGCCAGAAAAAGCAGCCTACCAGAGGACTGGGAAAAATTCAGAGTCCAGCAGAGGAGGACAAAGGGCTTAATTAGGAAAGGGAAAATAGATTATGAAAGAAAACTGGCAGGGAACATAAAAACTGACTGCAAAAGTTTTTATAGATATGTGAAGAGAAAAGATTAGTTAAAACAAATGTAGGTCCCTTGCAGTCAGAAACTGGTGAATTGATCATGGGGAACAAGGATATGGCAGACAATTGAATAATTACTTTGGTTCTGTCTTCACTAAGGAAGACATAAATAATCTGCCGGAAATAGCAGGGGACTGGGGGTCAAATGAGATGGAGGAACTGAGTGAAATCCAGGTTAGCCGGCAAGTGGTGTTAGGTAAATTGAATCGATTAAAGGCCGATAAATCCCCAGGGCCAGACAGGTTGCATCCCAGAGTACTTAAGGAAGTATATCCAGAAATAGTGGATGTATTAGTGATAATTTTTCAGAATTCTTTAGATTCAGGAGTAGTTCACTTTTAAAAAGGGAGGGAGAGAGAAAATGGGGAATTACAGACCAGTTAGTCTAACATCGGTAGTGGGGAAAATGCTAGAGTCAGTTATTAAAGATGGGATAGCAGCACATTTGGAAAGTGTGAAATCATTGGACAAAGTCAGCATGGATTTATGAAAGGTAAATCATGTCTGACGAATCTTATAGAATTTTTCGAGGATGTAACTAGTAGAGTGGATAATCCAAATCAACACTCACTAAAATTAACAACCCCACTCTCACTATCGACGGCACCACTGTCTCCCCATCTCCTCAGGCACGCAACCTTGGCGTGATCCTTGACTCAACCCTCTCCCTTGAGCCTCACATCCGCCATGTTGTCAAAACATCATTTTTTCACCTCCGCAACATTGCAAAAATCAGATCGTCTCTCACACCCCCCGCTGCTGAAAGACTCATCCATGCCTTCATCTCCTCCCGACTGGACTACTGTAACTCTCTTCTTTTCGGAATCAATTCCAGCAGCATCAACCGACTCCAACTGGTCCAAAATGCAGCCGCTCGACTCATTACCCACACCAAATCCTGGCACCACATCACCCCAGTTCTCAAAGAACTTCACTGGCTTCCCATTTCCCACCGGATCACCTACAAAATCCTGGTCCTCACCTACAAAGCCCTCAACAACCTGGCCACCCCTTATCTCATTGACCTCCTCTCCCCCTACCAACCCTCACGGTCCCTCAGATCCACATCAGCTGGTCTCCTCTCCACTCCGAAATCAAACCTCTGCACTTTTGGAGGCAGAGCCTTCTCCAGGGCAGCTCCCAGGCTCTGGAATTCCCTCCCACAACCGGTCCGAAATTCTGAGTCCCTCACCATCTTCCAGTCCCGCCTCAAGACCCATCTCTTCACCTCTGCATACCCTTAGTCCCATGTTCCCCCCCCCTCTGTCTTACTGCTCTATTTTGTTTTGTTTATTCCTGACTCTCAATTGTAAAGCGACTTTGAGTCCTGAAAAGCGCTATATAAATAAAATCTATTATTATTATTATTATAAGGGAGAACCAGTGGATGTGTTATAGCTGGACTTTCAGAAGGCTTTCGACAAGGTCCCACATAAGAGATTAGTATGCAAACTTAAGGCACACGGTATTGGGGGTTCAGTATTGATGTGGATAGAGAACTGGATGGCAGACAGGAAGCAAAGAGTAGGAGTAAACGGGTACTTTTCAGAATGGCAGGCAGTGATTAGTGGGGTACCGCAAGGCTCGGTGCTGGGACCCCAGCTATTTACAATATATATTAATGATCTGGATGAGGGAATTGAATGCAACATCTCCAAGTTTGCGGATGACACGAAGCTGGGGGGCAGTGTTAGCTGTGAGGAGGATGCTAGGAGGCTGCAAGGTGACTTCGATAGGTTGGGTGAGTGGGCAAATGCATGGCAGATGCAATATAATGTGGATAAATGTGAGGTTATCCACTTTTGTGGCAAAAACAGGAAAGTAGATTATCTGAATGGTGGCCGATTAGGAAAAGGGGAGATGCAACGAGATCTGGGTGTCATGGTACACCAGTCATTGAAAGTAGGCATGCAGGTGAGTAATCAGTGGCAGTTGGAACGGAAGGGACGTCACGACCGCGGTGCCACAGGTGCCACAGGTGCGGCCCAGGGTTGTCGCCGAGGGAGGAAGGACGGAGCCGCGGCTCGAGAGGCTAACAGGGGCTAAGAGGTAGGCCACGCACTGCAAGGGAGCAGTGGACCAGACAGAAAGAGCGGACGAAATTACCACTAGACAGCCAAACCAGTAGGTAATTTACGGCTGGGGTAAGTACTTTCCCATTTATAGGAGGTAGGATTATATAAATAAGGGGTGTTTTAATACAGTAATCCGGGTAGGGGATTCTTAATAGGACCAGTTAATTACTTATATAAGATGGGCGGCCAGGAGATGTGCCAATACTGTGAGATGTGGGAAATTGTCGACACCATTGATGTAGATGATCCCTACAGCTGCAGTAAGTGTTTGAAGCTAGCGGAACTCGAGTTCCGCATTGATGAGCTGGAGACCCAACTTCATACGCTGCGGTGCATCAGGGAGGGGGAGTATTACCTGGATGTTTTGTGCCAGGGGATGGTCACACCGACCAGTTTAACTAATTCAGTAGTTAGTGAGCATGGAAAGGAAGGTGTGGCCATAAGCGAGGCAGGTAGGGGGAACCAGGAGGAGATGCGGCAGGAGTCACAGCCCTTGTCCCTGACGAGCATGACCGAGGCTCTTACTCAATGTGAGGACGGGATCAGGGGCTGTGGGAGGGATGAGCAACCTGGCTGCAGCACCGTGGATCAGGGGGCCATTCAAGAGGGGGGAGTTAGAAGAAATGCCGTGGTGATAGGGGATAGTATTATTCGGGGGGTAGATAAGGTTCTCTGCGGCCAGCAGAACATGTCCCGAAGGCTGTGTTGCCTACCCGGTGCTAGGGTTAAGGATATCTCTGCGATGCTGGAGAGAAATTTGCAGAGTGAGGGGGAGGATCCAGTGGTCGTGGTCCATGTGGGGACCAATGACATAGGAAGGACGAGGAAGGAGGATCTGCTGAACGAGTTTGAGCAGTTAGGGAATAAATTAAAAAGCAGAACCTCGAGGGTACTGATCTCCGGATTGCTACCTGAGCCACGGGCCAAATCGGCGAGGGTACGAAAAATTAAAAAGCTGAATGCGTGGCTCAAAGACTGGTGTGGGAAAAATGGGTTTGGTTTCTTGGGCCACTGGCACCAGTACTGGGACAGGGGGGATCTGTTCTGTAAGGACGGACTTCACCTGAACGGTGCTGGGACTGGGGTCCTGGCAAATCATATAACTAGGGCAGTAGAGAGGTCTTTAAACTAAGTAGCGGGGGGGGAGGTATCAAGGGGGGCAATAACGGCAGGGGTAGAGGAAATAGAGCAGGGTATCAGTGGGGAAACGGAAAATCAAAATGTGACAGGAGGATCCAGAATGTGTGAAGATAAAGCTCTAGATGTAAAAGGGGCAAAAACAGAAAGGAAGGGTAGTAAAAATCATCTGAAAGTGCTGTATCTAAATGCACGGAGTATTCGAAATAAGATAAATGAATTAACGGTGCAATTAAGTACATATAGTTATGATATCGTGGCCATTACGGAGACATGGCTGCAAGGGGATCAGGATTGGGAGTTAAATATAGAGGGGTACTCGACAATTAGAAAAGATAGACAGGAAAGAAAGGGAGGAGGGGTGGCCCTTTTAATAAGGGAGGGAATAACGGCAATAGAGAGGAAGGATATTGCGTTGAAGGATCAGGATAGTGAAACAGCTTGGGTACAGATAGAGAATAACAAGGGGAAAAAAACACTAGTGGGTGTAATTTATAGACCTCCAAATAGCTGTGACGCTGTTAGTCAGAACATAAATCTGCAAATAGTTGACGCATGTAAAAAGGGAACTGCTGTAATCATGGGGGACTTCAATTTTCATATTAATTGGGCAAACCAAACTGGGCAGGGTAGACTAGAGGAAGAGTTTATAGAATGTATTAGAGACGGGTTCCTAGAACAGTATGTCACAGAACCGACAAGGAGGGAGGCAATCTTGGATCTGGTCCTGTGTAATGAAGCAGGATTAATTAAAAATGTCATAGTTAGGGACTCGTTGGGAACAAGTGACCACAATATGGTCGAATTCCATATTCAAATAGAAGGGGAGCAGGTTGAAACTCAGGCTAGGGTACTTAGTCTAAATAAGGGGGATTATGAAGGTATGAGGACTGAGCTGATCAAAGTTGACTGGGATAGCAGACTCAAGAATAAGACGGTACATGAGCAGTGGTGTACGTTTAAGGATCTACTGTATAACCTTCAAGAAAAATTTATTCCTATGAAGAAAAAAAGGGGTAAGGGAAAGAACAGTCAGCCATGGCTCAGTAAAACTATAAAGGATAGTATTCGGCTGAAGGCAAGGGCATATAAGGTAGCTAGAGATAGTGGGAGGGTAGAGGATTGGGAAGCATTTAAAGGTCAGCAAAAAATAACTAAGAGATTAATTAAGACGGGGAAAATAGACTATGAAAGGAATTTAGCGAACAACATAAAAACTAATAGTAAGAGTTTTTATAGCTATATAAAAAGAAAAAGGGTGGCTAAGGTGAACGTTGGTCCATTGGAGGGTGAGACTGGAGAGTTGTTGGTGGGGAACATGGAAATGGCAAAGGCATTAAACGAGTATTTTGTATCAGTCTTCACCATAGAAGACACAAAAAATATTCCAACGCTGGATAAACAGGGGGCGGTAGGAATGGAGGAGCTAAATACTATTAAGATCACCAAGGAGGTGGTATTAGGGAAATTAATGAGACTGAAGGAGGATAAATCCCCTGGGCCTGATGGATTACATCCAAGGGTCTTGAGGGAGATAGCGGTGGGGATTGTGGATGCATTGGTGATAATTTTCCAAAACTCCCTGGAGGCAGGAACGGTCCCAGTGGATTGGAAAATGGCCAATGTAACACCTATATTTAAAAAAGGAAGTAAACAGAAGGCGGGTAACTATAGACCGGTTAGTCTAACATCGGTGGTGGGTAAAATGTTAGAGACAATTATTAAAGAAACACTAACGGGGCACTTGGATAGACATGACTTCATCGGACAGAACCAGCATGGTTTTGTGAAGGGGAAGTCCTGTTTAACGAATCTGCTCGAATTCTTTGAGGAAGTAACAACCCGGGTGGATAAAGGGGAACCGGTGGATGTGGTATACTTGGACTTCCAAAAGGCTTTTGACAAGGTGCCACATAAGAGACTATTGCTAAAAATAAAAAATTATGGGATTGGGGGTAATATATTAGCATGGGTAGAGGATTGGCTAACAAATAGGAAGCAGAGAGTGGGGATAAATGGTTCATACTCGGGATGGCAACCGGTAACTAGCGGGGTTCCGCAAGGGTCGGTGCTGGGACCCCAGTTGTTCACAATTTATATAAATGATTTGGAGGAGGGAACCAAGTGTAATATATCAAAATTTGCGGACGATACAAAAATGGGAGGAAAAGTAGGGGATGAGGAGGATAGGAAGAGTCTGCAAAAGGATATAGATAAGCTAGGTGAGTGGGCAACAACTTGGCAGATGAAATTTAATACTAATAAATGTGAAGTCATTCACTTTGGGAAAAAAAATGATAGGGCAAGTTATTTTCTAAATGAGGTGGAGCTGCGTTGTAATGCAACGCAAAGGGATCTAGGGGTAGTAGTACATGAATCACTAAAAGTTAGTATGCAGGTGCAGCAAGCAATCAGGAAGGCCAATGGAGTTTTGGCCTTTATTGCTAGGGGGATTGAGTATAAAAACACGGAGGTCTTGCTGCAGCTGTACACAGTATTAGTGAGACCACATTTGGAATACTGTGTACAGTTCTGGGGTCCATACTTAAGAAAGGATGTACTGGCCCTGGAGGCAGTGCAGCGAAGGTTTACAAGATTAATTCCTGCAATGAGGGGATTGACATATGAGGAAAGGTTAAGTAGGCTGGAACTCTACTCTTTGGAGTTTAGAAGAATGAGAGGTGATCTCATTGAAACATATAAGATCGTGAGGGGCCTTGATCGGGTGGATGCACCGAGGATGTTCCCAATGATCGGGGAAACTAGAACTAGGGGACATAGTTGTAGAATAAGAGGGGGCTCTTTTAAAACTGAGATGAGGAAGAACTTCTTCACCCAGAGGGTGGTTAATTTATGGAATTCACTGCCCCAGGGAGCAGTGGAAGCAGAAACATTAAATATATTTAAGTCTAAAATAGATGGTTTTTTAGCTGCCAAGGGGATAAGGGGCTACGGGGAGAGGGCAGGGATATGGACCTAGGTATGGTTAGTATAGTAAGACCTGAGTGATCTCCTGGACAAGTGTCGATCGCCTGGATTGGGGTCGGAGAGGAATTTCCCGGATTTTTTTCCCGAATTGGACCTGGGTTTTTATCCGTTTTTTTGCCTCCCCCAGGAGATCACGCGGTTCTTGGGGTGGAGAGGGGTGATAGCGATATAAAGGGGAGGGTAGTGTCTTGTGTTCTGTGTCTTGTGTCTACTGTTTGTGGGTAAGGGTGTCTGTTTAGTGTTCAGCCATGAGCGAATGGCGGTGCGGGCTCGATGGGCCTGGTGGTCTACTCTCGCACCTACTTTCTATGTTTCTATGTTAGGTGCAGCAGGCATTGAAGAAAGCGAATGGTATGTTAGCATTCATAGCAAAAGGATTTGAGTATAAGAGCAGGGAGGTTCTACTGCAGTTGTCAGGGTCTTGGTGAGGCCATTCCTGGAGTATTGCGTACAGTTTTGGTCTCCTAATCTGAGGAAAGACATTCTTGCCATAGAGGGAGCACAGAGAAGGTTCACCATACTGATTCCTGGGATGGCAGGACTTTCATATGAAGAAAGACTGGATAGCCTCGGCTTGTACTCGCTAGAATTTAGAAGATTGAGGGGGGATCTTATAGAAACTTACAAGATTCTTAAGGGGTTGGACAGGCTAGATGCAGGAAGATTGTTCCTGATGTTGGGGAAGTCCAGAACAAGGGGTCACAGTTTAAGGATAAGGGGGAAGTCTTTTAGGACCGAGATGAGAAAATCATTTTTCACGCAGAGAGTGGTGAATCTGTGGAATTCTCTGCCACAGAAGGTAGTTGAGGCCAGTTCATTGGCTATATTTAAGAGGGAGTTAGATGTGGCCCTTGTGGCTAAAGGGATCAGGGGGTATGGAGAGAAAGCAGGTACAGGATACTGAGTTGGGTGATCAGCCATGATCATATTGAATGGCGGTGCAGGCTCGAACGGCCGAATGGCCTACTCCTGCACCTATTTTCTACGTTTCTATGTTTCTATCTAGAAACGGTAGGGAGATGTCGGAGATGGTCCAAGTGAATTTGAGTGTAGGATGGAAATTAGTGGTGAAGTTGAGGAGGTAGCACCAATGCAGTCGTCAATGTAGCGGGAGTAGAGTTCGGGGATAGGGCCAGTGTACGCCTGGAACAGTGATTATTCGACATACCCTACAAAGAGGCAGGCAAAGCTGGGGCCCATGCAAGAGCCCATAGCTACGCCTTTGGATTTGGAGAATTGGGAGGAGTCGGAAAAGTTGTTAGGCGGAGGAGAGTATCAGTAGACGGGGATTGGTTGGTTCTCCGGTCGAGGAAGAAATGGAGGGTTTTAAGACCCTCCTGGTGGGGGATGGAGGTGTAGAGTGACTGGGCATGCATGGTGAAGATGAGGGAGTGGGGGCCTGGAAAAAGGAAGTCATTGAAGAGACGAAGGGTGTGTGAGGCGTCTTGGACATAGAAACATAGAAAATAGGTGCAGGAGGAGGCCATTCGGCCCTTCGAGCCTGCACCGCCATTCATTGTAATCATGGCTGATCGTCCCCAATCAATAACCTGTGCTGCCTTCTCCCCATATCCCTTGATTCCACTAGCCCCTAGAGCTCTATCTAACTTACAAATTGATTTTAGTAAAATACCTGACACCAAACGGTTTAATTTCTAAAACTTGCTGCCAAGTTGTACACCAACTAATGTGGTGAATTATCAGTATAACAGCACATTTGAAAACAGTAAGAAAAACAGAAACAGAATTGAGAAATTAGCAGCAGGTGACTATGTTAATGTACACCGTCACAACTGGGTTGAGGCCATACACTCTATTTTGGAAGATTATCTGATGCTCATTCAATGATAGTGAACAAAATACTAACAAATACTAACAAAATACATAGGTAGGAAGGGACTGGACCAGGAGGGATAAGATGGAGTCGAGGTATGTGGAAATTAATTCAGTGGGACATGAACAAGCAGAAACAATGGGTCTGCAGGGCAATTGTGTTTGTGGATTCTGGGGAGAAGATAAAACCAGGCCGTGCGGGGCTGGGGAACGATGAGGTTGGAGGCTTTAGAGGGCAGAGAGCCAGAAGTGAAGAAATCTGAAAATGGAGTGTGATATTAAGGCCTGGTGCTCATCTGTGGGGTTATGGTCCAAGGATAAGTAGGAGGAGGTGTCAGAGAGTTGTCGCCTGGCCTCAGCCCGGTAGAGGTCAGCGCGCCAGACTACCACGGCATCTCCCTTGTCGGCGGTTTGATGATAATGTCAGGGATGCTGCAGAGTGAGTGGAGGGCTGTATGTTCGGGGGGGGGGGTGGGGTGAGGTTGGAGTAGGTAAGGTGAAAGGAATAGAGGGGAAGAAGCTGTTCCTGAGTCTGATGGTGCGCGCTTTCAAGCTTCTGTACCTTCTGCTGGACGGGAGCGGGGAGAAGAAGGAATGACCGGGGTGGGACAAGTCTTTGATTATGTTGGCTGCTTTTTCAAGGCAGCGTGAAGTGTAGATGGAGTCGATGGTAGTTGCTCCCGGAGGTTTGGTGTAGCTTTGGATTTCAAAACCCACGTGCGGCTCAGAACATGAGTGATTTAATGCCCATAACGTTTTCAAAGGGATCTGGGGAGAAAGTTCCTTTTACATTGAGAGTGTTTGATATCTAGAAGGTGGTGCCAGAGGCAGGGGGTGGAATCTGATACATTCACTCTGGTCCAGAGCCAACAAGAGGCAAAGCTTTTCACTGAACCTCGGTACATATGACAAGTGTCATGTCAGGGTGGCGAATCAGTGGAATTCATTGCCACAGACGGCTGCGGACAGTGAGTCAATGGATATTTTTAAGGCGGAAATAGATAGATTCTCGATTAGTTTAATTTAGAGATACAGCGCGGAAACAGGCCCTTCAGCCCACCGAGTCCTCACTGACTCAATCTCCTAAATTGGCTTATACTCGCTAGAATTTAGGAGATTGAGAGGGGATCTTATAGAAACGTACAAAATTCTTATGGGGTTGGACAGGCTAGATGCAGGAAGATTGTTCCCGATGTTGGGGAAGTCCAGGACAAGGGGTCACAGCTTAAGGATAAGGGGGAAATCCTTTAAGACCGAGATGAGGAAAAACTTTTTCACACAGAGAGTGGTGAATCTCTGGAACTCTCTGCCACAGAGGGTAGTTGAGGCCAGTTCATTGGCTATATTTAAGAGGGAGTTAGATGTGGCCCTTGTGACTAAGGGGATCAGGGGGTATGGAGAGAAGGCAGGTACGGGATACTGAGTTGGATGATCAGCCATGATCATATTGAATGGCAGTGCAGGCTCGAAGGGCCGAATGGCCTACTCCTGCACCTATTTTCTATGTATCTATCTATGTATCTATACCAGCGATCCCTGCGCGCTAACACTATCCTACACACACTAGGGACAATTTACACATACACCAGGCCAATTAACCTACAAACATGCCCGTCTTTGGAGTGTGGGAGGAAACCGAAGATCTCAGAGAAAACCCACGCAGGTCACGGGGAGAACGTACAAACTCCGTACAGACAGCACCCGTAGTCGGGATCGAACCTGGGTCTCCAGCGCAGCATTTGCTGTAAGGCAGCAACTCTACCGCTGCGCCACCGTGCCGCCCTCTTAGTACAGGTGCCCGGGGTTATGGAGTGAAGGCAGGGGTTAGGAGGGAGAGATAGATCAGCCACGGTTGAATGGCGGAGTAGACTTGATGGGCCGAATGGCCTAATTCTGCTCCTATCACTTATGAACAGTAAACTAAACTCAAACTCAATCACCAAAGCCTTTCTCCATCCAGTCGATAAGCTTCACTATTTTAACCATCATCTGGTCCATAACTTGCTCAATGTTTCCTGGGTTTGAGAATGTCAAAGTTAGTTTGCAGTGAATCACGTTGATGCGTTGTTGTTACTCCAGCACTTTGTGTCTAATCCTGGGGACGTCAACCTGCAGCAACTCTGCCACCAAGTGGTCATCAGGAGCATTGGCTGCCCACTGCTGCCCTCTGCTGGTCACTGCCACAGCTGGACTGCTGCCTCTTCCTCTCCCGCTACCAGACCCGAAATATCACCCAACCTTTGGCAACGCAGAGGGTGGTGGGCGTATGGAGCGAGCTGCCAGAGGAGGTAGTTGAGGCGGGGACTAAAACAACATTTAAAAGATACAGAGACTCTAAAGTCCCGGGAACTGCACTAGCGATGGGTGGATAGACACAAAAAGCTGGAGTAACTGAATGGGACAGGCAGCATCTCTGGAGAAGGGTCTTCAGAAGAGGGGTCTCGACCCGAAACGTCACCCATTCCTTCTCTCCAGAGATGCTGCCTGTCCCGCTGAGTTACTCCAGCACTTTGTGTCTATCTTTGGTTTAAACCGGCATCTGCAGTTCCTTCCGACTAGTGATGGGTGGGATTAGTTCAGGAATCCTGCCCATGACACATTTAACCCCGTGTGGGACAGTGGGACAGAGGTAGAGCTGTTGCCTCACTGCTCCAGATACCCAGGTTCAGTTCTGAGTGTAGATTAGAGTCACGGTGTCCCTATACACTGGCATCAGCCAATCATCCCTGTCCCGTCTGCAATTGGTCCAAAACGCCGCAGCAAGATTTCTGACGGGTACCCGTAAAAGGGACCACATCACCCCGATCCTGGCCTCTCTCCACTGGCTCCCAGTACGGTACAGAATCAACTTCAAGCTCCTCTTATACGTTTACAAAGCCCTTAACGGGCTTGTCCCCCCCCCCCATATTAAAAATCTTCTTACCCACCATTCTACCTCCAGGTCCCTCAGGTCGGTCGACTTGGGGCTACTGACTATCCCACGGTCTAGGTTTAAGCTCAGGGGTGACCGCGCTTTTGCGTTTGCAGCACCTAGACTGTGGAACAGCATCCCGCTGCTCATCAGAACTGCCCCCACCATCGACTCCTTTAAGTCGTGACTCAAAACCTATTTCTACTCCCTCGCGTTTTTGAGCCCCTCTGATGGGTAAACAGTTTATGTATGTATTGTTGGGGCTGTGTACCATTGTATGTAGCATATTAGTACCTGCACTGATGTGAAGCACTTTGGTCAACGTGAGTTGTTTTTAAATGTGCTATACAAATATATTTATTATTATTATTATTATACAGTGTGGAAACAGGCCCTTCGGCCCAACTCGCCCATGCCGGCCAAGATGCCCCATCTACGCTAGTCCCCCATTTGCCCCTTATCCCTCTAAACCATTCCTATCCATGTACCTGTCTATGTATCTTTTAAATGTTGTTATGGTCCCTGCCTCAACTACCTCCTCTGACAGCTCGCTCCATATACCCACTACCCTCTGTGTGAGAAAGCTGCCCCTTGGGTTCCTATTAAATCTTTTTCTGCTCACCTCAAGCCTTTGTTCTCTGGTTCTTCATTCCCTAATGGACCTGTCTCACTTAGGCGATTTTTCAGGCGACTGCCGCCGACTGTCAGTGGAACACACGCACACGCACATGCACACGCACATGCACACGCACACGCGCACGTGCACACGCGCGCGCACACACACACACGCACACACACACACACACACACACACACATCGCTTCGTTCACCAGCCCGTTATGCAGGCGGGGGACAGGGCAAGCGGGGGGGAGCGTTGTCTGATTGAAATTTATACGATGCAAAGCCAATGTGATACAGACACACACCGCGATGAACAGGAAGGTTGGCGCAGTAATTAAGATAGTGTAAGCACAGTGTACGGGAAGGGTCACTTAAATCCTTTAAAAGAGGGGGTGGGGAGAGGAGGGGGGGCACAACTTTTAAGAAGCCAGAGATACACGGCTGTGAAGCTCGGCGGACATTAACATTACCGGTCGGTTATCCTTGGTTCTGAAAACTACTGCTTACGTTTTTTCCCCCCAATGAGCCAATGAAATTCACCGGTCAGCACCGGCTACAACCTACGAGAACCTTCGACCTCCTGGCGACCCACTAGGACCTCCTGGCGACCCACCTACGGCACGAGAATTCTCGCTGCTCTCCATGGCGGCTTCATTCTAGTCGCCGCTAACTTTTCAACATGTTGAAAAATCCGCGGTGACCATAATGAGGCCGCGACCAGTTCCCAGAATGTGGGAACTCATCGCGACCATGAATGCGTCTCCCCGGCAACCACCCGCGAACATGTGGCCACCATGTGGCGACCGCATATGTCGCCTAAGAAGTCGCGTAAGTGGGACAGGCATTGTTCACCACAGACATTGTGGGCTGAAGGGCCTGTTTCTGTGCTGTACTGTTCAATGTTCTATGTAAAGGGTGTGTCACAAAATCTTCTATCCACAGTACCTGTGTTCCTTTAGCTCCTTGGTTATCAAAATAATAGTGAGGAGGGGGGGCTCGTCGGTCGGCGTAACCGGGGGGGAGAGTTGGAGATGTCGGGCGCGAGGAGCAAGGGGCCAGTAGGTGATGGATGTCTCCAGCGCCTTCAAGGTCGGCTGCAGGAGGTCCCCCCCCCCCCCCACCCCCACGGGACACAAAGATGGCCGGGCGAGGAGAGGAACGTCGGTTCACGGGAACTGCTCCAGTACATCGAGCGCACGGACAGGACCTTAGCCGAAAATTAAATATACCAGAGTTCAGACGTTCTAGGAGCAGAATTCGGCCATTCAGCCCATCAAGTCTACTCTGCCATTCATTCATGGCTGATCTATCTTTCCCTCTCAACTCCATTCACCTGCCTTCTCCCCATAACACCTATACTAATCAAGAATCTCTCTGTCCACGGTGTATATCTAATGACTTGGCCTCCACAGCCGTCTGTGGCAATGAAATCCACAGATTCACCACCGTCTGACTAAAGAAATTCCTCCTCATCTCCTTTCTAAAGGTGCGTCCTTTTATTCTGAGCCTCTGCCCTCTGGTCCTAGACTCTCCCACAAGTGGGAACATCCTCTCCACATCCACTCTATCCAGGCCTTTCACTATTGAGCAGGTTGAGCAGAGAGCTGGAGCAGTTGTGAAGGGGCAAGTGACTAGTGGATGTTCTCAAAGCTTCCTTGACAACTCCTGAGAACCTCTGGACCATTGGGAATGGTATTGAGGACCCCAAAGTGCCTGCATGGATAGCGCACACATCTCCTGCATATGAGGGAGAAATGCATGGACCAGTCTTCCTGCTCCATGGGACAGTCTGTACCAAAGATACTAGAGGAGCCAAGATAGACCACTCCTACGAAATCCAATGGACAGACGTGAAGTACGGATCGGAACGCAACGGAACGTCACTTCCGCCATCTTAGGAATAAGACCCCGATCTCCGCTATGCCTCTCGCAATTTAATCCACGTCAGTCCCTTGGATTTTTCAGTTTATCTTGGTCCCTTAGCCTTCCATGTTAAACCATTATTGTCTTTGTTGATAATAAATAAGGTGCTCCTTTAAAAAAAAGGGAAACTGCGTATAAAATGAGCAACAATGCGCAATGAAAGGTCTCTGGACCATATGAATTCTATGATCTTTGGTTTAATCAGTGTTGTGGGGGAACGGTGTGTGTGTGTTTCTGTGTGTGAGTGGCAAGATAGAGATAATATATTTCAAAGTTCCTCATGGATCAGAAGTAACTTTGATTTAAAGCAACTCATGATGTACATAAGCCATAAAGGCAGTTATATTTGCCTTTATATTTTGCTATAAGATATAAGGAACATAAGCCATAAGCCAATATATTTGCCTATATTTATATATTATATATGATACACACACATATATAAATGTGATATTGATGTATATAATTATATAACACACATACATATTTCTCTAGTTTCTTATATATATAAACACACATATTAATTATATATATATATGATGCGTATATATGTGTGATATGTATGTATATAAATATATAACACACACATATATGTTTCTCTAGTTTCTTTCTTGTGATCTCTAATTTTGTTGAACTTTATTTTCTTTCATTCAACCTCTCTCTGAAATCCTAATATTGTGAATAAATATAAATGAACACATGCCAAGATATTCTTTCATTCTATATTAGTGTAAAGAAATATAGTGTGTACATACCTACATTGATGCAGAAGTGTGAGCATTAGACATGAATACTGTGCATTGCTACCATCGTTTAGTTTTTAATGTAACATATATTTGAGGGAAATCTACATATATTTGAGGGAAATGAGTTACCGTATTTCCCGGCAATGACGACGCACCACCATTTGAGTTGCTAAATTTTGAAAAAAGGATGGCGGGACAGGATCGTGGGTTTGGTTTAGTCCAGGGGTCCGCAGCCTTTTTTGCATAGGGGCCAGGACCCTCCGTGACCAGCTGCAGTTCCCAGGTCACCTGCGAGCCCTGGGTCTAGCTGCGGTTCCGCTGTCCGGTCCCGGCGGCCGCTCGCAGTCACCTGAGCTCTGAGTGAGTTTTTAAATGTGAATATCTCATAACTAAACATTTGTGGGTTAGCAGTATATTGCATCAATCCACTCAATTATAAATCATTCCACAACAAAATTCATAAACAAGGATAACACTTTTTATTTCTGTCATTTATGGTAAGATTTACATAATTTATTGTTTTATGTGTGAGATATACAGGGTGTTCAGAACAAAGACGGCAGTTCTTTGACAAGTACTCCGTAGTTCGCTATAGGAGATCTTATCAACGAGTATTCTGGACCCACTGTCAACATCTGAAATTACAGTTAAATATCATATAGAATTAACTTAAAAGAACAAATCATAACTGCAGAATGGATGATATGTCACTTAAATGCAATTGTTTTCAGGGGTGGGGAGGGACATGTATATTGAAGATGCATTTTTCCTCTAGTGGGTCAATTTATGCCTACTGAATAAATTCTGTATTCATGCCTACTATATTCTGTTGTGCTGAAGCAAAGCAAGAATTTCATTGTCCTATCTGGGACACATGACAATAAACTCACTTGACTTGACTTGATTTATCATAAATGTAGAAGAGCTTACAATACCATGCATGCCTTACGACAAGGACAAAACCAAAAATGTACAGCAGTGTAAAAATTGATACCTTTATTATTGTTTAAGAAGGAACTGCAGATGCTGGAAAATCGAAGGTAGACAAAAATGCTTGAGAAACTCTCCAGTACTTTTGTCTACCTTTATTATTGTGCTAAGTCTAGATCTATAAAAGAAGACTTTCTGATAACTTGCTCATGTATCAAAAAATGTCTTATATAATATAGTCGTCAAGTCAAGTGAGTTTATTGTCATGTGTCCCTGGTAGGACAATGAAATTCTTGCTTTGCTTCAGCACAACAGAACATAGTAGGCATTTACTACAAGGCATTCTATAAATATATACACAATGGTCAATATACTGATAAAGTGCAAATAACAGTATTGGCTAGTAAAGTTCAGTGTTATGTCCGAGCCAGGTTTAATAGCCTGATGGCTGTGGGGAAGTAGCTGTTCCTGAACCTGGTCGTTGCAGTCTTCAGGCTCCTGTACCTTCTACCTGAAGGTAGTAGGGAGATGAGTGTGTGGCCAGGATGGTGTGGGTCTTTCATGATGCTGCCAGCCTTTTTGAGGCAGCGACTGTGGTAGATCCCCTCGATGGAAGGGAGGTCAGAGCCGATGATGGACTGGGCAGTGTTTACTACTTTTTGTAGTCTTTTCCTCTCCAGGGCGCTCAAGTTGCCGAACCAAGCCACGATGCAACCGGTCAGCATGCTCTCTACTGTGCACCTGTAGAAGTTAGAGAGAGTCCTCCTTGATAAACCGACTCTCCGTAATCTTCTCAGGAAGTAGAGGCGCTGATGTGCTTTCTTAATAATGGCATCATTGTTCTCGGACCAGGAAAGATCTTCAGAGATGTGCACGCCCAGGAATTTGAAGCTCTTGATCCTTTCAACCATGGACCCGTTGATATAAACGGGACTGTGGGTCCCCATCCTACTCCTTCCAAAGTCCACAATCAGTTCCTTGGTTTTGCTGGTGTTGAGGGCCAGGTTGTTGTGCTGGCACCATATGGACAGTTGCTCGATCTCTCTTCTATACTCTGAATCATCCCCATCAGTGATACGTCCCACCACAGTGGTGTCATCAGCGAACTTGATGATGGAGTTCGCACTATGTCTGGCTACGCAGTCATGAGTATAGAGTGAGTACAGCAGGGGACTGAGCACGCAGCCTTGAGGTGCTCCCGTGCTGATTGTTATCGAGGCTGACACATTTCCACCAATACGAACAGACTATGGTCTGTGAATGAGGAAGTCGAGGATCCAATTGCAGAGGGATGCGCAGAGACCCAGTTCTGCGAGTTTGGTAACCAGCTTGGAGGGGATGATTGTGTTAAATGCCGAGCTGTAATCGATGAATAACAGCCTGACATATGAGTTTTTGTTGTCCAAGTGGTCCAGAGCGGAGTGGAGGGCCAGCGAGATCACAACCACCGTTGATCTGTTGTGGCGGTAAGCGAACTGCAGTGGGTCCAGGTTTTTGTCGAGGTAGGAGTTGATCTGCGTCATGATCAACCTCTCAAAGCACTTCATCACCACAGGCGTTAGTGCCACAGGTCGATAGTCATTGAGGCACGTCACCTTACTCTTCTTGGGCACTGGTATAAAATGGCAATAATACATTGCCAGGATCATAAGAATAGAATTATATATGTTACAGTCATTATACATTGGGAAGGAAATTAAGGCTTTAATGTGTGCTCCTCATGGCATGTAGTTGTTCCCTATAACTCTATTTATCATGTATTTTAAACACCATTAATCCGTGTACATTGTGTATATTTAACACCATTTATCCTGTATTTTAAACACTATTTCAAACCGGCTTAAACACAAGCCGATTCGGGGCCTCCGATGCTTGCAAGGTCCTGAATCGGCCGCCTCCTACCGGAGACCTGGGGCTTCATGATGTTATAGGCCGCGGGCTGGCGGTCGGAGCTTTTCTCCGGCGATGAATCCCAGACTCCGCGAGGGAAAGTGCTTGCTGGCCCCGCGACTAGAAGCTCTGCACACAGCGGCTTCAGAGTGTTATAGTCCGTGGGCCAGTGAGTAGAGCAATTCTTCTGGCGACCCCCGGCTCCGCGATCTGAGCTATAGGAAGAGATCGGCCTCAAGACAGAAAGTTATAATTTTTTTCTTACCTTTCGTCTTTAGTGGGGAACCTGAAGAAAGACTGCTAGAAAGTGCTTGAATCGCTTACATTGGCGATTCGAGCACTATAGCAGAACGGCTCGCTACGCTGGTAGATGTGGACGCCATGACAGAAGCCCATTAAAAAAAAAAAACCTCATATATTCGATTCCCAAAATGGCGCGAAACAAATTACCCATGAGCCCATGACCGTACTACAGCTTTTTCATCGAGTGGTTTATCTTGGTTTCTCTGGTATCTTTGGTCTGTACATCCCACACCCCATTCATCAACCACCCCAGAAGCTTCTCTAGTATCTTTGGTCTGTACATCCCACACCCCATTCATCAACCACCCCAGAGGCCACGAACTGGAGAGGAAACAGCGTTCATTCTACTTCATTGTCACCTGTGCCCTACACAGTGAAACTCTCTTTACAGAGATCACACATGCACGAGTCGACATATTTTAGTGCCATTTACAAAAAGTCCAGTCTGGTCATAAGCTCATATGTGATAGGGGTACAATGAGGCCATTCGGCCCACCAGGTCTACACCATTCAATCATGGCTGATCTATCTCTCCATCCCAACCCCATTCTCCTGCCTTCTCCCCATAACCCCTCACACCCGCACTAATCAAGAATCTATCTATCTCTGCCTTCAACATATCCACTGACTTGGCCTCCACAGCCGTCTGTCCAGGCACTCGATGCACTGGAGTGGCTCCCGATCCAGGCAAGCCCCAGGCTGCTGCAGGGCCTCCTCCATCACCTTTGACCGGGTCGGCTCGCCGACCCACGTCCCTCTCCCCGCCCGCCCACCTCCTGCAGCTGACCGTGAAGGTACTGGAGGCAGTACCCCGCCCCCTCTCACACCAGCCCACTCCTCGCGTCCCTCATCACCAGCACCTCCCTCCTCATCATCCACCTGGTCTTCGGGGCTGAGTCAGCAGATTCCCAGCTTCCACCCTGCAGGCTGCGGCCCACCAGGTCCTTCTTCACAGCAGCAATCCAGGCCCACCGCCATGAATAACATATCATTGCAGAGTTTGTGCGTGTTTTAACGATTTTAAGAGTGATGTTGGTAAGCATGCAGGTAGAGCAGGCAGTGAAGAAAGCGAATGGCGTGTTGGCCTTCATAACAAGAGGAGTTAACTACAGGAGCAAAGAGGTCCTTCTGCAGTTGTACAGGGCCCTAGTGAGACCACACCTGGAGTATTATGTGCAGTTTTGGTCTCCAAATCTGAGGAATGACATTCTTGCTATTGACGGAGTGTTCACAAGGTTAATTCCTGGGATGGCGGGACTGTCATATGTTGAGAGAATGGAGCGGCTGGGCTTGTATACACTGGAGTTTAGAAGGATGAGAGGATATCTCATTGAAACATATAAGATTATTAAGGGATTGGACACGCCAGAGGCAGGAAACATATTCCCGATGTTGGGGGAGTCCAAAACCAGGGGCCACAGTTTAAGAATAAGGGGTAAGCCATTTAGAACAGAGATGAGGGAAAACTTTTTCACCCAGAGAGCTGTGAATTTGTGGAATTCTCTGCCACAGAGGGCGGTGGAGGCCAATTCTCTGGATGCTTTCAAGAGAGATTTAGATAGAGCTCTTAAAGATAGCGGGGTCTGGATATAGGGAGAAGACAGGAACGGGGTACTGATTGTGGATGATCATCCATGATCACATTGAATGACGGTGCTGGCTCGAAGGGCCGAATGGCCTACTCCTGCACCTTTTGTCTACTGTCTATTGTCTATTGTCTATTGTTTCTAAACAATGTTTTTTGTATAAGTAACAAAACGTAACTTCAAACTTGGTGATCAGGATTGTACAGCAAGGTTTAGGTTGATTATTGTCAAGTGTACTGAGGTATGGTGAAAGTTTTATTTTGTTTGATATCCATTCAGATAATATAATACATAAATACCATCAAGTCAAACAATAGGGTAGAGCAAAAGGGGAAGGTACAGAGTGCATTGTAGCGCATCAGTTCCAGAGACAAAGTCCAATGTCCGCAATGGGGTAGAGGTGAATCGGAGAGTACTCCAGCTTATTGAAGGACCATTCAGAACCCTGATTACAGAGGGGAAGAAGCTGTTCTTGAGTCTGGTGGTGCGCGCTTTCAAGCTTCTCCACCGAGGATGTTCCCAATGATCGGGGAAACTAGAACTAGGGGACATAGTTGTAGAATAAGAGGGGGCTCTTTTAAAACTGAGATGAGGAAGAACTTCTTCACCCAGAGGGTGGTTAATTTATGGAATTCACTGCCCCAGGGAGCAGTGGAAGCAGAAACATTAAATATATTTAAGTCTAAAATAGATGTTTTTTTAGCTGCCAAGGGGATAAGGGGCTACGGGGAGAGGGCAGGGATATGGACCTAGGTATGGTTAGTATAGTAAGACCTGAGTGATCTCCTGGACAAGTGTCGATCGCCTGGATTGGGGTCGGAGAGGAATTTCCCGGATTTTTTTCCCGAATTGGACCTGGGTTTTTATCCGGTTTTTTGCCTCCCCAGGAGATCACGCGGTTCTTGGGGTGGAGAGGGGTGATAGCGATATAAAGGGGAGGGTAGTGTCTTGTGTTCTGTGTCTTGTGTCTACTGTTTGTGGGTAAGGGTGTCTGTTTAGTGTTCAGCCATGAGCGAATGGCGGTGTGGGCTCGATGGGCCTGGTGGTCTACTCTCGCACCTACTTTCTATGTTTCTATGTTTCCACCTTCTGCTGGACGGGAGCGGGGAGAAGGGGGGTGTATTGAAGCAGGTGGAAGACTGGTTTGACTGGGCACCTCAGCACACGGATGGATGGATGATGGGTGAGGAGATGAGGCTTGGCGACTGAGTGGGGAACAGGCATCAGAATCTAGCAGCATAAGAAACATGCGATGCACAGCCATCTTCACACAAACTGGGAGATTTAGATTAGTTTAGAGATACAGCGCTGAAACAGGCCCTTCGGTCCACTGAGTCCTGCAGTTCCCGCACAGTAACACTATCTTACACACACTTGGGCCAATTTACAATTATAGCAAGCCGATTAACCTGCACGTCTGTGTAGTGTGGGAGGAAACCGGAGCACCCGGAGAAAACCCACGCAAGTCATGGGGAGAACGTACTAACTCCGTACAGACAGCACCCGTTGTCAGGATCGAACCCGGGTCTCTGGAGCTGTTAGGCAGCAACTCTACCGCTGTGCCACCATGTCACCAAGAGGGAGATGCCGAAACTGGCCACCAATCTGGTGTTTTAGTCACTGAATTCAGGAGCGGACCCTGTTTCAGGTGAGACTGCGGGCAGCTTGTGAACACAGGCCACCCCCAGGATATGACACACATATGTTGATGTCTGTGGAATGGGTGACCTCCACAAAGCAAACTCCCTGTGGAGATCTGGCAACTGTTCTGCCCTGGTGCTCTGCGTATAGACTCCAACAATCCCCAGAAAAAGCATTTTATCGGGATGCATCACAGCACGGTTTGGGAACAGCTCCATCCAAGACCGCAAGAAATTGCAGCGAATTGTGGACGCAGCCCAGACCATCACACAAACCAACCTCCCTTCCACTGACTCCATCTACACCTCACGCTGCCTCGACAAGGCCGGCAGCATAATCAAGGACCAGTCGCACCCCGGCTACTCCCTCTTCTCCCCTCTCCCATCGGGCAATAGGTACAGAAGTGTGAAAACGCACACCTCCAGATTCAGGGACAGTTTCTTCCCAGCTGTTATCAGGCAACTGAATCATCCTTCCACAACCAGAGAGCGGTGCTGAACTACTATCTACCTCTTTGGTGACCCTCAGACTATCTTTGCTGGCTTTACCTTGCACTGAATGTTATACTCTTATCACGTCTCTCTGCACTGTAAACGGCTCGATCATGTATTGTCTTTCTGCTGACTGGTTAGCACGCAACAAAAGCTTTTCACTGTACCTCGGTACACGTGACAATAAACTAAATTGAACTGAACAGATAGTCCATTCATCCGATCATGCCTGTGCTGGCTCTTTGAAGGAACGACCTCATTTGGCCATATTGTTTGGTCCATCACATTGTACTGTAATAGATACAACACTGAAACAGGCCCTTCAGCCCATCAAGTCAAGGGTCACACAGCAGGGAACAGACCCATCGGCCCAACTTTCGCATGCCAACCAACATGCCCCAGCTACACCAGTCCCACCTGCCTGTGTTTGGCCCATACCCCACTAAACCTATTCTATCCATGTACATATCAAAATACTGCTTAAACATCATGATAGTACCTGCCTCAATGCTGTATCTCTAAACGTTTTTAGACTTTAGAGATACAGCCTGGAATCTAGCCCTTCTGCCCACCGAGTTCGCGCCGACCAGCGATCAGCTCGTACACGCGCACTATTCTACACACTGGGGACAATTTACAATTTTACCAAAGCCAATTAATCTACAAACCCACACTTCTTTGGAGTGTGGGAGGAAACCGGAGCACCCGGAGAAAACTCACGCAGTCACAGGGAGAACGTGCAAACTCTGTACAGACAGCATCCATGGTCAGGATCGAACTCGGGTCTCTGGCACTGTGAGGCAGCAACTCTACCGCTGCGCCACCGTGCCACCCCAACACTCCAAACTAAATGAAGACTCCTTGAGTCAAGCACTATGGACAGGGTGCAGTCCCATTGGAGGGCGCCTGATGGCGCCAATGAGCTGCTACACCAGTGAAGTTGGCACCTTGCCATGGCTGGCACCAGGCACCAGGGGGCACAGTTGAGCCTTCTATCGACCCCGATAAAAGAACATTCACATGCAGAATTCACATTGATTGACGAACTGCAGGATCACAGAAGTCACTTGCACACCTTTCATTTCTAATGGGTGGTTTATAAATACTTGTTGGAAGATGCATTCAAACCATGCACAGAGTCGCTTGCCCAGAGTAGGGGAATCGAGGACCAGAGGACATGGGTTAGACAGTTACATGGATAGGACAGGTTTAGTTTAGTTTAAGGATACAGCGCGGAAACAGGCCCTTCGGCCCACCGAGTCCGCACCGACCAGCGATCCCCGCACATTAACACTATTCTACATACACTAGGGACAATTTATAATTATATTAACCTACAAACCTGTACGTCTTTGGAGTGCGGGAGGAAACTGGAGCACCCGGAGAAAACCCACGCAGGTCACGGGGAGAACGTGCAAACTCCGTACAGACAGCACCCGTAGTCAGGATTGAACCCGGTTTCCCTGGCGCTGTGCGACAGCAACACTACTGGTGCACCACTGGTCCGGGTTCAGTGGGATATTGTCCAAACACAGGCAGCTGGGACTCTGCCCCCAACACCTTGTCCTTCAGTGTCCGGGCTCCTGGGTACGTGCACACAGCTGCTGACTGTTCCCATGGTAAAAATGAACGGGGGCAGCACGGTGGAGCAGCGGTAGAGTTGCTGCCTCGCAGCGCCGTAGACCCGGGTTCGATCCCGACCACGTGTGCTGCCTGTACGGAGTTTGTACGTCCTCGCTGTGACCGCGTGGATTTTCTCCAAGATCTTCGGTTTCCTCCCGCACTCCAAAGACGTGCGGGTTTGCAGGTTAATCGGCTTGGTATAAATGTATAATTGTCCCCAGTGTGTGTAGGGTATTGTTAGTGTGCAGGGATCGCTGGTCGGCGCGGACTCGGTGGGCTGAAGGGCCTGTTTCCGCGCTGTGTCTCCAAACTGTGGAGATTTGTGTCTGTAAACTACACTGAACTCTAAACTAAACAAGAGAGATAACGGCAGCAGATGATGCTCGGTGGAAGTGTTGTAGTGGGGTACAAGAGGACACTGCATCTTCACTGGTAGACAAAGGTGCTGGAGAAACTCAGCGGGTGAGGCAGCATCTCTGGAGCGAAGGAAATAGGCAATGTTTCGGGCCGAAACGGCTCGAAACGTTGCCTATTTCCTTCGCTCCATAGATGCTGCCTCACCCGCTGAGTTTCTCCAGCACTTTTGTCTACCTTCAATTTTCCAGCATCTGCAGTTCCTTCTTAAACAACTGGTGAAGATGGTGTTTGGATAGTTCTCACTCTGTGCTCCAGCACCCTCTGCCTTGTCGTTCTGTGTCCGGGCTCCTGGGATCGTGCACGCAGCTGCTGACTGTTCCCATGGTAAAGCCTTGCCCCGAGTGTTCACTCTCTCGCATGGAGCACCTTGGCACGGCACGCAGTCTCGGCTCCATTGACATGAACAGCAGGGTTCAAGGTGAAGGGGAAAAGATTTCATAGGAATCTGAGGGGTAACGTTTTCACACAAAGGGTGGTGGGTGTATGGAACGAGCTGCCGGAGGAGGAGGTAGTTGAGGCGGGGACTATCCCAACGTTTAAGAAACGGTTAGACAGGTACATGGATAGGACAGGTTTGGAGGGATATGGGCCAAAAGTGGGCAGGTGGGACTGGTGTAGATGGGACATGTTGGGCAGTGTGGGCAAGATGGGCCGAAGGGCCTGTCTCCACAGTGTACCACTCTATGACCTTATATACCGATTGCAACAGATAATAACGGAGGTATCAGCTCCTCCCGATGCTGGAGGATGTTACTGAGCAGCTGAGGAGGCCACAGCTCAGGTACTACAGCGCTGACTACACAAGACAAGCCCAGGGGGCGTGAGCAAGTACCAGGGGAGCTGATCTAACGCACAGCGGCAGGAGGAGAATGCCTCAGTTGGCAATACAGCCTTCAAAACAACCCAGTACATTTATCCATTACTCTTCCTCACCCCACACTTCAAAGCAAGTGTTCAAATGTTATGGAAGGAACTGCAGATGCTGGTTTACACCGAAGATAGACAGAAAATGCTGGAGTAACTCGGCGGGTCGGGCGGCATCTGTGGAGAAAAGGATTTGGTGGCGTTTCGGATGGAGGCCTTTCTTCCGACTGATCAAATATTAATTTGTATTTGCGTGTGATTTATACCGTGGCCCAGGCTCAGAGGAGGAGATGAGGCCTGGGGCAGATCAACACTTGAACGACACAAGGTGCTGGAGTAACTCAGCGGGCCCTTCCCCATCTCTGGGAAACGTTTTGGGTCGAGACTGAAGAAGGGTCCTGACCGGAATCATCACATCCTTTTCCTCCTTTTCATCCAGAGTTACTCCAGCACTTTGCGTCTTCTTTTGTAGACCACCCTCTGCAGTTCCTTGTATCTCCTGGTGGCATTGAATAGTAGGGCAGGCTCGAGGGGCTGAGTGGCCATGTCTATCGTGCCCTTTTGCTTGTGACTTTGGTTTGCACGTCACAGATTGGCTGAGGAAGAGCTGGATGCCGTGCAGTTTAGTTTTAGCTTAATTTAATTTTGGTTAATTGGCTTCGGTAAAGATTGTAAACAGTTCCCTGGTGTGTAGGGTAGTGCTAGTGTGGGGGTGGCTGGTCGGTGCGGACTCGGAGCCTGTTTCCGCGCTGTACCTCTGACGTAAACTCCTCCCATGCCTGCACACACGAGGCAATTCACAGCAGCCAATTCACCTCCCAACCCGCACGTCTCCGGGGGGGGGGACTGCAGCACCCCAGGGGAAGAACATACACGCAAATACAAATCAACATTTGATCAGTCTTAAGACGGGTCTCGATCCAAAATATTGTATTCAAGAGAGAGTTCGATTTAGCTCTCAGGGCTAACGGAACCAAGGGATACAGGGAGAAAGCAGGAACAGGGTACTGATTCTGGATGATCAGCCATCACCATATTGAATGGCGGTGCTGGCTCGAAGGGCCGAATGGCCTACTCCTGCAGCTATTTTCCATGTTTCTATGTTTCTATGAAAAGTCACCAAATCCTTTTCACCACAGATGCTGCCTGACCCGCTGAGTTACTCCAGCAATGTGTGTTCTTGTCTGGATCCAGGGACAGCATTACAAATTCTGGAGTGGTATCTGGGGATTTTAAATTCAAGTCATTAAATAAATCTGCAAATTATATGAAGGTAAACTCATAACAGCGACTAGTGAAGCTCTAAAAACACATCCACTGGTTGATGAAGGGAATCTGCTGTTTGTTAGACTACAGAACCTCAACCTGTGGCCTTTAGTTTTTAATTTAAAGATACAGACCCTTCAGCCCACCGACCAGCGATCCCCGCACACCAACACTACCCTACACACACTAGGGACAGTTTACACTTATACCAAGCCTATTCACCTACAAACCTGTACATCTTTAGAGTGTGGGAGGAAACCGAAGATCTCGGAGAAAACCCACGCGGGTCACGGGGCGAACGTACAAACTCCGTACAGACAGAGCATGTAGTCGGGATCGAACCCGGGTCTCCGGCGCCACGAGCGCTGCAAGGCAGCAACTCTACCGCTGCGCCACCGTGCCCACCCACAAAGTGTTTCTCTGTCCACAATGTCTGGTATTGTGGGTGTTGCCCACATCTTGTGAATGAGTTTGAAACAACCTAACTTCATACAACACAGGAACAGGCCCTTCGGCCCACAATGCCCGTGCCGAACATGACGCCAAGTTAAACTAATCTCCACAGCCTGCGCGTGATCCATATCCCTCCATTCCCTGCATATCCACGTGCATATCCAATAGCCGCCACCACCACCAGGCCTGGCAGCGCGGTCCAGGCACCCACCACTCTCTGTGTAAGACAAACATCGCCTCACACAGCTCCATAGTGGCACAGCAGTAGAGTTGCTACTTTACAGCACCAGGGATCTGGGTTTGGTCTCCAGTGAGGTCGATAGTATCTCAGGATCACTATTTAGTTGTGGTAGGATGATGGAAAGCTTTTTGTTGCGTGCTAACCAGTCAGCAGAAACACAATACATGATTAGTGTACAGACACATAGGGGAATAACGTTTAGTGCAAGGTAAAGCCAGTAAAGTCCAATCAAAGATAGTCCGAGGGTCACCAATGAGGTAGATAGTAGTTCTGCACCGCTCTCTGGTTGTGGTAGGATGGTTCAATTGCCTGATAACAGCTGGGAAGAAACTGTCCCTGAATCTGGAGGGGTGTGTTTTCACACTTCTGTACATTTTGCCTGATGAGAGAGGGGAGAAGAGGGAGTGAGACTGGTCCTTGATTATGCTGCTGGCCTTGCCGAGGCAGCGTGAAGTGTAGACGGAGTCAATGGAAGGGAGGTTGGTTTGTGTGATGGTCTGGGCTGCGTCCACAATTCTCAGCAATTTCTTGCGGTTTGAAAACGCGACGTCCTGAAAATGGATGTTGAAGTCACTATATGAATGCAAAGTGGTGGGTAATCATCAGAGACTAGTGACAAGACTGCACTTTGACTCTGAGTGGTAACATTGGCAACTCAGCTAATGGGGAGGATCCATTACATTTTATTAAATTGAAAGATACAGCAGGGAAACAGACCCTTCAGCCCACCCAGTCCATGCTGACTATTGATCACCCGTTCACACCAGTGCTATGCTATCCCACTCTCTCATCCACTCCCTACACACTAGGGGCAATTCACAGAGGGCCAATCAACCTAAAATCCCGCCAGTCTGTGGGATGTGGGGGAGACTGGAGGAAACCCATGCAGTCAGGGGGAGAACGTGCAAACTCCACACAAACAGCACCTGAGGTCAGAATTGAACCCGGGTCTCTGGCGCTGTGAGGCATCAGCTCAACTAGCTGCACCTCTGTTAAGAACGGATAAATTCTGCGCTCTTTAGTGTTCTCATTGTTTTCCAAAGTGCGTTGTTGATATGAAGCAGGAATTGTAAATCTTTGTGAATGTGTCCTTGAAGGCTTTCAGGTGAACAAGAATAAACTTGGTGAGTGAGCTTCTTCCATGCAGTATTATAACAATCACTTTTACAAAGCAGTCATCAAACCTTAAAATCCTGCCTTTCAGTGCTCTTCTGCTCGTTGCCTCACCGAGTCTCTTGCCCAGAGTAGGGGAATCGAGAACCAGAGGACATACTGTAGGTTTAAGGTGAGGGGGGAAAGATTTAATAGGAACCTGAGGGGTAACTTTCATACAATAGGTGGTGGTTGTACGGAACGAGCTGCCGGAGGAGATAGTTGAGGCAGGGACTATCTCAACGTTTAAGAAATATTTGAACAGGAACACAGATAGAACAGGTTTAGATGGATAAGGGCCAAAGGCAGGCAGGTGGGAATAGTGTAGATGGGACATGTTGGTTGGTGTGGGCATGTTGGGCTGAAGGGCCTGTTTCCATGCTGTATGACTCGATAACTCTATGAGATGCGTGGGGCGAGTTTTTTTTTACACAGGGCCACACAGGCCCTTCGGCCCAACTTGCCCTTGCCGACCAGGATTTCTCATCTATGCTGGTCCCAACTGCCTGTGTTTGGCCCATATCTCCCTAAACCTCTCCTATTCATGTGCCTGTCCAAGTGTGTTTTTAAATGCTGTTATTGTAGCAGCCTGAAGGGCTGGCGTCCACACTGGAAGCCTCAATGGGTCCATGACTCTGTGACTCCCCTTGATCATGAATCGGATGCTCGGTGCTTTTAGCTAACGGAGAAATCTCAGGCTGTGCTAAACCTAAAATGGACACGGAGTGACTTGAGGAAGACATAATCAAAGACGTGTCCCACCCCGGTCATTCCTTCTTCTCCCTGCTCCCATTGAGCAAAAGCTACAGAAGCTTGAAAGCGAGCACCACCAGACTCAGGAACAGCTTCTTCCCCTCTGTTATCAGCCTTCTGAACGGTCCTTCCATAAGCCAGCGTACTGTCTGATTCACCTCTACCCCATTGCGGACATTGTACTTTGTCTCTGGAACTGGTGCTGGACAATGCTGAGAACTATATTCTACATTCTGTATCTTCACCTTTGCTCTACCGACTGTACTTGAGTTTGGCTGGAGTTTATGTATCTGTTTGGAAAGGGCTGGACGTCCTGAGGTGTATAAAGTTAAATAAATCTCCCAGGCCTGATCAGGTATAACCAAGGACAATGTGAGAAGCTAGAGAATAATTTACAGGGGCCCTGGCTGCGATATATGAACCATCATTAGACACAGATGGGGTGGCAGAAGACTAGAGGGTGGCTAATGTTGTGCCCCTATTTAAGATGGGCTGCATGGTAAAAACCTGGGAACTATAGTTCCAGTGAGCGTGTGTGGTAGGCACGTTACTGGAGAAGATTCTGATAAGATATATATGCATTTGGATACGCAGGGACTGATTAGGGATAGTCAGCATGGTTTTGTACGAGAGTGATATGTCTTACAAATCTGAGTGTTTTGAAGAAGTATCTAAAAAGGTTGATGAGGGCAAAGTCGTGTATAAGGATTTCAGCAAGGTATTTGATAAGGTTCCACAGGGGAGGCTGTCCTGAAAGGTTAGATCGCATGGGATCCAGGGAGAGAGCTGGATAGAGAATTGGCTTCATGGAAGGAGGCAGAGGGTGATGGTGGAGGGTTGTTTGTTTGGACTAGAAGCCTGTGTCTAGTGATGGGCCTCATGGTTCGGTGCTGGGCTCGTTACTGTGTGTGGTTCATATCAATGATTTGGATGAGAACGCATGAGGCATAATTAATAAGTTTGCAAATGACATTAAATTAGGTGGTATTGTAGATAGCGAAGATGTTTATCAAAAATTACAGCTTGATCTTGATAAGTGCGAGATGTTGCATATTAGGACTAACCAGGGCAGATCCAACACAGTGGAAGGCAGGGCTCTGGGGAGTGTTGTAGAGCAGAGGGGTGTAGCAGTGGAGGTACATAGCTCCTTGAAAGTGGCGTCACAGGTAGATAGGGTGGTAGAGAAGGCGTTTGATAATTTGGCCTCCATCAATCGGGGTATTGGGTATAGACGTTGGGATGTTATGTTCCAATTGTACGAGTCGTTCTTGGAGTTTCGTGTTCAGTTTTAGTCACCCTGCTATAGGAAGGTTGGAAAGAGTGCAGAGAAGATTTATGAGGATGTTGGCAGAACTCAAGGACCTGAGTTATAGGGAGAGGTTGGGCAGTATAGGGCTTTATTTATGGAGAGCAAGAGGCTGAGCGGTGATTTTATAGAGGTGTATAAAATCTCGAGGGTAACAGATATGGTGAATGCACAGAGTATTTTACCCAGGGTCGGGGATCACCAATTCCTTCTCTCCAGAGATGCTGCCTGTCCCGCTGAGTTCCTCCAGCACTCTGTGTCCATCTTCATTGCTAGACGTGACAGGCTCGCTGAGGGGGCTGGCTAATTTGCGGGCAGGCTGATGCTGCTCGAATTAAGTTACCCTCAACCAAGCAACACAACTCAGCAGACACAGGCTTAACATGTAGTAAACAGGCACTGATTATTAGCTGTGTAGGGGAATGCTGTGAAACTCATGGAGTGACAGAATCACCATGGGATTAATCCTGTCCCAACAACATCAGAATGCGAAGATGCAAGAAGCCGCCGGTGCAGTTTAATGTCATGAAACTGGAAAGCACGCAGAGAAGATTTAGCCTAGCCTAGTTAATGGTCACGTGTACAGAGGTACAGTGAAAAGCTTTTCCATGCTAACCAGTCAGCGGAAAGACAATACATAATTAGGGCAGTCAAGGTGGTGCAGCGGTAGAGTTGCTGCCTTACAGCGAATGCAGCGCCGGAGACCCGGGTTCGATCCCGACTACGGGTGCTGTCTGTACGGAGTTTGTACGTTCTCCCCGTGACCTGCGTGGGTTTTCTCCGAGATCTTCGGTTTCCTCCCACATTCCAAAGACGTACAGGTTTGTAGGTTAATTGGCTTGTGGTAAATGTAATAATTGTCCCCAGTGGGTGTAGGATAGTGTTGATGTGCGGGGATCGCTGGTCGGCGCGGACCCGGTGGGCCGAAGGGCCTGTTTCTGCGCTGTATCTCTGAACTAAACTAAACACATGATTATAATCGAGCCGCCCACAGTGTACAGATACATGATAAAGCAAATAACATTTAGTGGAAGATAAAGGCCAGTAAAGTCTGGTCAAAGGTGGACCGTGGGGTCTCCAAACAGGTAGATAGTAGCTCAGGACTCGATGGCCTGAGCTGCAGGGAGAGGTACACTCCGTGATACAAAGCCAATAGGTGCAGGAGTAGGCCATTTGGCCCTTCGAGCCAGCACCACCATTCAATGTGATCATGGCTGATCATCCACAATCAGTACCCCGTTTCTGCCTTCTCCCCATATCCCTTGACTCCGCTACCTTTAAGAGCCCTATCTAACTCTCTTGATTCTATTATTCAATGCCACCAGGAGATACAAGCAACTGCAGATGCTGGTTTACAAAAGAAGATGCAAAGTGCTGGAGTAATTCAGCGGGCCAGGCAGGATCTGTGGAGGTAATGGCCGGAGGATGGTTTGGGTCAGAACTCTTCTTCAGAATCCCACAAGTTTGAAATAAGTTGCCGAACCAGAGAAGACAAGATACAGGTTCCAGTCTGAATCAGAGAGTCATCCAGTGCGGAAACAGGCTCTCCGGCCAAATGTACCCACGCCCCATCTACATTAGTCCTACCTTCCCGCGTTTGGCCCACATCCCTCTAAACCTGTCCTATCCATGTACCTATCTAAATGCTTCCTAAATGTTGTGAAAGTCCCTGAAGTAGGGTCCCGACCCGAAACGTCACGTACCCATGTTCTCCAAAGATACTGCCTGACCTGCTGAGTTACTCTGGCACTTTGTGTCCTGAAATGAGTTGCATTCACATTAATTTAATGAACCTTTAAAGGACGATTACTTTTAATTAACAGCCCCAAGACGGGGCCCAACCCAGGTGACTATTAGCGTGCTAGCCACAGATGCACATCTACAAACACATATTACAATCGCTCCTCATTCTCTAATCTCTATTCTGTACACTGTAAATGCCTCGATTGTAATCATGCACTGTCTCCGCTGGCCGGTCAGCATGCAACAAAAGCCTTTCACTGTACCTCGGTACACGTGACAATAAACTAAACTCAACTAAGTTAAACACGATCTAACGTTCCACCGACTTACAAAAGAGAATTGCCCCCAAACTGTTGCTGTCACAGGGGTTTAATGTGTTTATGTCAGTGAGCGTTTGATCTCATTTCATTCCATTTTCACCCAGAGAGTTGTGAATCAGTGGAACTCCCTGCCACAGAAGGCAGTGGAGGCCAATTCACTGGATGTATTCAAGAGAGAGTTAGATTTGGCTCTTAGGGCTAACGGAACCAAGGGATATAGGGAGAAAGCAGGAACAGGGTACTGATTCTGGATGATCAGCCATCACCATATTGAATGGCGGTGCTGGCTCGAAGGGCCGAATGGCCTACTCCTGCAGCTATTTTCCATGTTTCTATGTTTCTATGAAACGTCACCAAATCCTTTTCACCACAGATGCTGCCTGACCCGCTGAGTTACTCCAGCATTTTGTGTCTGTCTTCGGTGTTAAACCGGCACCTGCAGTTCCTTCCTTAACATTTGAACTCTTGCTTTGAAGTGTGGGGTGAGGAAGAGTAATGGATAAATCACTGGATTAGCGACCAAATCTCTGGGAAGAAGGGTCCCGACACGAAACGTCACCTATCCATGTTCTCCAGTGATGCTGCCTGACCCGCTGAGTTACTCCAGCAATGTGTGTTCTTGTCTGGATCCGGAGACAGCATTGGGATCCTGGAGTGGTACGGCCTACTCCTGCGCCTATTTACTATGTTTCAGTCCACAGCCTGGCTGGAATTATCCACCGGCTACAGAGAGGAGGTTTGTTGTCAACTACAGATATCCACTTTATTGGGAAGCACTCAGTAACCGTACCCTGTGCGGCCATTATGACCCAGCCTGCTGTGGCTCGAGGGGAAGAAGTTCCTCGGGTCCCAAGGGCAGGTTGGTCGAAGGCTTCAATATTTATTGGATTTTCCTGGGCGGCTGTCCAAATTTGTTTGACAGCAGGTGGTTTTTTTGTGAAGGATAAAAGATTCACCTGGGATTGAAGGTTTTAATCGGTGTCTGGAAGGGAAGAGCTGGGAACATGGATGTGACAATTCTTAGCCCCCTGGTTCTGCTGCGAAGAGTCAAGGAGTGTTTAAGTGTCATATGTACCGATAACGGAATAATGTCATTCTTACTCGCAGCAGCATAACGGGTCTGTAAACACAGTACACACATATAAAAAATAATAAACGCAAACTCAATCATTTAATAACTCCAATACTACTGCAAGAAAGCACGAGGTCTTTAGAGTAATCAAAGACAAAGGTGGCACGGTGGCACAGCAGTAGAGTTGCTGCCTTACAGAGCAAGTTCGATCCCGACTATGGGTGCTGTCTGTACGGAGTTTGTACGTTCTCCCCGTGACCTGCGTGGGCTTTCTCCAGGATCTCTAGTTTCCTCCCACGCCACAAAGATGTACAGGCTTGTAGGCTAATTGGCTTGGTAAAACTGTAAATGTTCCCTGGTATGTGTGGGGTAGTGTTAGTGTGCGGGGATCGCTGGTCGGCGCGGACTCGTTGGGCCCATGGGCCTGTTTCCGCGCTGTATCTCTTCATTGTTCATAAGAAGGGTTCTCGGCTTGAAACATCACCTATTCTTTTTCTCCAGAGATGCTGCCTGGCCCACAGAGTTACTCCAGCATTTTGTGTCTATCTTCAGTGTAAACCAGTATCTGCAGCTCCGTCCTACGCAGTTCATAGTTTAATTAGTGTCGCGTTAAAGAGCCTCAAGGTCGACGGGAAGAAGCTGTTCTTGAATGTGGTTTGTCACAGTTTTCAGGCCTGTGGCTAGTGTAGTGTGGGGTCTCCGATGACGCTGGCTGCCTTTTTGAGGCAGTGCCCCCTGTAGGTCTATATGACCTTTAGTAACCTCAGGATCCAAAGCTGTACTGGCTGTTTCCTGCCTCACGTAGACTTCAATGATGCAAAGATGCACAAAGTAACAGCTGATGTAGTAAACCGTGTTTAAACAAAAGACACAGAACGCTGGAGGAACTCAGCAGGTCAGGCAGCATCTCTGGAGAACATGGATGGGTGACGTTTCAGGTCGTGACCCTTCTTCACAGAGCCTGAGCCGCTGAGTTACTCCAGCACCTTGTGTCTTTTTTTGTAGACCAGCACCTGAAGTTTGTTGTGGATACACACGATAGACAAACTGGAGGAACAGCATGTCATATTCCACTTGGGTAGCTTACAACTTACTGCTTATATCAGGTTGGTGTATTCTAGAGTTAGTTTTAGCTCTTAGGGCTAACGGAATCAAGGGATATGGGGAGAAAGCAGGAACGGGGTACTGATTCTGGATGATCAGCCATGATCATATTGAATGGAGGTGCTGGCTCGCAGGGGCAAATTTTCTATGCTATGAAAGGCCTATTTTCTATGTTTCTATGCACTGAACAGCTGGACTGATCACGCAGGTGGGGGGGGGGGGCAGAGAGAACGTCAGTCAGACCAGCATCACTCTCGTGTGCCTTCCTGATGCACACTCACCAGATCAGCCTCTGGGTGAACGACTCGGCCTCTTCCTTAGCTTCACCTGTTCCCACTGCAGTGAGGATGTCTGCAACTTCACCCACTGCTTGCTTCATTTAGATCCCAAGCTGTAAATCCATAACTCCCTGAGAGTGGTGATCCCGGTGGATAAGGTGCGGCATCCCCCCCCCCTCCGTCCCACTCCCACCCAAGTCGTTGTACTACCTGCAAAGTCATCTTGTTGAGTCTCATTGTCTGTGACTCGTTTTCACCTAGCCCACAGCTAACAATGGCGTTTCCTTTATCATAGTTACTGTTTTGCATATCTTTCATTCATTTGTTCTATATCTCTATAGAACAAGGGAGGGAGAGACAGAAAGGAAAAGGAGGTGGGGTAGCGTTGCTGGTTAGAGAGGAGATTAACGCAATAGAAAGGAAGGACATTAGCTTGAAGGATGTGGAATCGATATGGGTAGAGCTGCGAAACACTAAGGGGCAGAAAACGCTGGTGGGAGTTGTGTACAGACCACCTAACAGTAGTAGTGGAGTTGGGGATGGCATTAAACAGGAAATTAGAAATGCATGCAACAAAGGTAAAACAGTTATAATGGGTGACTTCAATCTACATATAGATTGGGTGAATCAAATTGGCAGGGGTGCTGAGGAAGAGGATTTCTTGGAATGTATGCGGGATAGTTTTCTAAATCAACATGTAGAGGAACCAATGAGAGAGCAGGCTATTCTAGACTGGGTATTGAGTAACAAGGAAGGGTTAGTTAGCAGTCTTGTTGTGCGTGGCCCCTTGGGCAAGAGTGACCATAATATGGTTGAGTTCTTCATTAAGATGGAGAGTGACATAATTAATTCAGAAACAAGGGTTCTGAATTTAAAGAAAGGTAACTTTGAGGGTATGAGACGTGAATTGGCCAAGATAGACTGGCAATTGATTCTTAAACGGTGGATATGCAATGGAAGGCATTTAAAGGCTGCATGGATGAACTACAACAATTGTTCATCCCAGTTTGGCAAAAGAATAAATCAGGGAAGGTAGTGCATCCGTGGATAACAAGGGAAATCAGGGATAGTATCAAAACAAGATGAAGCATACAAATTAGCCAGGAAAAGCAGCCTACCAGAGGACTGGGAGAAATTCAGAGTCCAGCAGAGGAGGACAAAGGGTTTAATTAGGAAAGGGAAAATAGATTATGAAAGAAAACTGGCAGGGAACATAAAAACTGACTGCAAAAGTTTTTATAGATATGTGAAGAGAAAAAGATTAGTTCAAACAAATGTAGGTCCCTTGCAGTCAGAAACAGGTGAATTAATCATGGGGAACAAGGACATGGCAGACCAATTGAATAACTACTTTGGTTCTGTCTTCACTAAGGAAGACTTAATTAATATGCCGGAAATAGCAGGGGACCGGGGGTCAAATGATATGGAGGAACTGAGTGAAATCCAGGTTAGCCGGGAAGTGGTGTTAGGTAAATTGAATGGATTAAAGGCCGATAAATCCCCAGGGCCAGATAGGCTGCATCCCAGAGTACTTAAGGAAGTAGCCCCAGAAATAGTGGATGCATTAGTGATCATTTTTCAAAACTCTTTAGATTCTGGAGTAGTTCCTGAGGATTGAAGGGTAGCTAATGTAACCCCACTTTTTAAAAAGGGAGGGAGAGAGAAAACGGGGAATTATAGACCAGTTAGTCTAACATCGGTAGTGGGGAAACTGCTAGAGTCAGTTATTAAAGATGGGATAGCAGCACATTTGGAAAATGGTGAAATCATTGGACAAAGTCAGCATGGATTTATGAAAGGTAAATCATGTCTGACGAATCTTATAGAATTTTTCGAGGATGTAACTAGTAGAGTGGATAAGGGAGAACCAGTGGATGTGTTATATCTGGACTTTCAGAAGGCTTTCGACAAGGTCCCACATAAGAGATTAATATACAAACTTAAAGCACACGGTATTGGGGGTTCAGTATTGATGTGGATAGAGAACTGGCTGGCAAACAGGAAGCAAAGAGTAGGAGTAAACGGGTCCTTTTCAGAATGGAAGGCAGTGATTAGTGGGGTACCGCAAGGCTCAGTGCTGGGACCCCAGCTATTTACAATATATATTAATGATTTGGACGAAGGAATAGAATGCAACATCTCCAAGTTTGCGGATGACACGAAGCTGGGGGGCAGTGTTAGCTGTGAGGAGGGTGCTAGGAGGCTGCAAGATGACTTGGATAGGCTGGGTGAGTGGGCAAATGCATGGCAGATGCAGTATAATGTGGATAAATGTGAGGTTATCCACTTTGGTGGCAAAAACAGGAAAGTAGACTATTATCTGAATAGTGGCCGATTAGGAAAAGGGGAGATGCAACGAGACCTGGGTGTCATGGTACACCAGTCATTGAAAGTGGGCATGCAGGTGCAGCAGGCAGTGAAGAAAGCAAATGGTATGTTAGCATTCATAGCAAATGGATTTGAGTATAGGAGCAGGGAGGTTCTACTGCAGTTGTACAGGGTCTTGGTGAGACCACACCTGGAGTATTGCGTACAGTTTTGGTCTCCAAATCTGAGGAAGGACATTCTTGACTTAGAGGGAGTACAGAGAATGTTCACCAGACTGATTGCTGGGATGTCAGGACTTTCATATGAGGAAAGACTGGATAGACTCGGCTTGTACTCGCTGGATTTTAGAAGATTGAGGGGGGATCTTATAGAAACTTACAAAATTCTTAAGGGGTTGGACAGGCTAGATGCAGGAAGATTGTTCCCGATGTTGGGGAAGTCCAGAACAAGGGGTCACAGTTTAAGGATAAAGGGGAAATCTTTTTGGACTGAGATGAAAAAAACATTTTTTACACAGAGAGTGGTGAATCTCTGGAATTCTCTGCCACAGAATATAGTTGAGGCCAGTTCAATGGCTATATTTAAGAGGGAGTTAGATGTGGCCCTTGTGGCTAAAGGGATCAGGGAGTATGGAGAGAAAGCAGGTACAGGATACTGAGTTGGATGATCAGCCATGATCATATTGAATGGCGGTGCAGGCTCGAAGGGCCGAATGGCCTACTCCTGCACCTATCTTCTATGTTTCTTACCCAAAGGTCTGAACATTGAATTCTCCAAATTTAGGTAACTTCAAAACCCTTCACCACCATGCCACACCCCACTCACCGTCTCACTCTCCTCTCCAAACCCCTCGCACCCCCCCCCCCCTTTCCCACCCCTCACTCTGCCCTGTGCCCCACCTGGACTTGCACCTATATCTAGCGTCACAATATGCTACTTTTTAATCAATTTGTCTCACACCTTCTGTCATAGAGTGATACAGTGTGGAAACAGGCCCTTCGGCCCAATTCGCCCACACTGGCCAACAGGTCCCAGCTACACTAGTCCCACCTGCCAGCGTTTTGCCCATATCCCTCCAAACCTGTCCTATCCATTTACCTGCCAACTGTTTCTTAAACGTTGTGATAGCCCCTGCCTCAACTACCTCCTTGTTCCACCACCCTTTGTATGAAAAAGCGAGCCCTCAGATTCCCATTAAATCTTTTCCCCTTCACCTTAAGCCTGTGTCCTCTGGTTTTTGATTTCTCTACTCTGGGCAAGACGCTCTGTGAGTCTACCTGATCCATTCCTCTCATGATTTTATACACCTCTATACCATCTGTCTTTTCATCTCTGGTCCTTTTACACCACCTGCCTATCAACCCCCCCCCCACCCCCACCCCTCCTCCCTCAACATATCAACCTATTACCTGCCAGGCTTTCTCCTGGTTCTCCTCGCTTCCAACTTTCTTCCCCTTTTCCCTCCTCTACAATCAGTCAGAAGAAGGGTCTTGACACGAAACGTCGCCCATTCCTTCTCTCCAGAGATGCCTCCTCACCCGCTGTGTTACTCCAGCATTTTGTGTCTACCTTCGTGGTTTTTTTGTAGATAGTCACAAAAAGCTGAAGTAACTCAGCGGGACAGGCAGCATCTCTGGAGAGAAGGAATAGGTGACGTTTTGGGTCGAGTCTGAAGAAGGGTCATGACCTGAAACATCACCCATTCCGTCTCTCCAGAGATGTCCCTCCGAGTTACTCCAGCTTTTTGTGTCTATCTTCGGTTTAAAGCAGCATCTGCAGTTCCTTCCTACACAGTGTGTCTCTTTTCACAAGATGTTCCTCTGACACGCACCATGACCCATTAACCTTGTGTTCACTAACCCTATACTGCTTCCTGGTTACACAAAGCCCAGATTAAAACAATTCTCATCCTTGATTTCAAATGACTCCTCCCCATTGATGTAATGTCTTCCAGACCTGTAACTTTAGTTTAGTTTAGATATACAGCACGGAAACAGGCCCTTCGGCCCACCGAGCCCACACCAGCGATCCCCCGCACATTAACACCATCCTACACTATGGACAATTTTATACATACACCAAGCCAACTAACGTACATACCTCTAAGTCTTTGGAGTGTGTGAGGAAACTGAAGATCTCAGAGAAAGCCCACGGGGTCACGGGGAGAACGTACAAACTCTGTACAGTCAGCACTTGTAGCCAGGATTGAACCTGGGTCTCTGGCGCTGTAAGGCAGCAACTCTACCGCTGCACCACCGTGCCGCCCCTGAGATATCTACTCCAATTTTGGTCTCTACTTCATCTGGTGGCGTTGCCATTGGCTGCCTTGTAGGTTCATTGGCCCCTGTAAACTGTCCCTAGTGCTCATCTTTCATAAGTTCATAAGTTATAGGAGCAGAATGAGGCCATTCATCCCATCAAGTCTACTCCCCCATTCAATCATGCCTGATCTAGTAGTGCGAATGATAGAACCAGCGTATGCGTGATCTCTGGTCGGCATGGACACGGTGGGCCGAAGGGCCTGTTTCCACGCTGTGTCTCTAAACTAATCAAAACTAAACTGAGCTGAAGATTTTCTCCTGCCTGGCGGCTGCCCTCACATGCCTTTGGATAGCTTGCCGTTCCTTGTGTTTGATAATGCACCTTTGAAGTGTTTGAGGGTCGTTTTACAAAGTCACAGACAGTAGACAAACAAAGCAAACTCTTCAGATCATTGCATTAGATCACAGCTAATTTGCAGTTTCATCCTGCATGCCTTCATTGATTCCTTCCACCTTCAGAACGGTACAACTGAACAGCGGGATTTCCTTTTGAAATTCTCAATTGCAGGCTGTTTACGAGTGTGCGATGGTCCAGACTTGTCCAGCTTTTATAGTCATTGAGTTACTGAGTCATATAACAATGGAGACAGGCCCTTCGTCCCAACATGGCCAACATGTCCCAGCTACACTAGTCACACCTGCCCGCGTTTTGTCCATATCCCTCCAAACCTGTCTAACTGTTTCTTAAACGTTACGATAGTCCCTGCCTCAACTACCTCCTCCGGCAGCTTATTCCATACACCCACTACCCTGTGTGTGAAAAGGTTACCCTCAGATTCCTATTCAATCTTTTCCCCTTCACCTTAAACCTATGTCCTCTGGTCCTTGAGTCATCTACTCTGGGCAAGAGACTCTGTGCATCTACCCGATCTTTTATAGGCAAAGCATTTCCTGGCCAAGCATCAGGGTTCTCAGTTTAGGGATAAAAACAGGAAAAAGTACTCTCCTCTTCCCCCCCACCCCCAACCCGACCGCCCTCTCTTCCCTATGACCCACCTGGACCGCACCCATTTCTCCCCTCCCCCTCCCCTTCAACCTACATTCCTTCCTCTGGCTTCACAATTTGCAGCTCTTCAATCCTTGTCTCACATCGTTAGTTTTTTCATCTCCGGGCCTTGTCGAACCATCTGTATACTAAAGAAGGGTCTCGACCCAAAGCGTCACCCATTCCTTCACTCCAGCCTGTCCCGCTGAGTTACTCCAGTACTTTGTTTTCCCACATAACTCCATTTGCCATATTCTTGCCCACTCTTTGATCCTGTCCGTATCCCTTTCCAACCTCCTTGTGTTTTCCTCACTATGTATTTAGTTTAGAGATACAGCGTGGAAACAGGCCCTTCGGCCCACCGAGTCCGCGCCGACCAACGATCACCCGTACACGAGCTCCATCCTACACACTGGGGACAATTTACAGAAGCCAATTAACCTGCAAATCTGCACGTCTTTGGAGTGTGAGAGGAAACTGGAGTACCCGGAGAAAACCCACGCAGGTCACGGGGAGAACGTACAAACTCCGTACAGACAGCACCTGTAGTCAGGATCGAACCCGGGTCCCTTGCGCTGTGAGGCAGCAACTCTACCGCTGTGCCACCGTGCCGCCCCATACGTTTTTGCATCGTTGATAAATGTAGCAACCATAATTTCAGACTCTTCGTCAACGTCATTCATATTAAGAGTGAAAAAATTGACGGCCCAGTACCCGTCGCCATGGGAACCTTTCAATACATCTTGCCAACCAGATAAAAACATGTGTTTTAGCCTGGAAAACACCAACGTTTCCTGTTAGCAAGCCAATCTTCAATCCTCAATCCTCAAGAAGGAGACGAGGAGGAATTTCTTTAGTCAGAGGGTAGTGAATCTGTGGAATTCATTGCCACAGAGGCTGGAGGCCATCAATTGATATTTGTAAGGCACAGATAGAAGGATTCTTGATTAGTACGGGTGTCAGAGGTTATGGGGAGAAGGCGGAAGAATGGGATAGGGAGGGAGAGATAGATCACCCACGATTGAATGACATAGAGGACGATGGGCCGAATGGCCTAATTGTGCTCCTATCCCTTTGACTTATGACCTTATGTTAACAAAATTAGAATTAGTTCAGAGTTACAGCATGGAAACAGGCCTTTCGGCCCACCGTGTTCATGCTGACCAATGATCACCCGTTCACACTAGTTCTTTAGATTTTAGACTTTAGAGATACAGTGTGGAAACAGGCCCTTCGGCCCACCAAATCCGTGCCGACCAGCGATCACTCCATATACTAAACTGCACACATGAAGAACAGTTTTGCAATTTACCAAATCGAAGTCACCTACAAACCTGTACGTGTTAGGTGTGTGGGAGGAAACCGGAGAAAACCCACGCAGGTCACGGGGAGAAGGTACAAACTCCGTACAGACAGCATCCACAGGTCTCTGGCGCTGTAAGGCCACAGCTCCACCCTTGTGCCACCGTGCCACCCCATGTTATCCCACTTGTTATATCATATTCCATAAGCTTTTATTCTCGTCTGTGGTCTCTGATGCTGCACCTTGGACTCTGCCTTTCAGAAGTACAGCAGGTGCACTGGTTCCATTTTCATCCACAGCACACGAGGCAATAGGTAGGGGCGGCACAGTGGTGCAGCGGTAGAGTAGCTGCCTTACTGTGCCGGAGACTGAGTTCGGGTGCTGTCTGTGTGGAGTATGCACGTTCTCCCCGTGACCGGGTGGGATTTCCTCCGGGTGCTCCCGTTTCCACCCACCTCCCGAAGGCGTGCGGGGTTTGTAGGTTAATCGGCCCTCTGTAAATTGTCACCAGTGTATAAGAAGAAGTTGAGAAAGTGGGATAACGTAGAACTAGTGTGAATGGGTGATTGTTGGTCATAGAATCATAGTGATACAGCATGGAAACAGGCCCTTCGGCCCACATGCCCCAGCTACACTAGTCCCACCTGCCTGCGCTTATCCCCCCAAACTTGTCCTATCCATGCACCTGTCTAAATGTTTCTTAAACGTTGGGATAGTTCCTCCTCTGGCAGCTTGTTCCATACACCCACCACCCTTTGTGTGAAAAAGTTACCGCTCAGATTCCTATTAAATCTTTCCCCCTTCACCTTGAACCCATGTCCTCTGGTCTTCGATTCCTCGGTCCTCGGTCGGCGTGGACTCGGTGGGCCAAAGGGCCTGTTTCCGTGTTGCACCTTTGAACTAAAGTCGTGGACAATGTGATTTCTGTTTACGGTATTCTCTGCGAGGAAGAATCCGTCTACAACGGGGTCTGTACCTTTCCAGCCACTTCAAACATATTGAAACATTGAAACATATAAGTTTGTTAAGGGTTTGGACACGCTAGAGGCAGGAAACATGTTCCCGATGTTGGGGGAGTCCAGAACCAGGGGCCACAGTTTAAGAATAAGGAGTAAGCCATTTAGAACAGAGACGAGGAAACACTTTTTCTCACAGATAGTGGTGAGTCTGTGGAATTCTCTGCCTCAGAGGGCGGTGGAGGCAGGTTCCCTGGATGCTTTCAAGAGAGCCCTTAAAAATAGCGGAGTCAGGGGATATGGGGAGAAGGCAGGAACGGGGTACTGATTGGGGATGATCAGCCATGATCACATTGAATGGCGGTGCTGGCTCGAAGGGCCGAATGGCCTACTCCTGCACCTGTTGTCTATTGTCTATTGTCTATTCACTAAGTAGGCAAAGTCGGATTAGCTGCAGCTGCTGGTAAACTGCGGAGGCTAGTCAGAGGACAGATTCAACATCTTGTAAACCCCAGGATCACCATCAATGTCTCCCAGCTTTACGATATTATTTTGAGTTTTTCATTTCTACTTTCATTCTCTGTGATTAGTCGAATACGATGACGAAACATTCTGCTTTGTATCGAGGTATTTCAGCGCTCTGAATGGCCAGGAATCATTACAGCAGCAATATTATCTGAATGGTGAAGGCTGACACAAAAATGCTGGAGTTACTGCCTAACAGGATTTTTATCGGGATGTATCACAGCTTGGTTTGGGAACAGCTCCATCCAGGACCGCATGAAATTGCAGCGAATTGTGGACGCAGCCCAGACCATCGCACAAACCAACCTCCCTTCTATTGACTCCATTTATACCTCACGCTGCCTCGGCAAGGCCAGCAGCATAATCAAGGACCAGTCGCACCCTGGCCACTCCCTCTTCTCCCCTCTCCCATCAGAAGGTACAGAAGTGTGAAAACACACCCCCCCCAGATTCAGAGACAGTTTCTTCCCAGCTGTTATCAGGCAACTGAACCATCCTACCACAACCAGAGAGCAGTGCTGAACTACGATCTACCTCTTTGATGTCCCTCGAACTATCCTTAACCGGACTTTGCTGGCTTTACCTTGCACTGAACGTTAATCCCTTATGTATCTACACACTTTAAAAGGACTGATTGTAATCATGTGTAAGAAAGAACTGCAGATGCTATTTAAATCGAAGGTAGACACAAAATGCTGGAAATCTCTGGAGATGCTGGCTCACCCGCTGAGTTACTCCAGCATTTTATGTCTACCTTCGGTTGTAATCATGTATTGTCTTTCTGCTGACTGGTTAGCACGCAACAAAAAGTTTTTCAATGTTCCTCAGTACACGTGACAATAAACTAAACTGAACTAACTGAACTAACTCAACGGGTCAGGCAGCATCTGGGAAAAGGAATAGGTGATGTTTCGGTCCAAACCCTTCTTTAGACTGAGAGTCAGGGGAAAGGGGAACGGGAGATGTAGACGGCACTTATGACAAATGAATGGAAGATATGCGGAAAGCAACGATAATCAAGGATATGTGGAGCCCACAATGGTTCATTGTTGGCTGTGGGATAGATGATAACGAGTTATGCAGACAGTGGAAAATCAACAGGATGACAGTGAAACTGGTACGGTGTCTAGGGTGGGGGAAGGACGGAGAGAGAGAGGGGATGCAGGGGTTACATGAAGTTAGAGAAATCAATATTCTTGCGATCATGTTGATTTTCAAAGTGTCAGTACCAGTGGGAACATGATTGTCAGCACCAGTGGGAACATGAGGTGGAGGATGTACGAACACTGGGTAATGGAGTCACGTACAACTGTGAGAGAAGATGGGTCCACTGAGTGTAGCCTTTACACTGCACCGTGAGCTGGCACTGCAGTAAACAGACACGGTGGAGCAAAGAGGTTACTGGAGGGGAACTGATGTACAGGAACCCCTTCCTGCATGTAAAGGTTCACTTCATATATTTCCTGTACTTCTATACCTGATATTTGACCTCACGGTGACGTATCTTTGCCAATTACAAAATCATGAGAGGAGTAGATCGGGTAAACGCACAGAGTCACTTGCCCAGAGTAGGGGAATCATGAACCAGAGGTTAAGGTGAGTGGGGAGAAATTAAATAGGAACCTGAGGGGCAACATTTTACACAAAGGGTGGAGGAGGGTGTATGGAACGAGCTGCCAGAGGAGGTAGTTGAGACACGAACTACAGCAACATTTAAAAGACATTTGGCCAGCTACGTACATGGAGAGGACAGATTTAGTGGGATACGGGCCAAATGTGGGCAGGTGGAACTAGTGTAGATGGAGCATTTTGGTCAGCATGGGCAAGTTGGGCCGAAGGGCCTGTTTGCATGCTGTATGACTCTATGATTTTAGAACATGCCTGGAATGATAAGGAGAGATTGGATAGGGCCAAAGATTGGCACTTGGTGCTTTTAACAATTTATTTTGTGTTCCAATGTTTTCCTCCTGAATGATCACCATTTACTCTGTGACTATTGTCAGTCTTTTTTTCCATACTCTCACCCAGTAGTGACAGTCCATTGAAGAACCATGGCTCACATTCCCCACCAGCAGTATAACCAGTAACTGCCAACACTTCTCGAGTCACAGAGGGTGGTGGGTGTATGGAACGAGCTGCCAGAGGAGCTAGTTTAGTATTTTGAGTTTAGAGATACATTGCGGAAACAGGCCCTTTGGCCCACCGAGTCCGCACCGACCAGCGATCCCCACACATTACCCTACAAACACTAGGGAAAAATTACACATACACCAAGCCAATTGACCTACAAACCTGTACGTCTTTGGAGTGTGGGAGGAAACCGAAGATCTCGGAGAAAACCCACGCGGTCACGGGGAGAACATACAAACTCCGTACAGCCAGCACCCGCTGTCGGGATCGAACCTGGGTCTGTAAGGCAGCAACCCTACCGCTGCACCACCATGACCACCCCTAGTTGAGGCAGGGACTAGAACAACATTTTAAAAATACAGAAACTCTAAAGTCCCGGGAACTGCACTAGTGATGGGAGAAGGGTCTTCAGAAAAAGGGTCACCCATTCCTTCTCTCCAGAGATGCTGTCTGTCCCGTTGAGTTACCCCAGCATGTTGTGTCTATCTTTGGTTTAAACCGGCATCTGCTGTTCCTTCCGACTAGTGATGGGTGGGATTAGTTCAGGAATCCTGCCCATGACTTGCGTTGGACAGTGGGACAGAGGTAGAGCTGCTGCCTCTCTGCTCCAGAGACCCAGGTTCAGTTCTGAGTATAAAGAGTCACAGTCATACAGTGTGGAAACAGGCCCTTCGGCCCAACTCGCCCATGCTGACCAAGATGCCTCATCTACGCTAGTCCCACCTGCCTGCATTTGGCCCATATATCCCTCTAAACCTGTCCTGTTATCTTCTTGGGCTGCGTTTGAAGTTATGTTTCCACGAAGCGCCTTGGTTTATTTTACTCTCTCGTGAAAGTGCGACTCCTGTTATAATCCATTATATGGGTGTTTATTCTTAAACGGCAGCTATCATTGCCAGCCAGACATCAATCAGCCAGTCGTTTGGAGACGGGGAGGTGGTTTGTGATTCATGGAAAACAGTTTATTGTGCAGCAGAGTTAATTTAATCACCAAACAGTTTATTTGAAAAGGAAGGGACACAAAGCGTGGGAACTATTCCCGGTAAAAGTGTGAGGATTTCTCCAGAGAAATGCAGTGCGTGGATGATCGTTATGCATGTTCATATTCACAAGCATAAAATCAATCTCAGACACATGGAGCAGTTTGGTCATGTTTGAGTGAGAAAGGTATTATCTAATCACCTCCACTCTGGTGATCTGTAGTGAAGGCACACCAAACCGTATACATACTTGATACTTGGCTACAAAGCTAAGGCCATTACATTAAGAACTGCAATCAGGAATGTGCAATACATCTGGCTTTGCTGCCCACCATTGAACAATTAGAGGGGTACTCATGGTGGCATCTCCATAGACCATCTCGTTAGAGAGTTAGACTTTTAGACTTTAAAGATACAGTGCAGAAACAGGCCGTTCAGCTCACCGAGTCCACTCCGAGCAGCGATCTCCCCGTACACTAGCACTATCCCACACAAGAGGGAGAATTTTCAATTTTACAGAAGCCAATTAACCCGCACGTCTTTGGAGTGTGGGAGGAAACCGGAGAGCCCTGAGAAAACCCACTCTGTCACAGGGAGCACGTACAAACTCCGTACAGACAGCACCCGTAGTCAGGGTCGAACTTGGGTCCCTGGCGCTGTGCGGCAGCAACACTACCGCTGCACCGCTGTACCACACAAGGAGATGACTAGAGAAAAACCCAGTGAATCACGCATGATGACCAAATATCTCCAAGGCACTGAGATGGATGGTACACTCATAAATGTACATAGCTACAACGCACTCCCTGCAATCATTTATTGTCTTTCCACTGGCTGGTTAGCAAGCAACAAAAGCTTTTCACTGCACCTCGGTACATGTAACAATAAACTAAACTGAACTAAGCTCGGTCAGGCAGCATCTGGTGAGGGAATGGACAGGCGATGTTGTGGGTCGGGATGCTTCTTCACTATGAACAACTGCATTTGGTCTGAAGATGGGTCCCGACCCAAAACGTCGCCTGCCCATACCCTCCAAAGATTCAGCCTGGCCCGCCAAGTTCCTCCAGCACTTTATGTTGTGCTCAGGATTCCAGCATCTACAGTCCCTTGTGTCGCCAGGTCATGGAATTTGACCAAGGCTTTTGATAAAATTCCTCACTGGAGGCTGACCCGGAAGATTAGGGTGCATGGGATCCATGGTAACTTGGTCGTTTGGATTCAGAATCCACTTACTCATAGGCAACAGTGGATGGTGGTGGAAGGGTGTTTGTTATTCAGGCTGGACAACTGTGGCCAGTGGAGTTCCATTGGGATCTGTGCTGGGACCTCTGCTGTTTGTGATATCTAAAAACAACTTGGATGTCAATGTACATATTCACATATTCTGTTGTGCTGCAGCAAGTAAAAATGTCATTGTCCCATCCGGGACATATGACAATAAAACACTCTTGACTCTTGACGAGGTGGCTTGGTTTGTAAGTTTGCAGACGACACTAAGATTGGTGGAATGGTGGACAGTGAGTAAGGTTGTCAAATTATATAGTAGGATAGAGATCAGCTGCAGAAATGGTTGGGAAATGGCAGGTGGAGTTTAACCTGAGCATGTATGAGGTTTTGCACTGTGTGAGGCTGAATGTAAGGGGACAGAATACAGTTAATGGCAAGACCCTTAACAGCACCGATGGATGGATCTTGGGGTCCAAGTCCATAGCTCGCTGAAACTAGTAACACAAGTAGATCGAGTGGTAAAAAAGGCATGCAGTCTGCTTGCCTTCATCGGTCAGGGACATTGAGATTAAGGGTAAGGGAGTCATGATGCAACTTTACAGGACGTTAGACCACATTTTGGAGCATTGCTTGCAGTTCTGGTTGCCCCTATTACAGGAAGCATGTGGAGGCTTTGGAGAGAATGCAGAGGAGGTTTATCAGAATGTTGCCTGGAGTAGAGGGAGAGGTTGGAGAAAGTTGGATGGCTTTCTCTGGAGTATCAGAGATTGAGGAGTGATCTGATGGAAATTTCGGTGGGATTTCCGGAACAAAGGAGGACCCGGCATTTGGGGACCTCCGTGAGGGAGGGGGACCAATGGGTAGATGGGGGGGGGGGAGCAATGGGGATCCAGCATGGGGTGGGGGGACAAAGAACTAAGGAGAATCTGGCGTGGATACTTTGTAAGTTTGCCCGCGCACTTTATGGGCGCCTATTTGCATACCTTGGGTATACAAGCAAAGAATTTCACTGTGACTTCTCACATGTGACAGTAAAGTATTCATCATCATCATCATCATCATCCTTCTATGTCATGTCTTCACCTTTTAATATCCTTTGACTTGGTAGAGAAAATTGGAGACTTTTTTAGTTTAGTTTAGAGATACAGCGCGGAAACAGGCCCTTCGGCCCAGTGAGTCCGCACCGACCAGCGATCCCCGCACACTTACACTACCCTGCACACACTAGGGATAATTTTTACATTTATACATTTACACCACGCCAATTACCGTGCACACCTTTGTACGTCTTTGGAGTGTGGGAGGAAGCCGAAGATCTGGGAGAAAACCAAGATTTACATCTGCAATTTCTCCAGGAAATGCCAAAGTGTTTCTCAGCCAACAATCACCCTACAGTGGCATGCAAAAGTGAGGTAAAGGACCATCTTGTGGTAATGTTTGTTGGAGAACCTCTCTCCACTGCAAGATCACTCTTGCCGATCGTTTACATACAACCGACAAGTTGAATTTCTTTTCTTTAAAAAAAGAATGAATGTAATCAATGATCGGAAGAATAATACATACAAGACAAAACAACACCAACCAGACCCACCACCATAATACAATATCACCCAATTATTTAAACAAATAGTCTTAAATGTCAAATACACTCTTAAACAACTTATATCACCATCCTTATTAAGGATGCATTCCACCCCCCGCGGTGCTCTGCGGTCCCGGGAATTCCCCGGGGCGCCCGTGGACAGCGCGTAATCCCTCTCTACATCCACCCGGACACGGACGTAACCCCGGAAAAGGGGCAGAATTGATTTTCTGAAAGTCGCCGCCATTAACAGTGCAGCGTTACGTCAATACGTGCAGCTGCGTTATCTGAATCATTAGTTATTGTTTTGGTGAGGTTCATAAACAAGAGATCTTGAGAGGGGACCACCTGATGAAATCTACTCTTGAGATTATTTTTTACCGCCAGTTTAGTTCTTTCAGTTTGGAGATACAGCACAGAAACAGGCCCTTCGGCCCACCGAGTCCATGCCGACCATCAATCACCCTGCACACCAGCGCTATCCTACACACACTAGGGACAATTTACAATTTTACCGAAGCCAATTAACCGACAAGCCTTTACATCCATGGGGTGCGGGAGGAAACCGGAACACCCAGAGAAAACTCGTACAGGTCACGAGGAGAACTCTGTATAGACAGCACCGGTAGTCAGGATTAAACCCGGGTCTTTGGTGTTGTGAGGCAGCAACTCTACCATTGCTCCACTGTGCCGCCCACAATGTTGTTCCATGTTACCTTGTTTCTAAAGGAGTTCCACGTATGAAGTTGAAAAACCTGAATGATTTCAGCTTAATTGCTGATTAGAACTAGTTCCCCGATTCCAATGAGAATAATGCTGAGGAGGTTCGGGGAGAAGCTTTTCCATTGCTTGCCTTACACTGTGCATCCATCCTCTTTAGTTTTAATCATCTGGCAGTTGTATATTCAAATAAAATGCATATTTTGCACATGCCCAAGAGGCTTTTAAATTTGCATCCATTACATTTGGATAATTGAGAAATGTTATTGTAGATGAGGATGACTTCATAGAACACAGATCACAGCACAGGAACAGGCCCTTCGGCCCACAAGGGTGTGCCAAACACGATGCAAAGACCATCTCTTATCTACTTGCACCTGATCCTCCATTCCATGCATATTAATTTGCCTATCCAATAGCCTGTTAAACACCTCTATTATATCTGCCTCCACCACCACCCCTGGCAATGCGTTCCAGGCACACACCACCCTCTGTGTGATGATGACGATGAATACTTTGCCCCTCTCAGCTTACATCTATGCCCTCTAGTCTGGATTTAAAAGTTCATAACCGATAGGAGCAGAATTAGGCCATTCGGCCCATCAAGTCGACTCCACCATTCAATCATGGCTGATCTATCTCTCCCTCTCAACTCCATTCTCCTGCCTTCTCCCCATAACCCCTGACATCCGTACTAATCAAGAATCTATCAATCTCCGTCTTAAAAACATCCATTGACTTGATGTTTTTAAGACTCCACAGCCTTCTGTGGCAATGAATTCCACAGATTCACCACCCTTTGGCTAAAGACGTTCTGGCTGCCTGCCTGCCCGCCCTATCTAACAGTGCAGATATTATGATCGATATCTTTTATCCAGGATAAAAATATATAGCTGAGAGGTGGGAGATTTTCTTCCCAATCTGAACCTGATGTCCCAGCGTTTGTCGGTCGGAATGTAAGCAACACAAGACTCTGGGATGGTCAGAGCGGGAGTTTGACCAATGGACCAGAGTGGAGGGCGGGTGCCCGCTGGACGTTGTAGTCTCCTGGTCTTCACCAGGCAGTGAGTGGGAAGGGCAAGGCGGCGGGGCTGAGACTACAGTGGGCTGGACGGAGGTCTGCAGGGGCGGAGCGGCGCCTTGACACTTGCGGTCTGCTGCCAGTGTGTTGTGTACTGAGAAATGAAGTACTGAAGCGCGGTGCTTACTGCACATTGACTAGTTGAGATGTGAGCCACGTTTTCACGCTCCTCTCTGCCCTGCTGTTACCCGGACACGTTTGCTAATGCGTCGCCTGCTTTTTCTGCTGGTGGCAATATAGTCAGCGTTGCATTGCCTTGCATCTGCCGTGGGAGGCTCACTCTGTGCACAAGCCCCCCCCCCCCCCCCCTCTTTTTGAAGGAGGGGGATCCTGTTATTCAGAGAGAGGAGAGAGAGAGAGAGAGAGAGAGAGAGAGAGGGGAAAAAAACCAGTCTGCAGAAATTGAGAATTGAACGCGAAGTTGCATTGTACCACCCCGCCCCGCGTTACAAACTGCAGCAGTTGCAATGTCAGGTACCATTGACTAGAACACTTTGTGCAGCCGAGCAACGCATGTATGGATATGAGCAGTGCGGATACAGCTTCTACCAAACTGCTGAGTCTCACACAACGGTAAAGCAGATTTCGATATTGTTTTTCGTTCATTTCGCGCACTGGTTGTGAAGGTGTAGCCCGCCAGTTCTTAACGCCTTGACATGTTGAATGAGATTTCTTGCGGTGGGTCGGTGCACCAGTGTTGCCCGATGCGCAGCTCTCTAGTGGTGTCCACAATTAAGGTACTATGTTGTAACATACTGTACGCTACTGGTGGATGGGTGGATGAGAGAGAGAGAGAGAGAGAGAGAGAGAGAGAGAGAGGGAGGGTGGGAGTAAAAGATAGACCTTTCCTCTACCGAACGAGGAGAGGAGAAAAAATAAATACATTTTAATTGTCTGCTTTCTCTGCACAGTAATTTGTAATGGAAATGCCCAAAGTTTGTTATGGATTTGGGAAAATGCACCAGGGGTTCATACGTTAACAAGCCAAGTGTTAGCAGGTTGGCAAGCAGGTGTTATATTATTGAAGGGCTGGCCCATAGCTCAGAAAGTGGGCGTTATGCTCTGTGGTCATATTACTACACTACAGCAAGTCACCCAACTTTAACGGGGTGGGATATTAACATGTATGGATGGGCTTCGGTGCTGGAGTGAATGATGGGGCAATTATGACCAGCCTTGACCGAGATTATTTTCTTACACACATTCAGACAGAAGTCAACCCCGCCCCTGGACGCGACCTTTAATTCCATGTTTACCTAGCCTGGGAATGTTTTATATCATTCCTGCCACCTGTTATTTTCTTTAAAAAAAATCATAATAATAATGACAGTGTGATTTGATTATGTCTGTGACTGAGCGCTCTGCCTTTGTACGACATGTACATGTTGGAGAATGGCTGATGAAATCTAACATGGACTGCAATAAAACTGGAGCCTATCCCCCTGGGAAATGCAACTAAGTGTATCCCAAGAGGGACTTACAGCACACATGCCTTTATTATTATTATTATTATTATTATTATTATTTTTAAATGTGCATCCTTTCCCTTAAGTTAAACTTCACTTAAGAACCATTTCTAAAATAGCAATTTTAGTAATATATTACATAACTATACTAATGTATTACTGGACTGGGGTTTAGCCTTTGGCAATGAAGGATGTTTCTGAAGAAGGGTCTCAACCCGAAACGTCACCCATTCCTTCTGTCCAGAGATGCTGTCTGTCCTGCTGAGTTACTCCAGCTTTTTGTGTCTATCTTCAGCTTAAACCAACATCTGCAGTTCCTTCCTACATATTTCTGGAAGTGTTTGTTTCTGTGACTTTCCTGTTGATATTCTCCTGTTTAATTCTTGTTTTGGTGTGTGATGCTGCTTTTAAAATGGCATGGGCATGTTGCATGTGGTTCGCCAGCTGTCTGCCAGTCAGGTGGTCTGTCTGTTTGTGACATCCACTGAAAATGGAGCACCTATGTTTGAGAGCAGGCAGGGGATGCAAGGATTGAGCAGAGAGTGATCATGAGTGAATAAGTTACAGTGATGGTCTGCCTCCCTGGTGTAGGTGCTGCCATGTCTCTGGGTTCTCATTAGCGATAGGAGCAGAATTAGGCCATTCGGCCCATCAAGTCTACTCCACCATTCAATCATGTCTGATCTATCTCTCCCTCCTAACCCCATTCATCTGCCTTCTCCCCATAACCCCTGACACCTGTACTAATCAAGAATTTATCTATCTCTGCCTTAAAAATACCCATTGACTTGGCCTCCACAGCCTTCTGTGGCAGTGAATTCCACAGATTCACCACACCTTCCTAAACGAGTGTCCTTTAATTCTGAGGCTATGTCCTCTGGTCATAAAGTCATAGTGTGGAAACAGGCCCTTTGGCCCAACTTGCCTCAATCACACTAGTCCCACCTGCCAACATTTGGTCCCTCTAAACCTGCCCTATCTATGTACCTGTCTATGTTTCTTAAACGTTGGGATAGTCCCTGCCACAACTACATCCTCTGGCAGCTTGTTCCATACACACACCACCCTTTGTGTGAAAAAGTTACCCCTCAGATTCCTACTTTCCCCCTTCACCTTAAACCTATGTCCTGTGGTTCTCGATTTATCTACTCTGGGCAAGAGACTCTGCCCGATATATTCCTCTCATGATCTTATACACCTCTATAAGATCACCCCTCAACCTCCTGTGCTCAAAGGAATAGAGACCCAGCCTGCTCAACCTCTGCCAAGAGCACAGACCCTCTAGTCCTGGCAACATCCTCATAAATCTTCTCATGCTAGACTCTCCCACTGGTGGAAACATCCTCTCCACATCCACTGTATCCAGTCCTTCTCCGGAGAAGATGACAGCCAGGATGGGTTTTGTTTCCACTCGGAGACGGCAATACCTGGTGGAAAAGTGTGCGGTTTGATCCTCACTTGGGGGCGGGGGTCTCTATATGTGATGCTCGGCACAGCCAGGGAATGCTTTGACTGATTCTCCCTGGATCATCTTGACTCGGTCTGCTTGTTACTGGTGAGCTTAGTGCGTGACAGTGAAGCCCTACTGGTGTCCACATGTCAAGCACCAGTCATTGCCTTTGGATGAGCCAAGATCTTTAAACAGTAGACAAGGGAAGGTTGATAGCCATGGTTACAGCGAAATGGTGCGAAGCACTTTAAGCTGGTGCTACATTGAATGTAATTGCCAAATTAAAAAGTGATAGCTTATCCCTTTCCAAATTATTTTACATTTGTTTAAGTGTAAATGTTCGAGCAGTGTAAACGGCGAGTTCAGCCGTGTTCTCGCTCCAAGTATCCTTCTGATATCGAGCCCTTCTAGCCCTCGATTAGAGATCTGGAATCGATTACTGTGTTGCTTCAGCCCTGCCAGTTCTCTGCCAAAATGTCGGTGGAACAAATGGACATTTCCCTATCGATCCCATGCTCCTCTGACTATGTGGGTTCATCCCATAGGAAGGGGAAGGACACCAGCTGCCAACAATCATTTCAAGAACGCAACTCAAAGGGACTCAAATAGAGAAAGCTAGTAGACAGTGTGTGAGGCAGGAGGCAGAGAAGGGAAGCACTCAGACCCAACATGTAGGGGGGAAAGAAGAAAACAATAATAAACAGAGAATAAGAGGTGGTGGGTTTCTTAAATGTGTGAGCAGAGAGACAGAGGGTGTAAAATGAGGGTAGAAGCAATAGGTAGCAAGGTGAAAAGTAAAAGTGGCAGGCAGACAAATCCAGGGCAAAAATCAAAAAGGGCCATTTTTCAACATAATTGTATAAGGGGTAAGAGCGTTGTAAAAACAAGCCTGAAGGCTTTGTGTCTCAATGCAAGGAGCATTCGTAATAAGGTGGATGAGTTGAGTGTGCAGATAGGTATTAATGACTATGATATAGTTGGGATCATGGAGACATGGCTCCAGGGTGACCAAGGCTGGGAGCTGAACATCCAGGGATATTCAATATTCAGGAGGGATAGACAGAAAGGAAAAGGAGGAGGGGTAGCGTTGCTGGTTAGAGAGGAGATTAACGCAATAGAAAGGAAGGACATTAGCTTGGAGGATGTGGAATCGATATGGGTAGAGCTATGAAACACTAAGGGGCAGAAAACGCTAGTGGGAGTTGTGTACAGGCCACCTAACAGTAGTAGTGGAGTTGGGGATGGCATCAAACAGGAAATTAGAAATGCGTGCAACAAAGGTAAAACAGTTATAATGGGTGACTTCAATCTACATATAGATTGGGTGAATCAAATTGGCAGGGGTGCTGAGGAAGAGGATTTCTTGGAATGTATGCGGGATAGTTTTCTAAATCAACATGTAGAGGAACCAACGAGAGAGCAGGCTATTCTAGACTGGGTATTGAGTAATGAGGAAGGGTTAGTTAGCAGGCTTGTTGTGTGTGGCCCCTTGGGCAAGAGTGACCATAATATGGTTGAGTTCTTCATTAGGATGGAGAGTGACATAATTAATTCAGAAACAAGGGTTCAGAACTTAAAGAAAGGTAACTTTGAGGGTATGAGACGTGAATTGGCCAAGATAGGCAATTGATTCTTAAAGGGTTGACATGGATATGCAATGGAAGGCATTTAAAGGCTGCATGGATGAACTACAACAATTGTTCATCCCAGTTTGGCAAAAGAATAAATCAGGGAAGGTAGTGCATCCGTGGATAACAAGGGAAATCAGGGATAGTATCAAAACAAAAGATCAATCATACAAATTAGCCAGAAAAAGCAGCCTACCAGAGGACTGGGAGAAATTCAGAGTCCAGCAGAGGAGGACAAAGGGTTTAATTAGGAAACGGAAAATAGATTATGAAAGAAAACTGGCTGGGAACATAAAAACTGACTGCAAAAGTTTTTATAGATATGTGAAGAGAAAAAGATTAGTTCGAACAAATGTAGGTCCCTTGCAGTCAGAAACAGGTGAATTGATCATGGGGAACAAGGACATGGCAGACCAATTGAATAACTACTTTGGTTCTGTCTTCACTAAGGAAGACTTAATTAATCTGCCGGAAATAGCAGGGGACCGAGGGTCAAATGAGATGGAGGAACTGAGTGAAATCCAGGTTAGCCGGGAAGTGGTGTTAGGTAAATTGAATGGATTAAAGGCCGATAAATCCCCAGGGCCAGATAGGCTGCACCCCAGAGTACTTAAGGAAGTAGCCCCAGAAATAGTGGATGCATTAGTGATAATTTTTCAAAACTCTTTAGATTCTGGAGTAGTTCCTGAGGATTGGAGGGTAGCTAATGTAACCCCACTTTTTAAAAAGGGAGGGAGAGAGAAAACGGGGAATTACAGACCAGTTTGTCTAACATCGGTAGTGGGGAAACTGCTAGAGTCAGTTATTAAAGATGGGATAGCAGCACATTTGGAAAATGGTGAAATCATTGGACAAAGTCAGCATGGATTTACGAAAGGTAAATCATGTCTGACAAATCTTATAGAATTTTTCGAGGATGTAACTAGTAGAGTGGATAGGGGAGAACCAGTGGATGTGTTGTATCTGGACTTTCAGAAGGCTTTCGACAAGGTCCCACATAAGAGATTAGTATACAAACTTAAAGCACACGGTATTGGGGGTTCAGTATTGATGTGGATAGAGAACTGGCTGGCAGACTGGAAGCAAAGAGTAGGAGTTAACGGGTCCTTTTCAGAATGGCAGGCAGTGACTAGTGGGGTACCGCAAGGCTCAGTGCTGGGACCCCAGCTATTTACAATATATATTAATGATTTGGACGAGGGAATTGAATGCAACATCTCCAAGTTTGCGGATGACACGAAGCTGGGGGGCAGTGTTAGCTGTGACGAGTGTGCTAGGAGGCTGCAAAATGACTTGGATAGGCTGGGTGAGTGGGCAAATGCATGGCAGATGCAGTATAATGTGGATAAATGTGAGGTTATCCACTTTGGTGGCAAAAACAGGAAAGTAGACTATTACCTGAATGGTGGCCGATTAGGAAAAGGGGAGATGCAACGAGACCTGGGTGTCATGGTACACCAGTCATTGAAAGTAGGCATGCAGGTGCAGCAGGCAGTGAAGAAAGCGAATGGTATGTTAGCATTCATAGCAAAAGGATTTGAGTATAGGAGCAGGGAGGTTCTACTGCAGTTGTACAGGGTCTTGGTGAGACCATACCTGGAGTATTGCGTACAGTTTTGGTCTCCAAATCTGAGGAAGGACATTTTTGCCATAGAGGGAGTACAGAGAAGGTTCACCAGACTGATTCCTGGGATGTCAGGACTTTCATATGAAGAAAGACTGGATAGACTCGGCTTGTACTCGCTAGAATTTAGAAGATTAAGGGGGATCTTATAGAAACTTACAAAATTCTTAAGGGGTTGGACAGGCTAGATGCAGGGAGATTGTTCCTGATGTTGGGGAAGTCCAGAACAAGGGGTCACAGTTTAAGGATAAAGGGGAAATCTTTTAGGACTGAGATGAGAAAAAGAAATTTTACACATAGAGTGGTGAATCTCTGGAATTCTCTGCCACAGAATGTAGTTGAGGCCAGTTCATTGGCTATATTTAAGAGGGAGTTAGATGTGGCCCTTGTGGCTAAAGGGATCAGGGGGTATGGAGAGAAAGCAGGTACAGGATACTGAGTTGGATGATCAGCCATGATCATATTGAATGGCGGTGCAGGCTCGAACGGCCGAATGGCCTACTCCTGCACTTATTTTCTATGTTTCTATGATTTATTTGCTCAAATTGGAGGGACAGCACCTCGCGTTTCGATCGGGCAAGCTTACAACACAGCTTTATGAACTTTGAAGACTGACACTAAATGCTTGAGTAACTCAGTGGCACAGGCAGCATCTCTGGAGAGAAGGAATGGCTGACGTTTCAGGTTGAGACCCTTCTTCAGACTGATGTCAGTGGGGAGGGAGATAGATAGATAAGGAAGCGTAAGGTGTGAAAACAGGACAAGGGGAATGGGGATCATGGAAAATATAGAATAGATCGTTGTGAGCTGGGAGAAGTTAACAGCAAAGCAAACAGAGATAAAATGTAGTCAGAGACAGTAAGGCTGGTGGGAGAACTGGTAAGGGGAGGGGATGGAGAAGGAGGTAAAGCAAGGGTTACTTGAAGTTAGAGAAGTCAAAGTTCGTACCGCTGGGGTGTAAGCTGCCCAAGCGAAATATGAGGTGCTGTTCCTCCAATTTGTGTTTGGCCTCACTCTGACAATGGAGGAGGCCCAGGACAGAAAGGTCAGTGTGAGAATGGGAGGGGGAGTTAAAGAGTTTAGCAGCCGGGAGATCAGGTTGGTTTAGGCGGACTGCGCGGAGGTATTCAGTGAAACGATCGCTGAGCCTGCGCTCGGTCTCGCCGATGTACAGGAGTCCACACCTGGAACAGCGGATACAGTAGATGAGGTTGGAGGAGGTGCAAGTGAACCTCTGCCTAACCTGAACAGACTGTCAGGGTCCTTGGACAGTGTCGATTGGGGGGGGGGGGGGGGTGGAAAAGGGACAGGTGTTGTTTTCTCTAACTTCGAGTAACCTTTGCTTTCCCTCTCTCTTCATCCCTCCCCCACACTGATTGTATGCCTCCTTCTCACCTTCCCCTCAGCTGACAATGTACCATTTTACATTTCCCAGATCATCGTCCCCTCTGATCTGTGTTTTCACACCTTGCCCTTCCATATCTCTGTCTGCCTCTCCCCTGACTCTCAGTCTGAGAAGGGTCCTGACCCGAAACACCACCTGCTCCTTCTCTGCAGAGATGCTGCCTGACCCGCTGAGTTACTCCAGCACTTTGCGTCCATCTTCGATGTAAACCAGCAGCTGCAGTTCCTTCCTACACATCTGGTGATGCAGTCCATAGTTTCACCCCTTCATGGTGCAGGCTTATTATTGTCACGTGTACCGAGGTACAGTGAAAAGCTTTGTTTTGTAAGTTAATACAAAATCTGTGCAGGAAGGAACTGCAGATGCTGGTTTACACCGAATATAGACACAAAAAGCTGGAGTAACTCAGTGGGTCAGGCAGCATCTCTGAAGAGAAGGGATAGGTGACGGTTGAGTCGAGATCCTTCTTCAGACCATAACACCATACATAAAAACAATCAAGGTTTAGCACGCAACAAAAGCTTTTCACTGTATCTCGGCACACGTGACAATAAACTAAACTCAAGTCAAACTCCACTACAATAGGTAGAGTTAAAAGGGAAGATACAGAGTCCAGAACATTATTCTGCTGAAGATAGATACAAAAAGCTGGAGTAACTCAGTGGGACAGTCAGCATCTCTGGCGAGAAAGAATGGGTGACGTTTCATAGAAACATAGAAAATAGGTGCAGGAGGAGGCCATTTGGCCCTTCGAGTCAGCACCGCCATTCATTGTGATCATGGCTGATCGTCTCCAGTCAATAACCTGTGCCTGCCTTCTCCCCATATCCCTTGACTCCACTAGCCCCTAGAGCTCTATCTAACTCTCTCTTAAATCCATCCGGTGATTTAGCCTCCACTGCCCTCTGTGGCAAGGAATTCCACAAATTCACAACTCTCTGGGTGAAATTTTTTTTTCTCACCTCAGTCTTAAATGGCCTCCCCTTTATTCTAAGACTGTGGCCCCTGGTTCCAACATTGGGAACATTGGGAACATTTTTCCTGCATCTAGCTTGTCCAGTCCTTTTATAATTTTATATGTTTCTATAAGATTCCCCCTCATCCTTCTAAACTCCAGGTTTCAGGTTGGGACCCTTCTTCAGACTTATTCTGCTGATTAAAACCAAGCCATTTTTATTGAATGGTGCTGCATTTACTCCAACTTCATACAAATGACAGCCTAGCTCCAAAAAGAACCAGAGGCTTCATATTCTGTTTATAACTTGGGGAAAACATATAACATTATTTACCGTTCATCTTTTTGGTTTGCCTCTAGTTGATTTATTACAGGTCATTAACCTTTAGAGTGCAGCTCAGTTACAGGAGACTGTAAGCAAGAACACAAAGTGCATGAGAAACACAGCGGGTCAGGCAGCATCTGTGGCGTTAATGGATAGATGGCGTTTATTATGGAAAGATTCATGGATAGATGGTTAGATAGTCGACCCCTCTTCAGACGAACATTGTCCGTCCATTCCCTCCACAGATGCTGCCTGACCCCCTGAGATCCCTTTTTTTTTTTGCAGTCATACAGTGTGTAAACAGGCCCTTCGGCCCATCTTGCCCGCACCAACCAACATGTCCTATCTGCACTCGTCCCACCTGCCTGCGTTTTGCCCATATCCCTACAAACCCGTCCTCTCCATGTACCTATCTAATTGTTGCTTAAAAGTTTCGTAAATAGTCCCTGCCTCAACTACCTCCTCTGTCATCTCGTTCCATACACCCACTTCCCTTTGTGTGAAAAAGTTACCTCTCAGATTCTTATTAAATCTTCATCCCCTCACCTTAAACCTATGTCCTCTGGTTCTCGATTCCCCTACTCTGGGCAAGAGAATCCGTGTACCTACCCGATTCATTCTTCTCATGGTTTTCTACAGCTGTATAAGATCACCCCTCATCCTCCTGCGCTCCAGGGAATAGAGTCCCAGCCTGCTCAACCTTTCCCTCTCTGTACCCGTTCCAACATTTGTTCTAAATCCCAGCAGCTGAAACTCCTTGTGCTTTAATTGCAAGTGTTTGTGAGCCTGACCTCATCCAAATACCTTCACCTTGTGCTGCCTAGATGGCCACTCTGTGTGTCTGCATTGCCATATCCAGGCAGAGATCTCAGGGGACAAACTATGCTGTTGCAAGGAATTATCATTGTGGAGGCAAATAAGGACCCTCCCCCTCAGCCAACAATGGACCATTGTGGGCTCCACCTTTCCCTGGTCTTCGTTGCGTCCTTTTGCATACATTTCAATCATTTATTCTATATGCCTTCATATCTTTCGCTTCCCTGTCCCCTGACTCTCAGTCCGAAGAAGGGTCTCGACCTGAAACGTCACCTATTCCTTGTCTCCAGAGGTTCTGCCTGTCCCGTTGAGTTACTCCAGCATTTTCTGTTTATCTTCAGTGTAAACCAGCATCGGCAGTTCCTTCCGACACGTTTTGCATGCATTTCCCTAGTTCCCTTCACATCCCTCAAGTGTTTCAAGTACTGTCCCAGTGCCGTCACTGTTGAGAGGTACAGAATGCTAATTTATGCACAGGAAGCTCCACAAGCAACAGTCAGGTTAAAAAAAAGAGACAAAGTGCTGGAGTAACAGCGGGTTATGAAAATGTGGATATGCGATATTTTGGGTCGGGACTCTTCTTCAGACTCTGTTAGGTAATCCATTTCAGAAATAAATACTGGCTGGGTCACAAGTTAAAAAAAAAAAGACACTGAGTGCTGGAGTAACTCAGCAGGTCAGGCAACATCTCTGGGGAACATGGATAGGTGATGTTTTGCGTCTGGACCCTTCTTTAGACTGTAGTTCCTTGTTTCTACTTGCTGAACCAGCCACATGTTTTGTTACATCCGTCTCAAAGGGATGAGATGGGTCGACGATGGTGAATCCGGGAGCCATCTCCACCAAGGTGCATCCTCGTTTGGGCCAACAATAGAACATCAAGCATGACTTTTAATCTCAAGACTCTGGAGTCGGAGATGAATGTGGAGGCTTCAAGCTTGAGGAGTTTTACCAACTGAAGCATACCATAGCTCTATCCAAAACACAAACACATATCGATTACACATACCCTGGTATACATTGATGGCATCGAAGTCGAGATGGTTTGAAGTTTCAGGTTTCTAGGAGTAGGCTTCACCAGCAACTTGTCCTGGACCACCCATAATGAAGCAATGGCCAAGAAAGCACGCCCAACGCCTCACCTTCCTTCGAAGGCTCAGGAAGTTCGGCATGGCCCCAACGACTCCTACCAACTTTTACAGATGCACCATACAAAGCATTTTATCGGGATGCATCGCAGGTTGGTTTGGGAACAGCTCCATCCAAGACCACGAGAAATTGCAGCGAATTGTGGACGCAGCCCAGACCGTCACACAAACCAACCTCCCTTCCATTGACTCCATCTACACTTCACGCTGCCTCAGCAAGGCCACCAGCATAATCAAGGACTAGTCTTCTCCCCTCTTCTCCCCTCTCTCATCAGGCAAAGAGGTTCAGAAATGTGGAAACGCACACCTCCAGATTTGGAGACAGTGTATTCCCAGCTGTTATCAGGCATCGGAACCATCCTACCAACAACTAGAGAGCAGTCCTGAGCTACCATCTACCTAATTGGAGACCCTCGGACTATCTTTAATCAGACTTTACTGTATTTATCTTGCGCTAAAGGTTATTCCCTTTATCATGTATCTGTACACTGTGGACGGCTTGATTGTAATCACGTTTAGTCTTTCCGCTGACTGGTTAGCATGCTACAAAAACTGTTCACTCTACCTGCACGCGACAATTCACTGCACATGACAATAAATTAAGCTCAACATCATGAAGTTTACAATGTGTAGGAAGGAACTACAGATGCTGGTTTAAACCGAGGATAAACGCAAAAAGCTGGAGTAACTCAGCGGGTCAGACGGTATCTCTGGAGAAAAGGACTAGGTGACGTTTCGGGTCAAGACCCTACTTCAGACTGCGAGTGAGGGGAAAGGGAAACTGGGAGATATAGAGGATGATATTTCATAATGATTATTTCTGTCTTTCCGAGTGGAATATTTACTCCATATCGCCAGGGTGCTCTCCTCCCTGTGGGAATATTTGTCCCGTCTTGCTCATGGTGGAGCTCGTTCAGTCATTGTGTAGTTTGGAGTTGTCCTCAGTCGGCTCCATGGGCTGATTGCCTTGTGGAACAATGGGAGTGGGCACCGTACAGTCTTTCCCAAGCTTCGCAAAGCTGCCGGGGATCTCATAGAAACATCGAAACTTGGAAAATAGGTGCAGGAGTAGGCCCTTCGAGCCAGCACCGCCATTCAGTATGATCATGGCTGATCATCCAAAATCAGTACCCTGTTCCTGCTTTCTCCCCATGTCCCTTGATTCCGTTAGCCCCAAGAGCTAAATCTAACTCTCTCTTGAAAACATCCAGTGAATTGGCCTCCACTGCCTTCTTGGAGGTTAATTAAAGTAATGGAAGATTGGGGGTGGGAATTAGCTGAGAGAGTTGATGCACACTGCAGTCAGATCAACCTCAGTGCATGGTTCCAGTCCTCAAGATAAGATTCTGAAATGTAATTACCATTGACCAGTATCCTTGAAAGTTTTATTGATTTCACGATGACATAATATCTAATTGAATCGGTGGTTTCATTCTACAGGCTCGTGCATTCCAGATTTATATATTGTTTGGGGGGTTAATAGTTCCGTGCTGGGCCATCATCACCGATGTGGGCTGGAGAAGTCGTCCACACGTTTTGAGACGCGATGGCAAGAGGGATGGGTTGAACCTTGTTTTCTGGCACTGAGCTGCTTTCCCTGTTGCGGGACCTTGTTGGATGCATTCACCGATGAAACCTTTCTCTTCCAGCTCTGCCTCAGAAGACCTGGGTTGCCGTCGAGGGGAGTTCAGCAGGAAACACTATGGTTCTGTGGAGCTGGTAAGTCAATGGATTCAATGAGACCACACCTGGAGTATTGTGTGCAGTTTTGGTCCCCTAATTTGAGGAAGGACATTCTTGCTATTGAGGGAGTGCAGCGTAGGTTTACATGGTTAATTCCCGGGATGGCGGGATTGTCGTATGCTGAGAGAATGGAGCAGCTGGGCTTGTACACTCTGGAGTTTAGAAGGATGGGAGGGGATCTCATTGAAACATATAAGATTGTTAAGGGCTTGGACACACTAGAGGCAGGAAACATGTTCCCGATGTTGGGGGAGTCCAGAACCAGGAGCCACAGTTTAAGAATAAGGAGTAAGCTATTTAGAATGGAGACGAGGAAACACTTTTTCTCACACAGAGTGGTGAGTCTGTGGAATTCTCTGCCTCAGAGGGCGGTGGAGGCAGGTTCTCTGGATGCTTTCAAGAGAGAGCTAGATAGTGCTCTTAAAAATAGCGGAGTCGGGGGATATGGGGAGAAGGCAGGAAACGGGGTACTGATTGGGGATGATCATCCATGATCACATTGAATGGCGGTGCTGGCTCGAAGGGCCGAACGGCTTACTCCTGCACCTATTGTCTATTGTCAGCCAACTGCAGTGGAGATGTGTGGAGCTCGGACACAGGTTGTATCATGTGTTCAGGACGTCCCCAAGTGCTTTATAGCCAGTGGTGTGACCATTTATGCCCAGAATGAGCTGTAAACAACAAATGTAATCATAAGCATATTCAGTCAAGGAATGCACTTTACCAGAATAATGGAGGTAACTCTTCTGTTTCTTGAAATAGTGCAGTGGTATTCTTAACATTTCAGGAAGCACTGTTGGCCAAGGAAGTGTGTCAGTGCCCACAATATGATTAAAATCCACTAGTCCCACTAGTGGGAGCGTTTAGGACCTGAGGCCAACGCCTCAGAAGAACAGGATGTACAGTACCTCTAGAAAGGAGATGAGGAGGAATTTCTTTAGTCAGAGGGTGGTGAATCTGTGGAATTCATTGCCGCAGACGGCTGTGCAGGCCAAGTCAATGCATAATTTTAAGGTGGAGATTGACAGATTCTTGATTAGTACGGGTGTCAGGGGTTATGGGGAGAAGGCAGGAGAATGGGGTTGAGAGGGAGAGATAGATCAGCCATGGTGAAGTCAACTTGATGGGCTGAATGGACTAATTCTGCTGCTATGACATGAACTTATGACATATTGTGAAGTGAGCGCGCGACCAATTTAGCCAAGAAGAATTGAAGTCCCTCTGGCTGCGTAATGTGAAGCATGCTACCTTTTTATTTTGCACAGTTAGCTTTAATATCTTCAGCATTAATAAATCTGAGCAATTAACCTTTCTCTGATATTAATATTTATGCAATCTGGAAACAACGATGTGAAAAATTAATCTTGTGCAAAACTGAGCCATTGGTACACCAAAGAATGTTTCTATGCTTTAACTACCTTTATGGGTGAGAAACCAATACAGTCAATAATTCAGTGTTCACTCCGTTTCTGCGGACTTATCATGTATGTCTTGTCTTGGATTGAAATATCAATGGAAGGTAGACAAAATGTTGGAGTAACTCAGCGGGACAGGTCGAGACCCTTCTAACTGATTTGACCCGAAACGTCACCCATTCCTTCTCTCCAGAGGTGCTGTCTGTCACGCTGAGTTACTCCAGCATTTTGTGTCTATCTTCCATTTCGACCAGCATCTGCAGTTCCTTCCTGCACTTGAAATATCAATCTTGTGTTACTTGCCACTTGCCAATCTTGTGTTACTGCAGTTGCTTCCTGCACTTGAAATATCAATCGGCAGGTATTACTTGTGCAGTCATCTTTTCACGGGGTGGAGGGAGGGGCAGGGGGCATGTGGACCATGCTGGGGAGGTCTGAACGATGGTCCCTCTGTGGGTGGTGGTGAAGGATGTGCGGCAGTCTGCGAGATCCAATGCCCACACTCTACCACGGGGCGTGGTGCTCCTGGACTGGAGTCCAGTGACCGCGATCTATTTGTGAAACTACGTGTGACGCTAGAGGCACCGATGTTCCCCTGTATCTAATGGGGTCGCTCCTATGTGGGGTCGAGCTCCCGAGATTGCAAAACCTTCTCGCCTACGAATTCAGCCCCCCCGGTCTTAATGTTGAATAGAAATTGTGGAATACAAAACACGTGAAAAATATTTTGGCATGCGCCCTTGCTAGCTACAGGGCAGCTGCCGTTAAGCAAAGTGCAAAGTACCTTTCATGCAATTCAATATTATTCAAGCTCGTGGAACTTTGTATATACTATCGTTATTTTGTTAACCCCTTGCATCTCCTTTCACTGTGAAGCTTGGTTTAGTTTAGGTTAGAGGATAAGGGCGGAAACAGCCCCCTTCGGCCCACTGAGTTCACCCCCACACACTAATGCTATCCTGCACACTAGGAAGAATTTGCACTTTTTACCGAGGCCAATGAACCTACAAACCTGTACGTCTTTGGAGTGTGGGGGGGAAACCGGAGATCCCTGGGAAAACCCACGCAGGTTACAGGGAGAACGTACAAGCTCCCTACAGACAGCACCCATAGTCAGGATTGAACCCAGGTCTCTGGCGCTGTGAGGCAGCAACTCTACCGCTGCGCCACCGTGGTAGTTTGAAAGGTGTTGCTAAACCATGGCAGGCAGCCAACCCAAATTTGGGATGCAAGAAATGATTCAGAACCCGGGGAACAGAATGAATATGATGGCCATTCACTTGGGAGTCAATTGAATATCTTTACTGCATTAGTCAACTGCATTAGTGATTACTGGATAACCTGCAAAGCAAAGCTGATCACTGTACCTCGGTACACGTGGCAATAATAAAGCTGAACCAGTGCAGCTGTCTTGCAGTTCCAGTGACCCAGGTTCAATCCCGACCTCCAGTACTGTCTGTGTGGAGTTTGCACGCTCTCCCTGTGACCGCCTGGGTTTGGCTCCAGGTTCCCTCCCACATCTCCAAGATGTGCGGGGTTGTGGGTGAATTGGCTGTAAGATGTCCCCAGTGTGTAAGAGAGTGGTCGAACCAGCTGAGGAGTTGATGGGAACGTGGAAGGGAGGAATGAGGTTGGTGTCAGATTAGTTGTCGACATGGACTCGATGGGCTGAATGGTCCATTTCTGTGCTGCATGACACTATGACTGGGCATGTTAACGATGAATTCCACACGAGAAAAAGAATTGCTTCATTTACTCAATAAGACGTAGCTTCAAAATCTACTGTAACTAGAGAGGAGTCCTGAGCTACCAGCAACCTCCTTTGGAGACCCTCGGATTATCTTTCATCCGACGTTGCTAGCTTTATCTTGGACTGAACTTTATTTACATTATTCCCTTTATGATGTATCTGTACACTGTGGACGGCTCGATTGTAGCCATGTATTGTCTTTCCGCTGACTGGATAACACGCAACAAATGCTTTTCACTGTATCTCGCTCGGTACACGTGACAATAAACCTAACTAACTAACTAACTAACAATCTTAACAAAATAGTGATAAAGGGCAGCAATTGAATTGACTTTCTTGGGAAATACAAGAGATAGATTTGCCTCTGTGCTACTTTTGGTCGACATCCATTAGGCAAAGTATAGGTTAGAGACACAGCAGGGAAACAGGACCTTCTGCCCACCGAGTCTGCACCGCCCAGCGATCCCCGCACACTAACACTGTCCTACACACATACACACTAGGGATCATTTACAATTATACTGCAGCCGATGAATGTGTAAAACTGGACGTCCTTCGAGCGTGGGAGGAAACTGGATATCCCGGAGAAAACCACGCAGGTCACGGGGAGAACATACAAACTCCACTGTCAGCGCCCACTGTCGGCATCGTACCCGGGTCTCTGGCTGTGAGGTGGCAACTCTACCGCTGCGCCACCGTGCCGCACGGGTGGGTTTTTAAGCAACACGCTGAGCATAGTTCCTGGTCCAACATGAATTCAAGCAAAAGGGGAATGGGGTTGTCATCTCGCTAACACCCTTGTAAAGCCAGTCACAAACAACTAATAGAGAAACACACAATAACAGCATTGAGAATCAAATAGCCTTGAACTGTGAGATGCATGGGGAGGTGAGGACGCAGCACTGTAGTGGTGGCAGAGGTCCCTGCTCCAGGTCAGAGATTTAAGAGGCGATTTTAGGGGCGAAAGATTTAATGGGGACCTGAGGGGTAACCTTTTTACACAAAGGGTTGTGGGTGTATGGGACAAGCTGCCGGAGGAGGTAGTTGAGGCAGGGACAATCATAACATTCAAGAAACATTTAGACAGGTACATGGATTGGGCAGGTTTAGATGGATAAGGGCCAAACACGGGCAGGTGGGACTAGTGTAGGTGGGGCATGTTGGTCAGTGTGGGAAGGTTGGGCCGAAGGGCCTGTTTCCATGCTGTAGGACTCTATTTGGGCGGCATGGGGGCGCAGCGGTACAGTTGCTGCCTTACAGCTCCAGAGACCCAGGTTGATCATGACTGCGGGTGCTGTCTGTACGGAGTTTCTCCCCGTGACCACGTGGGTTTTCTCCGGGTGCTCCGGTTTCCTCCCACAGTGTCCAGGTTAATTGGCTTTGTGTTTTATTTTTTATTTGATTTATTAGAAGTAAGCATAGTACAGTGGTACCTTTTTTACAGGTTCCCAAAATTATGTTAACATAATACCTTCTCTGTACAACTTCCTTTTTTTTTTAAAGAGATAAGAAAGAAAGAGATAGTAAAGAATAGAGGAAAGTCCAGTTAATTGGCTTTGTTAAAGATTGCAAATCATCCCTAGTGTGTAGGATATTGTTAGTGTACAGGCATCGCTGGTCTGCGTAGACTCGGCGGGCCGGGGGGCCGGTTTCCGTGCTGTACATCTAAACTAAACCATGACTCTATGACTATGACGCTGGGTGGAATGTCCAGTGTTCCCAGTCCTCATTCTGTCTCAAGTCCTACCCAATTCTCTGGCAGTAAACATAGACAATGCGTAGTAAAGGGAAATCTAAAGGAAAAATAAACTGCTGGACGCACTCGGTTGGTCAGGCAGCATCTGTGGAGGAAAATGGACAGGTGGCGTTTCTCATTGGGGCCTTTCTTCAGACTGTTCATTTCCTTCCTCAGATGCCAGCTGACCCGTTGAGTTCCTCCAGCACTTTGCTTTGTGCTCAAGGTTCCGGCATCTACATTATGCTGTGTTTACGGTTATAATTGTCACAGGTACAGTCGAAAAAGCTTTGTTTTGCGTGATATCGAAACGTCAGATAAAACAATACATCAATACTGTCAACCGCAAGTACAATAGGTAGAGCAAAAGGAAAGGTGCAGAATATAGTTCTCAGCATTGTAGCACACCAGTTCCATAGACAGAGTCCAATGTCCACAATGGGGTAGAGGTGAATCAGACAGTACCCTAGCTCATGGAAGGATCGTCCAGAAGCCTGATAACAGAGGGGAAGAAGCTGTTCCTGAGTCTGGTGGTGCTTTCAAGCTTCTGTTCCTTCTGCCCAATGGGAGATAGACTCAAAAATCTGGAGTAACTCAGCAGGACAGGCAGCATTTCTAGAGAGAAGGAATGGGTGACATTTCGGGTCCAGACTGATGGGAGCAGGGAGAAGGAATGAACGGGGTGGAACAAGTCTTTATGTTGGCTGCTTTTCCGAGGTAACGTAAAGTGTAGATGGAGTCTATAAGAGGGGAGTCTGGTCGGTGTGATGGACTGTCCAAAGCAAATTTCTTGTGGTTTTGGACAGAGCTGTTCCCACACCAAGCTTCACCTCTCTCTCGAAAGGAACATGTAATTTTAATCTGACATCCATGAAGCCATTGGGTTGTTGTACGATTCCTTCCGGTTCACCTGCGTGCTCGAGGGAAGGAAGCCTTCCACACTTGCCTGTCATCACCTGTGTGGAGCTCCAGACCTTCCCGACATGTTACTGCCTCTTCCCATCAGGGTTGGGCGATAAATGGTGGCTTGGTAAAGATGTCCACACCTCCAGACAAACAACAAGGGAAAGCACTACCTGTCTTCATCCCTCCAACCCCTCCTCTGCTCCACCTGCCCCTGCATCTATTTATCCCCTCCCCCATCCCACTCCACCAACATTCCTTCCTTTAGTGCCAGAATTGTCAACTCCACAAGCCATTTGCTCTACACCTTAGTGTAGAAAGGAACTGGTAGACACTAAATGCAGGAGTACCTCAACGGGACAGGCAACATCTCTGGAGAGAAGGAATGGGTGACCTTTCTGGTCGAGACCCTCCTTCAGTCTTAAGAAGGGTCTTGACCCCGAAACGTCACTCATTCCTTCTCTCTAGAGATGCTGCCTGTCCCAATGAGTTACTCCAGCTTTTTGTGTCTGTTCCATACCTATTGTTTCCTCTTTGGCCTTTCTTCAACCTATGGACACCCCCCCCACCATCTCCTCACCTGTATCCACCTATTACCCTCCAGGGTTTGTTCTGCCCTTCCAGCTTTCCTCAACCTCTGTTCTCCCACCCACCCCCCTCCCTCATTACAATCAGTCTGAAGAAGGGTCCCAACCTGAAGCATCTCCTATCTGTGTTCTCCAGAGATGCTGCCTGACCCGCTGAGTTACACCAGTATTTTGTGTCTATCCTTGGTATAAACCAGCATCTGCAGTCCCTTCCTATACTGTCTTACAGTTGTGTTCAACCAAGATCAAAGCCTCCAACTTCCCATCTACTTTACATCGGCGAGACCAATGGTAGACTAGGCGACTGTTTTGGTGAGCTTTGCGCTCGGTCCATCAAGGCCCGCTGGATCTCTCGGCTCTCAGCCATTTGAACTCGTCTTCCCATTGCAGTGGGATGTGGGCAAATGGGACAAGTTTAGATGGGGCATCTGGGGTCGGCATGGACAAGTTAGGGCAAAGGGCCTTTTCCAGCCCTGTTTGACTCCATGGCTCCATAACAAAACCCAGCAAACACGGGCCCAAGTACAGGACATGCCCACGATGGGCAAAATGACCTTTGGTTCTTCCAGGAATTTCAAAGATTCCTAAATGAATCATTTACTTCAAGGATTTTCACCCTGAATTCACCAGACTGTTCCTTTGCCTTTCAGTTAGAAATGGTTTGTCCCAAATTGATGCGTGGGAGACATTGAACGAGTTAATCATTTACTTTGTGACATATTTGCTGGTTCTCACAGGCAAGGTTCTGAGATCAAAATATGGATTTAGCCCATTAATCTTAAGCCAATTTGCAGAGAATGTTCTACCCAAGAGATGTTTCTTGCTTTCTTTACATCTCTTGAACCTGTTGAGTAGTTGCATTTAAATTGTTTTTATCTGGTTTCTTCATGTACAAAAATAGCCCATTGTACCATTTTGTTACTTAGAGTAGTATAGCATCAGTTTATTGTCCCGTGTACCGAGGTACAGTGATAAGCTTTTGTTGCATGCTATCCAGTCAGCTGAAAGACAATACATGATTATAATCGAGCCACTTACACTGTATAGGGTCATGATATGGAAACAACATTTAGTGCAAGGTAAAGTCTGATCAAAGATAGTTCGAGAAACTCAGCGGGTGAGGCAGCATCTATGGAGCGAAGGAATAGGTGATGTTTCAGGTCGAGACCCGAAACGTCACCTATTCCTTCGCTCCATAGATGCTGCCTCACCCGCTGAGTTTCTCCAGCATTTTTATCTACCTTCGATTTTTCCAGCATCTTTTCCAGTTCCTTCTTAAACAAGGATAGTTCGAGGGTCACCAGTGAGGTAGATAGTAGTTCATCACTGATCTCTGGTTGTGGTAGGATGATTCAGTTGCCGATAGCATGGAAACATGCCCTTCGGCCCAGCACATCCATGCTGACCAAGATGTCCCATCTCACCTAGACCAATTTGCCTGTGTTTGGGCCATGTCCCTCAAAACCTTAGCTGGGCACAAAGTGCTGGAGTAACTCAGCAGGTGAGGTAGCATCTCTGGAGAACATGTGATAGGTAAAAGCCCTGTCCCACTGTACGAGTTCATTCAAGAGTTCTCCCCGAGTTTGCCCTGATTCGAACTCGGAGATTTACGGTAATGGCCGCTCGTAGGTACTCGGGGCTCTCGTGGACATTTTTCAACATGTTGAAAAATCTTCGCGTGTCTTCCCGAGCTTACCTGCCGTTAGCGAGTCTTCCCGAGTACCTGCCGTTAGCGTTACGAGCCGCTAAGAGACGTCCCCGAGCTCCGACGTACCCGCTACATTCATTCTCCGTGCTTACCACGAGTTTGATTTTTTTTAAAACTCGGGAGAGTTCTTGAATGAACTCGTACCGTGGGACAGGGCCATTAGGTTTCTGGTCGGATCTCTTATTCAGAAGGCCCGACCAACCTCGTTACTTCAGCATTTTATGTCTCTCTTTGGTATATATCTTTCTAAACCTTTCCTATCTATGCATCTGTCCAAGTGTCTTTTAACTCCTGTTGTAATATCTGCCTCCATTGGCAGATCAAATGTGTAGGAGGGAAACTGCAGAAGGGTCTCGACCCGAAACATCATCCATTCCAGAGATGCTGCCTGTCCCGCTGGGTTACTCCAGCATTTTGTGTCTCTCTACTGGCAGATCGTTCCGTATACCCAGCACCCTCTGAGTGGAAAAAGTTGCCCTCCGGTTTGTATTCAATCTTGCCCCTCTCACCTTAAACCTGTCTCCTGGTTCTTAAAAAGAACATTCACCCTATCTATTCCCTTCTTGCTTTGAGTCACCTCTATAAGATCACCCCTTAGCCTGTTGTATTCCAAGGAGTAGTCCCAGCCTGCCCAACCACTCCCGATAGTTCAAGCACCTCGAGTCCTGGAAACATCCTTGTAAATCCTCTCTGTACTTTTCCAGCACGATGATGTCCTTCTTGTAGCAGGGTGACCAAAACTGAACACATTGTGGTCTCACCAACGTATCGCGCAACTGTAACATAATGTGATTTGAGTAAATTTTGTTCAGAAGTAAGATATTGAAAGGAAATACAGGTGCTCTCTGATGATGTGATTACAAGTTCGAGAACCAGAGGGCATAGGTTTAAGGTGAGGGGGGGGGAAGATTTAATAAGGATCTGATGGGTAACTTGTTCACACAAAGGGTGGTGGGTGTTGAGAAAGTAGTTGAGGCAGGGACTATCTCGACAGTGAGACAGATACATGGACAGGACAGGTTTAGAGAGATCTGGGCCAAACGCAGGCAGGTGGGACATGTTGGGCTGAATGGCCTGTCTCCACGCTGTATCACTATGACGCCATAAATCTAAATTCTGAACTTTACAGTGGAAAACACAGACGTTTTCTGCTCAGATCTCAGAACAAAACAACACATTTTATCTCCGAATGCATTTGTTGAGATTAATACATTTACCTTTGATTTAATAAAAAAATATTCATTGGTCAATATATTTGGTGGAATAAAGGGAAGATAAAGGAGTTGAGGAGTCTGATGTTATATAAAGTAACTTTTCTACTAAGTTCTTGTGCCATCCATCTTTCATCAAGTGAATCTTTTAAGTGCCATCTTTCATTAAGGCGTCACAGTGGCACAGCGGTAGAGTTGCTGCCTCACAGCGCCGGAGACCCCGGTTCGATCCTGACTACAGGCACGGTCTTTACGGAGTTTGTATGTTCTCCCCGTGACCTGCGTGGGTTTCCCTCCGAGATCTTTGGTTTCCTCCCACACTCCAAAGACGTACAGGTTTATAGGTTAATTGGCTTGGTATAAATGTAAATTGTCCCTAGTGTGTGTAGGATAGTGTTAGTGTACAGGGATCGCTGGTTGGCGCAGACTTGGTGGGCCGGAGGGCCTATTTCCGCGCTGTATCTCTAAACCAAACTAAAAAAAAAAGATAATTATTGATCAATCAATAGACATACAACATGGGAACAGGCTCTTCAGCCCATTGAGTCCACATTGACCACCCATTTACACCAATCTTACATTAATCCCATTAAAAAAACACTTCTTCCCACATTCCCATCAATTTTCTCCACATTCAAAGCTGTTTCCATGCTGTATGACTCGATGATTCTATGGCTCTGTAAGGAGCTGTCTTTGAACAACCATCGGGGATCGCTGGCCGGTGCGGGCCCGATGGGCCGAAGGGCCTGGTTCCATGATGTATCTCCAAAGTAAACTAAACCAGTGGATCCGGGAACTGCTCGGGGCTGCATTCAGATTCCTGTTGTCAGTAGACTCCATGGAGGTCTGACTGAAGTCTCCCTGAAGCTGGGCAGAAGAAGGCAATAGATGGTGGAGTGGTGTAGACAATGGTCGGCCACCTTTCTCAAACTGTGCCTCGTCGGCTTACATGGGGATGATAAATTCAGGCAGGTTGTGTCATACTTGCCAGCCGGCCTGAAACGGCGGTGGTGGCACGAGAGCTGCAGCCTCACAGCGCCAGAGACCCGGGTTCAATCCTGACTACGGGTGCTGTCTGTACGGAGTTTGTACGTTCTCCCTGTGACCTGCGTGGGATTTCTCCGGGTACTCCTGTTTCCTCCCACATCCCGAAGACAAACAGGTTTGTAGGTTAATTGGCTTCTGTAAATTGTTCCCAGTGTGCAGGGTAGAATAAATGTGCTGGGATCGCTGGTCGGCATAGACTCGGTGGGCTGAAGGGCCTGTTTCCATGCTGTTTCTGAACTAAACTATACTAAACTAAATACAATTTAAAAATTGCCCCTAGTGGGTAGGGAGTTAAGGCAAAAGTGGGATAACAGAGAACCAGTGTGAACGGGTGATTGATGGTCAGTGTGGACTCGGTGGGCCGAAGGGCCTGTTTCCATGCTGTATCTCTGAACAGAGCTGCCCTGGGCCCTGCCACTTTGGAGTACTTGGGGAACAGCGAGGCACTGCTTCTTCCCAAGGCACAGACCCTTCATCCAGCCAAGCAGAGGCCAAATCCCAGCTCGCAGTTTGAGAACTAACTTTGGATCACGAGGGGAAAGGCCAGGATTAATAGATTGATTGAGAACCTGCTGTAAAACCCCCTCTCTGTGCCTCCAGACACACTTTGCCCCAGTACATCATTAACCACCCTCTAAAATTCCCTGCAGAACCACTTATAGCCCTCGTTGTCGTGAGCCTTTTTTAGTTTAGTTTAGTTTAGAGATACAGCGCAGAAACAGGCCCTTTGGCTCACCGAGTCCCCGCCGACCAGCGATCCCCGCACACTGTCCTGTCCCACACACACGCACATACACACACTGGGGCACAATTTTACATTTACACCAAGCCAATTAACCTACAAACCTGTACGTCTTTGGAATGTGGGTGGAAACCGAAGATCTTGGAGAAAACCCACGCCGGTCACGGGGAGAACGTACAAACTCCTTACAGACAGCACCCGTGGTCAGGGTTGAACCCGGGTCTCTGGTGCTGTCAGGCAGCAACTCTACCGCTGTGCCACCGAGCCAACATGGGGTGGTTTCTGTTATTGCCGATTGTCCACTATAACCGGGCAAGGGATTCACACCGACCACTCTGTAAAACAATGTGTTGATTTCAATTATAAAGTAATTTTTAACAACTAAAAATGCATATTTGTTACCGCCAGCTATAAAACACTGACAGCTGTTTGATGGTTGACAAAATTCCTGGAGAAACTCAGCGGGTGAGGCAGCATCTATGGAGCGAAGGAAATAGGTGACGTTTAGGGTCAAGACCTGAAACGTCACCTATTCCTTCGCTCCAAAGATGCTGCCCCACCCGCTGAGTTTCTCCAGCAATTTTGTCTACCTTCGATTTTTCCAGCATCTGCAGTTCTTTCTTAAGGGCCTGTCCCACTTTCACGACCTAATTCACCACCTTTTTTTACTCGTAGACATTTTTCATCAGGCTAGAAAAACGCCCCGACCCACTCGATGCCAGGAGTACCTACGACTAGCACCACGACCTGCTCCGACCTACCTACAACCTCGTGACGACCATGCTGCGAGTATGAGTCAAGGGCAAACTCGGCAGAGGTCGTGAATTAGGTGGTGAAAGTGGGACAGGCCCTTTTAACAGCTGTTTGATACATTGTTTAGTTGAGTGTCATTGCACATGTGTTGATCGTCGTGCCAATTTCAGTGTCCTCCTGCAATGCAACTCGCAGCCAGTATTATTGAAGAGACTTTCAGAGACACACCGCGGAAACAGGCCCTTCGGCCCACCGAGTTGTCGCTGACCAGCAATCTCCGGACACGAGCATTATCTTACACACACTAGGGACAATTTACAGAAGCCAATTAACCTACAAACCTGAGATAGACACAAAATGCCGGAGTAACTCGGAGGGACAGGCTGCATCTTTGGAGAGAAGGAATAGATGATGCTTTGGGTCGAGACCCTTCTGAAGAAGGGTCTGAAGAAGGGTCATGATCTAAAACGTCACCCATTCCTTCTCTCCAGCGATGCTGCCTGTCCCACTGGGTTACTCCAGCTTTTTGTGTCTATCTTCGGTTTAAACCAGCATCTGCAGTTCCTTCCTCCAACCGAGTAACATGTGGGAAGAAACTGGAGCACCCAGGTGGTGAATCTGTTGAATTCTTTGCCACAGAAGGATATTTTTTAAAGCAGAGATACATAGATTCTTGATTAGTACGGGTGTCAGGGGTTATGGGGAGAAGGCAGGAGAATGGGGTTGAGAGGGAGAGATAGATCAGCCATGATTGAATGACGGAGTGGACTTCATGAGCCGAATGGCCTAATTCTGCTCCCATCACTTATGAACTTGAAATCCCACACAGGTCACGTGAGAACGTACAAACTGTGAACCCGGGTGTCTGTCGCTGAGAAGCAGCAGCTCTACCGCTGCGCTACCGTGTCTGGTCACTGTGGGGATGTTCCATCCACTGTAATCCGTTTTACAGAGGTCCGTAATATCAGGGGAGACTATCTTCATCATCAGCGGTCACTCAAAACGAGTATGACTGTCCTCTCCTCTCCCGAGGGTGGACGCCTGTGCGTGACTTTGTTTAACGTGGGGAGACTGGTGCACAGATCTGGATCAGGATCCAGTGGCATGGGGCCAAAGACGATCGGAGACCCTTTTCTGCTGCAGCCTCCATCCGCCTTCCCAGCAGTTGTGACGCTCCACTAAAGTCAGCCATCGTCCCCCGCCTGTTCTACCGTTGAGGTCTTGGTTGGATTGCTCTTTGTCAGAGTCCTCCCCCTCGACCTTACCGCCATGGGTGGCCCTACCAGGAGCATAGCTCCAGACAGCATCACTATTAGTTAGATCAAAACCGCTGCACAATTTCTGTTGTGTGCTTCTTATCACATCTGTAAATTTGACCCCTTCGGCCTGCGACTGATCCTAACGTTTCGTTACTGGAACAGTACTATTGAGGAAGGAGGAAGGACTCGGTTGGAGGAAGGACTATTGATCCCTTCTGTTGGTTCAGAGCGGATGATATCATACTTAATTGCATTGAAATCTAAGTGCCATACTTTCGCCCAAGCACATAATCCATCAAAGGCTCTCTAATCTTACGGACCCAGTGAACACCACCAGCCTCTGTCAGAAACACATTTAGAACAGTGACAGTCTATTGAATATCTTGAGTCGTGAATAAAATCTGTCGATTAGTCCAGGGAGCTGCCCCTATCCTGTGCAGCAACTTAGTTTAGTTTAGAGATCCAGCACGGAAGCAGGCCCCTTTGCCCACCGAGGCCGCACCGACCAGCGATCCCCGCACGTTAACACTACCAGACACGCACTATTGAGATTACTTTTACATTTATACATTTATACCAAAGCCAATGAACCTACAAACCTGTACGTCTTTGGAGTGTGGGAGGAAACCGAAGATCTCGGAGAAAACCCACGTAGGTCACGGGGAGAACGTACAAACTCCGTACAGACAGCACCCGTAGTCAGGATCGAACCCGAGTCTCCGCAGCTGCATTCGCTGTAGGGCAGCAACTCTACCGCTGCGCCACTCAACCACCTCCTCTGGCAGCTCATTCTATATACTCGCCATCCTCTGTGTGGAAATAGTTGCCCCTAATAAATCTTTCCCTTCTCATCTTAAACCTATGTCCTCTGGTTCTTAATTCCCCTACTCTGGGTAAAAGACTCTGCGTCATTCCCCTCATGATCTTGTACACCTCTATTATATCACCCCTCATCCTCCTGCATGGTAATGAGTCGAGTCCTATCCTAACCTCTCCCCAGAGCTCAGGCCCTCATGTCCTGGCAACATCTTCATACATTGTCTCTGCACCCTTTCCAGCTTGACATCATCCTTGAGCTCAGTTTATGGTCATTGGAGTTGCCAACTTTCTCACTCCCAAATAAGGGACAAAAGGTCAAAATAGGGGACAAATTCCTCGACGGCAATTCGTTGACCGACTCGGCCGTGGCTGGGTAAATGATGAGTTGGCCCGGGTGCTGGACTGCACACAAAGACCAGCCGGCGGGCCAGCTGAGGAGTTTTGGCCCCGGGCGTCGTCGCCCGCAAAGTCCGGCACCCCATCCAACTCATGAACCGATGATCGGCCGTGAGAAGGAGGGGTGGTGGTGGTGTCGGCGGTAAGCGAAGGTCGGACAGCTGGCCGGGCTGCTGACCGACGGGGCCACGGGCGAGGCGCTGCTGCTGCACTCCATGGGCTGCACTACGCCGAGACGGGTGAGGCGGGGCCAGAGGCGGCGCTCCGACCCGACAGTCCCCTCGACCCGAGTAGTAGCGGTCAAATACGGGACAAGGGCGGTCCCTTATGGGACAAACCAATATACGGGATGTCCCGGCTAATACGGGACAGTTGGCAACCCTAATTGTCACGTGTTACGAGGAACAGTGAAAAGCTTTGGTTGCGTGCTAACCAGTCAGCGGAAAGACAATACATGATTACAATCGAGCCGTCTACTGCGTACAGATACATGATAAAGAGAATAATGTTTAACGCAAGATAAAGTCCAGTAAAATCCGATCAAAAATGGTCAGATGGGTAGATAGTAGTTCAGCACTGCTCTCTGGTTGTTGGTAGGATGGTTCAGTTGCCTGATAACAGCTGGGAAGAAACTGTCCCTGAATCCCTCCAATTCCCTTTCCGCCCTTTCTTTCCACTCTCCCTGTCCCATTCTACCCACACCCGTCTCCGCCTCAGCTTTAACGCCACCTCTCTTTATCTGGCACACTTTTGTCTCCTTCTCGCCTCTTCTACAGCACGCTTCTACAGTCCTACCGACAGCACTTGTGGGCCAAAGCGCCTGTTCCTAGAAGTGCTGTAATGTTCTATCGTCTGGTGGCAACGCTCTGGGTAGGTGGCATTGTGCTGGGGCCACCATTACATCTGTTTCATGGGTGCTGTGGCTGGGTTGCCAGGTCTTGCTCTGGGCTTTTATTTTAACGGTGATCTGGGTGGGTGGGGGTGGGGGGCGAGGGGGGTTTAGTGGTGCAATTTGCTGGGTGCCACTTTGGTCACCAGAGGTTGCTGCCGGCAAGTTTGTTATCACCAGTCCCACGGATGTCTCCACCATTGCAGGGGACATTTAAACCCCTCGCGTTAGTCTGCAGTCACATGGCCCGGACATAAAAGAATCGTGAAGGAATAAGAAAGGGAACTAAGAGCAGGAGTGGACCATTTGGCCCTTCAACCTTTTTCCAGCAAAGTACATCATCGTGGCTGATCTTTAAACCCAGCCCTACTTCTCTACCTCCCTATCCCTTAATATCTAAAAACATAGAACAATGCAGCGTGAAGCAGGCCCTTCGGCCCACTTTGTCCAGCCTGGCCAACTTGGCATACCATAAGATCAATAGACAATAGACAATAGGTGCAGGAGTAGGCCATTCGGCCCTTCGAGCCAGCACCGCCATTCAATGTGATCATGGCTGTTCATCCCCAATCAGTACCCCATTCCTGCCTTCTCCCCATATCCCCTGACTCCGCTATTTTTAAGAGCCCTATCTAGCTCGCTCTTGAAAGCATCCAGAGAACCTGCCTCCACCAACATCGGGAACATGTTTCCTGCCTCTAGCGTGTCCAAACCCTTAATAATCAGAATTAGGGGGTTCAGCCCATCAAGTCTACTCCGCCATTTAATCATGGCTGATCTATCTTTCCCTCTCAACCCCAATTCTCCTGCCTATTCCCCATAACCTTCGACTCAAGAAGCTATTAATCTCCACTTTAACTGGGCTAGTCCCCTTTGCCACTTTTGTGCTGTCTCAAGCCTTCCGAACTATATATCTGTCCAAATGTCTATTGTAAATCGTAGATTTATCCGTTTTTATAGCTTCCCCTGGCACCTCGTTCCAGACACACTGTGCACTGGGGGAAGAAGATGCTGCTGAGGTACAGTAACTCTAGACATCCATTGAGTTGAAAGATGCAGGATGGAAGCAGACCAAGTCCACGCCCGACCATCAATAACCCGTTCGCATCAGTTCTATGTTATTCCACTTTCTCATCCACTCCCTACACACTAGGGGCAATTTAAGTCCCTGTCGCACTTTCCCGAGTTACTCACGAATTCTCCCGAGTTTTTCCCTTGATTCAAACTAGGAGAATTACGGTAATAGCCGGCCGTAGGTACTCGGGGCTATTTTCTTTACTCGTGGACATTTTTCAACATGTTGAAAAAACGTCCCGACTTACCTGATGCCCCGAGTACCTACGGCTGGCATTACGAGCCGCTACGAAATATCTACGGCCTCCTACGGACTCACTATGCTGTTGAATCAAGGGGAGAACTTGGGGAGAATTCGTGAGTAACTCGGGAAAGTGGGACAGGCCCTTTACAGAGGGCCAGTTTACCTACAAACCCGCACATCTTTGGGATGTCAGAGGAAACCGGAGCACCCGGAGGAAACCCATGCAGTCACCGGGAGAACGTGCAAATTCCACACACTGACAGCACCTGATGTCGGGATCGAACCTGGGTCTCTGGCGCTGCGAGAGCTCTCTGCTGTGAATGAACTCATTGACCCAGCATTCTCTCCATTCTCCATGGTAGAGAATTCCTGATGTATTCCAACCTATGAGGGAAGACATTTTTCATCATGTTAATCCTAAACCGCAAAGTCATAGCAGTTCTAACCAAGCATGGAAACAGGTCCTTCGGCCTAACTTGCCCACTCTGGACAACATGTCCCAGCTACACTAGTCCCACCTCCCAGCATTTGGTCCATATCCTTCCAAACCTGTCCTATCCATGTACCGCATTCCGGAAGTGGCGGCGCTGTCGTACAGCAGCGGCTCGCCTGCAGTCCGTCTGTTTTTACTTTTTTTTGTTGTTTTCTTTTGTCCTGTTTTAGTTAAATTTTAGTTTATTGGGTTGTGTATGTGTGGGGTGGGGGGGGTGAAACATGACTTTTGTCTCTTCCTTCGGGGGAATGCGACTTTTTCTTGTCGTATCCCCCTTCTATGCCTCCGTCTGCGCTGAGGCCAAAATGGCGGAGCTACCGGCCTCCAACTCCAACTGCAAGCTGCCGGCCTCCAACTCCAACTGCGAGCGACCGACCGACCTCGAGGCTCCGGAGGCAGAGCCAGGACTTACCAGCGCGAGGCTGGCCAACTTCGGGGCTGCGGTGGCGTTCCGGCGGTGGCGACCGAGGACACTGGTGGCGACCTGAGTCCGGAGGCTCGGCCGCGGGCCCAGTGGACGACATCGTCGGGAGCGAGCAGGTCACAGGTTGGTGACCTGTTTTTCTGGGGCTCCCGCAACTACAGCTGCGTCCGCTGGACTGGAGGGCGGCAGCTTCGACAGCTTCGACCACCCCGGGCCGCGGAGTTTGAGCCGGCCCGTCGCGGAGCACGGATTCGGCCGCGGGACTGGCTTACCGTCGCCCGGCGGGGTCACAGCATCAGAAGCCTGGATCGCCTCAGCGCAGAGGGAGAACAAAGCGGGAAGAGACAGAGACTTTAAGACTTTTGCCTCCATCACAGTGAGGAGGTGCCTGGTGAACTCACTGTGGTGGATGTTAATTTGTGTTTATTGTGTGTTTTGTCATTTATTATTATATGTATGACTGCAGGCAACGAAATTTCGTTCAGACCGAAAGGTCTGAATGACAAATAAAGGAATCTCTAATCTCTACCTGTCTAACTGCTCCTTGAATGTTGGGATAGTCCCAGCCTCAACTACCTCCTCTGGCAGCTTGTTCCATACACCCACCACCCTTTGTGTGAAAAATGTTCTTAGAATGTGTGATCCAAGTTCTAGACTGAATGTGAGTGGGACTGAGAGTTCTAAACAAGTGATGGAAATATTCTCTCTACTTTCACCACTTGAGCCCTTTAAGGACTTTGCAAGTTACAATGAGATCTCCTGTCATTTTTCAGATTGTTAGACAACAGTTTTTCACTGTATGGCAGGCAGCTGATATCCTTCCTTGGTTGACGTTAGCAGAAACATAGAAAATAGGTGCAGGAGTAGGCCATTCGGCCCTTCGAGACAGCACTGCCATTCAATATGATCATGGCTGATTATCTAAAATCAGTACCCCATTCCTGCTTTTTCCCCCATATCCCTTGATTCCGTTGCGAACGCCAGGCTTGGAGTGTCGCTATCCTAAGAGCTATATCCAACTCTCTCTTGAAAACATGCACTGAATTGGCCTCCACTGACTTCTGTGGCAGAGATTTCCACTAGATTTCCACTAGTCCAATAGTGAACCAGATGGATTTTAATAGTCAGCATTAATTCTACTCTGCACTCAAGATTTCTTTAACCGTGATGTTAAATTGTCGAACGAGTGCGTTAAGATTCCAACTTCAAGTCGATGGTCTAAGCTTCTGAATGTTCACCCACCACAACACAAGAGTGGGCGGCACGGTGGTGCAGCGGTAGAGTTGCTGCCTTGCAGCGCCAGAGACCCGCGTTCGATCCTGACTACATGTGCTGTCTCTACGGGGTTTGTACATTCTCCCCGTGACCACGTGGGTTTTCTCCGGGTGCTCCGGTTTCCTCCCACACTCCAAAGACGTACAGGTGTGCAGGTTGATTAGCTTCTGCATATTGTAAATTGTTCCTCGTGTGTAGGAGAGTGCTAGTGTACGGGGTGATCGCTGGTCGGCGGGGACCCGGTGGGCCGAAGGGCCCGTTTCCGCACTGTATCTCGAAAGTAGAAGCTGAATGATACACAATTCCGCAGAGAGTGAAGTTATATTTTACATTTTTCTCAGTCATCTATTGCCTCCTAGGACTGCTTTGGCGATTACAGTTTTTTTTAAACATAAACCAGCTCCCAGGCAGATTTGTGGAAGATTAAACTGGCAGCTCACTCTTAATTAATTGTTTGATGTTTTTCTGTCTAAAACGTGTAGGTAGCTTAATATTTAAAATTCATGAATATGATTATGATTGATATCTTCTGGGGACCGGCAATTTAGCTAGATTATCCGAATAGAGTGAACAAATCTATTTGACAGAAATTGTATTGTGTATTTTCTGCCCTTTGATTTGATAGAAGTGTACACTCTGCCATTCCTGGTGGGAAACTCTGTGACAAGGGACACTCTGCTTCCAGCGCCATCTTGTATCCACCATGGTCAAAGTTCAAGTCCTGCCTTGGCCGTGAAGGCCCGTTGCCCTGGCGACGGCACTGGGTGGGAGTTGCAGGGTCGGCCTGGCCTGGCGATGTGTCGGTGTCTCCACCGCTCCATGCTGCTGTAGGCCGCGTCCGATCCACATGCTCGGCCCACTTCTGTGGGATCTCCAGTGGCCCCCTCCCCATCACTCTCACACACCTCCCCCTCTCCCTCCCGCTCCCTCTCTCTCTCTCTCCTTCCCTCTCTTCCCACTCCCCTCCTCTCCCCTCCCCTCCCCTCCCCTCTCCTCCCCTCTCCTCCCCTCTCCTCCCCTCTCCTCCCCTCTCCTCCCCTCCACTCGACTCCCCTCCCCACCCCCTCTCCTCTCCTCTCCCCCCCTCCCCTCTCCTCCCCTCCACTCGACTCCCCTCCCCACCCCCTCTCCTCCCCTCCCCTCCCCTCCCCTCCCCTCCCCTCCCCTCCCCTCCCCTCCCCTCCCCTCCCCCTCTCCCCTCTTCTCCACCCACACCTCCCACAACGTTCCCTCACCTGCTGCGGCCCAGCAGTGCCCCGAGACCCTTCCCGCGACTGACCTCTGAACCCCCAGAGCAGCCGTGAATATGCGGGGGATGAGATCCCAGCCCACTCCTCGGGCCGTGCACTCTGCAGCCACAATTCATCCCATTGAACGAGATGACTTTCGGAGAGACATACAACAACCGACTGGTGCGAACGCCAGGCTTGGAGTGTCGCTATTCAACACAAAAACATTTTGGAATCTTTGGGTTCATTTGATTGATTTAAATTTGCATTAAGAACACTATATGACCAATTTATCACAAAACTTGTAAACTCTCAAATATTGTTGTAAACAGCTAGAGTCATGAATGCGTGCAGCACAGAAAGAGACCCTTCGTCCCAACTTGCCCATGCCGACCACCTGCCTGTGTTTTGCCCATATTCCTCCAAACCTTTCATATCCATGTACCTGTCAAAGTATCTTTTAAATGCTGTGTAAAGTACCGCCCTTGACTACCTCCACTGGCAGCTCCGCCATGTCTGCTTTAGTTGTTGACCCTACTTGTCCCAGCTACGCTCAAGTGTTGAGCCGATAGTTTTCTGCTGTTGAACGATTCTCCCCATTAAAAAAGGGACCACAAATGCTGGCTGTCCAAATATCTCACAGACTGCACGGCTTTGTTCCACGTCATTGTCAGATTCAAGGATGATCAAAGGACCTAATCAATTCAGACATCTACGTGTTAAGGGCCTGTCCCACTTGGGCAACCTAATCCGCGAGTTCTGGCGCGTTTGCCCTCGACTCATACTTGCAGCATGGTCGACACGAGGTCCTAGGAGGTCTTCGTAACTCTCCTTAATGCTCGAGAGTGGTCTCCGCGTACTCGAGGCCTCAGCTAGTTCACGGCGTATTTTTCAATATATCATTTTGGTGAAAGGTCCTGAGCAATTGTTGAGAACTGGCATAAATTCAGTTCAGAGATGCAGCGTGGAAAGAGGCCCTTCTGCCCACCGGGTCCATGCTGACCATTGATCACCATTTACATTATGTGTAGGAAGGAACTGCAGATGCTGGTTTGCACCGAAGATTGACACAAAATGCTGGAGTAACTCAGCGGGTCAGGCAGCATCTCCGGAGAAAAGGAATGGATGACATTTCGGGTCGAGACCCTTCTTCAGTCAGAAGAGGGGTGTCAACCCAACATTTCATCTATTCCTTTTCTTCAGAGAAGCTGCCTGACCCACTGAGTTACTCCAGCATTTTGTGTCAATCTACCTGTTCACATTAATTCCATGTTATCCCACTTTCCCTGCGAACTCCACAGAAGACAGCGCTGGAGGTCAGGGTTCAACCTGGGTCACAGGAGCTGTGCCACTGTGCTGCCTCCATTTTTGCTACTTCATTGAAGCAGTCCTGCACTTTCACTGCCCTCATTAAATTATTTGTTAGTAAATTAAGTGATTTATTTAATTAACTGAATTTTGGGATACGAACTGATGTTTCACAGCCTTTCTTTGAGTTTAGTTTAGTTTAGAGATACAGCATGGAAACAGGCCCTTCGGCCCACAGAGTGTATGGGTTATCAACAGGCGATCACCCTATCCTGGTCCTATCCTACACACCAGGGACATTTTACACAAGCCATTTAATCTACAAACCTGTACGTCTTTGGAGTGTGGGAGGAAACTGGGGCACCTGGAGAAAACCTACGCAGGTCACAGGGAGAATGTACAACCTCCGTACGATTGAGCCCAGGTCTCTTGCGCTGTAAGGCAGCAACTCTACCACTACGCCACTATGCCGAGCTTCTGGTTCAGTAGCTTAACCAGCCTGGCATTGTATTTATTCCGTACCAACCTGGCATCCTGGTTGGTATGGACAAGTCGGGCCAAAGGGCCTGTTACAGTGCTGTATGACTCAGTGTAACAGATCAGACAATCTCTGATCTTTCTTTGTTTAAGAAAGAACTGCAGATGCTGGTAAAATCGAAGGTAGCCACAAAATGCTGGAGAAACTCAGCGGGTGAGGCAGCATCTATGGAGAGAAGGGATTGGCGATGTTTCGGGTCGAGACCCTTCTTCAGACTCTTTCTTCCAGGGTTAAAGCTAAAGTAAAGAGCCTTTCTTCATCACAAGCTTGTCAGTCACCTGTGTAGGAAGGAACTGCAGATGCTGGTTTAAATTGAAGATAGACACAAAATGCTGGGGTAGCTCAGCAGGGCAGACAGCATCTCTGGAGAGAAGGAATGGGGGACATTTCGGGTCGAGACCCTTCTTCATTCATCTGTTGGTTATGAGAATGAACAGGATGAGGTGTAATATTATTACAGAACTTATGAGCTGAATACTGTACCAAATATTCATGTTTGTCCTCATCATGAAATGCATTATTTATTGGCTGTACCGTCTGCAGAAACACGGACATCTTGTACTAATTATTAAGATGAAGATCAACTATTTATAAGTGACATTGAAGCATTTTGGTGGAAGTTTTTTCATTGTGGGGTGGCGGGCATGGTGGTAGTTTTTTAATGAATCGCAATGAATGAGGCAACCCAGCGAAGGTGAAAGTTTCTCCTGTTTTCCATCGAGAGGATTGGTTCGGTTTTGGAGCGTCAGATATTGCTTTGAAGGAGAGAAGTGTGTGAGGCAGGTATGTGACTTGTACACGCACACTGGCCTCTCCTGCTTCTCCCCTCTCCCATCGGGCAAGAGGTACAGAAGAGAGAAAACGCACACCTCTAGATTCAGGGACAGTTTCTTCCCAGCTGAATCATCCCATCAACAACTAGAGAGCAATCCTGAACTACTATCTACCTCATTGGTAACTCTCGGTCTATCTTTGATCGGACTTTACTGGCTTTACCTTGCACTAAACATTATTCCCTTTATCATGTATCTGTACACTGTGATGGCTCGATTGTAATCATGTATTGACTTTCAGCTGACAGGTTAGCACGCAACAAAAGCTTTTCACTGTACCTCAGTACACGCGACAATAAACTAAACTGAACTAACACAGCCAGAGAGTGTTGGTGTTCGCTGGTAGTCAGATGTGCACAAATGTTTGACTCCTCCTGGAGAGAGTGTTATGCCCAAGACTGCAAGAAATTGCAGAGAGTTGTGGATGTAGCCCAGACCATCACACAGACCAGACTCCACGCCATTGACTCCATCTACGCTTCACGCTACCGCGGGAAAGCAGCCAACACAATCAAAGACTTGTCCCACCCCGGTCATTCCCTCTTCTCCCTTGTCCCGTCCGACAAAAGGTACAGAAGCTTGAAAGCGCGCACCACCAGACTATGGAACAGCTTTTTCCCCTCAGTTATCAGCCTTCTGAATGGTCCTTCCATAAGCCGGGGTACTGTCCGATTCACCACTACCCCATTGTGGACATTGGACTTTGTTTATGGAACTGATGCTACAATGCTGAGAACTATATTCTACACTCTGTATCTTCCCCTTTGCTCTACCGACTGTACTTGAGTTTGAACTGATTGTATCAACACCTGGTGTATCTAATCTGTTTGGATAGCGTTCGGGAAACAAAGCTTTTGACTGTACCTCGGTACACGTGACGATAATAAACCTAAACTTTATTAACGGTTGTGAAAGATGGGTTTCTAACCATTCCGTGGATGAAGCTGTGATAGCCCAGCGTCCTGGGGACTCTGGCAGTGCAGGTCTACCAAGTTATTCCATGCCACTCCTATTAATACCCAAACTCTCTATTATTTCAAATTATTTACGTGGATAGGAATGTTCTGGGTATAGAATGGAGCAAATGTGGGCAAATGGGACTGACTACCTTAGATGGTCATCAAGGATGAGAGGGAACCTCATTGAAACTTACCGAATAGTCTTCTTCTTCTTGCGTAGGGCGTGCACAGCCTAAGGTTGTAAAACAACGTGTTCTGTTTGATCGTCTTTTGTACACGGCAGGTTGCTTGCCATTCGTCGAAACAGGGTGGACCACGTGAAGGTTGCTATCTCCCACCGAATAGTAAAAGGCTTGGATAGAGTGCATGTGGAGATGATGTTTCCACTTGTGGGAGAGTCTAGGACCAGAGAGCACGGCCTTTTTAAGTCAAGTCAACTTTATTAGTCACATACACATACAAGATGTACAGTGAAACGAAAGTGGCAATGCCTGCGGATTGTGCAAAAACTACAGAACAGGACAGAAACAGTATATACATTTATTTTTTAAAAGACACAACAGTAAACTAGTCCCTGGTGAGGTTAGAGTTTACAGTCCTGATGGCCTGTGGGAAGAAACTCCGTCTCATTCTCTCTGTTTTCGCAGCGTGGTAGTGGAGGCGTTTGCTTCACCGTAGCAGCTGGAACAGTCCGTTGCTGGGGTGGTAGGGATCCTTCATTATCTTGCTGGCTCTGGTGTATAGGTCCTGCAAGGGTGGGGGGGGGTGGGGGAGTGTAGTTCCCTTCGGCCGAACGCACTACTCTCTGCAGAGCCTTCCTGTCCTGGGCAGAGCAGTTCCCAAACCAGATCGAGATGTTATCGGACATTTATTTCGGAATATCGAGACGCACCTTTAGGAAGGCAAGGAGGAATTTTAGTCAGGGTGGTGAATCTGTGGAATTCATTACCACAGAAGGTTGTTGAGGCTGTCAATTGATATTTTTAAGGCAGAGATTGATAGATTCTTGATTAGTACGGGTGTCAGGGATTATGGGGAGAAGGTAGGAGAATGGGGTTAGGAGGGAGAGATAGAACAGCCACGACTGAAAGATGGAATACACGCCATGGGCCAAATTACCTAATTCTGCTCCTATGAACTTATGACAAGCCACACGCAAGTCGGAGGAACAGCACATCATATTTCACGTGGGCAGCTTATAACTCAGCGGTATTAATAATCATTTCTCTACTTTCAATAACCCTTGCATCCCCTCTCTCTCCATCCCTCCCCCACCCTAGACGTCCTGCTAGTTTCATTGTTCGTATCTCTTCGTTATCACCTCCTCCACAGCCAACAATGGACCATTGTGGGCTCAACCTTTCCTTGGTCAAAGGTGCTGGCTCTGATTCGTTCTGTACCTTTTCATACCTCTGGTTTCCCTCTCCCCCGACTCTTAAGTGAAGAAGGGTCTCGACCCGAAACGTCACCTATTCCTTTTCTCCAGTGATGCTGCCCGACCCGCTGAGTTACTCCAGCATTTAGTATCTATTTTAGTTTAGTTTAGAGATACAGCGCGGAAACATGCCCTTCAGGTGGGCTGTCTGTATGGAGTTTGAACGTTCTCTCCAAGACCTGGATCTCCGGTTTCCTTCCACACTCAAAAGACATGCAGGTTTGCAGGTTAATTGGCTTGGTGTCATTGTGAATATTGTGTGCAGGATAGTGTTGGCATGCAGGGATCGCTGGTCGTGCGTGGACACAGTGGGCCGAAGGGCCTGTTTCCACGCTGTATCCCTAATCTAAACTAATGTGATTAGATTTTCTGCCGTCTCAGATAAGGTTCCTTTGTGAAAATAATTTAGGAGGAAATTCAAAAGTAAACATCCAGCGAATGTTAAGTCTGAGAAACTAAAGGGTTTGGCAGGGGGAAGGAGATGTCAGTGTAGGAGTGAGCGCGGCAAGCGTGGCGTGCGCTTCACTGTGGTGGCCACGGTGTACACATCTGTACAAAAACCACAGAACAATTACCACATGAAAGTTGTGGGAGAAACAAGAGTCTCTCTGGTGGGAGAAAGGAAACAATGGGCAGAGTGGTTCATCTCTCTCCCAGATGTTTGTGACAGAGTAGAGATACAAGGCCAAGCAGAGGCCTTGCTGTTTAGGGTGACATCAAGAGCCTAAAATGATGGCAATTTTCTCGTTTTTTTTTGCCAGCCGAATCTGTTACTTGTGGAAAAAAGTCTTTGTTCATCAGTCAATGAAAGTAAGCATGCAGGTACAGCAGGCAGTGAAGAAAGCGAATGGCATTGTTGGCCTTCATAACAAGAGGAGTTGAGTATAGGAGCAAAGAGGTCCTTCTGCAGTTGTACAGCGCCCTAGTGAGACCACACCTGGAGTATTGTGTGCAGTTTTGGTCCCCTAATTTGAGGAAGGACATTCTTGCTATTGAGGGAGCGCAGCGTAGGTTTACAAGGTTAATTCCCAGGATGGCGGGACTGTCATATGCTGAGAGAATGGAGGAACAGGGCTTATACACTCTGGAGTTTAGAAGGATGAGAGGATATCTTATTGAAACATATAAGATTATTAAGGGTTTGGACACGCTAGAGGCAGGAAACATGTTCCCGATGTTGGGGGAGTCTAGAACCAGGGGCCACAGATTAAGAATAAGGGGTAAGCATTTTAGAACGGATACGAGGAAACACTTTTTCACACAGAGAGTTGTGAGTCTGTAGAATTCTCTGCCTCAGAGGGCGGTGGAGGCCGGTTCTCTGGATACTTTCAAGAGAGAGCTAGATAGGGCTCTTAAAAATAGCAGAGTCTGGGGATATGGGGAGAAGGCAGGAACGGGGTACTGATTGGGGATGATCAGCCATGATCACATTGAATGGCGGCGCTGGCTCGAAGGGCCGAATGGCCTACTCCTGCACCTATTATCTATTGTCTATTGACTTTGAAATGATCTTGCATGGGTCTCCCGCTGGAATGACCTGTCGATAGTATCCTGACGGTGGGCTGTGAGGCGTTAGTGATGCGCTGCTGCTGGGAACACTGGGGCTGGGAGCTGCAGCCGCTACTCATACCTGCTGCTCCACCAACGCTGCCTCTGTCCGCATGACACAGGATGAAAGAATAGGTCGACTGGGATTATCTTCACTGGAATTCAGGATGAGAGGGGATCGTATATAAAATTCTTGAGGGATTGGACAGGCTAGATGCAGGAAAAAATGTTGGGGGATTCCAGAACCAGGAGTCACACAGTTTAAGAATAAGGGGTAGGCCATTTTAGGACTGAGATGAGGAAAAACGTTATCACCCAGAGAGTTGTGATCTGTGGAATTCTCTGCCGCAGAAGGCAATGGAGGCCAATTCACTGGATGTTTTCAAGGAAGGGTTAGATTTAGCTCTTAGGGCTAATGGAATCAAGGGATATGGGGAGAAAGCAGGAACGGGATACTGATTCTGGATGATCAGCCATGATCATATTGAATGGCGGTGCTGGCTCGCAGGGCCAAATTTTCTATGTTATGAAAGGCCTATTTTCTATGTTTCTCTGTTTCTATGTACTGAACAGCTGGGGGGCTCGACTGACCAATGGGGTGGGGGGGGGGGGGGGGGAAAGGGTGGCAGAGAATGTCAGTCGGACCAGCATCACTCTCGTGTGCCTTCCTGATGCACACTCACCAGATCAGCCTCTGGGTGAACGAGTCGGCCTCTTCCTTAGGTTCCCCTGTTCCCACTGCGGTGAGGATGTCTGCAACTTCACCCACTGCTTGCTTCATTTAGATCCCAAGCTGTAAATCCATAACTCCCTGAGAGTGGTGATCCCGGTGGATAAGGTGCGGCATCCCCTCCCCCTCCGTCCCACCCCCACCCAAGTCGTTGTACTACCTGCAAAGTCATCTTGTTGAGTCTCATTGTCTGTGACTCGTTTTCACCTAGCCCACAGCTAACAATGGCGTTTCCTTTATCATCGTTACTGTTTTGCATATCTTTCATTCATTTGTTCTATATCTCTCTATATTCTATATCACCCTCTATATCTCTCCTTTCCCTTTCCCCTGATTCTCTGTCTCAAGAAGGGTCTCGACCCGAAACATCACCCGTTACTTTTCTCCAGAGATGCTGTCTGAACCGCTGAGTTACTCCAGCTTCTTGTGGCTATCTTAGGTACATGGATAGGACAGGTTTAGAGGGATATGGGCCAAACGCAGGCAGGTGGGACTAGTGTAGATGGGGCAAGTTGGGCCGAAGGGGCCTGTTTCCATGCTGTATGACTCTATGACTCTATCACCATTGTTGTTAGGTTGCCTGTAACTTTATGCACTGCTTGGTTCAGTTAGATCGTGAGTGCCGGGGAGATGGTGGCCCTGTCGGAAGTCTGTTCGTTTTTTCTTTCTTTTTGTCATTTTTTAGTGTGTTAAAAGTTTGTTTTAGTGTTCTTCGGTTTGTTTTAAGTGGGTGGAGGGGGGAGGGGATCGGGTGAAACTTTTTTCAAAGTTCCTACCTTGCCGGAGATGTGTATTTTTCGGATCACATTCTCCGGGCTCTGCGGCCTACCCTCGCTGGAGCTGGAGGCCTCCTCGGACTGTCGTGAGCCCCACCGCGGGGCGTGGACTTAACATCGGAGCGGATCCCTTGCCTGGGATCGCTCCCACCGCAACCACCAACAAGGGCTCGCAGTCTCGGGACAGCGGATCGCCTCGATGCGGAGGTCCCGAACGCCGCCGGCTACAGGAGTCAAGACCGTCCCGTCAACGGGGGGCTCGAGGCCCCCGACTGAGGAAGAACAAAAGGAAGGACTTGAACTTTATTTTGCCATCCATCACAGTGAGGAATGTGTAGGAGTCACTGTGGTGGATGTTCATGTTAAAATGTGTTTTTGAGTGATCTGTTGCTTTTAATTATATGACTGACCTGGCCAGTGAAATTTGTCGTATGTTGCAAAACATACTTGGCGAATAAAGTGTGATTCTGATTCTGATTCTGAGCAAGTTCATAACTCGCTGAGAATGGTAACCCAGGTGGATAGAGTAGTGAAGTTAGCATTTGCAAAACTACTCTTAAATGCCTCTGTTAGATCTGCCTCCCCCACCACCCCTGGCAGCACCTTGACTAGTACGGGTGTCAGGGGTTATCGGGAGAAGGCAGGTGAATGGGGTTGAGAGGGAAAGATAGATCAGCCACGATTGAATGGCGGAGTAGACTTGATGGTCCTAATGGCCTCATTCTTTTCCTATAATTTATGATAGGACCAGGTTTGTGATGGACTGAAGGGCGTACGTGGCCAAAACAGTGGATGAGTGGGGAGGACAATTTACAAACTCTTCAAGAAGGAACTGCAGATGCTGGAAAATCGAAGGTAGACAAAAATGCTGGAGAAACTCAGCGGGTGCAGCAGCATCGATGGAGCGAAGGAAATAGGCAACGTTTCGGGCCGAAACCCTTCCAGGGTTTCGGCCCGAAACATTGCCTATTTCCTTCCCTCCATAGATGCTGCCGCACCCGCTGAATTTACAAATGTAACTGTTAGTGTTTACTACGACAGTCACAGAATACTGGAGTAACTCAGCGGGACAGGCAGCTTCTCTGGATAGAAGGAATAGGTGACGTTTCGGGTCGAGAACTTTCATTCAGAAGTAGGCCTGAAACGTCACCCGTTCCTTCTCCCCAGAGATGCTGCCTGTCCCGCTGAGTTACTCTGGCTTTTTGCGTCTATCTTCGTTTTAAACCAGCGTCTGCACTTCCTTCCCACATGCTTGCAATGACCGTTTTTGTTCCATGGACGTTGAGGTACTGGTGGAACTTGGTGTTAGTTGATATGTGCATAATTGTATTACAAAGGAAACATTTAATATCAGGTTGTAGGATGAAGTGTCAAAGAATGTTATATTGAAATAGATGGCCCTTGTCCTATTTCATAACAATTTGTTTTATTACGAAAAGTATTGACTTTGTCATATAATATCTTAATGCAAAATATAGAGGAGCTCGAGAGACTACATCTAATGAATGCTCATGCAGTGGAATTACAATCCTGCGCTGAAATAGAAGGCACTTCTCCATTTAGTTTGAAGATAGACACAAAATGCTGGAGTAATTCAGCGGGACAGGCAGCATCTCTGGAGAGAAGGAATGGGTGTCGGGTCGAGACCCTTCTTCAGTTCCTTCCTATCCATTTAGTTTCACGCTGTGGCTTCTTTGAAGTCGAGAGCAAGAGTGTTTATTCATCGTTAGGCCCAGGAACGGAAGGCACAACCCAGACCATCACTCCAACCGACCTCCTTTCCATTGACTCCATCTACACACCACGCTGCCTCGGCAAGGCCAGCAGCATAATCAAGGACCAGTCTCACCCTGGCTATTCCCTCTTCTCCCCTCTCCCATCGGGCAAGAGGTGTGAAAACGCACACCTCCAGATTCAGGGACAGTTTCTACCCAGCTGAAATCAGGCAACTGAACCTTCTACCACAACCAGGGAGCAGTGCTGAACTACTATCCACCTCATTGTTGACCCTTGGACTATCTTTGATCAGACTTTGCTGGCTTTGCCTTGCACAAAACGTTATTCCCTTATCATGTATCTACACACTGTAAATGACTCTGTTGGAATCATCTGTTATCTTCCCGCTGACTGGTTGGCACGCAACAAAAGCTTTTCACGGTCAGTCACTGCATTTTGGGCAGCACAGTGGCGCAGCGGTAGAGTTGCTGCCTTACAGCGCCAGAGACCCGGGTTCGATCCGAACTACGGGTGCTGTCTGTATGGAGTTTGTATGTTTTTCCCCGTGACCACATGGGGTTTCTCCAAGATCTTTGGTTTCCACCCACACTCCAAAGACAGGTTTGTTGGTTAATTGGCTTGCGTTTGTATACTTGGTATAAGTGTAAATTGTCCCTAGTGTGTGTAGCCTTGTGTTAATGTGTGGGGATCACTGGTCGGTGCGGACTCGGTGGGCCGAAGGGCCTGTTTGCTCTCTGTATCTCTTAACTAAACTAAACCTCGGTACATGTGACAATGAACTAAACTGAGCTGAACTGAAGTAAATGGCTGTTCTGTTCTCAGGGGTACAGATACCCACCGCTTTACAAGATGCAATCCCTGCCTCACCAAGGCTGCACCTTATCCATCTGCACAGTCCAGCAGAGGACCTGAAGAAGGGTCCCAGCCCAAAAACATCACCTTTCCATTTTCTCCAGAGTTGCTGCCTGATCCGCTGAGTTACACCAGCATTTTGTGTCTCTCTTCGGTCTAGAAGCCGGCATCTGAAGGTCCTACCTACGCACAGACCTACAACTCTGTCAACAGAGATTCAGTTTAACTGGAGCAAGATTGGTTTAATATAAATGATTACTGGACGCTGAAGATTGCCTTACCGTTTAACATTGCGGAGCGTGCAACATGCCCTCTGATCTATTGATGAATGCTGGATATTTACACACTGGAGCTCAGAATATGGTTGGTAATAATTCATGACTGAGTGAGGGGAAGGTTTGATGTTCAGCGTTTTCCTGGCTGCAGTGTATTTAACCCTTGAACAGCCACAAAGCCATGCCCACGGTCATTTCCAAATACTTTTGTCCGCTGCACAACCTCGTACGCTTCATGCAATCAACACAAATGGTTGAGGTTAAATATCATGTTAAAGCAACACGTCTTTCCGCTGACGGGATAGCACGCGACAAGAAGCTTTTCACTGGACCTCGGTACACGCGACAACAAACTAAACACAAAATGGGTTTCAACAGGCTCGTGCAGTTAAAATGAGCGGAATGAAGTTTTTTATTTTAATACATTTTTCCATTCTTCTTTAACTATCTTTCTCTTTTTTTTTTTTTTTTTTTTTTTTTTTTTCTCTTTTCTTCTCTCTCTTTTCTTTCTTTACTTCATCTATCTTTTTAGTTCTATCTAGTTTAAAATTAAAAAAAAGGCAAAAGGTATTGGAGACAATGTAATAATAATTGATAATATTATCAATTTAAAAATGTAAGACTGTAATGATGTTAATAGGTTGTGTACTTTTCTCCAATAAAAAATATTTTCAAAAAAAAATAAATAAAAAATGAGCGGAAGTGGGAAGAGCAATGTAATGAACTTGTAGTTCATGTTAACAAGTTCGAGGAGTAGAATTAGGCCATTTGTCCCATCAAGTCTACTCCGCCATTCATTCATGGCTGATCGCTGCCTTCTCCCCATAACCCTTGGCACCCGTTCTAATCAAGTACTCGTCTATCTCTGTTGAACATTTAAGATTTATAGGTTAGTCGGCTTGGTATAAATATAACATTGTCCCTAGTGTGTGTAGGGTAGTGTAAGTGTGTGGGGATTGCTGGTTGGCGCGGACCCGGTGGGCCGAATGGCCTGTTTCCGCGCTGTTTCTCTAAACTAAACTAAACTGAATTGTCTATTGCACTGAGTCACCCTGCCCTGAGCCCAGCTCTCTGTGGGGAGTGAGGGACTGTGGTAATTATCAGGCAAATGAGCTCACGAGTTGTGTGGATCATTGAGTATCTGTGCACAAGATGAGCTGGTTGCTGCTGTGCCAGTGATAGTGTATTGGCTCAGTGTAAACAACACCCATCCTGATGAATGTGGTGTCAACCGCAAGGTGTTTGACGCATTTAGACGCATTACAGAAGTACAGCGGGTAGAGCTGCTGCTCGCAGCGCCAGTTACCCGGGTTTCATCCTGACCTCGGGAGCTGTCTGTGTGGAGTGTGCATGGTCTCTCTGTGGCCACGCGGGTGAAACTTTCACTCTCGCTTCACCTGTGGCCTTCTCCTCAGAGCGCTCTCCCCCTTGGCCGCGATCAGCACACGCCGGTTGAAAACCCGCAGAGTTACTCCAGCACCCTGTGTCTTCTTTTGTAATCCAGCACCTGCAGTTCCATGTTCATAACTCCCATTTGCCATAATCTTGCCCACACTTTTATCCTGTCCATATCCCTTTCCAACCTCCTTGTCTTTTCCTCACTATGTATTTAGTTTAGAGATACAGCGCGGAAACAGGCCCTTCGGCCCACCAGCGATCCCCGCACACTAGCACCATCCTACACACGCAAGGGACAATTTACAATTTGAACGAAGCCAATTAACGTACAAGCTTGCACGTCTTTGGCGTGTGGGAGGAAACCGGAGCACCTGGAGAAAACCCACGTGGTCACAGGGAGAACGTACAAACTCCGCACAGACAGCACCCGTAGTCAGGATCGAACCCGGGTTTCCGGCGCTGTAAGGCAGCAACTCTACCGCTGCACCACCGTGCCGCCCCCTGAGAAACTTTCTACAAAGATCTACCTCCTCGTAAATCTTCTCTGCACTCTTTACAGCTGGACAACATCTTTCCTCTAACTCGGTGCCCAAAACTGAACACGGAAAATAAATCTGAATACTCTAACTGTGGCCTCACCAACGTCTCATACAACTGCAACATGACCTCCCAACTTCTATACTCAATACTCTGGCTGATGAAGGCCAATGTGCCAAACGCCTTTTTGACCACCGGTGATGCCACCAGAGAAGAAACGTTAAAGACCAGATGGGAAGACACACAGTGCTGGAGTAACTCAGCGGGTCAGGCAGCATCTCAGCCACTTTAACCCGCTGAGTTACTCCAGCACTCTGTGTCTTCTTTTGTAGGCTAGCATCTGCAGTTCCTTTGCTTCGACAAATCTTTAAGGTGAGGAGACCTGGTGGAAGTATATAACATGATGGGAGGCATAGATAGGGTAGACAGTCAGAACCTTATTCCCAGTGTGGAATTATCAACGACAGGAGGACATGGGTTTAAGGTGAAAGGGGCAAAGTTTAAAAGCGATGTGCGGAGCAGGTTTTCTACACAGAGTGATGCGTGCCTCCTATAGCCGCGGCATTACCCTGGTTCACCCTCCTCCCCACCCTTGCTCCTCACGCCTGACATCTCCAGCGGCTCCCTCACTCCGGCCTCACATTCCCATCAACTGCAACTCTACCGCTGTGTCACCGTGCCGCCCCTAAATTGTGCGGATCAACACGGCTAAATGGGTAGTTGGCAGAGAACGATCAAAGTACGACATTGCCAGGCTTCTCGAGGGCACACACTGGAGTCCCTCGTGATGTCCGCTAGAGTGGGTGATGGTGAGTGGGGACAGTGGGCCTGTATCCAGGCTGTGTGTGTCCCTCCCCCTCTCCCTCTCCCTCCCCTCTCTCCCCCCTCTCTCCCCCCTCTCTCCCCCCCTCTCTCCCCCCCTCTCTCCCCCCCTCTCTCCCCCCCTCTCTCTCTTTCTCTCTCTCTCTTTCTCTCTCCCCCCCTCTCTCTCTTTCTCTCTCTCTTTCTCTCTCTCTTTCTCTCTCTCACTTCTCTCTCTCTTTCTCTCTCCCTCCTCTCTTCTCTCTCTCTCTCTCTCTCTCTTTCTCAGGCTGCTGGGGTTTGCTGCTCAGACACTCACTGATGTCACCACTGCTGGCTCTGTACAAATTGTCCCTCCGCTGCTGACATGAATAGTACTGGGGCTGATCGTCTGCCAAGTCTCCTGTGTGCCCATCCCTGACACCTCGATGAAACAAATCACCCTCCCAGCAATAATCTCCCGTCACTCATCGCCATAAATCCGACTACGCTTCGGCGGTGACTCACTGGCGGCCATTGATTTACGCTCCCCTCTCCTCTCCCCCCCTCGCCGGGAATGAATGCATCCTGCGTGATCTTCCCCACCCTGCACGTGGACGGACGCTGCTCTCCAACCAGTTAATACCCGCGTGCAATGAGAATGAAAATGAGCAGTGACCTATTTAGAGATTTGACTGTGCTCTGGGCTGAGTGACACGTTGTGCAGCTCCCATCTATTTGAATTGTAAAGCACCTTCATCACAAACAGGGCAGCGCGGCGGGTGGAGCTGCTGCCTCACAGCGCCAGAGAACCCGGTTCGATCCTGACCTCGGGTGCTGTCTGTGTGGAGTTTGTACGTTCTCCCTGTGACCGCGTGGGTTTCCTCCCACATCCCAAAGCCGTGCGGGTTTATTGGTTAATCAGCCCTCTGTTAATTGCCCCGCTAGTGTGTAGGGAGTGGATGAGAAAGTGGGATAACATAGAACTAGTGCAAACGGGGATCGATGGTCAGTGTGGACTCGTTGGGCCGAAGGGCCTGTTCCCATGCTGTGTTTCTAAACTAAACTAAACTAAACGAACAACAGTTTATTGTTAGTTGGATAGTGCACTCTTTGAATTCACTCTGCTGTCATTCAAAAAGTGGAAACAATGAAACAATACATTTATAATTGTAAAATCATCTATCATTCCACCAAAGTCAATATTATATCTGTGCTCATAGTTTAACTCCATTAGTGATTAAGGGCGGCACGGTGGCACAGTAATAGAGTTGCTGCCGTACAGCGCCAGAGACCCGGGTTCGATCCTGACTACGGGTGCTGTCTGTACGGAGTTTGTACCTTCTTCCTGTGACCACGTGGGGTTTTTCCGGGATCGCCGGTTTCCTCCCACCCCCCAAAGATGTGCAGGTTTATCGGTTATTTGGCTTCTGTAAATTGTCCCTAGTGTGTAGGATAGAACTAGTGTACGGGAGACCGATGCTCAGCATGGACTTGGTGGGCCGAAGGGCCTGTTTCCGTGCTGTAGCCCGCTAAAATGAAAACTCAAAGTGATGGATTGGATTGGAGTTTTTGACCTGGAACCCAGGGTCCAACAGTGTCCCATTCACATTATGGTGGGGAGCGAGAGAGTGGACAAAATGGTGCCTCTCCAGACCAGGCATCCATTTGGTGATTTAACCTGGACCGTTGGGCTAACAGTGAGAAACCGAATGCATTGTCTGACATTTCCCCCACCCTCTGGGCTCCTGAACCTTCCTCAAACCTTAGCCCAGACAAGAGGGGCAGAGGCTGTGCAGGAAGGAACTGCAGATGCTGGTCTACACTGAAGATGGACACAATGTGCTGGAGTAACTCAGCGGGACAGGCAGCATCTCTGAAGACAAGGAATAGGCAACGTTTCAGGACAAGACCTTTCCTCAGGCCAGAGGCTGTCGGTTTGTAACAAGAAATGAAATGACAAGTGGCAAGTGTGTAAAGTTACTCCTGCTGCCATGAAGATAAACTGGCAACTTCATTGCACAGATCTTGGGAATTGTTGGGTACCAACAGAGAGTGTTCTCTTAGCACTGTTCACATTCTGGTTCCTCTATCTTTAATTCACGTGTTCTATATCTCTCTACATCACCGTCTATATCTCTCCTTTCCCTTTCCCCTGACTGTCTGATGAAGGGTCTCGACCCACAATGTCACCAATTCCTTCTCTCCAGGGATGTGGCCTGACCCCCGGCGTTACTCCAGCTTTTTGTGTCTACCTACAGTCATACAGCATGGAAACAGGCCCTTCGGCCCAACTCGTCCTTGCCGACCAAGATGCCCCATCTATGCCAGTCCCACTTGCGCACATTTGGCCCATATGCCTTTAAACCTTTCAATAGACAATAGGTGCAGTAGTAGGCCATTCGGCCCTTCGAGCCAGCACCACCATTCACTGTGATCATGGCTGATCATCCACAATCAGTACCCCGTTCCTGCCTTCTCCCCCCATATCCCTTGAGTCCACTATCTTTAAGAGCTCTATCCAACTCTCTCTTGAAAGCATCCAGAGAATTGGCCTCCACTGCCTTCTGAGGCAGAGAATTCCTATCCATGTACCTATTCAAATGTATTTTAACTACTGATATGGTACCTTTTCTCCTCTGGCTGCTCATTCCATATATCCACCACTCTTTGAGTGGAAAAGGTTGCCCTAGTGAGAGGAAATACCCTAGTAAGTGGGGGAGAGTCACACATTAATTTAGGAGAAATCTGTTTACCCAGTGAGTGGTGAAAAGACTTGTCCCACCCCGGTCATTCCTTCTTCTCCCCGCTCCCATCCAGCAGAAGCTACAGAAGCTTGAAAGCGCTCACCACCAGACTCAGGAACAGCTTCTTCCCCTCTGTTATCAGGCTTCTGAACAGTCCTTCCATTAGCTCGGGTACTGTCTGATTCACCATTGCGGACATTAGACTTTGTCTCTGGAACTGATGCGCTACAATGCTGAGAACTATATCCTGCACTCTGTATCTTCCCCTTTGCTCCACCTATTGTACTTGAGTTTGACGTGATTGTATATATGTGCAGTGTTATCTGATCAGAGAGCGTGCAAAACAAAGCTTTACACTGTACCTCCGTACACGTGACAATGATAAACCTAAACGTGGCATAGGAAGCATCTTTGAGGAGGAGCTGGACAGATATATAGAGGTGAGAAGGGACGGTCAAGGTTAAGGAGAGTTTTGTGGCGCCACCTGGTGGTTAGGCCACTTACTGAGTGAACCCTCGGCACTAGGACTGGCTGGGTCACGTGACAGTGTTTGGCAGGAAGAAGTGGTCACGTGGCTTAGGGGTGTGTCCTGGTATGTATCTATCTATATATATATATAGGACTCTGGGGGAACCCTCCCCAGTTGTGTGTGAGCTGTTCTCTTATATCTCAATAAAGATCACGTTGTTTCACAACACGTGTCTCGCTAACGTTTTGATCTTGTTCTTATTGTCTCTATTGCTATTGGTCCCAAAATGGAACAACGCCATTCTTACTTGTAGCAGCACAAAGGAATATGTAAACAAAGTATATATCTGATTATATGTGTATTATATATATCGACACACACACACCTATATATGATACAAGCACAATACTGTGTATTATATATACAGCAGGTGTGTGAATATTATATGTGTGGGTGTCGACGTATGTATGTGTCTATGTATGTATACTTGTGTATATATTTATACACACACACACACATGTATATACACATATATATACAAACACGTGTATATGCACACGTATATGCACACACACATATAATAATAATAATAATAATGGATGGGATTTATATAGCGCCTTTCTAATACACACGTATATACACACACGTATATACACACACATATATACACATGTGTATATATTTATATACACACACACACATACACACACACAAGTATACACACACGTATATACACACACATATATACACACACGTATACACACACACATATATACACACATATATGTGTGTGTGTGTGGTTATGTATGTGTATATGTATGTTTATATATATATATGCATGTACGTATATATTTGTGTGTATATATGTATTTGTGTATATATATATTTGTGTGTATACACACACTCACACACACACACACACGTATTATGCTGATGTGTTGAATGTGGCTGGGTGGGATGATGAGTGTTGGGTGGAGTAGCAGTGGTGGCCATGCACTGAGCTGCCTGCTGCTGTACTGATCTCGCAGTGTCTGCAGCCTGCCTCTCTCACTGTCTCCCGGGGACAGCTCCATGCAGTGTGTGTCCCGGCCAGGCCAGGCTCTGCTGTGTCTGCTGTGTCTGCCGGGCTGCTGTGTCTGCTGTGTCTGCCGGGCTGCTGTGTCTGCTGTGGTGACATGGTCTAATGTTTCTCCGTTCTCCAACTGACTGCCAGCTCCCCACCTGGGAGACAAGGACTCGAAGGCAAGTGGGTGCGTCAAGCAGAAGCTAAGCCCATGAGAAATGTTCCCTCTGTGATTACTGCAGAAACTGTACAGAAGAAGGGGCTCAACCCTATACGTCACCTATCCATGTTCTCCTGAGATGCTGCCTGACCCGCTGAGTTACTCCAGCACTCTGTATCTTTAGACTTTAGACATTACTGCGTGGAAACAGGCCCTTTTGTGTGTGCTTTTGTACAAGTACAGTACCCGCACATCCTGTGGAGAAAATGACAGGGTTAGTGAGAAACCAATCCCGAACTGGACAGTGACAACACCAAACTGCGTTTGTGTAGGAACCATCCCAATCAACCGTGATGCGGTGTCTTTTAGACCAGACTATAGAGATACAGCGCAGAAACAGGCCCCTCGGCCCATCGAGTCTGCGCCTGCCAGCGATCCCTACGCACTAGCACTCTCCTACACACTCGGGACAATTTTAAATTGTTACTGAAGCCAATTAGCCTGCAAACCTGAATGTCTTTGGAGTGTGGGAGGGAACCGGAGCACCCGGGGAAAACCCACACGGTCACAGGGGGAACGTGCAAACTCCGCACAGACAGCACCCGTGGTCAGGATTTGTTGAGCGGCCGTGTACACTGGATTCTGTGTTGAATGGTGTTTTCAAGCAACACATTGGTGCACACAGGCCATTCCCCAGGTAACGGATGGGTTCTCAAAGTCATACAGCCATACAACATGGAAACAGGCCCTTTTGCCCGACAAGTCCACAAGACCAATTCCAATAAGTCCATAATAACAATTTAATTTGTGTTTTAGAGATACAGCATGGAAACACATCATTCAGCCCACCAAGTCCACGCCGAACATCGATCGCCCCTTCACACCAGTTCTATGTTATTCCACTTGCTCATTCACTCCCTACACACTAGGGGGCAATTTACACAGGGGCCAATTAACCTACAAACTCGCACGTCTTTTGGACGTGGGAGAAACCGGAGGAAACCCACGCGGTCACAGGGAGAACGAGCAAACTCCACTTAGACAGCACGCATTTTTAATTTTAGAGACACAGCATGGAAACAGGCCATTCGGCCCATCGAGACCATGCCGACCATCGACCGCCCGTTCACACTATTTCCACGTTAATCCACTCTCCATGAGGTCAGGATGGAACCCGGGTCTCTGGCGCTGTGAGGCAGCAGCTCTACCCGCTGCGCCACTGTGCATTGGCAAAGAGAAGAGAGAGGGAAAATAAATGTTGCTGTTTATAGGAATGAATGTGTGTGTGTGTGGTGGGCTTGGGAATTTAATTCATGAATGGGAGCTTGTCTGCATATTGATGTGTCCACGAGTTGGGCATTCATAACCTGGGGACCATCTATCTGTACAGAGCCAAGCATCTACTGCTGCTGGAAGGTCAGCAATTGGAGGGGACGTACAACTGTCCACCAGAACCATTGTTGCTCTTCCAGTGCGAGGAACTGTTTGCAACTGAGTCAAGAGTGTTTTATTATCGTGCGTCCCAGATAGAACAATAACATTCTTAAGGGCCTGTCCCACTTGGCCGTCATTTGCGTGCCATTTACGCAACCTCGTCGTCGCATTGAGACGCACGGGTAGCGTGTGGGCCGCGCAGGACGGTCGCATGGAGAAGTGCGGAGGGGTATGGAGTTGTGCGCGGTATCGCGCGGCGCTCCGGGATTATGTAAGGCACAAAATCTTCGCGCGCCTCCGTCGTTACGTATCGCGTACGCACGCAGGCATATTGCGGTCGCACGCAGGCGTCCTGACCTCGTACGTGTAGCGCGTGGTGACGCATGATTACGTCACCGTACGTAACCGTGCGCCGCCGTGCGCTGCCCATATGCAGTCGGCCACAATGAGAAAATAATTACGCCGTAAGCATCAATGCTTTCAGAGTAATGCCTTCAGAGTAACACCTTAATAAGTTAGTTAAGGAGGTTTCAAAAGTTAACATCCAGGTAAGGATCGCAGATTTTATATCCTAAAAGAACACTAGTAACCAAATTAGCTTTTTTTAAATAACCACCAACAATTTTATTAACACCATTAAGAAAAATTTGCAAACTAATTTTCAAGCTGGGTTCAAGCCCTCAAACTGCTATAATGAAATACAATTTTGTGTTTCACGTAACAAATGAATACGCTGATTAATTCTACTTGCAGAGCAGATAACATATTTGAAGGCGCATGATGACGGGTGATGACGCATGCGACCGTCGCGGGTCAGTCACTATTGGCCTGTTGCATAAATGACGGCCAAGTGGGACAGGCCCTTTACTTGCTGCAGCACAATAGAATATGTAAACATAGTACTCTGTAAAAAATATATGAGAAAAAAAAATTCACACACAAACACGCATACGTACACATAAAAAATAAACAATAATAGTGGAATAATAACAAAAATAGTCTATGTAGTTCAGAGTGTTTAATAGCCGAATGGCTGTAGGGAAAAAGCTGTTCCTGAACCTGGACGTTACAGTTTTCAGGCTCCTGTACCTTCTTCCCGATGGCAGGGGTGAAATGAGAGCATGGCCAGGGTGGTGTGGGTCTCTGACGATGCTGGCTGCCTTGTTGAGGCAGCGACTGAACTCTGCAAACTGGCTCCCGGGGACAATATTGCGTGCAGTTCTGGTCGCCCCATTACAGGAAGGATGTGGAGGCTTTGGAGAGGGTGCAGAGGAGGTTTAATGGAATGTAGTCCGTATTTCAGCTATAGGGAGAGGTTGGACCGTGAATTACTTTCTCTGGAATGCCAGAGGCTGAGGGGCTGCCCTGATAGAAATATATAAAATATATAGGATAGAGGCATAGATAGGGTAGACAGTCAGAACCTTTTTCCCAGGGTGGAAATATTAAACACCAGAGGGCACAGATTTAAGATGAGAGGGGCAATGTTTAAAGGAGATGTCCAGGGCAAGTATTTTTACACAGAGGGCGGTGAGTGCCTGGAACATGCTGCCGGGGGTGGTGGTGGAGGCAGATACAATAGTGGTGTTTAAGAGACGATTAGATAGGCACATGGACAGAGTCATAGAGTGATACAGTGTGGAAACAGGCCCTTCGGCCCAACTTGCACACACTGTCCCAGCTGCACTAGTCCCACCTGCCAGCGTTTGGCCCATATCTCTCTAAACCTGTCCTATCCATGTAACTGTCTAAATGTTTCTTAAAAGTTGGGATAGTCCCTGCCTCAACTACCTCCTCCGGCAGCTCGTTCCATACACCCACCACCCTTTGTGTGAAAAAGTTACACCTCAGGTTCCTATTAAATCTTTTCCCCATCACCTTAAACCTATGTCCTCTGGTTCTTGTGATTCCACTACTCTGTGTATACTCTATGTATAAAATCATGATAGGAACAGTTTGGAACTGGGACTATCCCAAACTGTTCCTATCATGATTTTATACACCTCTATAAGATCACCCCTCATCCCAAGGAATAGAGTCCCTACCTACTCAACTTCTCCCTATAGCTCAGACCCTCTAGCCCTGGCAACATCTTTGTAAATCTTCTCTGTACCCTTTACACCTTTCCTATAACATGGCATCCAGAACTGAACACAATACTTTAAATGCGGCCTCACCAACATCTTACACAACTGCAACATGACCTCCCAACTTCGATACTCAATACTCTGTCTGATGAGGGCCAATATTCCAAAAGATTTTTTGACAACACTATCTACCTGTGATGCCGCTGTCAATGAACTATGTTCCTGTACTAGTGTACAGGGTGATCGCTGGTCGGCATGGACTTGGTGGGCCGAAGGGCCTGTTTCTTCGCTGTATCCGTAAAGTCTCAACTCTCCCACCTCATCCAGGTAGCATCTCTGGAGCAAAGTAACAGGTGGCGTTTCGGGTCGAGGCCCTTCTTCAGACTGAGAGTTGGGGGGGCAGAGTGAAACTAGAGGTAGGAAAAGGTTCAAAGCAAATCAGAGCAGACACCGTTGACCCAGGAAAGATTGAGCCCACAATGGTCCATTGTTGGCTGTGGGAGAGGTGATAACGAAGGGATGCAAACAGTGAAACTAGCAGGATGACTGGGGTGGGGGGGGGGGGGGTGGGGGAGGGTGGAGGAAGGGGGAAAGCAAGGGTGACTTGAAGTTAGAGAAGTCAATGTTCATACCACTGAGGTGAAGCTGCCCAATTGAATAATGAGGTGCTGTTCCTCACACTCTGAAAATGGAGGAGGCCCAGGACAGAAAGGTCAGTGTGGGAATGGGAGGGAGAGTTAATGTGTTTGGCAACCAGGGGATTACCTAGGCCAAGGTAATGACTGAGCGGAGATGTTCAGCGAAACGATCGCCCAGTCTGCACTTGTACACTCTGGAATTTAGAAGGATGAGAGGGAAATCTTATTTAAACATATAAGATTATTAAGGGTTTGGGCACGCTAGAGGCAGGAAACATGTTCCCGATGTTGGGGGAGTCCAGAACCAGTGGCCACAGTTTAAGAATAAGGGGTAAGCCATTTAGAACGGAGATGTGGAAACACTTTCTGCCGCCGACAGAGTTACTCAAAGTTCATCAGATGGTCTCATCTTCCCGCAGCAGCAAAGCCAGCCAGTTGTCGCACGTGTCGGCAGGCAGTCCCACCCCAGCTCCCTCATTTGTTCTCGGCAGCCCCCTCCGCCGGGTACCCCCTTGCCAGCCCCTTGCCTAGTCCCCACTTCATTCGAGGCTCCCCCACCTCCCCCCCCCCCCCCCTCGTCAGGTCCCTTCCTCCCTCACGATGGCCCCTTGCTGGGTTCCTCCTTCATTCTCTTACCCCTTTCGTTTTTGGTTCCCCGGCCTGGTCGCCCCTTGGTTCCCGGCAACCCCCTCCCGTCAGTGGGCCGAATGGCCTGTTCGCATGCTGCCGGACTCCTGATAGAAACTCACTGAGGGTGACACGGATACCGTCATATAACTGTATCCGTGTTCTCCGCGGAATTTCCTGCCAGGATTACCCCCATTAAAGCGGTGGGCGGCGCGGCGGTAGAGTTGCTGCCTCACAGCGCCGGAGACCCGGGTTTGATCCTGACTACGGCTGGTGTCCGTACGGAGTTTGCACGTTCTCCCGTGACCGCGTGGGATTTCTCCGGGTTTCCTCCCACGCTCCAAGGAACATGCAGGTTTGTGAGTTCATTGTGTAGGATAGTGCTAGTGTGCGGGGTGATCGCTGGTCGGCGCGGACTCGGGGAGCCGGAGGGCCTGTTTCAGCACTGTAAAGTCTAAAGAAACCTTTAGCACCAAGTCTCGGAGGTTTTTCCCATCCGATATAACGAGCTAATGTTTCCCAGCACCGAGACACTGCAGCATCAAAGAACACATCTTGAATCCGATGTTATTCATTCGGAAGGGCAGGGATGTGGGTGGCGCAGTGTAATACACGGCAGGCATGTGTAATAGACTGGGCCTGTCAGCCCAATTACATTAAACAGCAGTGGTATCAAATCATTGCTGTCACTGCCAAAGTGTTTACCAGCAGAAGTAAAAAATCCTTGATCGTTAATTCCCGATTTCAATGTACTCTCTTTGATCAAGTGGCTTCCCTTGTGTTTAGTGAACACTTGAAATGATTTCTCCCATATTGTGTTTAGTTTAGTTTAGAGATACAGCGTGGAACCAGGCCCTTCTGCCCACCGAGTCCGTGCCAACCAGCGATCACCCATATACTAGTTCTATCCGAAGATGGACACAAAATGCTGGAGTAACTCAGAGGGACAGGCAGCATGTCTGGAGGGAAGGAATGGGTGACGTCTTGCGATAGTTCTATCCTACACACTGGGGACAATTACTACAGAAGCCAATTAACTTACCAACCCGCACGTCTTTGGAGTGTGGGCCGAAACCAGAGCACCCAGGGGAATCCCACGTGGTTACAGGGAGAACATGCAAACTCCAAACAGATACCGCACTCGAGGTCAGGATTGAACCCGGGTCTCTGGTGTTGTAAGGCAGCAGCTCTACCCACTGCACCACTGTGCTGCCCATGTAATCTCCCATTGGCTGAGGAGTGTATTTTTCCAACATGTATTATCTTTTCTTAATATTGGTTTATTAATATTGTGACGTGTACTGAGGTACAGTGAAAGCTTTTGGCTAATTAAATCAGACCAGACTGTACATGAGTTTGAGTACAATCATGCCATACACTATTACAATAGGTCATACAAAGAGAACATACCAGAGTGCACAATATGGTGTTGCAGCATTAAAGTTGCAGAGAAAAAGTACCGCACCCGCAGTGAGGTTGGTTGGAAGATCGGAACTACTCCCCAGATTGTGGGATTTGTTTAATTACGGCAGAGATAGATAGATTCTTGATTAGTAAAGGTGTCAGGGGTTATGGGGAGAAGGCAGGAGAACGGGGTTAGGAGAGGGAGATAGATCAGCCATGTTTGAATGGCGGATTAGACTTGATGGGCTGAATGGCGGGCTAATTCTGCTCCTATCACTGATAAACTTATGAGCTCATGAGTCTGATAACAGAGGGGAAGAAGCTGTACTGAGTCTGGTAATGCACAACATCGATCTCCGAGTCCTCAGTTGACTCAGTCTGAAGAAGGGTCTTGACCCGAAACGTCACCCATTCCTTGCCTGTCCCGCTGAGTTACTCCAGCATTTTGTATCTACCTTCGGTGTAAACCAGCATCTGCAGTACCTTCTTACACATTTCATCTGCTCGACTGCGAAATCTCCTCAAGGTGTGTCTACGTTGAAGAAGTTCTCCTCCTCTCTCCGACGAGAGTTCAACAACACCCTCTCTCGCTGCTCCCCCTCTGTGATTCCTCCTGCCCTCCGAGTCTACGACCACTTTTTAAACCCAGAGCAGTCTGAAGAAGGGTCTCGACCTGAAACGTCACCCATTCCTTCTCTCCAGAGATGCTGCCTGTCCCATTGAATTACTCCAGCATTTTGAGTCTATCTTCGGTTTAAACCAGCATCTGCAGTTCTTTCCGACTCAGTTGAACCACCTGGTGTCAGGACTACACTTTAGTTGGTAATTGTCACGTGTACCGAATTATGGTGAAACGCTTTTTTGTGGCGTGCTATCCAGTCAGTGGAAAGACGTAATTTCAATCAGGTGTACAGATACAGGATCAAAGTCACCCTCTCGTTAATAAATCATACTGCTCAATCAAATAGGCCCTGGTAACCGAATAGTGAAAGGCCTGGATAGAGTGGATGTGGAGAGGATGTTTCCACTAATCGGAAAGTCTAGGACTAGAGGGCACAGCCTCAGAATAAAAGGACGTTCCTTTAGGGAGGAAGTGGGAAGGAAGTTCTTTAGTCAGAGGGCGGTGAATCTGTGGAACTCATTGCCACAGAAGGCTGTGGAGGCCAAGTCAATGGATATTTTTTAAGGCAGAGATAGATAGATTCTTGATTAGTCCGTGTATCAGGGGTTATGGGGAGAAGTCAGGAGAATGGGGTTGAGAGGGAGAGATAGATCAGCCATGATTGAATGGCGGAGTCGACTGATGGACCGAATGGACTAATTCTGCTCCTATCACTTATGAACCATAAATTCTGGCAGTCAGATCCTGATTTTAAATTCAATTACTTGCTAATTTATTAACAAGTTAAATATAAATCTAACAGCATGAAAGTATCTAGGTCATGGATTATTCATAGATATTGTTTATGGTACAAGTTTGCAGATGACACTAAAGTGGGTGGTATTGTCGATAGTGAAGATGGTTGTCAAAAATTGCAGCAGGATCTTGATCGGTTTGGCCAGGTGGGCTGAGGAATGGTTGAATGAGGCTGAGATATACAGAGAAGTGCAAAGTGTTTTAGAACTCTCACAAGGGCAGGAGCAACGCAGTGAATGGCAGGGCTCAGGGGAGTGATGTAGAGCAGAGGGATGTAGGACTCCAGGACTGGAGTTACTCCAGCATTCTATAAGTATAAGTATAAGTATTTTTATTAGTCACATTCACATACACCCAGGTGTGGTGAAGTGAAATGCTTTTTGCCATTATGCAGCACACAAAAAAGAGAATACAGACATAACACCAAGATAGTCTTAACACTGAACATCCCCCCACAATGGCTCCCACCATGAGGGAAGGCACAAAGTCCAGTCCCCAACCCCAGTTCACCCATAGTCGGGCCCATTGAGGCCTCCACAGTTGCCTCTACGGAGGCCCGATGTTCCAGGCCGTTCTCGCCGGGTGATGTTGCTCCGGCGTCGGGAGAGTCCTCCCAGCGGCCTGGGAACCCTGGAACGGCCGCTTCCGCACTGGGGGCCGCGGCTTCCGAAGCCAACAAGGCCGCGCCGGTTGGAGCTCCACAACTGCCGATCTCATCTAGAGATCCCAGGCTCCCGGTGTCAAGTTCAGCGCCGCCGCCCGCAGCTGGTCGCTCCACAGTCCCGCAGCTCCGCGATGTATTCTCCAGCGATCCTCAGCTCACTGGAGCTCCAGCGCGGCAACCCGGGCAAGGCACCGCCCGCTCCGCGATAGCGCTCCAGCGCTGTGCCGCCGCCGAAGCCGAGGTTCTGGGCGGTCCCAACAGGAAATGCCACTCCAGGCCCGCTGGTAGGCCGCGAGGACGGGTTGAAGCTGCAGCCCGGAGAAAGCTGCCTCTCCGGCCAGGTAGGGACCCTGAAAGGTAGTTTCCCCCTTCTCCCCCCCGCACAAAAAAGTATAGACCTCTGTGCCTATCTTCGGTGTAACCCAGCATCTGCAGTTCCTTCCTACACATGGAAGTTGGGATGTTGTGTTACAGTTGCGCAAGACATTAGTTAGGCCACATTGGAGTATTGTGTTCAGTTTTGGTCCACCTTGTTATAGGAAATATTTGTTAAGCTGGAAAGGGTGCAGAGAAACCCTTTACACATTGTTATAATATTCTTCTTATAAGACGAATAAGAATATCTTATAAGATCTATCTTATAATAATATTATCTTATATCTTCTGATTCTTAAGAAAGAAGGTCCATATTTCTTTTGCAAGGGAAAAGGTGTGGGACTGTATTTAACCCTGTCATGATGGCAGTGTGGGCTAAGACAGTACTTCCCTCATTTCCGCCTTAAATAATACGTGCATGGTTCAATGATGGTCCAATGTGTTCATTGATGTCCAATGGGTTCTTTATTGTCACGTGCATACAGATCAGCCAGACCATCCACGTATATAAGCACAGTCATCCCGGTCAGTACAGATCGTACACAACAGCCCACTGAGTCCATATGCAAGAGACGCCATTTTGGACGCCATTTTATAGTCCCAGCTGCAGCTGGCCACAAAGGCCCGTTGCAGCCATCGGCTCCATTCTGGCCGTCCAATGTCGCTCTAGCCCTTGTTCCCTGGGGAGGGAGGGGGGGGGCGCCTCCCGCAGCTGACCTGGAGGGTGCGGAGGGTACGACCACCCCCCCCCCCCCCCCCCCGGTTCTTGTCCCCGGGTCCAGCGCCCACCAGCGTCGCCGTCTCCTCTCTCCGACTCCCGATCCCCCCATGACAGCGTTGGCAGCGGGGGTGCTTTCTGCATGTCACATGCGCCAGAGCAAGAATGAAGAAATGCATTTGCATTGTTTGTTAGAAAATACCTGACTGAAATATCTGAATCTTACACAAAGTAATTGTGAACACCATTGTGGAAATATCAAAAAGCCATGCGATTGGTTAGGTTTTAAATGTTTGATCGGGAAACTCTTTTGAACTAAGTTCCTGGAGGTGGCTGGTGGCGCAGCGGTAGATTTGCTGAGCTGACTTACAGCGCCAGAGACCCGGGATCAATCCTGACTACGGGTGCTGTCCGTACAGAGTTTGTACGTTCTCCCTGTGACTGCGGGGGCTTTCTCTGGGTGCTCCGGTTTCTTCCACGCTTCAAAGACGTACAGGTTTGTAGGTTAATTGGCTTCAGTAAAATTGTAAATTGTCTCCCGTGTTAGTGTGCGGCGATCACTGGTCGGTGAGGACCCAGTGGGCCGAAGGCCTGTCACCTTGCTGTATCGCTAAACTAATCTAAAGATGCTTTATGATGATGTATCAGGGGCAGAGTTGTGGGCAAATGGGACCAGCTTAGATGGGGCATCTTGGACAGCATGACAAAATGGGCCGAAGGGCCTGTTTTCTGTGCTGCATGACTCTATGACACTGAGTCAAAGACCTTTAATGATCACACTGAATGGGGGTGATTGATTGGCATTGGTGTGAGTTGTAATATTGTTTAGTATCATCATGGGTACCCAGATAGAGTGGAAAAACTTTATTTTGCATTCGATCCAGGTAAACCATCCACACATAAATGCAATTAAACCGTGCAGAATCTAGAGTTCCAGCTACAGAGAACGTGCAGAGGAACGAACAAGTGCAAGGGCTGCACTGAGGTGGGATTGGCGAATCGGGAATACATACTTTGGTCCATTCAAGGAGTCTTATATCAGTGGGGAAGATGCTGTCGCTGGATCTGATGCTACGTGCCTTTCAAGGGGAGAAGAGGAAATGACCAGGGTCCAAGTAAATCCTTGATGCTGTTGGCTGCTTTCCCAAGGCAGCATGAAGTGTAGATGGAGTCAATGGGGGAGAGGTTGGTGCACTTGATGGACTGGGTTACTCTCTGCAATTTCTTTGCGGTCTTGGCCCAACAAAGCTGTGAAACATCTCAAATCCAGCATTTTCCCAAATGACTCTTATACATTTCTACAGATGCACCATGGAAAGCACACTGTCAGGCTGCATCACAGCTTGGTTTGGAACAGCTCTGCCCAAGACCACAAGAAATCGCAGAGAGTTGTGGATGTGGCCCAGTCCATCTCACACAGTCCAGTACTCCCCACCATCGACTCCAACTACACTTCATGCTGCCTCAGCGGGTCAGGCAGCATCTCTGGAGAGCGTGGATAGGTGACCTTTCGGGTCGGAACCCTCCTTTTTTGGTTTAGTTTAGAGATACAGCGTGAAAATAGGCCCTTCGTCACCCCGAGACTTTTGCAAGCCTTGAGGAATTGACATAGTCAGTGCTACATAAATAAAACACTTTCCTTTTCAAACAGCAGTACATTCACGCTTTAACCTGGTTGAGACTTACCTCTTCTTGCTATAAATGCTGTAGCTCTCCCAGCATCTTTTGATTCGGAGTTTAAGTTGTGAGCAAGTTCTGATGTGGTTTAGATATAAAGGGCGGAAACAGGCCCTTCGGCCCACCGAGTCTGCGCCGACCAGCGATCCCCGCACACTAACACAATCCTACAAACATTTATACCAAGCCAATTAACCTACAAACCTGTACATCTTTAGAGTGTGGGAGGAAACGGGGCACCCGGAGAAAACCCACGCGGTCATGGGGAGAAGGTGCAAACTCCGTACAGACAGCACCCGTAGCCAGGATTGAACCCCGGGTCCCTGGCGTTGTGAGGCAGCAACTCTACGCTGCGCCACCACTAATCTCGCAGCCTGACAAGGTTTGGTATAATTGTCTGGATATAATTTGTGTCGGTGATGGAATACTGGGGTTAATTGACATCGAGGCAGTGTGACATGCTGCGTGTGGTGGTTATGAGGTCAAGTATTAACAAAAATACTTCTGGTAGATAACATGCCTTCTATTTTGTAGGTTGTTGTCTCATCGCAAGATAACTCCAGCTCATATATTCATGTGGTGGCTCTGCATAAAAAATGTATCACTTTTGATAAACGAACAAATAATTAAATTAATATTATGACATTATATTTTCACATTTCACCATTTTATCACTACATTGAATTTCGATTCAATTCCAAATGCCACATGGAGTCATAGTGTAATGCAGAATGGAAACAGTTTGGCCCAGATTGCCCATACTGGCCAACATGTCTGAGTCTGAAGAAGGGTCTCGACCGAAAAGTCACCAATTCCTTCTCTACATAAATGCTGCCTCACCCGCTGAGTTTCTCCAGCTTTTTGTGTCCACCTTCGATTTTACCAGCATCTGCTGTTTTTCTTCAACATGTCTGAGTTTGTATTTAGTTTATTGGCCAGTGTACTGACGTACAGTGAAAAGCTTTTGTTACGAACTAACCAGTCAGTGGAAAGGGAATACATGATTACAATCCATGATTGTGGATGATCCCATTGAATGGCGGTGCTGGCTCGAAGGGCCAAATGGCCTACTCCTGCACCTATTGTCTATTGTCTATAATCAACAAATCCACAGTGTACAGACACATGATAAAGGGAATAATGAGCCACGATCGGTGCAAGAGAAAGCCAGTAATCTGCCCACCCGCCCCCTGCTCCCCGACAGACTCTCCCCCTCAATCCCCTGGCCACTTCCTCTGCCCTTGTCCCGGACGCAATCGTCGTAGCGTCACCCACCTGATCAGGTGAGGAAGGAGCTGAGCAGACATGCCCAGGCAAAGCCACGCGTGCCGATGGTGTCAGCCTTAAGGTTCTCAAGGCGTGTGCCAGCCAGTTGTGTGGAGTACTTCAGCATATCTTCAACCTGAGCCTGAGCCTGGAGAGGGTTCCTGTGATGTGGAAGACATCCTGCCTGGTTCCTGTACCAAAGAGGACGTGCCCCAGCTCCTCCAATGACTACAGACCGGTGACGCTGACTTCATGCATGACAAAGTCCCTGGAGAGGCTGGTGCTCACTCACCTCCGACCCCTGGTTAACCCCTACCTGGACCCCCTGCAGTTCATTTACCAACAAAGATGGGGGTTGAGGACGCCATCATCCACCTGCTCCATCGTTCCTATGCTCACCTGGATAAGCCGGGAAGCATTGTGAGAGTCATGTTTTTTGACTTCCCCAGTGCTTTTAACATGATCCGGCCTGCACTGCTAGGGAACAAACAGACGAAGATGTTGGTGTCTTGGATCACCAACTACCTGACTGGATGACCACAATATGTCAGGCTACAGAACTGTTCTCTCGGACATGGTGGTGAGTAACACAGGGGCCCCACGCGATGGTCCTCTCTCCCTTTCTGTTCACCATCTACACCTCAGTTTTCAGATGACTCTGCAGTTGTGGGCCTCATCAGTGAGGGGAGGGACGCTGAGTAGAGCTGTAGTCAACGACTTTGTTGAGTGGTGTGGGCTGAATCACCTGCAGCTCCACACCGATAAGACTAAGGACTCGATGGACTTTAGGAGAAGAGGAACACCCTGTTCCTTGTCTCCATCAATGGTGTGGATGTGCAGTTTACCAGGGAATACAAATACCTTTGTACCTGGACAGTTAACTGGACTGGTCCAGGAACGCTGAGGCCCTCTACAAGAAGGGACAGAGCCGGCTGTACTTTTTGAGGTGGCTCCGCTCCTTCAAGGTCTACAGTAAGATGCTGCAGATGTTCTAACAATCGGTGGTAGCCAGTGCCATCTTCTTCGCTGCTGTACGCTGCGGCAGCAGGGCGAAGGTCGCAGACGCCAATATGATCAACAAACTCATCAGGAAAGCTGGGGGCGGAGTTGGATTCATGGGAGTTGGATTCATGGGAGGTGGTCTTGGAGGGGAGGATACAATACAATACAATACGGTTTTATTCGTCATATTGCACATGAAGTGCAAGTGAAATGAAACTTTGTGTCCACTGAAATGAAGTGGATGTTCTTCGAACTGTGGAGCATCTTGGACAATGCAGCTCACCCCCTCCATGACACACTGGTCAACCTGAGGAGTACCTTCAGCGACAGACTGGTTCCACCAAGATGCAGCACAGAACACCACAGGAGATCCTTCTTCCCTGTGGCCATAGATCCTATAGCAAGCAAGATAGTCCACTCGACGAAAAAGACGTAGTACGGTCATGGACAGATTCATGGGTAATTTTCGGCCCCATTTCCGTAACCGGCTTCCGTCTCCGCACCAAAGATCCCAAAGCGGAGCAAAGATACTAGTGCGGAGACGGAAGCCGGTTACGGAAACATCCTGGTAAAAATAAAAGTTCTTTGGTAAAAATCTTCTCCTCATTTTCAGAATTATAATTTATTAACACAAACTGTTTCCCCGCAACGTTGATTACACTGCGAATCGGGTCGGGTCGGGTTACGGAAATGGATGAAAAAAAGGCCCACGTTCCGCTCCGTTGCGTACTACACGTCAGCCCATTGCATTTAGCAGGAGTGGTCTATCTTGCTCCGCTATAGGATCTCTGCCTATGGCTATCAAACTTCACAACTCCTCCCCCTTCTGACTGAGACTGACTATCTGCCATCTTCATTGAACCTGCATGCCAAGGTTCCTCTGTACATCAAGACCCCCAAGGTCCCTGCCATTTACTGTATAAGATACGATACGATAGAACTTTATTCATCCCAGGAGGGAAATTGATCTGCCAACAGTCATAAAAATACAAAATAAATAAAACATAAAATTAAAGTGACGAGTGGAAAGGATTGGGGATGTGCAAAGATTGGGGAGGGGGGGAGGGATTCAGTCTACCCCACGACAGAAGGGGGAGGAGTTGTACAGTTTGATAGCCACAGGGAAGAAGGATCTCATGTGGCGTTCTGTGCTGCATCTTGGTGGAACCAGTCTGTTGCTGACTATACACCCCAACATGCTTTTCTCATACTGGTCGGGATTAAATTCCATCTGTCGCCACTCCGCCCAGCTTTCCAGTTGATCTCTGTATCCTCAGCCATCCGTCTCCACTGTCTACCGCTCCACCAGTCTCATGACCCGGCAAATGTACCGATCACACCACCGACATCCTCACCCAAATGTACAGTGATATAGGAGTATGGAGGTGGTGTGTGTGTGTGTGTACTGGGGATGTAGATATACGTGTACACAACAGACACACACACACACATGTATACACACACACACACACACACACACACACACACACACACACACACACACATACACACACACACACACACACACACACACACACACACACGTATATACACACACACACACACACACACGTATATACACACACACACACACACACGTATATATATACACACACACACACACACACACACATGTATATATACACACACACATGTATACACACACACACACACACACACACACACACACATACACACACACACACACACACACACACACACACACACGTATATATATACACACACACACACACACACACGTATATACACACACACACACACACACACACACACACACACGTATATATATACACACACACACACACACACACATGTATATATACACACACACACACACACATGTATGCACACACACACACACACACACACACACACACACACACACACATGTATATATACACACACACACACACACACACACACACACACACACACACACACACACACACACACACACACACGTATATATACACACACACACACACACACACACACACCTACAGTATATTCCTAATATAGAAAATCCCTCCATCTGTTCTCATACATGTGCAGGAAAGAATGGCAGATGCTGGTAGAAATCGAGGATAGACTCAAAATGCTGGAGTAACTCAGCGGGACAGGCAGCTTCTCTGGAGAGAAGGAATGGGTGACGTTTCGGGTCGAGACCCTTCTTCAGACTGATGTTATGAACACATGTATGTACACATGCATACATACATGTGTACATACATCCATACATACACCCATACATAGATCCCTACATACATGCATATGAGGGAGTATATTAAGAGGGAGTTAGATGTGGCCCTTGTGGCTAAAGGGATCAGGGGGTATGGAGAGAAGGCAGGTACAGGATACTGAGTTGGATGATCAGCCATGATCATATTGAATGGCGGTGCAGGCTCGAAGGGCCGAATGGCCTACTCCTGCACCTATTTTCTATGTTTCTATGTTTCTACATACATCCCTACATACATCCCTACATACATCCCTACATACATGCATACATACATCCCTACATACATGCATACACCAAACACAAGGGACAGGATGGTGGCGCAGCGGTAGAGTTGCTGCCTTACAATGCCAGGTTTGATCCTGACTACGGGTGCTGTCTGTACGGAGTTTGTACGTTCTCCCCGTGACCGCGTGGGTTTTCTCCGGGTGCTCCGGTTTCTTCCCCACACTCCAAAGACGTGCAGGTTTGTAGGTTAATTGGCTTTGGTAAAATTGGAAATTGTCCCTCGTGTTGGCAGGGTAGTGTTAGTGTGCGGGGATCGCTGGTCGTCACGGACTCGGTGGGCCGAAGGGCCTGTTGCCGCGCTGTATCTCTAAACTAAATCTACAGCTCCTTCCTACTCAACAGATGCCGTGTCAGTTGGTATCCTGAGGAAATATAGATTTTAGTTTCCACTTCAGTTGCCGAACGTGAATCCCTCATACATGTTAGAAGACAGAAAGGAGACATTTTCACATTGCTATTTATATCCTGCAGTCATCATA
>CM075987.1:3834786-3907290 GCA_038087875.1 Malacoraja senta
GCCGAAACGCCAATAAGCTCCAAAGACGAAACGCCTACTAACCGAAAGGGCGGGAACGCCTAAATCCCAAGGAACCGAAAAGCTGCGTCGCCTAAAAGCAAACTTACCGAATGGCCGCTCTGTCGAAACGCCCACCTACCCCGAAAGGCGGCGTCGCCTACAGGCCAAAGGACCGACTGCCGAGCAACAGAAAAGTCCAATAACGGACTTGTCATAGCCGGGGGGGCGGGACTTGTCAGCGATTGGTCCAGACCCCCGCGTCCATCACATCACAGTGAAGGCATGAACATTGTCCCAAACCTCCGCTCCACCCGACCCGCAGCCCGCGGAGGGTGGCCCTGGGAGAGTGTGGGGGCTGTCCCGAGGGATGCACACCTTCGGCCGCATTCAACTTGGTGCTTGGGTTCAGATTGCCCAGTCACCTATGGCTTGTGTGGGAAAATGAACCCCACGCTCCCATCTCCCCCTTCTCTCTCTCCACTCTTCTCTCTCTCCCCTTCTCTCTCCCCTCTTCTCTCTCTCCCCCTCTCCCCTCTTCTCTCTCTCCCCCCTCTCTCTCTCCCTTCTCTCTCTCCCCCCTTCTCTCTTCCCCCTCTCTCTCCCTTCTCTCTCTCCCCCCCTTCTCTCTTCCCCCTCTCTCTCCCTTCTCTCTCTCCCCCCTTCTCTCTTCCCCCTCTCTCTCCCTCTCTCTCTCCTCTCCCCTCTTCTCTCTCCCCTCTTCTCTCTCTCTCCTCCTCTCTCTCCACTCTTCTCTCTCTTCTCTCTCTTCTCTCTCTTCTCTCTCTCCCCATTCTCTCTCCCCCCCCTCTCTCCCTTCTCTCCCCTTCTCGCACTCCTCCGTCTCCACCCGCGGGAGCGTCCCACAGTCACTGACAGCGGTCGGAAGGGGGGGGAATCACCCTGGTGTGGGGGTTGGGGTCCGATGGCGGTGCATCGCGGTCAGTGACTGTGGGACGCTCCCACGGGGTGGAGACGGAGGAGAGAGAGAAGGGGAGAGAGAGAGGGGGGTGGGGGGTGAGGAGAGAAGGGGGAGAGAGGGGGGAGGGGGGGGGAGAGAAGGGAGGGAGAGAGAGGAGGGGGGGGGAGAGGAGAGAGAGAGGAGGAGAGGAGATAGAGAAGAAGTGGAGAGAAAGGAGGAGAGAGGGAAGGAGAGAGAAGAGGGAAGAGAGAAGGGAGAGAGAGAAGGGAGAGAGAGAAGGGAGAGAGAAGGGAGAGAGGGGGGGAGAGAAGAGGGGAGAGGAGAAGGGAGAGAGAGAAGGGAGAGAAGAGGGGAGAGAGAAGGGTGGAGATGGGAGCGTGGGATTCATTTTCCCACACAAGCCATAGGTGACTGGGCAATCTGAACGCAAGCACCAAGTTGAAAGCGGCCGAAGGGTGTGCATCGTTCGGGACAGCCCCCACTCTCCCAGGGCCACCCTCCGCGGGCTGCGGGTCGGGTGGAGCGGAGGTTTGGGTCAATGTTCATCCCTTCACAGTGATGTGATGGACGCGGGGGTCTGGACCAATCGCTGACAAGTCCCGCCCCCGGCAACGTCAAGTCCGTTATTGGACGTTTCTGTTGAGCGGCAGTCGGTCCTTTGGCCTGTAGGTGACGCCACCTTTCGGGTAGGTGGCGTATCGACAGAGCGGCCATTCGGTAAGTTTGCTTTTAGGCGACGCAGCCTTTCGGTTCCTTGGCTTTTAGGCGTCCGCCCTTTCGGTTTAGTTTGCTTTTAGGCGGCCCATCCTTTCGGTTAGTAGAGCGATTCGTCTTTGGACTCTTTCGGTTTATTGGCGTTTCGGCCTCGTTTCCATTCGGTTCTTTGTCTTCGACTTCTTTGCTTCGGCTTCTTGTCCCGTCGGCGCCACGTCCGCACATGCCCCCCCGGCAGCTCGTTCCATACACCCACCACCCATTATGTAAAAATGTTGCCCCTCAGGTTCTTATTAAATCTTTCCCCCCTCACCTTAAGCACCTATCCTCTAGTCCTAACCTTGTTACACAGCATAGGGTGGCACAGTGGCACAGCAGTAGAGTTGTGGCCTTACAGCGCTTGTAGCACCGGAGACCCGGGTTCAATCCCGACTACAGGTGTTATGTGAACGGAGTTTGTACGTCCTCCCCGTGACCTGCAAGATCTTCATTTTCCTCCACACTCCAAAGACGTACAGGTGTGTAGGTTAATTGGCTTGGTCTAAATATAAATTGTCCCTAGTGTGTATAGGATGGTGATAGTGTGCGGGGGATCGCTGGTTGGTGCAGACTCGGTGGGCCGAAGGGCCTGTTTCCTCACTGTATCTCCAAACATCAACATAAACTAAACATAAATGGCAAAGAGTCGTAGGATTATACACTGTGGAAACAGGCCCCTTCTGGCCATCATATCTGCCTGGCAAGAACCCATCTATATTAATCCCCCTTTTGCCACCATTTGGTCCACAGTTTATGGTGACACAGTGGCGCAGCAGTAGAGTTGTGGCCTTACAGCTCCAGATACCCAGTTTCGAACCTGACCCCGGGTGCTGTTTGTGTGGAGTTTGCACTTTCTCCACTGTGTGACCCTCGTGTGTTTCCTCCGGGTGCTCCGGTTTCCTCCCACATCTCAAAGATGTGCGGGTTTGGAGGTTAATTGGACCCTCTGTAAACATAAATTGCCCCCAAGTGTGTAGGGAGTCGCTGATAAAGTGTGATAACATAGAATTCGTGTGAACGGATAATCGATGGTCAGCGTGGACTCGCTGGGCCGAAGGGCCTGCTTCCATGCTGTACCTTTCAGTCGTTCAAAAAATAGATCTGTATTCAGACACAAAGAACTGCAGATGCTAGTTTACCAAAAAAGCCACAAAGTGCTGGAGCAACTCGACGGGCCTGGCAGCATCTCTGGAGAACATGGACAGGTGACGTTTCGAGTCGGGACCCTTCTTCCCAACCTGAAAGGTTGGCTATCCATCTTCTCCACAGATGCTGCCTGACATAGAAACATAGAAAATAGGTGCAGGAGTAGGCCATTCGGCCCTTCGAGCCAGCATCGTCGTTCAATATGATCATGGCTGATCATCCAACATCAGTACTCCGTTCCTGCTTTGCTAACTCCGCTGACCCGCTGAGTTACTCCAGCACTTTGTGTCTTTTTTTTTCCAAACCAGCATCTGCAGTTCCTTGTGTGTACAAATGTACTTTGGGATACAGGTGAGGTATTGACTGGAAGACGGTTGGACAAAGGCAGAGATGAAAAGACACAAGGTAGTGGAATAAGGAGATGAGGAGTGCATGGATATAAGGATTGATTTGTGGGCCCATTGCAATGGATGTAGGTGGAAGTGGACAGGGGAAGGGGAAAGGTGCAGGTGGCAGAAATCGGTGTCCATCCAGGTGGTGCATGGGAAGAGAGGGGAGAAAGAGGGGGATTCTTGAATAGTATGGGGAGAAAGCAGGAGAGTGGGGTTAGGAGGGAGAGATAGATCAGCCATGATTCAATGGCGGAGTAGACTTGATGGGCCGAATGGCCTAACTCTCCTCCTATCACTCATGACCTTTGCTTTGTGGGATTGAAGCCACTAGATGCACTCAGGAGAGTGAAAGGGACGGACAATGCCAGGCTTGTTTATGCATCCTTGTGAATCTATTTTTTGTCATTACTGTCTCCAGGGACTTGGGAGAGATGGCATTGTGATTAGTTTAGTGGTCTGTGCGGTTGCCATGGAGACCACTGTGGCCAGCCGAGAAGCGTAGATTCTATAATAGCTACATGTGGAGATAATTTAGATAATGGTCACCATGAACATTGTTCAAAATCTGAAACAAAACTGCAGATGCTGTAAATCTGAAATAAAATGAGCCCCTACGTGAGGATATGTAGCTAACATCCCCTAATCCAGGCATCATTCAGGGAAACCACCACTACATCCTTATGCCACCCCCTCCTCCATTCAATATATTCAGGATGATCTTCAATACCCACTGAGCAGGTGGTGCAGCTGGTAGAGCTGCTGCCTCACAGCTCCAGAGAACCCGGTTCAATCCTGACCTCGGCTGCTGTCTGTGTGGAGTTTCCACGATCTCCCCGTGACCGCGTGGGTTTCCTCCAGATGCCCCGGTTTCCTCGCACATCCCAATGCTGTGTAGGTTTGTTGGTTAATCGGCCCTCTGTAAATTGCCCCCCAGTGTGTAGGGAATGGATGAGAAGGTGGGATAACATAGAACTAGTATGAACGGGTGATTGATGGTTGACGTGGACTTGGTGGGCCGAAGGGCCTGTTACAAACTAAACTGAACTAACCTGAAATAGGCACAAAATGCCGGAGTAACTCAGCGGGACAGGTAGCAACTCTGGAGCGAAGGAATGGGTGACGTTTCGGGTCGAGACCTTTCTTCAGTCTGAAGGGTCTCGACCAGAAACATCACCCATTCCTTCTCTCCAGAGATTCTGCCTGTCCCGCTGAGTTACTCCAGCGTTTTGTGTCTATCTTTGATTTAAATCAGCATCTGTAGTTCTGTCCTAAGCTAACCTGAACGTACAAATGAGAGAGAAAGTAAGTGAGGATGGCAGGCAAAAATGGCAAGTCCTGGTACAATCTGATGCTGAGTGCTGCTGATAGGACATTCCCCCAGATGACATATGAGGTGCGCTTCCTCAATCTTGCTTCGGCCCTCGTTGTTACAGCAGGGCTGCCAACATTGGGTGAGAGTTGAGAGTGAGAAATTGCGAGGGAGCGCAGGGATGGGGGGAGGGTGTGGGAGTGGGGGGGGAGGGTGTGGGAGGGGTGGGAGGGGGGTGTTCCCCCTCCCATGGTAGGGAGCTTTTGCATTTATCAGCTTGAAATTGTGCAATCTGGTGCATACTGTAGCGAGTCTTTTAACTTGCATTTGAATGCAACGTTTATGCTTTAAATTGGATTAGGTATGAATAAGGTTAGGCTAAATTTCATTCCTAATTACATTCCACAATAGAGCCAGGCTCTGATCAACAGGTGCAGCACATGAATGACTGTATTCATATATGGAAATCAGATTATATTCATGCTGTTATGTATATATATAGAAAAAAACTCAGAGAAACAAAGCAAAAGTCGGACTTCCATCACTGTTCTGCACAAATAAATCAATCAACCTTGTTCAAGAAGGAACTACAGATGCTGGAGAATCGAAGGTAGACAAAATTGCTGGAGAAACTCAGCGGGTGCGGCAGCATCTATGGAGCGAAGGAAATAGGCAACGTTTCGGGCCGAAACCCTTCTTCAGACGGTTTCAACCTTACCCTTTGAATATAGAAACAAGACGAAAATAATGCCACATATTCAATCATATATGGTTCAATGAAATTAAGATATATATGTAAAAATATATATGGAAACAGGCCCTTCCGCCCACAAAGTCCACACCGACCAGCAATCTATCATACACCAATTCCATCCATCACGCCAGGGACAATTTACAGAAGCCAATTAACCTACAAACCTGCACTTCTTTCGGATATGGGAGAAACTGGAATATCCAGAGAAAACCCATGTGGTAGTAAGGCAGCAACTCTACCACTGCGCCACCGTGCCACCCCATTAAATTATTTTTCCTGTAATATATTTATTATGGTGTCACGTGAATAAAGATGAACGCATGATTCTGATTTCTGCCCTTAGTTGGATAACACACGGCTAGTCATTGTGTTTTATGGCTGGTTTTCAACCTCTTCAGGCTGAAGGTCTCGACTCGAAACATCACCCATTCTTTCTCTCCAGAGATGCTGCCTGTCCTGCTGAGTTTTTCTAGATTTTAGTGTCTATCTTCAGATTAAACCAGCATCTGCAATTCCTTCCTACACTATTTGTTAAGCAAAACAGGTCCTATTCTCATTATATAATTTTGTGATCAGCGTGAGCATGAGAATTTTGTGAAATGCGTGAGTCTCACGCTCAATGAGTGAGAGTTAGCAGCCCTGCTAATAATGCAAACATTTTATGCAAGTTCCAATTGTTTGGAGAAAAATCACTTATTACTGCTTTATAACAGTTAAGTTACATTAAGACCATTTCAGAAATTATGGCAGTCAACAAAAAATCAACTAACAAATTAAAGCAAACTAAAAAAAAATAACATGTTCCCTTTCCTGACTCTACCTCATAAGTACTTTAACGCTGTTAACAGAGCAAAGGGATATTAATCTCAAGAATCAAAATGGGGAAAGTGAGGGCAATTTTGCTTAAATGGTCATTCTAAGCCCATTCAGATCTGCATGGAGTCAGAGTTATACAACATGTACATGGCTGGCCCAATTTGTCCATAATGATCAAGTTGGCATTCTGCGTGCCCAGGGACTGGCTGCCGTTCCCAGATCAGCTCGCGTCCCAGGGACTTGCTGCAGTTCTCAGGTTGGCTCGCCTGCCCCGACCCCGCGAAAACGAATTGAAAAAAACACGTGGTTTTTCGGGTTATGGGCCGGATTCGGCCCGTGTGCCATAGGTTGCCGAACCCTGTCCTAGATGTTTGGCCTCATTGTGGTCCCCCCCATGTTTTACAACCAATTCACCTGGTTAGTTCTATCTCGGGCTGCTTCATGTTGTCGGCGGCTGCACATCCAACCAAGAAAGAAGACAAGAGAAATGACGATACTCACAGCCGGCAGCTGACGCGCTTCCCCAGACTGCACAGGTCGCTGTGATGTGGCGCAAAAGAGACAAACTGTGCAGGGACTGAAGACAGCGTGAGAATTCTGTCATCAGCGTGAGCATTGGCTGAAATGCGTGACTCTCATGCTCAAAGCGTGAGAGTTGGCAGCCCTGTCTAAGGCCAGGATGTGACAACAGACACACAGGGAGACACATACACAAAGGGAGACACACACACACAGGGAGACAGACACACACACACACACACACAGGGAGACACACACACACACACACAGACACACACACACACAGGGAGACAGACACACACACACACGGGGAGACACACACACACAGAGACACACATACACACAGGGAGACACACAGACACACACACACACACACACAGGGAGACACACACACAGGGAGACACAGACACACTGGGAGACACACAGACACACACACACACACACAGGGAGACACACACACGGGGAGACACACACACACAGGGAGACACACACAGGGAGACACACACACAGGGAGACACAGACACACATAGGGAGACATACACACAGGGAGACACACACACACACAGGGAGACACACACACACATAGAGAGACATACACACAGGGAGACACACACACACAGGGAGACACACACACACATAGTGAGACATACACACAGGGAGACACACACACTCACAGGGAGACACACACAGGGAGACACACACACACAAGGAGACACACACAGGGAGACAGACACACAGGGAGACACACAGACACACACACACACACAGGGAGACACACACACAGGGAGACACACACACACAGGGAGACACACACGGAGACACACACACAGGGAGACACAGACACACATAGGGAGACATACACACAGGGAGACACACACACACAGGGAGACACACACACACATAGTGAGACATACACACAGGGAGACACACACACTCACAGGGAGACACACACAGGGAGACACACACACACAAGGAGACACACACAGGGAGACAGACACACACAGGGAGACAGACACACACAGGGAGACACACACACACACACACACACACACACACACACACAGGGAGACAGACACACACACACACGGGGAGACACACACACACAGAGACACACACACAGGGAGACACACAGACACGCACACACACACAGGGAGACACACACACACAGGGAGACACACACACACAGGGAGACACACACACACAGGGAGACACACAGACACGCACACACACACAGGGAGACACACACACACAGGGAGACACACACAGGGAGACACACACACACAGGGAGACACAGACACACATAGGGAGACACACACACACATAGGGAGACACACACACACAGGGAGACACACACACACAGGGAGACACACACACACAGGGAGACACACACACACAGGGAGACACACACACACATAGAGAGACATACACACAGGGAAACACACACACACATAGTGAGACATACACACAGGGAGACACACACACACACACACAGGGAGACACACACACTCACAGGGAGACACACACAGGGAGACAGACACACAGGGAGACACACACACACAGGGAGACACACACACACAGGGAGACACACACACACACAGGGAGGCACACACACACAAGGAGACACACATAGGGAGACAGACACACAAGCACACACACACACACACCTTTTCTCCCCCCTCCCTCCATCCACCCCTTCCTCCCTCCTGCCCCCATCCTTCCCTCTTTCCTCCCCCTCCCTCTTTCTCCACCTTCTCCTTTCCTTCCTTCATCCCCTTTCTACATTCCCTCCCCTTGTCTCGCTTTGCCTCCATCCCTCCCTTTTCTTCTTTCCCTCTCTCTCTCTCTCTCTCTCTCTCTCTCTCTTTCCCCCCTCCCTCTCTCTTCCCAGCCGCCCAATGGGGAGTCTGGCGGGCACGGTGTAGCGTGGATTGGCGGCGCTGGCGCTGCCGTGTGAGTTGAAGGGCAGGAGGCAGGGAGGGAGGGAGGGAGCGAGGCAGCAGCGGCGGCCGGCAGCGCAGCGCTCACAGCCGGCACACAGAGCTGCTGACACCCGGCGGCTGCACATCCAACCAAGAGAGAAGAGACGCGACGTCACTCACAGCTGGCAACCGATGCGCTTCGCCAGACCGTGCAGATCCCTGGCACGCGGCGCAAAGGGACAAACTGTGCGGGGACTGAACTCAGCGTGAGAACTCGGTCATGAGCGTGAGGGCGTGAGAATTTGCTCCAAGGCGTGATTCTCACGCTGAAAGCGGGAGAGTTGGCAGCCCTGGTTACAGCGAAGGAGCCCACAGAGGGAAGAGTGGGAATGGGAAAGGATTTAAAACCTTTCGTCATCAGACTTTAGACTTTTACATTTTAGAGAAACAGCGCAGAAACAGGCCATTTGTGTGTGAGAGGAAACCGGAGCACCACGCGGTCACGGGGAGAACGTACAAACTCCGTACCGACAGCACCCGTAGTCAGGATCGAACCTGCGTCTCTGGCGCTGTGAGGCAGCAACTCTACCGCTGCACCACCGTGCCAGCCCTATCTGAGATTTTTCAGCCATTACTGATTTTTTTTCCTCATATTTCCAGCCTCTGCAGTTTTGTGCTTCAAAGATAAGGCTGAAAACATTAAAATCGAAATGTTGCCAATTCAGACTCCAACATAGAGAATGATAGGAACTTGTAATGTACTGCAGAGCAGGTGACAGAGTCAGAGACTGTGACAACATTGAAGAATTATCTAGATGAACACTTGAATAGCCTGGATATGGACAACGCGGAAACAGGCCCTTCTGCCCACTGAGTCCGCACTAACCAGCAATCCCTGTACTCGAGCACTATCCTACACACTAGGGACAATATACAATCTCTACCGAGGCCATTAACCTGCAAACCTGTACGTCTTTGGAATGTGGGAGGAAACTGGAGAAACCCCACTTGGTCACGGGCAGAACGTACAAACTCCGTACAGATAGCACCCGTAGTCAGGATCGAACCTGGGTTTCGGGCGCTGTAAGGCAGCAACTCTACCGCTGCGCCACATTGCCATCCTTCAGGGTCTCTGATGCCGAGAAAGCAACTCTACCCGCTGCGCCAAAGATGGGCATCAGTCATCATGAACCCCGCAGAACCTCTGGGGCTAAGGGGCGAGAATTTTCAGGCCAGTGGTGGTTACAGCAGAAGGTCCCTTTGCTCCTCAACCACTTTATACCTGGCCCAGGGTTAGCGAGCCGCACAATTGGGATAATCCAAAACGTCTTGCAGCTGCCAATGCCAGTGTCTCATCTCCAATCAGGCACCACATGGGAAATTGAAGCCCACAAATAAAAGACAGACACAAAATGCTGGAGTAACTCAGCGGGACAGGCAGCATCTCTGGAGAGAAGGAATGGGTGACGTTTTGGGTCAAGACCCTTCTTCAGACTGAATCACAGTAAGACTGTCCGTCCTCGATTACATTTTATCTCTGTTTGCTTTGTTGTTTCCTTCTCCCATCTAACAATGATCTGTTCTACATGTTCCTTGATCTCCATTCCCTTTGTCCCGTTTTTACACCCTACACTTCCTTACCTCTGTACCGCCCACTCCCGACATCATGGCTGAAGAAGGGTCTCGATCCGAACCATCACCCATTCCTTCCCTCCAGAGATGCTGCCTGTCCCGCTGAGTTACTCCAGCATTTGGTGTCTATCTTCGAATTAAACCTGCATCTGCAGTTCCTTCCGGCCCACAAATAAAAGGTTATTTTTCCAGAAGCAGAGTTTTAGAGAGTTTTTAAAGTTCTTTACACACCGAGTGGTGGGGGCCTAGATGGTGGAGGCAGATACTGTATGACAGTGGTGGTTAAAAGGCTTTTAAATAGGCACATAAATGTGCAGGGAATAGAGGGATATGGATCATGTACAGGCAGATGAGATCAGTTTAACTTGGCATCATGTTCGGCATAAACGTTGTGGGCTGAAGGGCCTCCTTCCTGTGCTGTACTGTTCTCTGTTTTATGAGACGGGAAATAGTTTCTGGACATTTCTGTGTTTGATGTTGGGTGTCAATGGGAGGTCCCACTGAAAGTAAGCATGCAGGTACAGCAGGCAGTGAATACAGCTAATGGCATGTTGGCCTTCATTGCGAGAGGAGTTGAGTTTTGGAGCAAGGAGGTCCTACTGCAGTTGTACAGGGCCCTGGTGAGACCACACCTGGAGTATTGTGTGCAATTTTTTTGGTCTCCTAATTTGAGGAAGGACATTCTTGCTATTGAGGGAGTGCAGCGTAGGTTCACCAGGTTAATTCCCGGGATGGCCTCCTCCGGCACTTCGTTCCATACACACACCCCCTTTGCATGAAAAAGTTACCCCTCAGGTTGCCATTAAATCTTTCCCCCCTCACCTTCAACCGATGTCCTCAGATCCTCGAATCCCCTACTCTGGAAGTGGAGATGACATTGCTGAATTTAGTACCTCCCTAGTAAGGCTCACAAGAGCCACCCTGAGCAAATATCTCCCTCATTGGAGACTATTCCCTTTATCATGTATCTGTACACTGTGGACAGCTCGATTGTAATCGTGCATTGTCTTTCTGCTGACTGGTTAGCACGCAACAAAAGCTTTTCACTGTACCTCGGATAACTACTCAAAAGCCCTAAACAGTGTCTGCAGGAGTTACATACTCCATCTAGGGACACGAAGATAGGCACAAAATGCTGGCGTAACTCATCGAGGGTCACTGCTGACCAGTTATCTCTCAGACCTTCCAACTCCTTTAGTTTAGTTTTTAGTTTAGAGATACAGCGCAGAAACAGGCCCTTCGGCCCACCGAGTCCGCGCCGACCACCGATTCCCGCACTTTAACACTATCCTACACCCACTAGGGACAATTTTTTAAACATTTACCAAGCCAACTTACTTACAAACCTGTACATCTTTGGAGTGTGGGAGGAAACCGAAGATCTCGGAGAAAACCCACGCAGGTCACGGGGAGAACGTACAAACTCCGTACAGACAGCACCCGTAGTCGGGATGGAACCCGGGTCTCCGGCGCTTCATTCGCTGTAAGGCAGCAACTCTACCGCTGCGCCACCATGACATTATCAAGTGCTTCATGTTGCTTGATAACCAGTCAGTGGAAAGACTATGTGCAGGAAAGAACTGCAGATGCTAGTTTAAATCGAAGATAGACACAAAATGCTGGAGTAAGCTGAGCGGGTAGAGGCAGTATCTCTGGAGAGCTCAGTCTGAAGAAGGGTCTTGACCTGAAACGTCACCCATTCCGTCTCTCCAAAAATGCTGCCTGTCCCGCTCATTACTCCAGCATTATGTGTTGATCTTGGAGTGCAAAGACTATGCATCATTACCACCGAGCGTCCACGGTGTTTTTTTTGGAGCGGAGGTTTGAAAGAGTGAAGCGACTATAATAAGTGATTGCAGATCCCCATTTGGAACCAGCATGCAGGGACTAACCTGGCTGGTGATGCATCTCGGACTTATTCCAACCATGTTTGGGCCCCATAACTGAGGAAGGATGTGCTGACTCTGGAGAGGGTCCTGGGAGCATCCTCTGAAGCCCTTGGCAGGTGGGTGAAGTCACTTACAGAGGAGAGGGCAGGAGAATGGGATTAGGAGGTGTAGATCAGCCATGATTGAATGGTGGAGTAGACTTGATGGACTGAATGGCCTTATTCTGCTCCTGTCAGCTATATCGGTCAGCATGGGCAAGTTGGGCCGAAGAGCCTGTTTCCGTGCTATAGGACGCTATGAATTTATGACTGACGATGTGCCTTTATGTTATATTTTAAGGGGAAATTCAGTGGAAACACATCTACAAGATTCCTCTCAGCAACCTGGTTGGAAGGAGCATCGAGCGGCCGCTGAAGTCACCTCTGGTGCCCAGGGTTGTCACCACTCCCACGTCAAGCATCATTGCACCGATACCGGTCACACACTCGCTCTCACTCTCACGCATGGAGATCAAGGAGATTGCATGCAGAACACGCAAAGAGTTGCTGGGTAAGAACTCCTCGTTAGAGAGCAAATGTTGAGAGGGATATGGGTCAAATGTGGGCAAATGGGAGCTAGCTTAGACGGGGCATCTCGATCGGCAGGGGTGAGTTGGGCTGAAGGGCCTGTTTCCACGCTGTGTGACTATGACACACTGTTAACCCACGTGTTTTTATTTGACTTTGTGGGATTGTGCGGGAATGCAGCATCCCTGTGTGTAATGTGGGGATTTCGTCACCGTGTCATGGTGGAGAAGCTTGTGTGGACCTGAGATCCTGAGAGAGTTGCCGTCTGGAGCTATGCTCCTGGTAGGGCCACCCATGGCGGTAAGGTCGAGGGGGAGGTCCCTGACAAAGAGCAATCCAACCAAGACCTCAACAGTGGAACAGGCGGAGGACGATGGCTGACCTTAGTGGAGCGTCACAACGGCTGGGAAGGCGGATGGAGGCTGCAGCAGAAACGGGTCTCCGGTCGTCTTGGACTACATGCCACAGGATCCTGACCCAGATTGGTCAAGGTCCGTGGGGTGGCTGTCTGTGCACCAGTCTCCCCACGTTTAACAAAGTCACGCACTGGCGTCCCAAAGGACAGTCATACTCGTTTCGAGTGCCCGCCGATGATGGTGAATGTGGGGATTTGGCAGGGAGATGGAGTCGGCGATGTTATTAGTTGCTAGACGGGCGCTGCGCTGGTGTGTGAGTCTGCCTCTGCTCCTGACGCCACCATCTTCACAGTGTTGGCTGCTTCAGTGTTGGTGCTGAGCCCGAAGCTCCCGCTCACACCTCAACATTGTCCGTCTTGCCACTGTAGGCCTGACTGCAGACTCCGCCGCCACCAAATCTGATGGTGGTCCGAAACAGAAAAAATGGTCCCGGAAAGGAACAGAGGAGCAGCAGAGGAAAGGTGCCGTGAGATCGACCAGCAGTGACAGGTAATCCAGCATCAACTGGACACCTTGTCTTTAGACATTAGATATACAGCGCCGAAACAGGCCCTTCGGCCCACCGTGCCCGTGCCGACCAGCGATCACGCTGTACACTAACACTATCCTTCACACTTCTCCTTCTTGCGTATAGCATGCACAGCCTAAAGTTGTAGGTCAACTCGTTCTATTTGATCTTTTGTTTGTGCACGCCAGGTTGATTGCATTAGTCGAAACAGGGTGCACCAGGTGAAGGTTGCAATCTCCCACCCCATCCTACACACTAGGGACAATTTACAATTTGTTTTACCAAAGCAGATCCCCCCCCCCCCCCCCCCACTACATTCCTCTCCTTACAACAATGTAAGACATTCTCGTAGCCTGTGTATTGGCAGCAGAGATCACATCGTGATGTCATTTTCGGTTTTCGACATCTTCACGGCAGCTAGTGTAAATGAGATCCCATTGTGATTGGACGACTGTGAGATGCCATTGTAACATCATCACTGGAAACTGTTAGAAACCTCTCACTGCAGTCAGTTATTATTTTCAAAGTTGGCTTTTTTAAACCTTTAAGTATCAATAACTTGTGAAATATAACATCGAATGTGAAGAAACTTGATATGAACGACTACGGGAAAAAGCTGAGTAAGATTCTGAAAACATTTCGCACTATTGTGTACCGTTTTGGCGTACATCCTTGAGATCGCTCGCACGCACGCACGCAGACAGACAGGCAGACGTCCAAACAAGACGAGACTTTTAGTATAATACTAGATCAAGTGCAGACCCATTGGGTCTGCTCCCCCAATGCCCCCATTCCCTACCCGTAGCACCCACAGGAGGCGTGGTCCTCCAACTCAAGCCGGTCCCGAACGTAAGTGAAGCTGATCACTGCTAGCCGAGCCATTGTGACGTCATCAGTTGAAGCTGGTCGTTTTAAATTCAAAGTCTTTTGATTTTTAAAAACTTTTAATCAGTAATGAGTCGAGAATAAGTCGAGAAATAAAGCATAAAATGTTCAGTGAAGATAAAATCGGCCTCGAGGGGAAAAATGTCAATCAGAATATGTAAAAATGTAATCGTTATCACGTAGTGTTTTTGCGAAGATATAAAGACAACCACATATACACACACACACACATATACACACACATATACACACATATATGCACACACATATACACATATACACAGGTACAAGATCAGACGTTTAATAAGTATATGATATGATATGAGAGAGATATATATATACAGTGATTATATATATAGTGATAGTGATAGTGTGCGGGGATCGCGTTGGTGCGGACTCAGTGGGCCGAAGAGCCTTTTTCCCCGCTGTATCGCTAAATTAAACTAAACCATCCTCCCCGCTTCGTTGCCCAATGACAAAGCCCAGATCAGATACCAAACGTTATTCCTCCTCTCCAGAGATGCTGCCTGTCCCGCTGAATCACTCCATCATTTTGTGTGTATTTTTGTTGCAGGATCCTTACGGAGATCATGGATACGGAGCCGGAACCCGAGCGTCATCTATCCACCAGCTCCGACCCCGACACAACAGCAGCCAAGATGGAGAGCCCGATACCCACCGGTCTGTTTCATCACAACCCATCGTTCGATGACGAGATCCTGGACCTGAAGTGACATCCAGCTGGCGGACTGTTGATGGCTCCCTCTGTGTTCTGAAGAAAAGGTCCCATTCTTCCCACCCCAACTCCCCCCGACCAACGGGTCTGTATCCATTACACCCTTGCCCGGACTGTACAGTGCATGTCTACTCAAACCCAACATAGCCCTTGGCCTTCCAGAACACCAACAACCTCCGCCCTCCAAGTTTCACGCCAACTCCACATCTCCACAAGAAGTTTTGGGATATTTTTGCAGGTGATTTGCTCCTTATTTATTACCACATTGTTTATCTTGTTGAATGGAAGAAGTTTGTGGGCTAGGATTTGTACATTTTGTTAAGCTGGCCTGATTGTTTGGTTTTCACCTCTTACCCTGGACCTCTTCGCAGTGGGTTTTTTTTTTGTACTCAATGAATATGTACTGTCAACACTGTTGCTGGAACTCTGTGATGGGGGAAAAAACACACCAACTGTCTTAAAATATTGTAATGCCATTGGTTTTATGCCAAGTAACAAATGTAAATGTATTGTGTTTCAAATGTTGCCTCAACAAGTACTGAATTCATACCTACAAAAAATATCTATTTTCAGTGCCATATGAGCACTGCAGTGAAAGTAGATTATAATTCTGTTAACCTGTAGGAAAGAATATTAAGGGATTTAAGATGTCTTTTTCTTTACAAATTAAAATAAAGTTCAGTTCACCTGATAAGTGAATATTTTTGTTAAAGTGAATGGAAATTGGGGAAAAAAACCACGACGAGCATTTTCTGTCTTCTCTTGATGTATTTCCTCCTGAGGTGGGCTTCAGGAAACTGTCTTTGTGAAAATGATGCTTAAATAAATATGTATTTATTATCTGGGATAATGTTGGATCGTTGTATGTTTGTGTGGGTCCCAGAGGCCTGGATAGTGGAGTGGATGTGGAGAGGATGTTTCCACCAGTGGGAGAGTCTAGGACCAGTGGTCACAGCCTCAGAATAAAAGGACGTACCTTTAGGAAGGAGATGAGGGGGAATGTCTTTAGTCTGGTGGTGGTGGTGAATCTGTGGAATTCATTGGAGGCCAAGTCAATGGATATTTTTAAAGCAGAGATAGATAGATTCTTGATTAATATGGGTGTCAGGGGTTATGGGGAGAAGGCAGGAGAATGGGGTTAGGAGGGAGAGATAGATCAGCCATGATTGAACGGCGGAGTAGACTTGATGGGCCGAATGGCCTAATCCTGCTCCTATTGCATGAACTTATGACATTCTTTTAGATTTAGGTTTATTATTGTCACGAGGTAAAGTGAAAAACTTGGTTTTGCATGTAATCCAATCAAATCAGATAATACAAGCAAGTCAAACTCAAATGCAGGGTGGCACGGTGCCACAGCGGTAAAGTTGCTGCCTTCAAGTGCCAGAGACACGGGTTCCATCCTGACTGTCTGTACGGAGTTTGCACGTTCCCCCTGTGACTGTGTGGGTTTTCTCCGGGATCTCCGACTTCCTTCCACATTCAAAAGACATGCAAGTTTGTAGGATAATTGGCTTCAGTAAAAATTGTAAATTTTCCTTAGTGTGTAGGATAGTGACAGTGTGTGGGGATCGCTGGTCGATGCGGACTCGATGGGCCGAAGGGCCTGTTTCCACGGTGTACCTCTAATCTAAAACTAATCCTCGTATAGCTTCTCTGCACCCTTTCCAGCTTGACGACATCTTTCCTATAACACGGTGCCCAGAACTGAACACAATACTCTAAATGCGCCCTCACCGATGTCTTGTACAACTGCTACATGACCTCCCAACGTCCATACTCTGTCTAAGTTCTCCTGCAGAGTCCTTACTTCCATACACTACCTGCCCCTCCACCTTTCTTGGTATCATCCTCATTATCCTGCCCATGCCCGTCCACTTCAGCATGAGCTGCTGGTGGCACAGAGGGACCTGCTTTTGCAATCCAGGATGTGGGTGGAAACCGGAGCATCCACGCAGGTCATGGGGAGAACGTCCAAACTCCACACAGACAGTACCCGTTGTCAGGACTCGGGTCTCCGGCGCTGTAAAGGCAGCAACTCTACCAGCTGTGTCACTGTGCATTTCACTGATAGAAATAAAGTTGTTCCCTGACAAGCAGATGAAGATTGACACAGATGTTTAGTTGTCATAAGGTCATAAGTGATAGGAGTAGAATTAGGCCATTCAGCCCATCAAGTCTACTCTGCCGTTCAATCATGGCTGATCTATCTTTCCCTCACAACCCCATTCTCCTGCCTTCTTCCCATAACCTCTGACACCCGTACTAATCAAGAATCTATCTATCTCTGCCTTAAAAATATCCACTGACGGCCTCCACAGCCTTCTGTGGCAATGAATGTCACAGATTCAACACCCTCTGACTAAAGAAATTTCTCCTCGTATACTTCCTGAAAGAACGTCCTTTAATTCTGAGGCTGTGACCTCTTGTCCTATCATGATTTGTGGCTGAAGGTACAGTCCCCCAAGTGGCCGAGACAAGCTGACTGTTGCAATGCATGGGGATGGGCAAACACACTCAATGTCTCCGTGCCTGACATTGTAAACCTCATTTCTGCAATCCTTCAGAACACATACAAACCCACCGCCGGTTTTCCAGCATCCTTGGTTCCAGAGCATTTCTGGATTACCCGTGTTGCCAGATCAACAGAGGTCACGGCCCCTGAGAGGAGTCCACCGGTACCGGAACCGGAACATTCCACCTAGGCCGCCGGGTGCCGAGATACCGGCCCGCAACGACGGCCTCAGAAGTCGGCTATGGGAACGGATCTGCCGGCTCCGGCCGGGCCGGGGAGCAAATCTGACCCGCCGATCGGCCACGGAAGTCCCGATGAGGTCGGGATCGGCCGCCCCACCGGATTTAGGCGCCATGTTTGCGGGGGGAATTTCAAGCGCACTCTCGTAATTTTGTCCGGATGAAAGGGGGTGCCAGACCACCAGCTGCTGGAATTTATTGACCTGTATTATTGTCAAAATCCTCTGCCTTGTAGTTCAGCATTTGCAGAGGGACGGAAGTGCAATGACAGGAAGCACAATTATGGAACGGAGATGATGATTTTATTCCCTGATTATCTGGGAAGGGGCTGGTTTTAAACTCAATGTTTAAGAAGGAACTGCAGATGCTGGAAAATCGAAGGTAGACAAAAATGCTGGAGAAACTCAGCGGATGAGGCAGCATCTATGGAGCGAAGGAAATAGGCAACGTTTCGGGTCGAAACCCTTCTTCAGACTCACTAACGTTGTGAAAGATATTCTCCCCAAGGCCTTGCAATCTCTGTCAGCACAAACAAGAGCTGTATCTTATTAAACAGGCAGAATGTTGGAGTTACTCAGCGGGACAAGCAGCATTTTTTTTATAGATACAGCACGGAAACAGGCCCTTCGGCCCACCGAGTCCGGGCCGACCAGCGATCCCCACACGCTAACACTATCCTACACACACTAGGGACAATTTACACTTATACCAAGCCAATTACAAACCTGTACGTCTTTGGAGTGTGGGAGGAAACCGGAGATCTCGGAGAAAATCCACGGGGTCACGAGGAGAACGTACAAACTCCGTACAGACAGCACCCATAGTTGGGATCGCACCCGGGTCTCTGGCGCTGCAAACGCTGTAAGGCAGTGCCTACCGCTGTGCCACTGTGCCGCCCCTCTCTGGAGAGAAGGAATGGGTGACATTTCAGGTTGAGACCCTTCTTCAGACTGAGAGTTAGGGGGAGAGGGAGACACAAGGAAGGGTAAGGTGTGAAAACAAGGCGTCAAAGGGGATGCAGTTCGAGGAAAATCGAGAATCGATCATTGTGAGTTAGGGGAAGGTGCCAACAAGGCATATCAAGTTAAATCTAATCAGGAGGACAGTCAGATTGGTTGGAGAACCAGGATGGGGTGAGGATGGAGAGAGAGGAAAGCAAGTGCTATTTGAATTTTGAGAAGTCAATGTTCATACCGCTGGGGTGTAAGCTGCCCAAGCAAAATATGAGATGCTGTTCCTCCAATTTGCGCTGGGCCTCACTCTGACAATGGAGGAGGCCCGGGACAGAAAGATCAGTGTGGGAATGGGAGGGGGAGTTAAAGTGTTTAGCAACCGGGAGATCAGGTAGGTTTAGGCAGACGGAGCGGAGGTGTTCATCTTATTAGGTTGGGTTGGGGGTGGGGAAGGGCTGCCATCAATGTAGAGATAAATATAAACCTCCATCTGAAAAGGCACATGTTCTGTACCTTGAGGTAATGGAATACAAGCCTTTGCACAAGGGATTACTCTTCCCCTCTGACTGTTCCCAACTCATTCAGCTAGACAGGGCGTAGAAAAGATTCACAGGATTGTCACCGGGACTGAAAGGTTTGAGTTATCAGAAGGACTGGACCGGCTGGGGATGTTTTCCCTGGAGCGATGGAGGTTGAGGGACGACTTTCAAGTGGTTTTAAACAACCACGAGATGGACAGATGAGATGGATGGTCGCGGTTTAGATCAGTTCAGTTTAGTTTAGAGATACAGCGCGGAAACTGGCCCTTCGGCCACCGAGTCTGCGCCGACTGGCGATCCCCGCGCACTAGCACTACCACAGCACACACACTGGTGGCAATTTACACTTATACCAATCCAATTAACCCGCAAACCTGTGCGTCCTTGTAGTGTGGAAGGAAACCAGAGCTCCCGCAGAAAACCCACGTAGGTCACGAAGAGAACGTTAAAAAAATGCTTCAGATAGAAAGGAGACAAAAACGTGTCTGATTGCGGGGGAGAAGGAGCAAAGTATAAAGGGCGGGATATAAGTGGAAGGGGACTGAGAAAAGGGAAATTGGGGGAAGGAGTCATGATAGTGGAAGAAATGGGTGCACACCAGGGTGGGGCACAGGGAAGAGTTGGGGAAGAGAAAGGGGGGGGTTGGTTTGATATTGGAGAATTCAATGTTCAAGCTGTCGAAATAAGATATGAGGTGCTGTTCCTCCAGTTTGCATGTGGCCTCACTCTGGCCCAGGACAGGAAGGCCAATATAGGAATGGGAAGTGGCGTTAAAATCGTTAGCAACCAGGAGATCCAATAGGCTTTGGCGGACCAAGCACAAGTATTTGGTGAAACAGTCGCAGAGTCTCTGCTTGGTCACGCCGATTTACAGGAGGCCACATCGGGAACACCAGGTGCAGTAGATGAGGTTAGAAGAGGAGCACGTGAACCTCTGTCTCACCAGGAAGGACAGCTGGGATCCCTGGATGGAGGTGAGGGAGGGGGTATAGGGACAGGTGTTGCACCTCCTGTGGTTGCAGGGGAAAGTACCTAGGGCGGGGGTAGTTTGGGTGGGAAGGGAGAGCGAATCAAGGAGTTACAGAGGGAACGGTGACTGCGGAAGGTGGGAATGGGCGAGGATGGGAAGATGTCCGAGAGCCGTTGGAGAGGTCGCAGAGGGAGGAGCTACACCCGAGCGGTAGGACTTAAAAAGGAGCGCGGGGCTTGTTCCTTACAGAGGCCCGAGAGCCGTTGGAGAGGTCGCAGAGGGAGGAGCTACACCCGAGCGGTAGGATTTAAAGAGGAACCTAAATCTGTAACGTTCCAAGTTCCACTTCAAAAACAAGTGGGTTTGAGGAAGCCGCTGATTGGTGGACGCAGACAAGAGGGAGCAGCTGATTGGGAGTCAGATCCCTGCTGATTGTACTGTATTGTAGCAGTTTGTTTTGTATTGTATCCAGGGTAAGGGGAGTATGACGGCCAGGGCAGTTTACTGTTCTGGATGTCAGATGTATTGTATCCTAGGTAAGGGGAGTATGACGGCCAGGGCAGTTTACTGTTCTGGATGTCAGATGTGGGAAGTCATGGAGTCTGATAGCCCTCCAGACGTCCACATCTGCGTCAGGTGTATCGAGATGGGGCTCCTAATGGACCGTATTAGGAACCTGGAGCAGCAGCTCGATGACCTCCGTCTGGTTAGGGAGAGCGAGGAAGTCATTGAGAGGAGTTACAGGGATGTGGTCACTCCAACACCACAGGAGGCAGGCAAGTGGATCACGGTTGGGAGAGGCAATGGGCACAGGCAGGGACTAGAGAGTACCCCGGTGGCTGTACACCTTGACAATAAGTACTCCTGTTTGAGCACTGTTGGGGTGGACAGCCTACCTGGGGGTAGCGACAGCGGCCGGGCCTCCGGTATAGAGACCGGTCCTGTTGCTCAGAAGGGTAAGGAAAAGAAGAGGAGGGCAATATTAATAGGGGACTCTATAGTTAGGGGGTCAGACAGGCGATTCTGTGGACGCAGTCGGGAGACCCGGATGGTAGTTTGCCTCCCTGGTGCCAGGGTCAGTGATGTGTCTCAACGTGTCCAAGACATCCTGAAAGGGCAGGGAGAGGAGCCCGAGGTCGTGATACATATAGGTACCAATGACATAGGTAAAAAAAGAGAAGAGGTCCTGAAAGGAGAATTTAGGGAGTTAGGAGGGGAGTTAAAGAGAAGGACAGCAAAGGTAACAATCTCAGGATTACTGCCTGTGCCATGCGACAGTGAGAGTAGGAATGGAGCGAGGTGGAGGATAAATGCGTGGCTGAAGGACTGGTGCAGAAGGCAGGGATTCAAATTTCTGGATCATTGGGACCTCTTTTGTGGAAGGTTCGACCTGTACAAAAAGGATGGGTTGCACTTGAACCTGAGGGGGACCGATATCCTGGCGGGGAGATCTGCAAAGGCTACTGGGGAGACTTTAAACTAGAATGGTTGGGGGGAGGGACTCAAATAGAGAATGCTATTAGACAGTGTGTGAGGCAGGAGGCAGAGAAGGAAAGCACTCAGACACAACATGTAGGGGGGAAAGAAGAAAACAATAATAAACAGAGAATAAGAGGTGGTGGGGTTCTTAAATGGGTGAGCAGAGAAACAGAGGGGTGTAAAATGCGGGCGGAAGCAATAGTTAGCAGGGTGAAAAGTAAAAGTGGCAGGCAGACAAATCCAGGGCAAAAATCAAAAAGAGCCACTTTTCAACATAATTGTTTAAGGGGTAAGAGCGTTGTAAAAACAAGCCTGAAGGCTTTGTGTCTCAATGCAAGGAGCATTCGTAATAAGGTCGATGAGTTGAACGTGCAGATAGCAATTAATGATTATGATATAGTTGGGATCACGGAGACATGGCTCCAGGGTGACCAAGGCTGGGAGCTGAACATGCAGGGATATTCAATATTCAGGAGGGATAGAGAGAAAGGAAAAGGAGGTGGGGTAGCGTTGCTGGTTAGAGAGGAGATTAACGCAGTGGAAAGGAAGGACATTAGCTTGGAGGATGTGGAATCGGTATGGGTAGAGCTACGAAACACTAAGGGGCAGAAAACGCTGGTGGGTGTTGTGTACAGGCCACCTAACAGTAGTAGTAGTGAAGTTGGGGATGGCATCAAACAGGAAATTAGAAATGCGTGCAACAAAGGCAAAACAGTTATAATGGGTGACTTCAATCTACATATAGATTGGGTGAATCAAATTGGCAGGGGTGCTGAGGAAGAGGATTTCTTGGAATGTATGAGGGATAGTTATCTAAACCAACATGTAGAGGAACCAACGAGAGAGCAGGCTATTCTAGACTGGGTATTGAGTAATGAGGAAGGGTTAGTTAGCAGACTTGTTGTGCGTGCCCCCTTGGGCAAGAGTGACCATAATATGGTTGAGTTCTTCATTAGGATGGAGAGTGACATTGTTAATTCAGAAACAACGGTTCTGAACTTAAAGAAAGGTAACTTTGAGGGTATGAGACGTGAATTGGCCAAGATTGACTGGCAATTAGTTCTAAAAGGGTTGACGGTGGATATGCAATGGAAGGCATTTAAAGACTGCATGGATGAACTACAAAAATTGTTCATCCCAGTTTGGCAAAAGAATAAATCAGGGAAGGTAGTGCATCCGTGGATAACAAGGGAAATCAGGGATAGTATCAAAGCAAAAGATGATGCGTACAAATTAGCCAGAAAAAGCAGCATACCAGAGGACTGGGAGAAATTCAGAGACCAGCAGAGGAGGACAAAGGGCTTAATTAGGAAAGGGAAAATAGATTATGAAAGGAAACTGGCAGGGAACATAAAAACTGACTGCAAAAGTTTTTATAGATATGTGAAGAGAAAGGGATTAGTTAAAACAAATGTAGGTCCCTTGCAGTCAGAAACAGGTGAATTGATCATGGGGAACAAGGATATGGCGGACCAATTGAATAACTACTTTGGTTCCGTCTTCACTAAGGAAGACATAAATAATCTGCCGGAAATAGCAGGGGGCCGCGGGTCAAAGGAGATGGAGGAACTGAGTGAAATCCAGGTTAGTCGGGAAGTGGTGTTGGGTAAATTGAATCGATTAAAGGCCGATAAATCACCAGGGCCAGATAGGCTGCATCCCAGAGTACTTAAGGAAGTAGCTCCAGAAATAGTGGATGCATTAGTGATAATTTTTCAAAACTCTTTAGATTCTGGAGTAGTTCCTGAGGATTGGAGGGTAGCAAACGTAACCCCACTTTTTAAGAAGGGAGGGAGAGAGAAAACGGGGAATTACAGACCAGTTAGTCTAACATCGGTAGTGGGGAAACTGCTAGAGTCAGTTATTAAAGATGGGATAGCAGCACATTTGGAAAGTGGTGAAATCATTGGACAAAGTCAGCATGGATTTACGAAAGGTAAATCGTGTCTGACGAATCTTATAGAATTTTTCGAGGATGTAACTAGTAGAGTGGATAGGGAAGAACCAGTGGATGTATTGTATCTGGACTTTCAGAAGGCTTTCGACAAGGTACCACATAAGAGATTATGATACAAACTTAAATCACACGGTATTGGGGGTTCAGTATTGATGTGGATAGAGAACTGGCTGGCAAACAGGAAGCAAAGAGTAGGAGTAAACGGGTCCTTTTCACAATGGCAGGCAGTGACTAGTGGGGTACCGCAAGGCTCAGTGCTGGGACCCCAGCTATTTACAATTTATATTAATGATCTGGACGAGGGAATTGAAAGCAACATCTCCAAGTTTGCGGATGACACTAAGCTGGGGGGCAGTGTTAGCTGTGAGGAGGATGCTAGGCGACTGCAAGGTGACTTGGATAGGCTGGGTGAGTGGGCAAATGTTTGGCAGATGCAGTATAATGTGGATAAATGTGAGGTTATCCACTTTGGTGGCAAAAACGGGAAGGCAGACTATTTTCTAAATGGTGGCCGATTAGGAAAAGGGGAGATGCAGCGAGACCTGGGTGTCATGGTACACCAGTCATTGAAAGTAGGCATGCAGGTGCAGCAGGCAGTGAAGAAAGCGAATGGTATGTTGGCCTTCATAGCAAGAGGATTTGAGTATAGGAGCAGGGAGGTTCTACTGCAGTTGTACAGGGTCTTGGTGAGACCACACCTGGAGTATTGCGTACAGTTTTGGTCTCCAAATCTGAGGAAGGACATTATAGCCATAGAGGGAGTACAGAGAAGGCTCACCAGACTGATTCCTGGGATGTCAGGACTTTCATATGAAGAAAGACTGGATAGACTTGGCTTATACTCGCTAGAATTTAGGAGATTGAGAGGGGATCTTATAGAAACGTACAACATTCTTATGGGGTTGGACAGGCTAGATGCAGGAAGATTGTTCCCGATGTTGGGGAAGTCCAGGACAAGGGGTCACAGCTTAAGGATAAGGGGGAAATCCTTTAAGACCGAGATGAGGAAAAACTTTTTCACACAGAGAGTGGTGAATCTCTGGAACTCTCTGCCACAGAGGGTAGTTGAGGCCAGTTCATTGGCTATATTTAAGAGGGAGTTAGATGTGGCCCTTGTGGCTAGGGGGATCAGGGGATATGGAGAGAAGGCAGGTACGGGATACTGAGTTGGATGATCAGCCATGATCATATTGAATGGCGGTGCAGGCTCGAAGGGCCGAATGGCCTACTCCTGCACCTATTTTCTATGTATCTATGTATCTATGTGACTGGTTGTGGGATCATGTTGGGGATGACTGAAGTGTCAGAGGATAATGAGTTGGATGTGGAGGCAGCTGGGGTGAAAGGTGAAGACCAGGGGAACTCTGTCCTTGTTCTGTCTGAGGGGACAAGGAGCGAGAGCAGAACTACGTGACACACAGGAGATGAGGGGGGACCTCATTGAAACATACAGAGTAGTGAAAGGCTTGGATATGGAGAGGATGTATCCACTCCAGGACCAGAGGTCGTAGCCTCAGAATTAAAGGACGTTCTTTTAGGAAGTAGATGAGGAGGAATTTCTTTAGTCAGAGGGTGGTGAATCTGTGGAATTCTTTGCCACAGAAGGCTGCGGAGGCCAAGTCAGTGGATATTTTTGAGGCAGAGATAGATAGATTCTTGATTCGTACGGGTGTCAGAGGTTATGGGGAGAAGGCAGGAGAATGGGGTTAGGAGGGAGAGCTAGATCCGCCATGATTGAATGGTGGAGTAATCTTGATGGGCCGAATGGCCTAATTCTACTATTACTTATGACCTTATGAGATGTGGGTAAGGGATCCATCTGTGACAGAAGGGGGAATCCATGTTTACTGAAGAAAGAGGAGATCTTTAGCAAGAGGCAGGGTGGGAGGAAGAGCGGTCCATGTAACTGTGGGAGTCGATGGGTTTATAGTAGATGTCCGTTGATATATAATAACAAGGAACTGCAGATGCTGGTTCATGCCAAAGATAGACACAAAAATGCTAGAATATCTCAGCGGGTCAGGCAGCATCTCTGGAGAAAAGGAATAGGTGAAGTTTTGGGAAAGAAGGGTCCTGAGCAAAAAACGTCAGCCACCCATGTTCTCCAGAGATGCTGGCACAACTGCTGGCACAACAGCTGGCACAACTGCTGGCACAACTGCTGGCACAACTGCTGGCACAACTGCTGGCACAACAGCTGAGTTACCCCAGCACCTTGTGTCTATTGCTAGACGTCAGTTGCTAGCTTGTCCCTTGTGATGGAGGCAGAGAGGTGAAGAAAGGGGAGAGAGGTGTCAGAGATGGTTCAAGTGAATTTGAGGGCAGGATGGAAGTTAGTGGCAAAGTTACATAGAAACATAGAAACACAGACAATAGGTGCAGGAGTACGCCATTCAGCCCTTCGAGGCAGCACTGCCATTCAATATGATCATGGCTGATCATCCAGAATCAGTACCCCATGCCTGCTTTCTCCCCATATCCCTTGATTCCGTTAGCCCTAAAAGCTCAATCTAACTCTCTCTTGAAAACATCCAGTGAATTGGCCTCCACCGCCTTCTGTGGCAGAGAATTCCACAGATTCACTACTCTCTGGGTGAAAACGTTTTCCTCATCTCAGTCTTAAATGGCCGACCCCTTATTCTTAAACTGTGTGACCCCTGATTCTGGACTCCCCCAACATTAGGAACATTTTTTCTGCATCTAGCCTGTCCAATCCCTTAAGAATGTTATATGTTTCTATAAGATCCCCTCTCATCCTTCTAAATTCCAGTGAATATAAGCCCAGTCAACCCATTCTTTCACCATATGCCAGTCCCGCCATCCCGGGAATTAACTTGGTGAACCTACGCTGCACTCCCTCAATAGCAAGTATGTCCTTACTCAACGTTAATGAAGTCCTTGAGTTCTGCACGGGTGCATTCGTCGGTGTACCAGAGAAAGAGTTGGGGGATGATGCCGGTGTATATTTGGACAAGGACTGTTCAATGTAACGGACAAAGAGGCAGGAATAGCTGGGGCCCATGCGAGTTCCCATGGTTACACCTTTAATAGACAATAGACTATAGACTTGGAGTAAGTGAGACGAGTCAAAAGAGAAGTTGTTGAGGTGGAGGACGTTCTGCCAGGTGGTGGCGAGTGATAGTAGAGAGCACTCCTGTGCGGAGTTTGCACGTTCCCCCTGTGATCGTGTGGGTTTTCTCCGGGTGATCCTGTTTCCTCCCACACTCCAAGATTGATCCACTCATCAGGCTTTGAATATGAAAGACCCCAGAGACAGAGGTTTCTGTTGAAGGACGGACCCAGGGCCCTGAAACCTTCCTGATGGGGGATGGAGGCATGAAGGGAGGACAAGCATGTCCCCATGCTGCATCTTTCAATCTTTTCAATTATTACCACTTGGAACCTCTTGCCCCCTACCCTAAATCTCAGTCATCTGGTTATACACATCTTTACTCTTGGGACTGAAGAAGGGTCTCAACCCGAAAAGTCACCCATTCCTTCCTCCAGAGATGCTGCCTGTCCCACTTAATTACTCCAGCATTTTGTGTGTATCTGCTCTGGGGAACATCTGCAACTGGAACCTCATAATGTTGTGTACCTCTATCGTGAGCAGGTGGGACTAGCATAGATAGGACATCTTAGTAGGCATGAGCTAGTTGGGCCGAAGGGCCTGTTTCCGTGCTGTGTGACTCTATGACTCTATCGGGTTCCCCCCCTCAACCTCCTGCGCCCCAAGGAAAACGCTCCCACACAAGGGGCGGCATGGTGGCGCAGCAGTAGAGTTGCTGCCTCACAGCGCCAGAGACCCGGGTTCGATCCTGACCATGGGTGCTGTCCGTGTGGAGTTTGCACGTTCTCCCTGTGACCGCGTGGGTTTTCTCCGGGTGCTCCGGTTTCCTCCCACACTTCAAGGTTTACCAACTCATCAGGGTTAGAATGTAAAAGACACAGAGTGCCGGAGTAACTCAGCAGGTCAGGCAGCATCTCTGAAGGACATGGATAGATGACGTTTCAAGTCGAGATCCTTCTCCAGGTTGACGGCTTGTAGGTTAATTGACCTCCATAAATTGCCCCTGGAGTGGAGGATAGAACAAGTGTACATGGCGTACAATCGTTGGTTGGCGCTGGCTCGGTGGGCCGAAGGGCCTGTTTCCACACTGTGTCTCTAAACAAAACAATCGTATCACCACCTCAACCCTGCCTCAACTACGCTCTCTTGCCCTGATTGCCAAAACATTGATCCCCACGTGGACAGCGAATACTGCAACGTTTCCTTGAGTTGAGTTTATTTGTCACGTGTACCGAGGTACAGTGAAAAGCTTTTGTCGCGTGCTAACCAGTCAGCGGAAAGACAATACATGATCACAATCGAGCCGTCCACTGTGTACAGATACGCGATGAAGGGAATAACATGAATAACATTCACTGGCTTTATCTTGCACTAAATGTTATTGGCTGTCCTATCATTCCCTCTCATCCCCATTCTCCTGCCTCCTCCCCATAACCCCTTGACGCCCGTACTGATCAAGAATCTATCTATCTCCGCCTTAAAAATACCCAATGACTTGGCCTCCACAGCCGTCTGTGGCAATGAGTTCCACAGATTCCGGGCAGATAAATAGCAGTCAGCAGGGAGTGGGGGTGCAACCATCATCCTGTCCGCGTTTTACCACACACGTCTTCTGCAACCAGCCGCACTTGAATTCACTTCAAAACCTCAAAGCAGTCTTTCATTACAAGACAAAGCGGCAGACTCCTCGTTTCATGTTCATCCACAAATAATGCTGGGCAGGATGTGAGGAGCAGCCAAGGTTTATCTGATTGCAGGAAGATGCCGCATTCTGAACCGCGGACTTAAAACGCCATGAATGAACGAGCAAGACTTCTAAAGAACCCAGGAAGGCATTGAGTGTTATTGTTTCATCTGTTGGAAAGGTCACATCTTGCATTATCATCTGCAAGCTGCCATTCATGTTTTCTGCAGCAGGCTTGTATACAAAGTGAAGGGCCCTTTACTTGTGACAGCTACTTTGAGAGGTGTATCACAGGCAAAATAAATGCATCCGTAATGAACCTCCAACAAAATGTATATTTAATTTCGCTGTAGACGGCAATTCATCTGGGGAATCTCACAGCATCAAGAGGTGGAACTGTTTTGAGTCATATTTCCGGATTGGATCTAATTTCATTAGAAAACAGCGTGAATTGTCATTAATGTAAAAATCTCTCACACCTCTCAAAGTGCAGAACTCTCATTATAGGCCACAGTTTCTCTCGTAACAAACAGGAGTCTTCATTAGCAGCAAATGAGCTTCAACAGCAAGAGAAAGATTCAATTCCACCCCCCAGAGTTTTAAACTCCTGATATTTATTCCGTGTTCGTCACATCCACACAGATGCGAAACCCATCAAACTTTCAATGTAAAAGACACAGAGTGCTGGAGTAACTCAGCGGGTCAGGCAACATCTCTGGAGAACATGGATAAGTGACGTTTCAGGTCGGGACCTTTCTCCACACTACCATAGTCCTCCAGAGATGCTGCCCAACCTGCTTAGTTACCCCAGCACTTTGTGCTTTTTGCTCAAGATGGCAGCATCTGCAGTGTCTTGTGTCAAAGCTTTGAACATCTTGGATAGGATGAGAGGATATCTTATAGAAACATGTAAAATTCTTAAAGGATTGGACAGGCTAGATGCAGGAAAAAATGTTCCCGATGTTGGGGAAGTCCAGAACCAGGGGTCACAGTTTCAGAATGAGGGGGAGGCCATTTAGGACTGAGATGAGGAAAAACTTCTTCACCCAGAGAGTTGTGAATCTGTGGAATTCTCTGCCACAGAAGGCAGTGGAGGCCAATTCACTGGATGTTTTCAAGAGAGAGTTAGATTTAGATCTTAGGTCTAAAGGAATCAAGGGATATGGGGGAAAAGCAGGAATGGTGTATTGATTTTAAATGATCAGCCATGATCATATTGAATGGCGGTGCTGGCTCGAAGGACTGAATGACCTACTCCTGCACCTATTTTTCTATGTTTCTATGTTTCTCTGTTTCTAGACCCAAAATGCTGGAGTAATTCTTCAGTCAGAGTATTGAGTATAGAAATTGGGAGGTCATGTACAGTTATATAAGATGTTGTTGAGGCCACATATAGAGTATTGAGTTCAGTTCTGGGCACCATCTTATTGAAAAGATGTTGTCAAGTTGGAAAGGGTACAGAGAAGATTTACGAGGATGTTGCCAGCGCTCGGGGGTCTGAGCTACAGGGAGAGATTGAGTAGGCTGGGACTCTATTCCTTGGAGCACAGGAGGATGAGGGGTGATCTTATAGAGGTGTACAAAATCATGAGGGGAATAGATCGGGTAGATGCACAGAGTCTCTTGCCCAGACAGGTGACATTTCGGGTCAAAACCCTTATTCAGACTAGGCAGTTCTTGCAGGCAGAATCTTTGGGAAGAGAAACAGAGCTACCATTTCAGTCAAAGATTCTTTGACAGGGATGTTCTGTTTCCATTGGTGTTCAGTGAAGGAGAATCCATTATCAAGTCATTTCCAGAAATGTTTGTTGTCCTTTAACCAAGTGTTGGATGCCATAAACATCGCAGAAGTGGACGTATTAAGAGTTTTAGCCTTTTTAAAAGTGGATATATTCCAAGTAGGCAATCGACCCGAAATGTCACCTATTCCTTCTCTCTAGAGATGCCGCCTGACCAGCTGAGTTACTCCAGCATTTAGTGTCTATCTTCAAGATAAATACTAACTCAGTTGTTAACCAAGAAAACATTGGCAAAGATTAACGGAGGATCTGACTTAGGGCATCGCGGTGGCGCAGCGGTAGAGTAGCTGCCTCACAGCGTAAAACATAGAAACATAGAAACATAGAAAATAGGTGCAGGAGGAGGCCATTCGGCCCCTCGAGCCAGCACCGCCATTCATTGTAATCATGGCTGATCGTCTCCAGTCAATAACCTGTGCCTGCCTTCTCCCTGTATCCCTTGATTCCAGTAGCCCCTAGAGCTCTATCTAACTCTCTCTTAAATCCATCCAGTGATTTGGCCTCCACTGCCCTCTGTGGCAGGGAATTCCACAAATTCACAACTCTCTGGGTGAAAACATTTTTTCTCACCTCAGTCTTAAATGGCCTCCCCTTTATTCTAAGACTGTGGCCCCTGGTTCTGGACTCACCCAACATTGGGAACATTTTTCCTGCATCTAGCTTGTCCAGTCCTTTTATAAGACCTGGGTTTGATCCTAACTACGGGTGCTAACTGTGTGGAGTTTGCACGTTCTCCCTGTGACCATGTGGGGTTTCTCCGGGTGCTCTGGTTTCCAATCACATCCCAAAGACGTGCAGGTTTGAAGGTAATTGGCTTTGGTAAAAATTGTAAATTGTCCCTAGTGTGTAGGATAGTATTAGTGTCTGGGGTGATCGTGGGTCAGCACGGACCTGGTGGGCCGAAGGGCCTGTTTCCACGCTGTATCTCTAAACTAATATTGAATGTTGAAGCAGGTTTGAGTAAGAGTTTCATTGTTCCGGTCCTGCTGCATGTGATGAAGAACACTCTTGAGTCTCTTGACTCGTTCCTGATATTCTTACATACCCAGGTAAGCAACATTTTATTATTGTCATGTGTACAGTGAAAGGCCTTGTTTTTGCATGCTATCCAAACAGATCAGATAATACCATCAGATGCCCTCATTGCTGCTAAATCTGCCTACCTCTCCTCCATATTCACTGACCCCTGCCTAAACCACAGAACCCTCTTCTCCACAGTCTGCAACCTCCTCAAGCCTCGAGCCATCACTCTCCCTACCTCCACTCCGGATCTCTGCAACTCATTCCTCCAGTTTTTTGCTGATTAAATTAGCACCATCTATCAATCCCTATCCCCTGTACCCGACTCCCCAGCATCTACTCCACCACCTACCAAGGCCCCTCCTTTCAACATCTCCGCTGATCTCCATACCCCTCCCCCTCACTGCTTCCTCTCCCAGTTTGACCCGGTCACCCCTACTGAAATCTCCAAACTCATCAGCTCTTCCAAACCCACTATCTGCTCCCTTGACCCTCTCCCCACTCCCCTGCTGAAGTCCTGCCTCCCTGCTCTCTGCCCCTACCTCACTAATCTTTTCAACTCCTCATTGTCCCAAGGAATTGTCCCCTCTGCTTTCAAAACTGCTGCTGTCACACCAATCTTAAAGAAACCTGGTCTTGATCCCTCCTCTCTCATTAACTACCGCCCCATCTCAAACCTTCCCTTTCTTTCAAAAACTCTGGAGCGCATCGTCGCGTCACAACTTCATTCCCACCTCCTCGTGTATAACCTATTCGAACCCCTCCAATCTGACTTTCGCCCCCTCCATAGCACAGAAACTGCTCTCCTCAAAGTCCTCAATGACCTCCTTACCTCTGCTGACACTGGCTCCCTCAATATCCTCATCCTCCTCGACCTGAGTGCAGCCTTCGATACCGTCAACCACAACATCCTGCTCACCAGACTTAGGGACCTTGGCATTGAAGGTTCTGCACTCAGCTGGTTCCGTTCTTACCTTTCCAACCGATCCCACTTCATCTCTCTCTATAACCACACCTCTGCCACAGCCACTGTCACTCAAGGTGTTCCCCAAGGCTCCGTTCTCGGTCCCCTCCTCTTCATCATCTACATCCTCCCCCTTGGTCATATACTCCGTCACTTCAACCTGGACTTCCACTGCTATGCTGATGACACCCAGATCTATCTCAGCACCAAGTCCCCCCACCACCCCCCTCTCTCCCATATCAACTCCTGCCTATCAGCCATCAAATCTTGGATGCAACTCAACTTCCTTAAATTAAACAGTAGCAAAACAGAATTTCTCCTCATTGGCTCCAAATCAACAATCACTAAAATTAACAACCCCACTCTCACTATCGACGGCACCACTGTCTCCACATCTCCTCAGGCACGCAACCTTGGCGTGATCCTTGACTCAACCCTCTCCCTTGAGCCTCACATCCGCCATGTTGTCAAAACATCATTTTTTCACCTCCGCAACATTGCAAAAATCAGATCCTCTCTCACACCCCCCGCTGCTGAAAGACTCATCCATGCCTTCTTCTCCTCCCGACTGGACTACTATAACTCTCTTCTCTTTGGAATCAATTCCAGCAACATCAACCGACTCCAACTGGTCCAAAATGCAGCCGCTCGACTCATTACCCACACCAAATCCTGGCACCACATCACCCCAGTTCTCAAAGAACTTCACTGGCTTCCCATTTCCCACCGGATCATCTACAAAATCCTGGTCCTCACCTACAAAGCCCTCAACAACCTGGCCCCCCCTTATCTCATTGACCTCCTCTCCCCCTACCAACCCTCACGGTCCCTCAGATCCACATCAGCCGGTCTCCTCTCCACTCCGAAATCAAACCTCTGCACTTTTGGAGGCAGAGCCTTCTCCAGGGCAGCTCCCAGGCTCTGGAACTCCCTCCCACAACCGGTCCGAAATTCTGAGTCCCTCACCATCTTCCAGTCCCGCCTCAAGACCCATCTCTTCACCTCTGCATACCCTTAGTCCCATGTTCCCCTCCCCTCTGTCTTACTGCTCTATTTTGTTTTGTTTATTCCTGACTCTCAATTGTAAAGCGACTTTGAGTCCTGAAAAGCGCTATATAAATAAAATGTATTATTATTATTATTATTATTACTATTAAATACAATCAAGTCAAACTCAGGTACAACAGGTAGAGCAAAGGGGACGATACAGAGTGCAGAATATAGTTCTCAGCATTGTCGAGCGCCAGTTCCAGAGACAAAGTCCAATGTCCGCAATGGGGTAGAGGTGAATCAGACAGTACTCGAGCTAATGAAAGGACCGTTCAGAAGCCTGATAACAGAGGGGAAGAAGCTGTTCCTGAGTCTGGTGCTGTGCACTTTCAAGCTTCTGTACCTTCTACTGGATAGCCAAGTTAAACTGATCTCATCTGCCTGTACATCTCCCTCCATATCCATGTGTCTATGTTAAACACCACTCTGCCTCCACCACCACCCCCCCATGCAGCACGTTCCAGGCCCCCACCGCTCTCTGTGTAAATAACATGTGCCGCACACCTCCAATAAACTTTCCCCCTCTCACCTTATAGCCTTGCCCTCTAGTAGATGGAGTTAATGTCAGGAAGTCTGATCTATGAGATGGACAAGGCTAGAGCTACATCCACAACTCTGTGTGATTTCTTGTGGTCTTGGGCAGAGCTGTTCCCAAACCAAGTTGTGGTGTAACCCGACTGAATGCTCTCTGGTGTGTTTGGAGACACGTATCATTTGCTCTTTCCTATACACGCTATCTTCTGTCGGGCTTGATAGGACATTCAAGCAGATTCAAAACAGCTTCTTCCCCATTGTTAGATTACCTTAGATATACATTGTGGAAACAGGCCCTTCGGCCCATCGAGTCCCAGCCGACGACTGATCATGTGTAGGAAAGAACTGCGGATGCTGGTTTAAATCGAAGGAAGACACAAAATGCATCTCCTGAGTCCCGCACTTTGTGTCTACCTCCGACTACTGATCACCTGTACATTGGTTCAATCCTGCACATTGTGGACAATGTACAACTAGTCTGCAAGCCTGCGTGTCTTTGGGATGTGGGAGGAAACCAGAACACCCAGAGGAAACCCACGTGGTCACAGTGAGAACGTGTAAACTCCACACAGAAGAGTGCCTGAGGTTAGGATCGAACCTGGGTGTGTGGAGCAGCGAGGTAACAACTCTACTGCTACGCCACATAACGTTAAGACAGGACATCGAACAGTACAGCAGAGGACCAGGCCATTCGGCCCACAATGTCTGTGCCCAACATGATCCTTCAAGCAATCAATAATGCGGGTGTAGGAAGGAACTGCAGATGCTGGATTACACTGAAGATCGACACAAAATGCTGGAGTAGCTCAGCTGGGCAGGCAGCATCATCTCTGGAGAGAGGGAATGGGTGACGTTTCGGATCGAAACCCTTCTTCAGAAAATAACTGTTGCACATGGTTAATAAAGAGGCTTAAAGCATGGGGAAGCTGTCAGTTTATCAACGCTCCTGTCCTATGTGAGAGGCCAGAGACTGGTGGCGTCTATCTGTATTGCTGCCGCCTGCATGCAATGTTCACTGACGAAGACAAATGTTCTCCATTTAATACTTGAAAAAGTCAACGTGACTTTTGGGAAGAAGAGAATTAGGCATTAAAAGGTTTCAACATAAGTCTTGATGACGTCAATCGAGCTATCGCTTGGCATCTCTCGAGTAAAGTACTAATTGGATAGAAAAATATCATTCTCTTTCTCCAAGGGAGCTGTTTGTCATTTTAATTTGCCTCCATCCTTTTGCGTCCACGGCACTATAAATAGCGATCGAGAGTACAGGCAGCCAGGTTGTGAGGAGTGTTGAATGTATTTTATCGGCTGGGGCGGGAGTTGGAAGCAGTGGTTCAGTATCAGTGGTTTACAATAAGGGCCAAGTCATGGAGCCACTCCGAGAGGCACTTACAATGAATCCTTCCACAGTCATAGAGTGATACAGCGTGGAAACAGGCCCTTCGGCCCAACTTGCCCACACCGGCCAACATCCCCCTTCTACACTAGTCCCACCTGCCTGCGTTTGGCCCATATCCCTCTAAACCTGTCCTATCCATGTTCTCAATGTTTTGTAAATGTTGCGATAGTCCCTGCCTCAACTACCTGCTCTGGCAGCTCGTTCCATATACCCACCACACTTTGTGTATAAAAGTTACCCCTCAGGTTCCTATTAAATCTTTTCCCCACCTCACCTTAAACGTATACCCTCTGTGTCTTGATTGCCCTACTCTGGGTGAAAGACTCCGTGCGTTTAAGGGTTGGGCCGAAGGGCCTGTTATTTTCTACTACAAAACGACCAAATCCCACAGTTATCGGGACTGCACTTCCTTCCACCCTGAGTAGAGTTGCTGCCTCACAGCGCCAGAGACCCGGGTTCAATCCTGACTACGGTTGTTGTCTGTACGGAGTTTGTATGCGCAGCCCCGTGACCTGCGTGGGTTTTCTCCGAAAGGACCTCTTGCAAAGATAGAAAGGTTCGTATGTGAATGGGAAGTGAAAATGTTATCCAGCCCCCTCCCCGTTACCACACTGACCTCTCTGTCCTGGGCCTCCTCCATTGTCAGAGTGAGGCCCAGCGCAAATTGGAGGAACAGCACCTCATAATTAGCCTGGGCAGCTTACACCCCCCAGCTGTATGAACATTGATTTCCTCAAATTTCAAGTAACCACTGCATTTCCTCCCCCCCCACACCCCCCCCACCCCCCATCCCCCGCACCCTCGTCATTCTAGCACATCATCCCCAGCCAACAATGGCTCCACTCTTCCTTGGTCATCTGTTGCCAGCCCTGATTTGTTCTGGCCTTCTCTCGCCTCCAGTCCCCCCTTCCCACCACCTCTATTTTTCAGGCTGAAGAAGGGTCTCGACCCGAAATGTCACCCATTCCTTCTCTCCAGAGATGCCACCTGTTACTCCAGCATTTTGTGTCTATCTTCAGTAAAAAACAGCATCTGCAGTTCCTTCCAACACAGTCATCTTCAGGAAATCTGCAACTAAACATTTGCATTCCCATATATCCATGCCCCTTACATCTGGGATTTCATTATCCGTATTTCAAAGATAACTTAATTCTCCTTCACTTGTCATGTAAAATGAGTTTTTAGTGATGTGCAATGTTGTCCAACAGCTGAACGTATGTCCTTTGGAGCCCTTAACATACAATGCCACCCGTTTGACTAAGAATCGGCACAGTGGCGCAGCGGTAGAATTGCTGCCTTACAGCGCCAGAGACCCGGGTTCGATCCTGACTACGGGTGCTGTCTGTTTGTAGTTTGTACGTTCTCCCCGTGACCATGTGGGGTTTTCTCCAGGAGCTCTGCTTTCCTCCCACACTCCAAAGACGTAAAGGTTTGCAGGTTATTTGTCTTGATAAAATTGTAAAATTCTCCCTAGTGTGTGTAGGATCGTGTTAGTGTGCGTGGATCGCTGGTCGGCACGGACTCGGTGGGCCGAAGGGCCCGTTTCCGTGCTGTATCTTTAAAACTAAAACTAAGCACAAAATAGTCTACAGAAATGCCGTTGTGGGTAATTGTCATTGGATTTAAACTTTGGGGATAAATTACTTTTAATCCACAGCTTTCAGATGCTTTGACCTTTTCATTTGTTTTCCTTTATAATCAACATGAATCAATTCCTCTGTCTTCATTGACTGGCACTTAGATATCTTGGGACGTGGCCTTTCCTTCATAAACTCCGAGCTGTGTTAATGTCAACCTTGTGTTTGTTATAGAGTGGGGAAATGGATCAATTATGCTTCGTGCCTGGGGAGTGATATGTACATTTACCTGGAATTGGAACAAGTTGACCTCTTACTGATTACGTCAGGAACAAAACTGAAGGGGAAGTGATAAAAATAACCTTTCTCTCACCCCCTCTGAATCCAACTCCCACGAACTCATCAAACATCCTGACGTCTCTACATCTATATCCCTGAAGGGCCTGTCCCACTTAGGCGATTTTTTCGGCGATTGCCGGCGACAGTCACAGTCGTAGCAGGTCGCCGAAAAACCAGCGACTGGACCCCCCCCCCCTCTAGGACAATATCCACGACAACCTACCACCTAGTCAACGTCAAGCTATGGTAATCTACCGACAACCGGCGACCCATTAGGATGTCCACCTACGTCCACACCTACGACAACCCACGACCACACAGGTGACAACCTACGACAACCGAAATCAACCTACGTCCACCCGCGACAAGATACGACTCTGTCGGCGACAACTGAAGAAAACTAAAGACAATTCAGTCGCCGATTGACATAGGTAGTCGCCAATGAAATTCACCGACGTCATCACCCGACAACAGCCTACGTCACCTGGCCACAACCTGTGTCATCCTGGCGACAACCTACAACAAAACCTACGTCAGGAGAAGACGAGCTACGTCAAGCCCACAGTCGCCAAAAGGTTTTGAACATTTCCAAATCCCGCGGCGACCAGAAAAACATTACGACTCTAGTCGCCTGTAGTCGCCAAAAAAATCGCCTAACTGGGACAGGCCCTTTACCGACTCCAATCTCCCCCACTCTAAACTCTGGTAACGAGTCCTCACCACCCAGTGACGACCCCTTCTCCCATCTGTAACATTTGTCCTCCTCATGCTCGAAAGCTAATAATTAGTCAGAACTTCTGAAATTCTGAGATAGTTTTTGAATGGGCGCCACATTGGTGCAGTGGTTAGCGTTTGGGAGATCGGTGTTCAATCCTGATAGAGTCATAGTTAAGGGCCTGTCCCACTTTCACGACCCCCCTAATTCACGACCCCTGCCGAGTTTGCCCTTGACTCATATTCGCAGCATGGTCATCACGAGGCCGTAGGAGGTCGTAGGAGGTCGTAGGTAGGTCGTAGCAGGCCGTGATGCTAGTCGTAGGTACTCGTGGCATCAAGTAGGTCGGGGCGTTTTTTCTTGCCTGATGAAAAATGTCCACGAGTAAAAAAGGTTGTGAATTAGGTCGTGAAAGTGGGACAGGCCCTTTATATAGCGTGGAAACATGCCCTTTGGCCCAGCTTGCCCACACATTGTGAGCCGTTTCAAGTCCCATATTTTAGTTTGGTTTGGTTTTTATTTTAGATACGGCGCAGAAACAGGCCCTTCGGCCCACCGGTTCGCGCCAACCAGCGATCCCCGCACATTAACACTATCCTACACACACTATGGACAATATTTACATTTACCAAGAGGATTAACCTACATACCTGTATGTCTTTAGAGTACGTCTGAGGAAGGATGTGCTGGCGTTGGAGAGGGTTCAGAGGAAGCTTATGAGAATGATCCCAGGGGTAATTGGGTTAACATATGATGAGCGTTTGACGGCACTGGGCCTGTACTCGCTGGAGTTTAAAAGGATGAAGGGGACCTCATTGAAACTTACTAAATAGTGAAAGGCCTGGATAGAGTGGATGTGGAGAGGATGTTTCCACTGGTGGGAGGGTCCAGGACCAGAGGCCATAGCCTCAAAATAAAGGGCCTTTCCCCGTCAAACCCATTCTCCTGCCTTCTCCCCATAACTTCTGACACCCGTACTAATCAAGAATCTGTCAATCTCCGCAATAAATACTTAATGACTTGGCCTCCACAACCTTGTGTGGCAATGAATTCCACAGATTCACCACCCTCTGACTAAAGAAATAAACTCGTCTCCTTCTCGATAAATGTTTCCACCCACACGCCAAATACGTGCAGGTTTGTAGGTTAATTAGCTTCTGTAAATTGTCCCTAGAGAGTAGGATAGAAAGAGTGTGAACGGGTCGGTGAGGACTCGATGGGCCGAAGGGCCTGTTTCCACGCTGGTCTCTAAACTAACCTAAACTAAACTAAACACTTTTAACTGAACCAAAATAAAAACGAAAGAGAAATTGACTACAAACCGCGTTGGCATTAGGCCTGAACCATCTGACCTTGCTGTAGCAGAAAGATAGAGAGAAAGAGCAAATAGGGATATCCAAACCAGAGTTTGATGTCGGGGATGATCCACTACTGGGACTGTGGCTCATGAGACTAGGGTCACAGTTCAAGACACCTAAACCAATACAAAGTGCAAAGAGAGAGAATGATTTGAGCAAAAGTAAAAAGCCGACAACATTGCTTAGAAACCGCTTGGAAATAAGAAGCTCTTCAGTGGATGGGAGGCTTTGACCAATTAATCTTCATAAGGTATGCACTTCCACGCAAGTAGCCGATACACGGCTCAGAGGCATTTTGAAGAGCAGCTTTGTGTTTTTGAGGAGAGATTGAGAATGCCACTGTTGACTTACCCAGGGCTATGTTATTAAACTCAGCCGAGAACAATATCTCAGAGGATTAACTCCTGGTTGCAGTCAGAAAGAAGCAATGTGTAGGACGGAACTGCAGATGCTGGTTTAAACCGTAGATACAAAATATCTAAAGAAGAGTCTCGACCTGAAACGTCACCCATTCCTTTTCACCAGAGATGCTGCCTGTCCTGCTGAGTAACTCTAGCATGTTGGGTCTATCTTCATAAAGAAACAATGGTGGTGGCAGATTAACACTGGCCTCCCTTTATTCTTAGACTGTGGCCCCTGGTTCTGGACCCCCCAACATTTGGAACATTTTTCTGCATCTAGCATGTCCAGTTCTTTTATAATTTTACACTTTTCTATAAGATTCCCTCTCATCCTTCTAAATTCCAGTGAATACCAGCCCAGTCTTTCCAATCTTTCCTCATATGACAGTCCCGCCATCCCAGGGGTCAATCTCGTGAACCTACGCTGCACTGCCTCAATAGCAAGGATGTCCTTCCTCAAATTAGGAGACCAAATCTGCACACAATACTGCAGATGTGGTCTCACCAGGGCCCTGTAGAACTGCAGAAAGACCTCTTTACTCCTATACTCAAATCCTCTCATTATGAAGGCCAACATGCCATTAGCTTTCTTCACTACCTGCTGTACCTGCATGTTTACTTTCAGTGACTGATGTACAAGGACACCCAGGTCTCGTTGCACTTCCCTTTTTCCTAATGTGACACCATTGAGATAATAATCTGTATCCTTGTTCTTGCCACCAAAGTGGGCATTTATCTACATACTGCATCTGCCACGCATCTGCCCACTCACTCAACCTGTCCAAGTCACCCTGCAACCTCCTAACATCCTCTTCGCAGTTCACACTGCCACCCAGCTTTGTGTCATCTGCAAATTTGCTCGTGTTACTTTTAATCCCATCATCTAAATCATTAATATATATTGTAAATAGTTGCGGCCCCAGCACCGAGCCTTGCGGCACTCCACTCGCCACTGCCTGCCATTCTGACAGAGACCCGTTCATTCCTACTCTTTGTTTCCTGTCTGCCAACCAATTCTCGATCCATGTCAATACCCTACCCCCATACCATGTGCTCTAATTTTGCCCACTAATCTCCTGTGTGGGACCTTATCAAAGGCTTTCTGAAAGTCCAGATACACTACATCCACTGGCTCTCCTTCATCCATTTTACTTGTCAAATCCTCAAAAAATTCCAGAAAATTAGTCAAGCAGGACTTCCCCTTCATTAATCCATGCTGACGGACCAATCCTGTTACTGCTATCCAAATGCACCATTATTACTTCTTTAATAATTGACTCCAGCATCTTCCCCACCACCGATGCCAAGCTAACTGGTCTATAATTCCCTGCTTACTCTCTCGCTCCTTTCTTGAAAAGTGGGATAACATTAGCTCCCCTCTAATCCACAGGAACTGATCCTGAATATATAGAACATTGTAAAATGATCACCAATGCGTCCACGGTTTCTAGAGCCACCTCTTGAGTACCCTGGGATGTAGAATCTCTGGCCCTGGGGATTTATCAGCCTTCAGTCCCATCAGTCTACCCAATACTATTTCTCGCCTAATGCAAATTTCTTTCAGTTCCTCTGTCTCCCTAGATCCTCTGTCCTCTAGTACATCTGGGATATTGTTTGTGTCTTCCTCAGTGAAGACAGAACCAAAGTACCTGTTCAACTCTTCTGCCATTTCCTTGTTCCCCATAATGATTTCACCTGTTTCTGCCTTCAAGTGACCCACATTTGTCTTGACTAATCTTTTTCTCTTAACATACCTAAAGATGCTTTTACTATCCTTCTTTATATTCTTGGCCAGTTTACCCTCATACTTTAACTTTCCATCCCGTATTGCCCTTTCTGTTACCTTTGAAAGTTTCCCAATCCTCTGGCTTCCGGCTACTCTTTGCTATGTTATACACCTTTTCTTTTAGTATTATTCCATCCCTAGCTTCCCTTGTCAGCCATGGTTGCCTCTTACTCCTCTTAGAATTTGTCTTCCTCGCTGGAATGTAATGATCCTGCATCTTCTGGATTATGCACAGAAATTCCTGCCATTGCTGTTCCACCGTCATTCCTGCTAGGATCTTTTTCCAGTCGACCTTGGCCAGCTCCATACCTTCATAGACCACTTTGTTCAACTGCAACACTGACACTTCTGATTTAACCTTCTCCCTCTCAAATTGCAGATTAAAACTGATCATATTATGGTCACTACCTCCTAGCGGTTCCTTCACCTTGAGTTCCCTTGTTAAATCTGGTTCATTAGACAACACTAAATCCAGAATTGCCTTCTTTCTGATAGGCTCCAGTACAAGCTGCTCCAAGAATCCATCTTGGAGGCACTCCACAAACTCCCTTTCTTGGGGTCCAGTACCAACCTGATTTTCCCAGTCTACCTGCATATTGAAATCTCCCATAACCACAGTGGCATTACCTTTGTTACATGCCAATTTTAACTCCTGCTGCAACTTGTACCCTATATCCAGGCTACTGTTTGTGGGCCTGTAGATAACTCCCATTAGTGTCTTCTTACCTTTACAATTCCTCAATTCTATCCGCAGCGACTCTACATCGTCAGTCCCTGTCACCCCTCGCAAGGGACTGAATTTCATCCCTCACCAACAGAGCTACCCCACCTCCCCTGCCCACCTGCCTGTCCTTTCTGTGGGACTTATAACCCTGAATATTCAGTTCCCAGCCCCAATCCTCCTGCAGCCATGTCTCTGTAATCCCCACAATGTCATATCTACCAATCTCTAACTGAGCCTCAAGCTCATCCATTTTACTTCTTATACTTCGCACATTCATTTTAATCCATTACTCACCTCACCTTTCTCGTCGATTCCTATTTCACTTGGCCAGACTCTCCTATCCCTTCGTGAGCTTTCTGTCCCGATAATTTTGGTGTCTTTCTTAACTTTTCCTATACTCTCTTTCCCTTTAACTCCATCCTTGTATTTCCAATTTGTCTCCCATCATATCGTATCATATTGTATCGTGTCGTAAAACTAAACCTCTAAGTCCAACTTCTCAGCAATTTCTCAGTCCAATTTTTCATCGGACTGAAGGACAGGAGCTCCAGGGAGATTTTAATAGGTAGCAACTGATTTTCCCAAGGTATGTTCGGGCAGTTGTATCTCAAATATTGCGATCTTGTTTCTCCAGTAAACTTGTTAATATTCTTCGTCATGCTCTTCGATGATTCCCAACTAACTCTTCCACCCACAAAAACGCTCCTCAATCCCTTCACTATATCTGGACCCACATAGATTTCCCACTGCATCTTGGAAGATGGTGGGCATATGGAATGAGGTGGTTTAGTTGAGGCAGGTACTATATACATCATTTGTGCAGCAACATGGATTGGAGGGACATGGGCCAACTACAGGCATATCAGTTTAAATAGTGTGAATGGGTTATCAATGGTCGGCATGGACTTGGTGGGCTGAAGGGCCTGTTTCCATGCCGTCGTTCAATTGATCAAAAATACAGGGCTGTGTGCTTGCTTCTGTCTGAAGATGAACTCAGCAGTTAAACTAACACTTACATTTCTGTAGCAACAGTCACATCCCTAACTGAGTCACTGAGAACTGAAGTGCCAGGGCACTGAGGATAACTTCCTCTCTCCTCGACAGGGCAGAGTAGACAGACACCTCTAAAGGCAGTGGTGCATCCCTATAGAAGACCGGCTGCACCTCCCACGTCTTGGCATAATTCAAAATTGAAGGGCTCGTTTTGTTTAAGTTCAGAGATACAGCGTGGAAACAGACCCTTCAACCCAAGACGCCCCATCTATGCTAGTCCCACCTGCCCACAATACAGTTACACAAAAGTATGAGGGGCCTGGATAGAGGTGCCAGTAGCAGATGTTCCCCAGAGTAAAGATGTCTATAGTGCTTTAAGAAGGAACTGCAGATGCTGGAAAATCGAAGGTAGACAAAAGTGCTGGAGAAACTCAGCGGGTGCGGCAGCATCTATGGAGCGAAAGAAATAGGCAATGTTTCGGGCCGAAACCCTTCTTCAGACTGATGTAGGGTGGGGGGCGGGGAGAAGAAAGGAGAAATGAAGAGGAGGAGCCCGAGGGTTGAGGGAGAGCTGAGAAGGGGAGGAGACAGCAAGGGCAACCGGAAATTGGAGAAGTCAATGTTTATGCCGCTAGGGTGTAGACTGCCCAAGTGGAATATGAGGTGCTGCTCCTCCAACTTCTGGTAGTGCTCACTCTGGCCATGGAGGAGGCCCAGGACAGAAAGGTCAGATTCGGAAAGGGAGGGGCAGTTGAAGTGCTGAGCCACCGGGAGATCAGGTTGGTTAATGCGGACCGAGCGGAGGTGTTCGGCGAAACGATCGCCAAACCTACACTTGGTCTCACCCTCCCATTCCGAATCCGACCTTTCTGTCCTGGGCCTCCTCCATGGCCAGAGTGAGCACCACCAGAAATTGGAGGAGCAGCACCTCATATTCCGCTTGGGCAGTTTGCACCCTAGCGGCATAAACTGTGACTTCTCCAATTTCCGGTAGCCCTTGCTGTCTCCTCCTCTTCTCAGCTCTCCCTCAACTCTCGGGCTCCTCCTCTTCCTTTCTCCTTTCTTCTCCCCCCCCCCCCCCCACCCTCACATCAGTCTGAAGAAGGGTTTCGACCCGAAACGTTGCCTATTTCCTTCGCTCCATAGATGCTGCCTCACCCGCTGAGTTTCTCCACCATTTTTGTCTACCTTCGATTTTCCAGCATGTGCAGTTCCTTCTTAAACATTGCAACCATTGCCTTACTTTGCTAACCGCATGGTTTTTCTCCGGGTGCTACGGTTTCCTCCCGGACGCCAAAGACACACAGGTTTGTAGGATAATTGGCTTCTGTAATCTGTAATTTGTCCCTAGTGTGTAGGATCATGCGGTGTGATCGCTAGTCGGCGCGGGCTCGGTGGGCCGGGTCTAAAGTAAACTAATTGGAGGGGCAGGCGAGTGAGAATCATCTGCAGGATTGTGGGGAAAATGTGTGGGAGTGGGAATGATGCATCGATCTGCTAGACCTGTAATGGAATGAATGGCCTCCTTCTGCACTGTAATAATGCTACAGATCTACGGTGCACATGTTAACGGCAAGGTATCCAGCCATGTTGTTGGGTTGGTTTAGTTTAGTTCAGTTTGGAGATTCAGCGCAGAAACAGGCCCTTCAGCACACTGAGTCCGCGCCAACCAGCGATCCCCGCACACTAACACTACTCTATACACCCACTGGGGACAATGTTACATTTATACCAAGCCAATTAACCTACAAACCTGCACGTCTTTGGAATGTGGGAGGAAACCGAAGATCTTGGAGAAAACCCACGCGGGTCACGGGGAGAACGTACAAACTCCGTACAGACAGCACCCGTAGTCAGGATCGAACCCGGGTCCCTGGCGCTGTAAGGCAGCAAGTCTACCGCCCCAATCAATAACTTAGTCTACAAAGAAGTCTAATTCTGGATGAATTAACATTTGCCATTCCTCAGCAAAACTTTGAGAGAAGAATCCATTCCTCCGTGAACTACTCCAGCCAAGTCATCCATGAGGAACATTACAAGCAGCACCAGGGGAAGTTTACTAATAAGGTCTCTCAGAGGGGGTGACCTATTAATCTCTGCACTTTGGTAACATTGAATAATGTGCGGTGGATAAAGTGAATCTGAAACATCTCATAAATAATTCAATTTGGTTAAAATAATTAAAAAAATACATTTTTTGTTATTTGCCGTCTGATGGTATTTATAAGTAAGTGCACAGAGAAGGGCGGCACAATGTCTGTGTGGAGTTTGGGTCCACGTGGGTTTCCTCCGGGTGCTCTGATTTCCCCCCACACTACAAAGATGGGCAGGTTTGCATGTTAACTGGCCTTTGTAATTGGCCCTAGTGTTCAGGATGCGAAGTTGGGACAACATAGAACTAATGTAAGGGTGATTGATGGTCGGCACGGACTAGGTGGGCCAAGGGGCCTGTTACAATGAGGCTCTAAGTGAGATATGTAGCGAATACCTCCTAATCCAGGCATAATTCTGGTAAAAGCCACCTCTGCACCCTTATACCTTGTACCTTGTGGTCATAACTCCCGAAGAGTCCACCAGGGACTCAGCAGGGTGGCACAGTGGTGTAGCTGGTAGAGCCGCTGCCTCACAACACCTGAGAACTGGGTTCAATCCTGACCTCGGGTGCTGTCTGTGTGGAGTTTGCACATTCTCCCTGTGACCTCGTGGGTTTTCTTCGGGTGCTCCGGTTTCCCTCCCACAAAGACGTGCGGGTTTGTATGCTAATTGGTCCCTGTAAATTGTCCCTAGTCTGTAGGATGCTAAATTGGGATAACATCGAACTAGGGTATGGGGGTGATCAATGGTCAGCTTGGTGGGCTGAAGGGCCTGTTTCCATGCTGTATCTCCGAACAGAACTATTAATGGCCATTTCTTCATGAGTGGGAGCATGGTTTAAGATGAGAACAATCTATGGGAATAATTGTGATCGGTGGCGAAATGTCACAATTCCTGTGACTTGTGCTCGATTCTGGCCTCTGGTGCTGCCTGTGTGGAGTTTGCATATTCTCCCTGTCACCTACCACATTTCCCGAGATTGTCAAGATTCCCTCCATATCCTAAAGCCATCTTTATAGGTCAAACGGTAAATGACCCCTGACCTAGGTACGCAGTAGGACAATCAGAGGAGAGGAGGTGTGCCAGAGAATAGGTTGCAACAAAATGGTGGAACAGGACTGATGGGAATCTTCTGAGGGCTGGCAGAGCCTCAATGGGCCGAATGGCTTCCTTCTATTTCATATAGTAACAAAGCCCGAAAACTGTCCGTTCATTCCCACCATCACACCTGTCTATACTAACCCATTTACTAGCATTCAGTCGGAAAACCTTCCAGACCACGGGCAGTTCAGGTATTTATCCAAGAGGAGTGTACTAGTTTATTATATCGAGCATATAATGCCATGCATATCGAGAAATTGGTAAAGGAGCAAAGAAGGATATGAGGATTTTGAGGAAAACACAAGGTGCTGGAGGAACTCAACAGGTCAGGCAGCATCGGTGGAGGGAATGGATAGACGATGTTTCGGTAAGGGGCCCTTCTTCAGTCTGCTATTCCCTCTACAGATGCTGCCTGACCCGTTGAATTCCTCCAGCACTTTGTGCTTCGCTCAAGATTCCAGTATCTGACGTCTCCACATTGTGAGGATGTTACTGGCTCTGGAGGATTTGAGCTTCAAGATGAGGGTGAAGAGACAGAGTCATTTTCCCCTAGGGTGTAAGAGGCTGAGAGGTGACGTTACAGAGGTTATAAAGTCACTGATTTACAAGGTTATAAAGTTATAGAGGCACTGGGCCTCTACTCGCTGGAGTTCAGAAGGATGAGTGGTAATCTCATTGAAACTTACCGAATAGTAAAAGGCCTGGATAGGGTGGAAGTGGAGAGGATGTTTCCACTAATGGGAGAGTCTAGGACCAGAGGGCGCAGCCTCGGAATAAAAGGATGTACCTTTAGAAAGGAGATGAGGAGGAATTTCTTCAGTCAGATGGTGGTGAATCTGTGGAATTCATTGCCACAGACGGCTGTGGAGGCCGTCAATGGATATTTTTAAGGTGGAGATTGACAGATTCTTGATTAGTACGGGTGTCAGGGGTTATGGGGAGAAGGCAGGAGAATGGGGTTAGGAGGGAGAGACAGATCAGCCATGATGGAATGGCGGAGTAGACTTGATGGGCCGAATGGCATAATTCTGCTCCTAGAACATATGAAGTCACGAGAGATGTAGATGGAGTCTTTTCCTGAAGGTTGGGGAGTCTAAAGCTAGAGGGCATCGGTTTAAGATGTGAGGAGAAGGATTTGTAAGAGACAAACTGTGTAAAGGTCCTGTCCCACATAGGCAATTTTTTGGGGTGAATATAGGCGATTGCCGCAAAATTTTCAACATGTTGAAAAAATTTCGGCGACAGAGGCGACAATTTTTGCTGTCGTAGGTTGTCGCCAGGTGTCGCAGGTGAATTTCATTAAAAGTAGTCCCTGGCAGTCGCCTAAGTGGGACAGGCCATTAAGGTGCCAACTTTTCTTCATACAGAGTACATGGATCGACCTGCACATTGCTACTTGATGCCTCTTGCACTAAGGTGCTTTAGCACCACCTGCTGGCAGATTGCTGAAGTGTTCAGAATCAATGGTTACGATGGTTCTTTATGATCACGTGCACCAAGGTAGGGTGAAATGTGTAAGAAGGAACTGCGTATGTTGGTTTACACTGAAGATAGACACTTACAGCTGAAGTAACTCAGCGGGACAGGCAGCATCTCCAGATTCCCCCTCCCCTGAATCTCAGTCTGAAGAAGGGTCTTGACCTGAAACGTCACCTATCCATGTTCTCCAGAGATGCTGCCTGACCCGCTGAGTTACTCCAGTACTTTGCGTCTAAGGTCCAGTGAAATACATTTTTTGGCATTCAGGTCAGTAAGATTATTGCACTACAATTCTCTGTTTTTTTTTTACAAGAATAAATGTAATCAATTATTCCAAGGATAATATATATATATATATATAATACACAACAATACCAAACATACACACCACCATAATACAAAATCACCCAATTATCTAAACAAAAATTCTTAAAAGTCAAATATTGTGATGTTTGGTGGACTGTGTGGGGTGGGAGGACCCGTTGCTGGAACAATGAAGCTGGAGCTGCTGACTTTGAAGGTACCCCCGTTCGTTATGGAGCTGGAGGTGGAGCTGGAGCTGGAGCTGGAGCTGGAACTGCCGTCTGTGAAGGAATCCCCGTTCCAGCGCAGGTTCGCAGAAACAGCAGGTACAGTAAACTCAGCACCTGGAAACAAAGGGGAAGCCTCCATTGTGTCCGGAAACGTGGCCGGCGGGCAGGACTTCAGGTCAGACTGAAGCTCAGGGGACTTCGACCCCCTCTCCCTACTATCCTACTGGCCAATGTACAGTCACTAGTAGAGGACTTAAGGGCAAGACTGCTTTATCAAAGGGAGCTGAGGGAATGCTCTGTGTTCTGTTTCACAGAGACATGGCTCACCCCCAGCTCCCAGACTCAGCGGTCCAGCCTGAAGGGTTCTCCATCCACCGTATGGACCGTACACTGGCATCTGGGAAAGGGAGAGGAGGAGGCGTCTGCCTCATGGTCAACTCTGCGTGGTGCTCAGACGTGGCAGTCCTGTCCAACTCCTGCTCTCCACACCTCGAACACCTGGCGGTGAAGTGTCGTCCCTTCTACCTTCCGAGGGAATTCACCTCCATCATCCTGACCGCGGTCTACATCCCACCCCAGGCAGACGTCCGTCTGGCACTGGGGGAGCTGCACGCCGTGGTCAACAAACACCAGACGTCTTACCTCGAGGCATTTACCAACATTGCTGGGGACTTCAATAAGGCAAACTTAAAGAAATCACTCCTTAACTTCCACCAACATGTCTCCTGCTGCACCAGAGGATGAAACACCCTCGACCACTGCTACACCACCATCAAGAATGCCTATCGCTCTATCCCTCGCCCTCACTTCGGTAAATCCGACCATACCGCGATGCTGCTTCTTCCTGCCTACAGGCAGCAATTAAAGAGCGCACCCCCAGAGGTGAGGACAGTGCAGAGCCGGTCTGGGGGGGGGGGGGGGGGCAGAGGAACTACTACAGGACTGAAGTTGCATAGTAGCTATTCCTGAACCTGGTCGTTGCAGTCTTCAGGCTCCTGTACCTTCTACCTGAAGGTAGCAGTGAGATGAGTGTGTGGCCAGGACGGTGTGGGTCCTTGATGATGCTGCTAGCCTTTTTGAGGCAGCGACTGCGATAAATCCCTTCAATGGAAGGGAGGTCAGAGCCGATGATGGACTGGGCAGTGTTTACTACTCTTTGTAGTCTTTTCCTCTCCAGGGCGCTCAAGTTGCCGAACATCTGTCTCATCCTCCAGTTTGGAGCAGAAGTCCCTTTTGGCCTTTTTGATGGCCTTACCAAGGTCATATCTGGACTTCTTGTAGACCACTGTATCATCAGACATGAATGCTATGTCTGGGCTATGAACATTAATAACCCATTATCTGTTATTTGCACTTTATCAGTTTATTTATTCATGTGTGTATATATTTACATAATGGTATATGGACACACTGATCTGTTTTGTAGTCAATGCCTACTATGTTCTGTTGTGATGAAGCAAAGCAAGAATTTCATTGTCCTATCAGGGACACATGACAATAAACTCGCTTGAACTTGAACTTGAACTTGCTCCTCCCGTGCAGCAGGTGGCGATGTCTTTTGCAAAGATACTAGAGGAGTTCCTCTAGAATCTTTGGTCTTGTCTAGTTTATCCTGTCTACAGACAGAATGTGTGCAGCCATTTTGAGTTGTCTCACTGCCAGCATTTGAGCAAAGCATTAAAGACTTCTGTTGTAAATTAAAGACTCCCAGGTTTTGTGCAGACCTAGAAAACGAACACGAAAAATATATTCTTAAACTATATTGCAATCCTTGTCAAGGATGCATTCCACCGCCCGTGGTCCCCAGCGCTCCCATAAATCCCCCAGGGTGCACTTGGATGGCGCATACAATCCTCTGCTCGGTAGACCTTCTTCCTATCGAGTCTACATCAAGATTAGAAGTTGTTCAGCCAGAGCTTAACACACTTCCCAGCATCTGCATACAATGGTGTCGGTCTTGTCACTTCTTGTGCACGGTGGAAAGATTGGTGGTAACAGGAGCACGACGTGAACGCTCTCTCCTTGACCTCTGTTCGGTAGATAATGAATAGAAACAGCCGACTGTCCATATACAAGAGTGGCCAGGATTTGGCACCATTTTAACAGTCCCAGATGCAGATGGCTTTAAAGGCCCTTTGCAGCCCTTGCCTCCATCCGATCATCCCTCTCCTTGCCCCGCCTTATACTTGCAAATACTCCTGAACACTGCATGGTGAATAATATCACATCGAATCATACAGCACGGAATTAGCCCAACTCATCCATGCTGACCAAGATGCCCCATCTAAGAACATAGAACAGTACAGCACAGGAACGGGCCCTTCAACCCACAATGTTTGAGCTGAACATGATGCCAGGTTAAACTGATCCCCTCTTGCCTCTATTCCTTGCACTTTCATGTACCGATTTATAAGCCTCTTTAACGCCATCATCATATCTGCCTCCACCACCACCCCCGGCATTACGATCCAGTGTTTACACCACTGTGTAAAAAAACTTTCACCGCACATCGCCATTAAACTTTCCCCCTCCAGTGTTGGATATTTCCACCCTGGGGAAAAAAGGTTCTGACTGTCTACTGTATCTGTGCCAGCCCCATTCCCCTGGGTTTGGCCCATATCCATTTCAACCGTTCCTATCCAAGTACCTGTCCAAGTGTCTATTAAATGCTGTTATGATACCTGCCTCAACTATCTCCTCTTGCATCTCATTCCAATTACCTTGAGGGAAAAAGTTGCCGCTCAGGTTCGTATTAAATCATGCCCCTCTCACTTTAAACCTACCTGTACCTGTACATGTATTCCTTGAGCCCTCTGCTCTACAACCTAGGCCTGGATTCCACTATCACCGTATCAATTCTCCTTGTTATTTTATGCATGACTATTAGACCACCCCTCATGCTCCTGGTTTCAAGGGAAAATGTCCTACCCTGTCCAACCTCTTCCAATAGCTCAGGCCCTCGTCCTGGCAACATCCTCGTGTCGGCACAGTGGCACAGTGGTAGAGTTGCTGCCTTACAGCCAGAGACCCGGGTTCAATCCTGACTACGGGTGCTGTCTGTACGGAGTTTGTACGTTCTCTCTGTGACCACGTGGGTTTTCTCCGGGTGCTCCGGTTTCCTCCCACACTCCAAAGACGTGCAGCTTTGTAGGTTAATTGGCTTTGGTAAAAATTGTGAATTGTCCCTAGTGTGTAGGATAGTGCTGTGTACAGTGATCGCTGGTCAGCATGGACTCGGTGGGGTGAAGCACCTGTTTCTGCACTGTATCTCTAAAGCCTAAAGTCTTCCCTGCACTCTTTCCAAATTAACAACATTCTTCCTATGGCATGGTGACCAAAACTGAACACAAAACTCTAAATGTGGCCTCACCAATGTCTTTACAAACTGTAACATTAACTGTACCATAACATCTCAACTTCTATACTCAGTACTGTGTCTGGTGAAGGCTAATATGCCGAAAGCCTTCTTGAACACCTTTATCTACCTGCAACGCCATTTTCAGGGACCTGTACCTGTACCCCTTGAGCCCTCTGCTCTACAACACTCTCCCACTCACTGCGAACGTCCTGCCCTGGTTTGGAAGGTATGATCAGTCCGTGTTCATTCCTGTATGGCACTATTTAAGTAATCAACTGACCTAGATGGGTAAAGTTTGGGTTAGAATATTCAAGACCCACTCCATAGTCAAGAGTTGCCAAGCTATGTTCCCCTTAAAAACAACCACCCTCCCACCAGGGCCCCTCCCAGGGGATTGAACCCATTCTGAGGAGACTCCTGCTCAGGATTAAACTCCCTGTAAGAACTTCTACCCTGGCGTATGAATGTTGATTTCTCTAACTTCAAGTAACCCTTGCATCCCCTATCTCTCTCTCTCTCTGTCCCTCCCCCACCCTAGTCATACTAGTCCCAAGGTAGTCTTGTTAAGTTTCACTGTCTAACTCGTTTTCACCTAACCCACAGCTAACAATACCTGTTTCTTTATCATCGTTTTTTTTTGAATATCTTTCACTCATTTGTTCTGTATATCTATACCACCGTCCATATCTCTCATTTCCCTTTCCCGTGACTCTCAGTCTGAAGAAGGGTCTCGTCCCGAAACGTCACCTATTCCTTTCCTCCAGAGGTGCTGTCTGAGCCGCTGAGTTACTCGAGCTTTTTGTGTCTATCCTACCCTGGGGGCAACTGCCTCGGCATTGAACCCACCCTGAGGGTCTCCCCACCCAGGGATTGAATCACCAAATGACTTATGCACCAAAGCATGCCTTGGGTGGTTTGGTTACACCCAGCTGTGATAACCCATGGTTCAATGGTTCTGCATTGTCACATGTTCCCAGAGACAGCAAAATGCTTTGTTTTGCATACAATTTAGTAAAATCTTATAAGCACAACCATAACCAGTAGATCACACAGAGGCAGTATACAAGAGTTACCACATAACTAGTCCTAGCTGTCTGCATTTGGCCCGCATCTCTCAAATCATTTCTTGTCCATGTACCTATCCAAATGTCCCTTAAATGTTGTTATTGTACCAGCCTCAACTACCTCATCTGGCAGCTCATTCCATACACCCACCACCCTCTGAATGAACAAGTTGCTCCTCAGTTTCCTTTTGAAATCTTTCCCCTCTCCTATTAAACCTATGCCCTCTGGTTCTTGATTCCCCTACTCTGGGCAAGAGACTCTGTGCATTCTGTAGCTAGCGGAGTCAGGGGATATGGTGAGAAGGCAGGAACGGGGTACTGAATGAGGATGATCATAGCCATGATCACAGTGAATGGCGGTGCTGGCTCGAAGGGCCGAAAGGCCTACTCCTGCACCTATTGTCTATTGTCATTCACCCTACCTATTCCTCTCGTGATCTTACACGCCTCTGTAAGATCACCCCTCATCCTCCTGCGCTCCAAGGAATAAAGTCGTCCTGGCCAGTCCAACCGCTTCCTGCAGCTTAGGCCCTCCAGTGTTGGAAACATCCTCGCAAATCTTCCCTGCACTCTTACCAGTTTGTAGATACAGCAATCTCCCCCAAACTGAAGTGTGATGCAGGTGCGGTGACAGAGGTTCATGGGTGAAGCTGCCATCAAACATAAGCTTAAGACCAGCCCGCACTCTGGCTGGGTCCTACAGATCCTTCTGAGCAGTCTGTCCCACCAGTAACACCATTCCAAGCGTTGTGTTACACATTAACTCATGCAAGCAAACATCTGGGCTGGGTCCAAGGAAAAGTTGGCTACCCCTGCAGAGGTCAAGGCTAGTGCACTGTCTGAGGTGCTGCCGGGTTAAACCAAGGCATCTTCTTTGCTCAGGACAGACACAAAGTGCTGGAGTAACTCAGCGTGTCAGGCAGCAACTCTGGAAAACATGGATAGGTGATGTTTCTGAAGGTCTGAAGAAGGGGCTCGATCCAAAACATCACCCATCCGTTTTCTCCAGAGACACTGCCTGACCTGCTGAGTTACTCCAGCACTTTGTGTCTAGCTTTGGTATAAACCAGCATCTGCAGTTTATGTTTCTATCTTATTTTCTAAATCCTTCTTTGGATCCTTCGTAAGGGATCAAATGTCGCCTTCTGAAGTGTAGGAGGTGTTCCTGGCTAACATTTCTCTCTCAATCAACTAATAACATTATTGTCCCATTGTTGCGGGAGACACTGTGTACATCCTGATGGTTGCATTGTGATTGTTCAAAATTACTTCATGAGTTCACGAGGTTAATCCCCGGGAAGGCGGAACTGTCATATGAGGAAAGATTGGAAAGACTGGGCTTGTATTCACTGGAATTTAGAAGGATGAGATGGGATCTTATAGAAAAGTATAAAACTATACAAGGAATGGACACGCTAAATGCAGGAAAAAATTTCCCAATGTTGGGGGAACCAGGGGCCACAATCTAAGAATAAAAGGGAGGCCATTTAAAACTGAGATGAGAAAAAATGTTTTCACCCAGAGAGTTGTGAATTTGTGGAATTCTCTGCCACAGAAGGCAGTGGCGGCCAATTCACTCGATGAATTTAAAAGAGAGTTAGATTGAGCTCTAGGGGCTAGTGGAATCAAGGGATATGGGGAGAAGGCAGGCACGGGTTACTGATTGTGGATGATCAGCCATGATCACAATGAATGGCCGTGCTGGCTCAAAGGGCCAAATGGCCTCCTGCACCTATTTTCTATGTTTCTGAGTTGTGAGCATCTCGGGGTCATTGGGCAGTGAAAGTTTCTGTATACAAGCAAGAATCTTTCAATTATTCAATTTTATATCTTGTAGTTTAAAAAAACCCTCTTAATATTAACCAAGTAGTCATATTCATTTTTAGATTGTGCTGGGTATTCTAAATTTCAGTAAGAACCAGATGGGCAATTATCAGAAAGAAGAGCATGGTAGCACAGCAGTAAAGCTGTTGCCTTACAGCGCCAGAGACCCGGTTCGATCCTGACTACGGGTGCTGTCTGTACAGAGTTAATACGTTCATCCCGTGACTGCACAGGTTTTCTTCAGGTGCTCCGGTTTTCTCCACAAGTAGAGGTTTGTAGGTCAATTGGCATGGTAAATAGTAAATTGTTCCTAATGTGTGCGTGCGTCTGTGCAGGATAGTGTTAGTTTGCATGGATCACTGGTGGGCGCGGGCGCAGTGGGCCGAAGGGCCTGTTTCCGTGCTGTATCTCCAAAACTTTGAAAACATATTACAAGGAAACTCTCCAACATAAATGACCAGGAATGCACAGTATTTCAAACTTCATCCATTTACTCTGGTCATGCCAGTGCAGGGTTGATGCAGCTTGAGTCCGTTCAGTTTTCTTCCTGCGATTTAATGACACAGATTTGAAGTGACTCAAAATGACTTGTTGCACCATCTCGGAGGGCAGTTAAGACTTAACTACATTCCAAAATATCTCCGTTACAAATGGGCCTGTGTATACCTATATAGTCATAGAATCACACAGCACGGAAACAGGCCCTTTGACCCAACTTGCCCACGCCAATCAACACTAGTTTAACAACCTTCTTGAACCTTGCCCCACTACCTCAGAACTCTAAATACATCCGTCCCACAAACTTCTTGCTACAGGTTCTTTAATGGCTTCTTCGAGAGTCCAGTTAACTTGCGATTTGTGGTTAATTAGACACAAGATATTCCTTTGAGCAAAAGGAGAAAAACCGCAGGTGCTGGAAATCTGTAACAAAAATAGAAAGTGTCGGAAACATGTCAGACAGCAGCTGGAAAAAAACGAGAAGTGAAGTTTTGACAAATTTGGCATTTGTTTAAAAGAAACACTCTAAACTGAGAATTATGTGAATTCAGATCAGTGGGAAACACTTGATATGTGTCTTTGAACACCTACATCATTGTTACATCCAGACAACTCGTCCAGTTATCTCCTGGCCAGCTCTTCTCCTTTCTTTAACCACCTCTGAGGGAATCTACAACTCTGCTGCCTGCAGCACGACTCAAATCAATTCTATTCACCCATCCATTGGGTCACTCAAAATGAGTATGACTGTCCTCTCCTCTCCATAGGGTCGTCTACTTTTGGGTCTGCAGATGTCTGTAGAGGCCGATCCGTGATCCACACACCTTGGTGCAACGTTGGCAGTGGAGACTGGCGGTGGTTGGTAGTCGTCGAGCCCCCTTCTCTCTCTCCTTACGGTGCTGTCGCTTTGTCTCTGCGACACGGCGCCGTTCCATTTTGTGATGTGCAGCTCCTTCCTGCACGGATTTCCTCCAGGGGCGCCTGTCCAGTGCAATGAGCTCCCAGTTGCTCGATGTGATGTGGAATTTCTTCAGACTGTTCTTGATGTTGTTCTTGAAGCGTTTCTTTGGCCCGCCGGGGGCTCGCCGACCTTCCTTCAGTTGAGAGTACAGGATTTGTTTAGGGAGACGTGTGTTGGACATGCGGATGACATGGCCAGTCCATCAAAGTTGGTGCTGCATTATTGTGGTGGTGATGCTGGTCATGTTGGTTCCCTCCAAAACGCTGATGTTGGTGCGTTTGTCCTCCCAGCTGATCATCAGAATCTTTCGTAAGGATCTTTGATGGTATTGTTCCAGGGCTCTCAGGTGCCTGCTGTAGGTGGTCCATGCTACAGGGTGGAGGGGACAACGGCTCTGTTGACCAGTTTTGTTTGAGCCTTTAGGTCTCGGTCTTCAAAGACTCTTTTCCTGAGTCTGGTGTAGGCTCCGCTGCCACAACTCAGGTGATGGTTGACCTCAGAGTCGATGTCAGCTTTTGAGGAAAGAATGCTGCCAAGGTTGGGGAAGTGGTCAACGTTTTCAAGAGTGGTGTTGTCCACTTTTATAGTGGGCTGGGTAGACGGCTGGTTGGGTGGAGGTTGATGTAGGACCTGGGTCTTCTTGATATTTAAGGCTAGGCCCATGGCTCTGTATGCGTTGGCAAAGGCATTCAGGATGCCCTGGAGGTGTTCTGCAGAATGTGCTGCAATGGCGCAGCCGTCCGCGTACTGAAGCTCCATTAAGGTTGAAGAGCCCACCGTCAGTTCTGTAGAGGATTGGGATCCCTTGTGGCAGCTCTTCACCAATGAGGTGAAGTATGGCAGCAATGAAGATGACAAACAGGGTGGGTGCGATGATGCATCCCTGTTTGACCCCCGTTTCCACAGTGAAAGGCACTGAGCACTGTGACCGACATGCCATCATGTAGAAGCCTCAATATTCTGATGTACTTGTCGTGACAATCGTACCTTGATAGTATGCTCCAAAGAGCCTGGTGGTCTACTGAGTCAAAAGCCTTTGTCAGGTCTATGAAGGCCACGTACAAAGGCTGCCTTTGTTCACAGCATTTTTCCTGGAGTTGGCGTGCTGTGAATATCATGTCTGCTGTACCTCTGGATGGTCAGAAGCCACACTGTGATTCTGGGAGTGCCTCCGCAGACAGTGGTAGAAGTCAGTTTGCGAGGACACGAGCTAGGACTTTGCCTGTTGTTGACAGGAGCGAGATGCCCCTGTAGTTCCCACATTCAGCCTTGTTCCCCCTTCTTGAAAATGTTCACTATTAGAGCATCCCTGAGTTCTGAGGGAAGTTCTTCTTTTTCCCAGACCTTGAGGAGTAGGGCGTGGATGTGGTACAGGAGCTCCGGTCCACCTTCCATTAAGATCTCAGCTGGGATCCCATCTGGACCGGTGGCCTTGTTTTTCTTAAGGCTTTTGATGGCATCTTGAACCTCTGTCCTAGTGGGAGGTTCTTCAATGTCTTCTCTGATGGGACTCTGGGGGATTCGGTGGGTAATGTCTGGTTCAGTTGTGCTGTCATGGTTGAGGAGTTCCTGGAAGTGCTCTTTCCATCAGGCGTTAATGGACTCATTGTCCTTCAGCAGTTCTTGTCCGTCTTTTGAGCGCAGTGGGGTTAAGCCATGGTAGCTTGGACCATAGACAGCCTTAGTAGCGCTGAAGAAACCTCCGGCACCCGAGTCTGCCAGTCTCTGGATTTCCAGAGCCTTATCTGTCCACCAAGATTTCTTAAGCTCCCTCACCCGGCTCTGGATGTCCGCCTTGGCTCTGGAGTGAGCCGCTCTTTTGGCCTTGCAGGTTACACATTTTGCCAGGCACGAAAGGCTTTCTTTTTCTTGGAAATGAGCTGTTCTATCTCTGTGTCATTCTCATCAAACCAGTCATGATGTTTTCTGGACTTGCACCCAAAGATGTTTTTACAGGTATCAAGGATGGTGGATTTGAGCCGGCTCCAGTGTCCTTCAATGTCATCAGGATGTTCCTGTTGGAGGCTTTCCCCAAGGGAAGCCTGAAGTCGCTGCTGGGTGGCAGTTTCCTCCAGGCTTTCAAGGTTCAGCCTTGGCCGGATCTGCTTCGTTTGAATCCTCCTCTTCCTCTTGAGTTTGATGAACATCATGGAGTGGATGAGGAGATGATCTGTCCAGCAGTCATCTGCATCGATCATGGCCCTTGTGATGTTCACGTCACGGCATCTCATTGACTATGTCATTGTACGAGCCAGGGACTGGCTCGTACAATGACATAGTCAATGAGATGCCACTATTTGGAGCGTGGTTGTCTCCAAGATGCCTTAAGTTTGTTTTTCTAGCGAAAGAGGGTGTTAGTGATGATGAGGTCGTGCTGAGCACATTTGCTGAGAAGCAGAGCTCCATTGGAGTTGATGTTCCCGATGCCTTCCTTTCCTATGGCACCCTTCCAGAGGTGTTGATCCCGGCCGATATACATCAATGATTTGGATGAAGGGATTCAGTCACATTAGCAAATTTGCAGATGACACAAAGCTGGGTGGCAGTGTGAACTGTGAGGAGGATGCTATGAGAATGCAGGGTGACTTGGACAGGTTGGGGGAGTGGGCAGATGCATGGCAGATGAAGTTTAATGCGGATAAAACTGAGGTTATCCACTTTGGTAGCAAAAACAGGAAAGCAGATTACTATCTAAATGGCGTCAAGTTGTGAAAAGGGGAAGTACAACGGGATCTGGGGGTCCTTGTTCATCAGTCTATGAAAGTAAGCATGCAGGTACAGCAGGCAGTGAAGAAAGCGAATGGTATGTTGGCCTTTATAACAAGAGGAATTGAATATAGGAGCAAAGAGGTCCTTCTGCAGTTGTACAGAGCCCTAGTGAGACCACACCTGGAGTATTGTGTGCAGTTTTGGTCCCCTAATTTGAGGAAGGACATTCTTGCTATTGAGGGAGTGCAGCGTAGGTTTACAAGGCTAATTCCCGGGATAGCGGGACTGTAATATGCTGAGAGAATGGAGCAGCTGGGCTTGTACACTCTGGAGTTTAGAAGGATGAGAGGATATCTCATTGAAACATATAAGATTGTTAAGGGTTTGGACATGCTAGAGGCAGGAAACACGTTCCCGATGTTGGGGGAGTCCAGAACCAGGGGCCACAGTTTAAGAATAAGGAGTAAACCATTTAGAACGGAGACGAGGAAACACTTTTTCTCACAGAGAGTCGTGAGTCTGTGGAATTCTCTGCCTCAGAGGGCAGTGGAGGCAGGTTCTCTTGATGCTTTCAAGAGAGAGCTAGATAGGGCTCTTAAAAATAGCGGAGTCAGGGGATATGGGGAGAAGGCAGGAACGGGGTACTAATTGGGGATGATCAGCCATGATCACTTTGAAATGGCGGTGCTGCCTCGAAGGGCCGAATGGCCTACTCCTGCACCTATTGTCTAGCATTGAAGTCTCCTAGGAGAATAATCTTATCCACCCAGGGGATTTTAGGCAGTGTCTCGTCCAAGCAGACAAAGAAGGTCTCTTTTGCTTCCTCTTCAGAGTCTAAAGTAGGGGCATAGGCACTCACAACTGTTGCCATCTGGTTGTTGGCAAGCACCAGACGGATGGTCATGAGACGCTCACTGATTCCCACAGGAAGTTCAGAGAGATGATGTGCTGGTTCCTGATGGCAAAATCAACACCACGGATCCTGGGCTCATCAGCAGCTTTTCCTTTCCAGAAGAAAGTGTAGCCACCCTTCTCCTCCTTCAGTTTGCCCGCCGGGTTTCAGAAAGGGCAGCTATGTCAATCCGGCATCTTCTCAGTTCTCTTGCGATGATCGCGGTTCTTCTCTCTGGTCTGTTACCGGTTGCACTATCCATCAATGTGCGCACATTCCATGCTCCAAAGTTCATGTTCATATTTCTGTGTTTCTGACCGCGAGTGGTGATACCTCTGGACACGGTAATCCAGGCGGTAAGTTTGAGGCAGGCTATTTATGGGGCATATTTTTTAGCCGTTTACCCAAGTGGGGTGAGCAGAGTGGATCCTAAAGAGGACTGCTCAGTCGTGGGTGCAGCTGCCGAAGGGCTCTCCTGCCTCATTCCAAGAGTCCAGCGACTGAATCTATCCACCCACCGCCTGATGTGCCAGCTCATGACTAGGGGCTTCCAGATCTCACAATCCTGCCCCCGTCCCAACTTGCTGATCGCCATAAGACTTCATCCAGGGTGTTAGGTGCATTCCCCATATGGAGGACAGGCGGTGGGTCAGGATCCAGTGGCATGGAGTCCAAGACGACCGGAAACCTTTTTCTGCTGCAGCCTTCATCCGCATTCCCAGTCGTTGTGACGCTCCACTAATGTCCGCCATCATCCGCCGCCTGTTCCACCGTTGAGGTCTTGGTTGGATTGCTCTTTGTCAGAGACCACCCCCTCGACTTTACCGCCATGGGTGGCCCTACCTTAGGATCTCAGGACCACACAAATCTTCAACAACTCCCACTCCAACTGTAATCCTGGTGGCCTTGCCCTTCCCCATCTCTATAACCTCTTTCAGTACTACACACCCAATGATGTCCACACTAGAATTCTAGCCACATGCTGAGACCCAAATGTAATGTTTCCATCATTTAGTCTTGCCTTCAATTGCCAAGGACCAGATCTCGAGTTACTCATCTAAACCACCTTTAAGACATTGCTTGTAATTTTCTTCTGACTTGAGCTTTTGGGATCTGCCTACTAATAGGCCTGTCCCCTTAGGCAACATTTTGGGCGACTGCAGGAGACTATGCAGTCGCCAAATGGTCGCCACACGTTCGCGGGTAATTGCCGGGGAGTCGCCTTCATGGTCGTAAGGAGTTCCCGCATTCTGGGAACTATTTGCGGCCTCATTATGGTCGCCGTGAATCTTTCAAACATGTTGAAAAAATTAGCGGCGACTAGAATGAATCTGCCATGGAGAGTAGCGAGAATTCTTGTGCCGTAGGTGGGTCGCCAGGAGGTCCTTGTGGTTTGACAAAAGTGCTGGAGAAACTCAGCGGGTGCAGCAGCATCTATGGAGCGAAGGAAATAGGCAACTTTTCGGACCGAAACCCTTCTTCAGACTGAAGAATCTGAATTCTTCAATCCTTGTGGGTTGCCAGGAGGTTGAAGGTTCTCGTAGGTTGGAGCCGGTGCTGACCGGTGAATTTCATTGGCTAATTGGGAAAAAAAAGGTAAGCTGTAGTTTTCAGAATTAAGGATAACCAACTGGTAATGTTAAATATCCGCCGAGCTTCACAGCCGTGTATCTCTGGCTTCTTAAAGGTTGTCTCCTCTCCTTCTCCTCCCCCCCCCCCCCTCTTTTAAAGGACTTACCACACACTGTGCTTTAGCCGTCTTTTTACAGCACCAACCTTCCCGTTCATTGCGGTTTGTTAATTTTCTTACAGCGTCTTTTTACAGCGCCAACCTTCGCTTTGCACCGTGTGAATTTTTTAGACAGGGCAAGCGGGAGGAGTGTTGCCTAAACATTCACATGGGCTGGTGAAGGAAGCTGGCTGTGTGCGTGTGCCTGTTCCACTCTGACAGTCGCCGTTCCAGTTCCCAGTTTTTCTTTTTTTTTTAAATTTATTAGAAGCAAATGTACAAAAATAGAACCAACGGCATATAAGGAAACTTAGTTATTGTACAGCTTTAATTTTAACTTTTTAGCTTTGAATTAGAAGAGAAGAAAGGAGAACAAGCAAGAAAGAGAAAAAGTGAGATGTGCAAAGATAGAACCACAAGACTACCAAAGTAGTGTAGCCAAAGAGTGAATAAAAGAGAGGAATAGAAAAAAAAGGACAAAAAGAAAAAGAGAGAAAAAAGTGATGATATACCTGCCTCTCATCCCTCCCCACCCACCTCACCCAACCCGTAATTAGATTAAAATCCAAAGTTGTGTTGTGCCATACTATCCTTGTAATAAATCAATGAATGGTGTCCATGTATTGGAAAAATGATCTGGTTTTTCTGCCAAGACAAGTCTAATATTTTCAAGATGTAGCGTCTTGGACATGTTTATAATCCACATCTTAAGAGTAGGGACTGACGTATGTTTCCAAAATTTAAGTATTAATTTTTTCGCCGTTATCAGGCCATAATTAAGGAAACATCTTTGAAATAGTGATAGCTCAGGACAGGCTTCTGAAGTACCTAGAGTGATCAGTTCCGTGTTGGGATCCAATTTTATTTTTAGCGTTTTTGAAAAAATTTCAAAAATTCCTCTCCAGAAATTATGTAACTTTATACAAGAGGCAAAGGAATGGGTTATAATTGCTTCCTGAAGGAGACATTTATCGCAAATAGGAGATACATTTGGGAAGATCTTATTCAGTTTAAACTTTGAATAATAGAGTCTGTGCAGTATTTTAAATTGCATTAACGAATGCCTAACGTTAAGCGAACAGTTGTGTATATATAGGTATTCCTCCCATCTGTCTTTAACATTTTTTAGGCCAAGCTCATCTTCCCAAGCTCTTCTAATTACTTCTGACGATGGGGTTTCTATATTTAAAAGGGTGTTATACAGATATAATATTAACTTGTTTGAATCCGAGTTTCTATTCATACATTCGTCTAGTGTGTCTGGCAACATAGATTGATAGTCTTGACTATATGATTTCAGATAGTCTGATATTTGAAGGTATCTAAAATATTGACTACCTTTCAGATGTCGACTGTAATTCTTGAACTGAGAGAAGAGTTCCCATCTCATAAAGATCGAGTATTTTAATTCCTAATCTTTCCCAATGTGTGAACGTTTTGTCTAAAACAGACGGCTTGAACGAAGGGTTGTTGGCAATTGGTGAGAGAAGGGATAAATTTCTCAGTTTAAGAGTTGACTTCACTTGTTTCCAGATTCGTAGGGTACTGTGAATAATCAGACTTTTCTCATATAGTGTTTTCTTCAAATTTATTGGAGAGAGAAGAATCACGCCTATATTAAAAAAGGCTGGCAATCCTCTCTCTCCATTATTAACCATTTTACCTGTTGGCATGTGTTGTCCATCCAATAGATTACGTTTTTAATATTCGTTGCCCAATAATAGTATAAAAAATTGGGGAGAGCCAGTCCACCAATTTCTTTGGATTTACATAGATGTCTTTTATGGATTCTATGTGTTTTATAATCCCAAATAAAGTTTGTGATCAGAGAGTCAAGTTAAAAAAAAAAAAATTTAGGAAGATAAATTGGTATTGATTGAAATAAGTAGAGGATTTGTGGGAGGAAGATCATCTTTATGGCATTTATTCTGCCTATGAGAGACATCGGAAGCATTTTCCAAAATTGAGTAAGGGCATTTAGTTTGGTAATTAAAGGAGGAAAGTTTGCTTGAAATAGAGAACTGTATTTTCTAGTCACGTGAACTCCAAGATATTTAAATTTTTCCGTAGCAATTCTGAAAGGGAATTTTAGGAGCTGTTCAAGGTTCAAGGTTCAAGGTATTTTTATTAGTCACATTCACATACACCCAGGTGTGGTGAAGTGAAATGCTTTTTGCCATTATGCAGCACACAAAAAAGAGAATACAGACATAACACCAAGATAGTCTTAACACTGAACATCCCCCCACAATGGCTCCCACCATGAGGGAAGGCACAAAGTCCAGTCCCCAACCCCAGTTCACCCATAGTCGGGCCCATTGAGGCCTCCACAGTTGCCTCTACGGAGGCCCGATGTTCCAGGCCGTGATGTTACTCCGGCGTCGGGAGAGTCCTCCCAGCGGCCTGGGAACCCTGGAACGGCCGCTTCCGCACTGGGGGCCGCGGCTTCCGAAGCCAACAAGGCCGCGCCGGTTGGAGCTCCACAACTGGCGATCTCATCTAGAGATCCTAGGCTCCCGATGTAAAGTTCAGCGCCGCCACCCGCAGCTGGTCGCTCCACAGTCCCGCAGCTCCGCGATGTTTTCCCCAGCGATCCTCAGCTCACCGGAGCTCCAGCGCGGCAACCTGGGCAAGGCACCGCCCGCTCCGCGACAGCGCTCCAGCGCTGTGCCGCCGCCAAAGCCGAGGTTCTGGGCGGTCCCCGACAAGAAACGCCGCTCCAGGCCCACTGGTAGGCCACGAGGACGGGTCGAAGCTGCAGTCCGGAGAAAAGCTGCCTCTCCGGCCAGGTAGGGACCCTGAAAGGTAGTTTCCCCCTTCCCCCCCCCCACACAAAAAAGTCTAGACCTCCAAATCAAAACACTATACTAACTAAAATAAAAAATAGAGATGAAAGGACAGACAGCTGCTGGCTCTTGAGGTTTTATTGACATAATTTCACTTTTGTTCCAATTTATTCTATATCCGGAAAAGGAACCAAATTCTTCTACAAGATTTAGTATACTTGGAATGCTAACTTGGGAATTGGTGATTTAGAGTAATACATCATTTGCATATAATGATATTTTATTATTGGAATATTTAGTGTTATAGCCGTGAATATGCAGATGTACTCTTATACTTTCCGCCAAAGGTTCAATCGCAAGGGCAAATAACAGGGGTGATAATGCACATCCCTGTCTATTGCCCCTGGATAGCTGAAATTTAGGTGAGAGTACATGATTAGTCAGTATTCTGGCAGTGGGCTTGTCATATAGCAATTTTCCCCGTTCTCAAGTTCTGGGTTTTTCAGGCGACTGCCGGCAACTTGACAGTCGGCAGCAGTCCGCTGAAAATCGCCTAAGTGGGACAGGGACAGGTCCATTTGGCCCAGAGATGGTTTAGTAAATTCAGTAAAATTCCTATGTGATCCTCTGCCACATTAATGTAAATATATAGTTGTAACAGCAGAGAAAAACAGATTACAATACAATAAATGATCAACATGTCTAATTCACCCCCAAATCCCAAGTTTTTCATTGCGAATTGTGCTATGAACACAACAGAATGGAGATTCATGGTGTTGAGTTTTTTCTCCTACTCTTCCAAACAGCCATTCCACAGATGTCAAAAAGTGTGAGTTGGCCGCAAAGATCTCAAACAGTCCATTCGATTCTCTCCAGCAATGGACAGACTGAAGGGCATTGTGTTTTCTTTCAGCTGTTGCGGCTTTGTCTCACTTTACCATGACCACTCAAACCTCCCACCAAATTTCATAACTGTGGCAGACTGATGACTAAAGCTTTGCGTTTGGCACAAGCTTTCATGTTCAAATCCTGGAGTTGGATCTGATACCGTACATCGGCCTGTTCTTGTAATATTCATCAAATGTTAAAAATGATAATGCTGATTAAAACAAACTAAAATCACCAACATCTTAGCATCAGAGACCATTTTGTAAAAACATTTTCATAGGTTTCATTTTTTTGGGAAGGCAGTTATTCTGATAATGTAATTTAACAAAGAGAAACGGAGGTAGGACATTGGTACTAAAGGATTTTCTTTTGGGACTATGGTACTTGTAATAAGATCAAAGCTCTAAGAGAGTGCATCACAAGTGATGGTTAGACCCTTCACTGGTGACAAAGATGCCCATAGAACAAATCCCAGTCATGCTTTCCTTCATTGTGGTTTGTAACTACATCACCCATCTCACTTATTGAACGCAGCTGCTGCATAGAAATTCCATAGTGAAGAGTTTTAAATGCTTTGTCTGAGTGTGGATGACATGCAGTGGCACGGTGGCGTAGCGGTAGAGTTGCTGCCTTACAGCGCCAGAGACCCTGGTTTGATTCTGATTCCAGGTGCTCTATACAGTTTGTACGTTCTCCCTGTGACTGCGTGGGTTTTCTCCCGGTGTTCTGGTTTCCTCCCACATTCCAAAGACGCACAGTTTCTAGGTTAGCTGGCTTCTGTAAATTGTTCCTAGTGTGTAGGATACAACTAAAGTAAACCGGGGATCGCTGGTCAGCGTGGACTTGGTAGGCCGGAGTAGGCCGCTTCCACGCTGTACCCCTAAACAATTCTTGCTGCAGATTTACCAAAGTTGCAGATTTATCAAAAAACACTTCGAAAAGTCATCAACTCATCAGAAGGCAAAATAACTAAACACTCCAAAGAAAAAACTAGGCCATGGGAAGACACACAGCCTCTTATCCCCATGACCACCCCATAGTCGCATCAACCAAAATCAAGGTAAATAACCAATGTTTAAGAAGGAACTGCAGATGCTGGAAAATCGAAGGTAGACAAAAATGCTGGCGAAGCTCAGCGGGTGAGGTAGCATCTATGGAGCGAAGGAAATAGGCAACGTTTCGGGCCGATGCTGGAAAATCGAAGGTAGACAAAAATGCTGGAGAAACTCAGCGGGTGAGGCAGCATCTATGGAGCGAAGGAAATAGGCAACGTTTCAGGCCGAAACCCTTCCAGGGTTTCGGCCCAATACGTTGCCTATTTCCTTCCAGGGTTTCGGCCCGAAACGTTGCCCATTTCCTTCGCTCCATAGATGCTGCCTCACCCGCTGAGTTTCTCCAGCATTTTTGTCTACCTAAATAACCAATGGTTTATTTTCAACAGCCATCAATGCACCTCTAATTTAGAGTAGCATGGTGTTCTGTAAATCTATCTGCATGGCCAGTGTCTATATGGGAGGAGAGATTTGTCCTCCATCTCAAACCTTTTGCCCTGGTTCTCTTGAAAATGGGTTCATCACTCAGGTCCTGCTGCATTACTGGTACTGGTTTATTTGTCATGAGTAGCCGTCATCAAGACTAAGGTTATCTGTTCAAAAAAGGTCACAGGTTTACATAAAACAAAATCACTGTGCTCTTAAAATCAGTGCAAATAGTAAACCCAAAGCACAACAACTAACCAACAAATGTTCTATTTTAATCAGGAACGTCAAGTTCTCAATAATAACATGGATTAGCTTACAATCACGTTAGCTTCATTTAAATGATTCAGTTTATAATGGTGTCAGCAGAGTATTATTTAACACAACCAATAAACAACAGTGCAAACATTTTATGCGTCACAGATTAAACAATCTCCGTGAGGTAGTGTGTTAAACATGGCTTCTTGAGAAATTTAAAAATAAAAATAAAAATATGCAGCATCTGTTAAAAGAAACGTACAAATGTCAAGGCAACAAGGAAAGAACTGCAGATGCTGGCTTAAATCGAAGATAGACACAAAATGCTGGAGTAACTCAACAGGGACAGGCAGCATCTCTGGAGAGAAGGAATAGTTGACATTTTCAGGTCGAGATCCTTTTTCAGACTGAAGGAGGTCTCGACCAGAATCGTCACCCATTCCTTCTCTCCAGAGATGCTGTCTGTCCCGCTAAGGAACATACATGCCTCTCAACTCTAGTTACGCTTAAAATAGTATGATTAAAGTTTACCAATTTCTGTCTGGTACGTTTTCAGCTTCAAAATATTCATTGGACATCAAGTTGGGAAGGCAAATATTAAAATTTTACTCAAGTATTCTTCAATACGATGAACCTTGCCATCTCTTGCTTATTTCAATTAAAGTGTCCACATACACCAGATCCTCCATCTTAAGAGAGCCTCTGTGCTTTAAGCAGGCACACCATTAAAAACTGACGGACCTGCAATGTTAACTCTCTCTGTCCACAGATGCTGACTAACCTTGAGTGTTTCCAGCATTTGTCTGGCACTATTTTATTTATTTTTAGGCAGACAATGTGCCCTGCAGCTTATTTGTATCAGCTCCATTCCAGAATTGATGACAACAATTTTAGATCTTGGTCCCTTGTTGGAATTCCATAGTAATTCCACAAGCTCTAAATAGGTAGAAATGATTAATGCACCCCATGCCCAATGAGCAATCGCGGTTTAAAATGGGGTGCAATGCATTTTATTTTTAAAAACGCAAACACAAAAAGTGGAGTAGAAAGATAAAAATTGTCATTTTGACATGGATGAATAAAAATGCAGAAAGCCAGTTTTACCTTTCCAAATGGATGGAATGAAAATGACAATTGAGAGAAGCAAAATGGATGTCCGGTTTGTTAATCACACTTGGCTAGATAAAAATAACCCTGAGGTAAAAAACTGTGGTAGTTCTGCACTAATATAAAATTAAAACACTGATATGATTATCAACAAAGGTAAAATCCATTAAAAATGTATTCATACCATTAACCATGGTAATGATACCACTGTCATTTGGGCCAAGCCGGCAGCAATGCTATTGAGCATAACATAGACCCAAAGATTTTGCCATTCTCCCTGTAAACTATCTACTGATATCGCTAAACAAATCAAAGGTACAACTTTGACAATTTGAATACGATGAGGGCTCAGCTGCAGTATTATTTAAACAACTCTTAAAAAATCTGTGCATAACGTTAACAGATCTCACAGCATTCACCAACGGTGTCTTTTAAAACAAGTACTTCAGTCTGCCAGTCCATGGGCAGGTCCTCTAAAGAGGGCCTCAATTTGTTCAAGGGACTTCCCCTTTGTTTCGGGCATGAAGAAAATCGTGAAGAGGAAATTCATGAAACAGAAACTTGAAAAGAGCCAGAAGGTCCCATACTGAGTGATGTTCTCCTGGAAAAAAGAATGGAAATTTTACGACTTTGCGTTTAAACACACGTGTTTGGGTAAAGATTTAGAGCATATTGCACTCATAGCACATAAAATAATCAAGTAATTAATAACTAATACTGGCAACGTTTCAATTAAGCCAACTTAATAGCTTTGCTCTTCTTTAAATGCAGCAATATCAAATTCGAAGTAGTTCCTTTTTCCCTACATTATGAATTAAGGTTTCCAAGAAGTGGAAAATTCAATGAGATTAATGAGGCAGTTTGAAACATTACTACTCAGCACTAATTATAAGTGTGAAAAATTGCCCAGGTATTTTCCTGTTCACGAATGCGACTAATCCAATCCAGGTAATTACTGCTCATTCCACTTTCAAGCAAAGTTGGTGGAAAGCAGCACATCAAAGCGGCAGCTCACCACTGCCTTCAAGGGCAACTAGGGATCGATCGGCAAAAATATCCAAGACCTCAAAAAGGAATCCAAGAAATGTTTAGGAAGGAACTGCAGATGGACACAAAAAGCTGGAGTAACTCTGTGGGCCAGGCAGCATTTCGGGAGAAAAAGAATAGGTGACATTTCGGGTTGATAGAAGGGTCTCGACCTAAAATGCCATCTATTCCTTTCCTCCAGAGATGCGGCCTGACTCGCTGAGTTACTCCAGCTTTTTGAGTCGACACAAGAAATATTGTCAATTTGACCTTGTGCTAAGATATTTTATTCTATTTTAACTAAATTAATTGGACAAACACATATCAAGAAGACACTTACAAGAAGATCATTGAACTCCTTAGTTACTAGAAATGCGGTTGACCAGTTGGTTAGGACACATACTCCACTTGCAATGCCTCTCACCCGCACTGGAAATATCTCAGACATCACCAGCCATGGAATTGGGCCACAGCCAATGGCAAAACCTGAGACAGATAATTTAGATTCATTAATAAACCTGGCTTTAATTAAACATTATGAAGTTACTGTTGCTTTAAATGTCATTAATCATTTTAAATGTGCATATTTGAGATACTCATCACCTGTAGTCAGCAGTATATTTGTGCTCAATCACATCTATTAACACCGCAAATCACCCCCCAATAAAGGGATGATAACCTCCCATTACCAATAAGCGAGTTCAGTACTCCGACTGCGCATGCCCAGGTCATAGGTCACTAGCTACAAAACAGGCTTGGCAACGGTGGTGCTGCATTGTGTGCAGGCTTGCATTTCGTCCTTAGTCGGGGTCGGCTCTCCGTAACTGCGGATGCTGTTGAGTTGCTGTTGTGCCGTCCCCGTCCCCTCCCCGTCGTCCCATCCCTGTCTGGAGGTGTCCGGGGTGGCCCCGGACATGCAGCCGCTGGCTCCACCCTGGCTCTGCCTATCCCGCCAGGTTGGCCGGCGGCCCTCTACCCCACTCCCCTCAGTCTGACACAGAGATCCTGGCCAACCGCCGGCCCTGCTCGAAGATGGGCGACTCGAAGCCTCTGCTGCTGGAGTCGTCCTGGTCGGAGAGAGAGTCTGCGGACGGGCTCCTCCCGGCCATGGGCAGGCCGGCCGCCCGCTGGAGCTGCGATTACTATTGGTGATGTTGATGTTGGCGGCAGCAGCAACCTCTTCCCCATCCCTTGCCCAGCCCCAAGCCCAGAGTCCGGGCCAGCTCTAACTCCAGGACGGGGCTGATGGCTGCCCACAGCGCGGCCCAGTTAAGTGCCAGGCTGGAGGAGGCCAAGCCCAGGCTGGCGCTCTGGCGCACGCGAGGCTGGGGCCCTCCTCTGGGTTGTGGATGAAGTGGTAGCGGGTACCGTAGGGGCAGAAGAAGGTGGTGTGCAAGGTACGGCTTGTACTTGGGGTTGCGGCTGAGGCCGTGGGCGAACTGACACTTGTCGCTGTAGAGGCCCATCGGGGAGCGGGTTCCTCTGGAGTTGGAGCGGGGTTGGGCTGGAGTTGGCGCTGGCTGTGGGTCTGTGGGTTCTGTCCGTCTGGGGCTGCTGGTGTTGTCGGTCCGGGCTGTCGGTTGGCCCGGCGGGAGAGGCGGAGGTGAACTGGGCTTGGTGCCTCTCCACGCTGGGCCTGGGGGCCGGTGTCCTGTCGGTCCGGATGTCTCCGGCAGCCCCCTGGGCGGGGATGGGACACTCAAGTGTGGGGGGGGGGGGGGGGGGGGGACGGTCCAGTGGCGGTTCTGATGACATTTGGGGAAATTAGAGCCCGGAGTAAGCCAGTAATGAGTAACAGGATTTCCACTTTCTAGGTTACATTCCTTATCCATTTGCAAAATCAAACTGCTAGCTACATTTTCAGTTTAGAGAGTTGAGGCATAAAGGTCAGGTTTCAGCCTTGTTTTCTGACATGCTAACAGATCCTTGGGTCCAATGGTGATTTTCCCCGAGTAGAGCACTTCAGATAGTCTTGCACAAATTTCTACAGCTGCTGGAGGTCAAAAGACCAGCTTGGTTTCTCTCCTTCCTACCATCAAGTAGCATGTCACCAATGATCAAGGCCTGCGGATGAATAACAGCCACACAAGGAATAGCTTGCATGCCTAATACAACAAAAAAATATGAATTTTGTTTGGGAAAATGGAATCACACTATGAATGTACCACTGGGTTACTGTGTGATATTGACCTTTAGTGAATATAGCAGGTTAGATGTTTACTTTAGACTTTACAGGTACAGCGCGGGAACAGCCCCTTGGGCCCACCGAGTCCGTGCTGACCAGTGATCACCCAGTACACTAGTACTATCCTACACACAAGGGACAATTAACAATTTTAACGAAGCCAATTAACCTACAAACCTGCACGTCTTTGGCGTGTGGGAGGAAAACCGGAGCACCTGGAGAAATCCCACGCAGTCACAGGGAGAACATCCAAACTCCGTACAGACAGCAGCCGTAGTCGGGGTCTAACCCGGGTCTCTGGAGCTGCAAGGTCACAACTCTACCACTGCGCTACCGTGCCGTCCCAAGGATTAAATTAGGAGACAACACAAAATAGCAATGTTGTTCCTAGAATTCACTAAGGGCTGATTTGAATATATGGTCGAAACTGAAAGGCCATCAAGTATGTGAAGTGGGAATCTCCTGCAAGATCAGCATTTGTTCCACATCTGTAATGTTTGGCTTGCTGGCCATTTTACAAGGCAACTACATAGCTCTGGGCCAGGTGGCACGGAAGCTACACTTCCTTCAATTAAAACAAACGAATGAACAACAGATATTAATGATAATCCATCACAATTACTGCTACTGATTGCAACTTTGTATAAACAATGCCAAGGAGAAAAAAGCTCTGGTGACTGAAGAGACTAAAAATCAGGTTCATAACTAAAAGGTAAAGTCAGATCACAGGTCAGCCACGATGTAATTGTATGACCGATCAAGTCTGCCATCACCGTGAACTTGGGAAACTTCATTTCAAATAAACATTCAATATTTCTAAAACATGAAGATGGATTTAGATTTACCTGCTATAAAAATAACTAGACAGACAAGGGGCAACCAGGTTGGAGCATGCGTTGCCATAGAAATTGAATTCTGAACGTCAACTTTGTGCAGAGAAGAATTATTAATGTTTTCTTGCCAGATTTTAAAGTACACTCCAAAGACTGCTGCACTGAAGGACATGATCAAAGCTGTTAAAAAAAAATAATATATAATAATAAATACAAGAGAAATAATTGACCATTGAAAGCCCCAACACCAGTTTTAAGTATCATAGCTTGGTCTTTCCTTTAGTCTAATCTCATCAAATTTTGGATCTGCTTTAGTCTCACAGATGGAGACCTATATAAAGTTTTCTGCTGAAGATAGACAAAAAATGCTGGAATTACTCAACGGGACAGGCAGCATCTCTGGAGAGAAGGAATGGGTGACGTTTCAGGTCGACTCCGTCTGAAGAAGGGTCTCGACCTGAATGTCACCCATTCCTT
>CM075987.1:3907490-4075458 GCA_038087875.1 Malacoraja senta
GGCAGTTAGGACTGAGATGAGGACAAACTTTCTTCACGCAGAGAGTTGGTGAATCTGTGGAATTCTCTGCCACAGAAGGCAGTGGAGGGCCAATTCACTGGATGTTTTCAAGAGAGAGTTACATTTAGTTCTTGGGGCTAACGACATCAAGGGATATGGGGAAAAAACAGGAAAGAGGTACTGATTTTAGATGAATAGCCATGATCATATTGAATGGCAGTGCTGGCTCGAAGGGCCGATGGCCTATTCCTGCACCTATTTTCTATGTTTCCATGCTTGAGTATATGGCAATAAAACTCGATCTTGATTTTGAAGCATTCATGCATGGTGGAGGTATAATGTAGTCATAGAGTGATACAGTGTGAAAACAGGCCCTTCGGCGCAACTTGCCCACACCCACCTACATGGATATGACATGGACATCACACACTACAGCACTTGTGAGTAAGGCAAGGCAGCGCCTTTACCACCTCAGACAATTGAGGAAATTCAGAGTGTCTCTGAGGATCCTCCAGTGCTTCTACTCAGCGGCTGTGGAAAGCATCTTGTCCGGAAATATTACAATCTGGTTTCAGAATTGCTCTGCCCAGGTCAAGAAGGCTCTGCAGAGAGTAGTGCGTTCGGCCGAACGCACAATGGAAACTACACTCGCCCCTCTGCAGGAACTATACATCAGAAGGTGTAACTCCAGAGGCAACAAGATCATGGGAGACCCCTTCCACCCCTGCAACGGACTGTTCCAGCTGCTCCGGTCAGGCAAACGCCTCCGTTGCCATGTTGTGAGAACGGAGAGGTTGAGAAGGAGTTTCTTCCCAGAGGCCATTAGGACTGTAAACTCCTATCTCACCAAGGAATAACTTTACTGTACGACTCTACTGTTTTTTTTTAAATTGTGTTTTTTTCCCTTTTTCCTTCCGCCCACAATATTTAATATGTAAAAGAATATGTGATTCTGTCCCATTCTGTTTGTAGTTGGTTTGTTTGTTTGTTTGCACAAAGTCCGCAGGCATTGCCACTTTTCATTTCACTGCACATCTCGTATGTGTATGTGACAAATAAACTTGACTTGACATGTCCCAGCTACGCTACCTGCTCTTGGTCCATACCTCCAAACCTGTCCTATCCATGTATCAGTCTAACTTTTTCTTAAATGTTGGGATCGTCCCTGCCTCAACTACCTCCTCTGGCAGCTTGTTCCATACACCCATCACCCTTTGTGTGGATAAAGTTACACCGTAAAATGTTACCTCTTAAAAATACTTCATACAAAAAACATTGAAATCATACTTCTACAGTGCACTAAAACAAGATTTTAATACATCAAATTTCAAAAAGTTCCTACCCTGGGAGGGGGGACACCCTTCTTCCACACCCTCTCCCCACTCGGTTGCTCCACTCCCTCACTGGGTACCCCCAAGGCCAGTGATCAGTGATCGCACAGCCTCCCCCCTCCAATCCAAAAACGCTCCAAACCAATTTAAAGCATATATATTGTATTCAAGTGTAAGTTAAAAGACTCGCTACAGTATGTACCATATTGCACAATTTCAAGCTGAAAATGCAAATGTTCCGTACCAATGGGAGGGGGACACCCTCCTCCCCCCCCCCTCGGGCTTGGTCTCTCGCAATTTCTCACTCCCAACTCTCACCCAATGTTGGCAGCCCTGAGATCGTGTTATTTAATAGAGATTAAGTCAAAATAACTTTTTTTTGTAAATATTTAAAAATAATCGGGATGAGCAGTCAATCCACAATTAAAAAAGCCACGCCTGCTGATGGAGGCAAAAGTGGAGATTTTGCAATTGATACTATGGCCCTGCTATCTACTCAACACGTTGGCCCCACTGGAAGTGGTATGTATGAAGCATAAATCGGATTTTAGATCTGTGCCCAGGTTTGCAAGTTAAGAGGTGACAAAGGAGCTTAATGTGAGAAGTGCAGATGCCACAGATGGTAAACTAGTGGTGCAATAGTACAGTCACTGCCTCACACTGCCAAAGACCAAGGCCCCTGACAAATCTGAGTGATGGTGCAAGCTGTGTGCAGCTTTCTTGATCTTTGTAACCACATGGGTTTCCACCAGGTGCTCTGGTTTCCTCCCACTTCCTGAAGATTGGTAGATTAGTTAGTTAGTTAGCCAATAAGGTGCTCTGTGTGTAGGTGCATGGCACAATCTGGGGAGTGTTGATGAGATAGTGGATTAACGCACGATAAATACAAATGGGTAGTCGATGGTCATTTGGACACATTGGGCTGCGGGGCCCTTTTCTTTGCTGGTGGTTGAATGAGTGGACGGCCGATTGCAGAGTTGATGCACTCTGGCGGTAGAGTTGCTGCCTTACAACATCAGAGACCCGGGTTCGATCATGACTACGGGAGCTATCTGTGTGGAGTTAGTATGTTCTCCTTGTGACCGCGTGGGTTTATTTTGGAGGGATATGGACCAAACGCGGGCAGGTGGGACTAGTGGAGCTGGGCATGTTGTGTGCAAGTTGGGTCGAAGGGCTGGTTTCCACGCTCTATCACTCTATGACTCTGACACTCCACCTGTAGCTTACACTGGGTTTCTGTGTGCTCTTCATGCATGGCCTGCAGATGTTCAATACTATTTAGGATGCTCCTTCTCCACTGAGCAGTTATGGGCCAGAGATTCCCCACCATCATACTGTAATCCAACTTAGCTATTGCAATCCTAATCATTCAATGATTAAACAAAATTGTAGACTCAGCGAATGTTTCACTAAATACACATGCTCGGTCCCCTAAGGCTTACTGGATCGCCTGGTTGCTAAGCATTTTAACACCCTTTCCCATAAGGACATCTCTGTCCTGAGCCTCCTCCATTGCCAGAGCAATGCCACAGGCAAACTGGACGGACAGCCCCTCGTATTCCACTTGGGTAGTTCACAATCCAATGGTATGAATTGTAAATTCTCCAATTTTAGGTAACCAACCACACAAACCTCCCCGTGTGCTCTTCATGTGTGGCCTTAAGATTTTCAATACTATTTTGAATACTCCTCTGACCAGTCAAGGGCCAGTGGTTCCCAGGAGAGAGGATGTGTTATTTCTTCAACTGGGCACTGAACACATGGGGGTGGCATCGCGGTAGAGTTGGCCTCTTACAGCACCAGAGACCCAGGTTCGATCCCGATTACGGGTGCTTGTCTATACAGAGTCTGTACATTCACCCAATGACCTGCGTGGGTCTACTCCAGGATCTCCAGTTTTTCTCCCACACTCCAAAGACGCACAGATCTGTAGGTTAATTGGGTTGGTATCATTGCAAATCGTTTCTAATGTGTGTAGGATAGTGTTAACGTGCGGGGATCGCTGGTCGGCATGGACTCGGTGGGACGAAAGGCCTGTTCCCGCACTGTATCTCCAAACTGAACTTGCTCGAATATTTTCCTCTGTCCAATCTGGTGACTGTTTTAAGTGATGCATACAACAAATCACTAGTCTAATATCCTTATTGTTGTAACATGTACATTCATATAGTTTAAAACCACTGCACTGACAGGAGGTCAATTTAACAAACTGCTGGATCCATAAATTTATTTTTAGAAGCAATACTGGTGGACAAATTAGGTTGCAGAGAATGACCAGATTTCTACATATTTTCTGATTAAGAGCACAGAACAATTGTCATTCAATGAGAATTTATTACCTCAAAATTTGCTTGCTCAAAGATGGTTTCAGCGTAAAACATAACAGCATTGATTCCACTTAGCTGCTGAAATAGCATCAGAAATATCCCAATAAGGAAAGGCTTGTAAACTGCTGAATCTTTTAGCTCTGAAAGTGCAAATTTTGTATCCTGAAAGCAGAAGTAAAATGGATCAATCAGCGTCATCTACACAGAAACACAACCTTTGGTCTATCATGTCCATGCTGTCCTTTATGTCCATCTATATTAATCCCATTAGAACCATATCCTGTTGTGCATTGGCTAAACGAGTCAGTGTAAACGATCAGTTCAGTTTTTGTTGCATGCTATCCAGTCAACAGAAAGGGAATACATGATTACAATCGACCCGTTTACAGTGACTTAAATTAGCGATGTTACAAAACTTACATCGGTAAGGGGGGGGGGGGGGGAAGAAGGGGGGGGACACTTTTAAGAAGCCAGGCAACTTTTAATAAGCCAGAGATACACAGCTGTGAAGTTTGGCGGGCATTTAACATTACCGGTCGGTTTTCCTTGGTTCTGAAAACTCGTGCTTATGTGTTTTTTTTCCCCAATGAGCCACTTAAAATGCCGGTCAGCAAAGGAGATTACCTACAGCAACCTTGACTACCTACAACAACATGGCAAACCCCACTACCACTGCACTGTGACTTCAAAAGTATCGATTTTCTCCATGGAGACCAATTTTTCATATGTGGAAACATTTTGAGTGACCATACTGAGGCCGCGAATAGTTACCACCTTGCGGGAACTCCTCTCGACCATGAAGGAGACTCACCAGAGACCACCTACGAACATGTGGCGAGCGCAGAGTCTCCTGAACTTGCAAATAAGGTCACCTAAGTGGGATAGGCCCTTAAGGGTCACTGAATTACCTGTGTATTGCAACTCTCTTCAATCTGACTGCATTCCCAGTCATAATCTACTTCAGGCCCCCTGAGCCATGCCAGAACAGCCAGTGCTTCAGAGCGTTTGTTCTTGCTCAGTAGGTACCTTGGGGTTTCCGGCATGAAATACATTAGTATTACCATCAAGGTTGGTGGAACAGAAGATAGCACAGGCAAGCCAATACCAAGGCAAAATCATTCCTGATAAAACAAAACAAAAACAACCATGTTACCATCACACTCTAAACCAACTTAGCTATTGCAATTCTAGTCATTCAATGATTACACAAAATTGTAGACAATAGATAATAGACATTCGGCCCTTCGAGCCAGCACCGCCATTCAATATGATCATCCACAATCAGTACACCGTTCCTGCCTTCTCGCTATATCCCCAGACTCTGCTATCTTTCAGAGTTCTATCTAACTCTTTCTTGAAAGCATCCAGAGAATTGACCTCCACTGCCTGAGGCAGAGAATTCCACAGATTCACAACTCTCCGGGTGAAAAAGTTTTTCCTCATCTCCGTCTTAATGGCCCACTCCTTATTCTTAAACTGTGACCCCTTGGTTCTGGATTCCCCTAACACTCGGCGACTGTTTCACTGAACATGTCACTCGGTCCTCCAAAGCCTACTGGATCTCCCATTTGCTAACCATTTTGATTTCTCTTCCCATTCTCAATACTGACATCTCCGTTCTGGGCCTCCTCCATTGCCAGAGTGAGGCTACACACAAGCTGGAGGAACAGCTCCTCATATTACGCTTGGGTTGTTTACAATCCATTGAACTCTCGAATTTTAGGCAACGAACCGACACAAACCTCCCTCCTGCCCCCCTTTCCTATGCCCCATCTGAACGTGCATCCATTTTTCCCCTCCCCATTCCTTTCCACCCGTATTCCTTCCAGTCTTCACAATTCACTTTTATCCTTCTCACATCTTGTCTATTCATCTCTTGCCATTGTTCAACCATTTGCCTATCAAAGCCCTCCTACCCCACTGGTATCCACCTATCACTTGCCAGACTTTTTCCCACCCACCCCAACTACATTCAGTCTGACGAAGAGACCCAATCTGAAACGCCACCTATCCACATTCCCCAGAGATGCTGCCTGACCAGCTGAGAAACTCCAGCACATTGTTTTTTTTGTAAACAAGCAGCTGTAGTTCCTTGTTTCTCCAAACAAAATTGTAGATTAGTTCAGATTCAAAATGAGGTGTAATTCAGCTTCATCTAGATTGGGGTAAGAGAGAGAGAGACGGATCAGCCATGATTGAATGGCAGAGGAGACTTGATGGGCCAAATGGCCTAATTCTGCTCCTATCACTTATGAACTTATTTAGTTTGCACCAGAAGTATCACATTTATTCTGGGTCTTAGTGACCAAGTTGAGAAAGTGTGGGAGGACACAAAACAAAAGGAAATAATTGTAACCGGGCAAAGCACCGCTCATGTGCCCTCCAGTTACTAGATCAATGAAGGAAGTTAGAGAGAGTTAAAACAAGAGAACATGCTGGAGCTTTCAAGATCATACCTCCAGAGGTTTTCAGCATTCCAAAAGGGACCATTCTCAACCCTCCACCCCACCCCATCTCTTGGTTCAGATTTCAACCAGCACCAAACACTTGACCTTGTCACTGTACTTTCACTGCAACTGCAGGACATGGAGCACCTCCCCTTTTACCTTGGCTTTTCCCATTACTCAGGTGCTTGTATGGTGGTCCTTCACGGTGGATCAGCATTTTTCCCTAACCAAGTGTTCATCATGTGGGGTCTTGTATACCAGAGAAACCAAACAGATTGTCACTGTACATAACCCAGAACATCCAGGTGCCTTTCTCCACACCACTGCCACATTGGATTTCTGCAATGTTCCAATACCCAAAGCAAGCTCAAGAAACAGCACCTCATGACCCATCTAAGGTATGTCATAATCCTGAAGATTCAATATTGGACAATAATATTTGAAAACCGGTCCTTCCTTCCCATTTGTGTTGGGGTTTCAACTGAAGAAGGGTTCCGACCTGAAACATCACCCGTTTCTTTTCTCCAGAGATGCTGCCTGACCCGCTGAGTTACTCCAACATTTTGTGTCTATTTCCAAAACATTCATTTTTGCCAGACTTTAATAATAATAATAATAGATTTTATTTTAAGGGCGCCTATACAGAAGTCTCTAGGACACCTTACAATTTAACAAAGAAACATATAAACATATAATCAGAGTAAAATAAGTTATAAAGACATCACAAATACATAAATTAAAAACAGAAATTTGATCCAAAGAAGACAACAAAATTCAGAAAACACAATATGAAGGGAGAGCAGCAGCGGCCAAACCGCGCCAGCGTACACTCTCCCTTCCGACCGCCATGTTGGACATAGACTCACACAGACACATAACACTACACACATAATCATCCCCCCACAATGGATACCACTGTGGGGGAAGGCACAATGTCCAGTCCCCAACCCCAGTTCTCCCCAGAGTCAGGCCCATCGAGGCCGCCACAGTTGCCTCTACGGAGGCCCGATGTTCCTGGCCGTCGGGAGAGTCCTCGCAGCGGCTGGAACGGCCGGTTTCCCAGCGGAGTCCATGGCACCTGAAGCCGACAGGGCCACGCCGATTTGGAGCCACGAGGCTCCCGATGTTAAAGTCGGCGCCGCCGCCCGCGGCTGGCCGCTCCGCAGACCGGCAGCCCGGAGGTGTTGATCTCGGCGGTCATCGCTCCACCACGTCGATCCAGCGCGGTGACCCAGGCAAGGCATCGCCCGCTACGCTCCACGATAGCACTCCAGCACTGTGCCGCCGACCGAAGCTGAAGGTGCTGGGCGGTTCCCGTCAGGAAACGGCGCTCCATGCCCACTGGTAGGCCACGAGGACGGGTCGACGGGGCAGCCCGGAGAAAAAGCTGCCTCACCGACCAGGTAGGGACCTAGGATATAATTACCCCATTCACCCTACACTTAAAAGTAGAATACTCCCACACACTGGACAATGGACACACTAAAACTATATTAAAAAAGGTGATTTAAACGGACGACTGCTGGTTAGCAGCCGTTCCCCAACATGGCTCCGCCTCCTCCTGATATTTCCCACACAATATTACCCTTCACCACATTGTTGCCCGATTGATTTACTAAACCAAGCCTCATGTAGGTTCTTTTAATGGAAAAGAGGGCTGTGCCCGTGATGGACTGGGCCGAGTCCACCACTCTCTGCAGTCTCTTACACTCCAGTGTGTTGGAATTGCAGTACCAGGCCATGATGCAACCAGTCAGGATACTTTCTACAGTACACCTGTAGAGGTTTGTTGCAGTGTGCAGAGAAACGCTGGTACACCTTCATAACATCCATCACATGCCTGTCTAAATGCCACCTTAAGTGATGCTATTTTATCCACTTCCATCAGCTTTCCCGCAGTGCTTTTATGCCAAAACAAACCAACTGGTGCCATCAAAGCAACCCTGAGAACAAACTACAGGAAGGAGGCCAAAGTTGCAGGGTGGGGCATTAAGATGGGGAGAGGGGCAATATAGGTGTGACTGGGAACATACAAAGATCACACACTGACTAGCCTTGTAAAAAATACATTAACAAAAAGATGCCATTCATACCGCCGACATATGCAACCCATGATTCCTATTACCACCATCAGCTGAACACAAGATCCCAATAGCCCTCGCACTTTAGGGTGTGACGTTTCAGAAATGTAAATCTAGGTAAAAGAAAAGCCCAAATAAACATTTTATAGACTTTTAGTGATAATCACCCTATACAACATGAAGACCGCATTCTGAGTAACAGTACGTGATTTTCAGATTGGGAACAGTAAACATTAAGTTGACGAGTTTTGCTCATGTCATTTTTGAGATATATTACACACCCACTTCTCTACAATTTCAGGCGTATTGATTTGCCACGAGGGATTGGGAGGTAGCCAGCGGGTCAGACATTCAAAATTATAATGGTTACTTAGAGAGTATCGATTCAGCACTGTAGACCAGACTTTTCTCAGCAAGGTCTGCCCTCCTGTGGCTGAACAGGACTCCTACACAAAGCTGAGGCCACGCGCCAACTCTCGGACACCTCTTCCTACTTACCCTGGACCATGACCCCACTGACGAGCACCAGGCCACCATCTCCAGCCACCATCACCAACTTCATCCACTCCCACGCCCTGCCCGAACGAGCCTCCAACCTCATCGTTCCCCAGCCCCGCACAGCCCGCTTTTACCTTCTCCCCAAAATCCACAAACCTGACTGTCCCGGTAGACCCATTGTCTCTGCCTGTTCTTGCCCCACCGAACTCATCTCCACCTACCTCGACTCCATACTATCCCCCTTGGTTAAATCCCTCCCCACCTATGTTCAAGACACCTCAGACACTCTCCGTCATCTCCGCGCATTCCACTCTCTAGGCCCTCACCCCCTCATCTTCACCATGGACGTCCAGTCACTGTACACCTCCATCCCCACCAGGATGGTCTCAAAGCCCTCCGTTTTTTCCTCGACCGTAGAAGCAATCTATACCCGGCCACTGACACCCTCCTCCGCCTAGCGGAGCTGGTACTTACACTTAATAACTTTTCATTCGACTCCTCCCATTTCCTCCAAATACAAGGCGTAGCTATGGGCACACGCATGGGCCCCAGCTACGCCTGCCTCTTTGTCGGGTACGTAGAACAATCCCTGTTCAATGCGTACCAGGGCCCCATCCCCGACCTCTACCTCCGCTACATCGATGATTGTTTTGGTGCCACATCCTGCACCCACACACAACTGACTGACTTCATCTGCTTCACCACCAACTTCCATCCGGCACTTAAATACACCTGGACCATTTCCGACACTTCCCTACCATTCCTTGACCTCACTATCTCCATCGCAGGTGATAGACTCCTTACCGACATCCACTACAAACCTACCGACTCCCATGGCTATCTGGACTACACTTCTTCCCACCCTGCTTCCTGTAAGGATTCCATCCCCCACTCCCAATTCCTCCGTCTACGCCGCATCTGCTCCCAGGATGAGGCGTTCCACACCAGGGCATCTGAAATGTCCTCATTCTTCAGGGAACGGGGGTTCCCCTCCTCCACCATAGATGAGGCTCGCACCAGGGTCTCTGCCATACCCCGCAACACTGCTCTCTCTCCCCATCCCCCCACTCACAACAAAGGCAGAGTCCCCCTAGTCCTCACCTTTCACCCCACCAGCCGTCACATACAACAAGTGATCCTCCGTCAGTTTCGCCACCTCCAACGTGACCCCACCACTCGCCACATCTTCCCATCTCCCCCTATGTCTGCCTTCCGCAAAGACCGCTCCCTCCGTAACTCCCTTGTCAATTCTTCCCTTCCCTCCCATACCACCCCCTCCCCTGGTACTTTCCCTTGCAACCGCAAGAGATGCAACACTTGTCCCTTCACTTCCCCCCTCCACTCCATTCCAGGACCCAAGCAGTCGTTCCAGGTGCGACAGAGGTTCACCTGCATCTCCTCCAACCTCATCTATTGCATTCGCTGCTCTAGATGCCAGCTGATCTACATCGGTGAGACCAAGCGGAGGCTTGGCGATCGTTTCGCCGAACACCTCCGGTCGGTCCGCAATAACCAACCTGAACTCCCGGTGGCTCAGCACTTCAACTCCCCCTCCCATTCCGTATCTGACCTCTCTGTCCTGGGTCTCCTCCATGGCCACAGCGAGCAACACCGTAAATTGGAGGAAATGCACCTCATATTCCGCTTGGGCAGTCTACACCCTGGTGGCCTGAACGTTGAATTCTCCCAATTCTGCTAGCCCTGGCTGTCCCCTCCCCTTCATCAGCCATCTGGTTGTCTCCTCCCCTCCCCCAACCCTCGGGCTCCTCCTCCTCCTTTTCCTTTTTTCCTTTCTTCTCCCCACCCCCTATCAGTCTGAAGAAGGGTTTCGGCCCGAAACGTTACCTATTTCCTTCGCTCCATAGATGCTGCTGCACCCGCTGAGTTTCTCCAGCATTTTTGTGTACCTAGGACTCCTACACACTTCACCTCAGGCCAAAACACAGGCTCATATTAAATATCAGGCAGAAAAACAACTAAGCATCTTACTTCCATGTTGTGAACGGAAAAAGGATCCATTAGAATTTAGAAAACAGACATTTCAGAGGTGAAGAAAGTGCTGACATTTAGTTTGTTTTAGACATACAGCATGGAAACAGTCCCTTTGGCCCAGTGAGTTTGTACACCAGTTCTACCCAACACACCAGAGACAATGTACAGAAGCCAATTAACCGACAAACCTGCACGTCTTTGGAAAGTGGGATGAAACCGGAGAAAACCCACATGGTCACAGGAAGAACGTACAAGCTCCGTATAGATAGCATGTGTGGTCAGGATTGAACGCGGTTCTCTGTGAGGCAGCAACTCTACCGCTGCACCACCCTGCCAGCTCTGCTGACATTGAATCAAAAATGTCACTTACAACAGATTTTCTGTTTGGTATTAATTTCTATGTAGTTGACTTGTTCACTATGAAGTGTTAGAGCATTCTTTAGTATTTGAATTTGAAACAGGCCTCAAGTTCACATGTGAAATTATAAATTCAAACTTTTTCAGAGAAAAGAATATCAATAAATATTTTAAAAGGAGCTGGTAAAATGAGCTCTCATCCTAGAAAGAGAGCCCAAGGAATTATTAATGGAAAACACGGAGATGGCACATGAATGAAATAGAAATGTTGCATTCACTACATGCACTATCACAGAAATACTTCTCAATCAGGAGCTGGTACGGACAAAGAACCCAAGGTGAATTACAGTAATCTGTGCAAAAATGAACCAAATTGTTGATGCTTTGGGTTAACAAGTCTGCAGGTTGAGATGGATCCAAGTGGCTAATGACATGGTCAATGCATTGATTTGAATTTTTCAAAAGTTAACTAGATTTGGGAAAGGTTCCATAATATATTGGAAATTAGCAATTGTCTCCCATATTTAAAAAAAAAAAGATTCAGAAAGCTGGCCAGTTAGCTTTTAACAGTGGTGCAGCGGTAGAGTTGCTGACTTACAGCGCTAGAGACCCGGGTTCGATCCTGACTAAGGGTGATGTTTTTGTTCGGAGTTTGTACGTTCTCCCCGTGACCTGCGTGCGTTTGCTCCGGGATCTCCGGTTTCCTCTCACACTTCAGACATACAGGTTTGTAGGTTAATTGGCTTGGTATAATTGTAAATTGTCCCTAGTGTGAGTAGAATAGTGTAAGTGTAAGGGGTGATCGCTGGTTGGCGCGGGCTCGATGGGCTGATGGGCCTGTTTCCGTGCTTTATCTCTAAAACTAAAACCTGTATACAAAAACGTTAGATGTTATTAAAGACGCAAGGGGAGTTAAAAAATGAAGGTAATCACACAAAGAGAACAAGGCCCAGTGAAATGAGAATCATTTCACCAATTAGAGCGGTTTAAAGATGCAACATGTGCAGCAGATAAAAGGGAACCAGGTGGATAAATTATACTTGTATTTCCAGAAGACGTGTGATGTGCTGCTGCAAAGGTTACTGCAGAAAGAGAAATCTCAAGGTAGAGGAGGACCAAGGATTGACTGGCCAAGTATAAAGGCGTCTATTTCTAACTTTTAGTGTAACAACTATGCCACAGGAATCAGTGCTGACGCCTCAACCTTTTACAACTGATAGAAGTGACCTGGATGAAGGGACTGAAGATATAGTTGCTAAATTATTAGATTCAGAACATAGTTGGGAGAGCATGTAGTGAGGAGGTAACATTGAGGCTACAAAGGGATGTAGACAAGTTAAGTGAGTGGGCAGAAATCTGGCAAAGCAAGTATAATTTCTGAAATTGTCCATTATGGTAGGAAAAGTAGAGCATAATATCTAAAAAATGAGAGCTAACTGAACCTGCGACACATCTAGTCATGGACTCCATCTGCATGGAAGGTGTTGTAAATATTTCAGAGATTTACCAGGCCTACACTTGTCTTGCCTATTCCAGGTATAGGCTAGTAAACTTACGTAGGCTGAATGGGCTACAGGGAAATGAGAAAGTAAAACTCCGATGAGACCTGGCATGGACCCAATGGCCTCCATGTCATCGCAAGAAAGAATACCATTCATTACAGATTTGAAGACTTTGCATTAACTAACAATATATACATCTCTATACATCACTGTAAGCAAGTTGACAAGCCCCTTATACAGCACTTGTACTTACTGGCACCACAAGTGATGCTATTCCACTGGCTAATCCAGTCATTAGTCGGCCAGTGTAAAGCATCCAGATGTTCTGTGCTCCAACAATTACTACAAACCCAATAATGAACGGAAGACCACACATCATCAGGCTTGGTTTTCTGCCAACTTTATCAATGATCCATCCTCCTATTATGCCACCTACGGCTGCACCTACTGTTACTAATGACTGCAAAAATAGACAAGCACAATATTATTTACTTTTATAACATTGACAGAAATATTTCCGTTTCAATCAGTAGAAAACATACAAAACACTATGCATGAGGTAGCACTGTACAAGATTCCTAATAAGCCAAAAATTCAGCCCCAAGACTTTAGCACCACAACATAGTGAAGAGCTGATTGGGAACTTGGAGTTAGTACATCACCACAATTGATTAGTGAGGAATGGAAAGCCAGCAAGATGTCCAGCAGCATTTATTTAAGGCTGAAGGGTCGATAGCCGAAACATCATGCTTTCCTTCCCTCCAGAGATGCTGCCTGTCCCGCTGAGTTAATCCAGCATTTTGTGTCCACCTTTGGTGTAGACCAGCTTCTGCAGTTCCTTCCTAAGCATTTATGCAATGATCATCAAGAAAGCAATTTATAAGAATTCTTATATAATCTATTTGCACTGTTCTCCATTTACAATGAAGACTTAAATAAAAACTTGGTAAGAAATATTTGGGGTAAAGATGGAAAATGAATTTTGTGCACAGATTTAATTGACACATGGAGCGGAGTGAAGGAGTTGAATTTGTGGTCTTATGGAACCTTTATGACTTCTGATGATTTGGGACAAGGATGTCACAGTAGGCCCAGCACTTGGGTTGGAAAAAGAGGGCAAACAAATGCACTATCCTCATGTTTAATTAAATAGATTGAAACATTGTAGTCGAACATAAAAAAAAGGCCTATCACATACATTTGTTGGCATTAGGACTGGATCCTTCCATGCCTTGTTTATCTATGTGTTTGTCTAAATGCTTCAAACATAGCATACAATCATAATTACACCTGATTTTCCTCTCGACCCAGCACCACTATTTCAGTCTGAAGAAGGGTTTCGGCCCGAAACGTGGCCTATTTCCTTCGCTCCATAGATGCTGCTGCACCCGCTGAGTTTCTCCAGCATTTTTGTGTACCTTCGATTTTCCAGCATCTGCAGTTCCTTCTTTAACACCTCTATTTCAGTGTTCTGGTGAACACATTACTTGGATTTGTAGGGACACACTTCTCTACTTACGCAATAGGCAACATGTAAACTAGCTCTTACATAACAATTGTGTACTCGGTCACGAGTGCGATCAAGGCAGTTTGTACTTCCTACAACACTGTACAATCACTCAAGTTTACATCTGTAGTTCCTTGTGAATAAACAATTGCAAGACAAGGGATGGAAGCAAGCCGGCAATGCTTACCCAGAAGGATGCCCATTGCAGAAAGTGCCCCAATGACGAGACGGAACACAAGTTTACAAGTATCTTGAGCAAAACACAAATGTACTGGGGTACCTCAGCGAGTCAGGCAGCATCTCTGGAGGAGATGGATGTACAGATGCTGTGGCGAGGTTTTGAATTATTAGCTGTGTCTGAGTTGCAGCCGGACACTGCTCAGACGACGAACTTAACGCAGCAGCATTGACTATCGGTTTGAGGGAGGAGACACAAGGATTTGTCGAGCATGCAGAGAGGCATTGCTGCTGGATTACAATTAATATGCTGTTACTTTGGGCAGGGAATTGGGCAGGTTCCTATTAAATCTTTCCCTCCTTACCTTAAACCAATGTCATGTGGTTCTCGATTCCCCTGCTCTGGGTAAAGGACAGTGCATTTACCCAATCTATCCCTCATGATTTTGTACACCTCAATAACCCCCCCCCCCCTCATTCTCCCGCATTCCAAGAAACAATCCTAGCCTGCTCAACCTCTCCCTATAGCTCAGGCCCTCGAATCCTGGCAATATCCTCACATCTTCTCTGCACCCTTTCCAGACTGACAACATCTTTCCTATAACATGGTGACCAAAACTGAACACAATACTCTAAATGTAGCCTCACCAATGTCTTATAAAACTGCAACATAATCTCCAAATTTCTATACTCAATACTCTGACTGATAAAGGACAATGTGCCTTTTTGATCACCCTATCTAGATGTGATGCCACTTAAGGAACTATGTACCAGCAACTCCTAGATTCCTCTGCTCTACACCACTCCACAGAGTCCTACCATTCACCGTGTAGGCACTGCCCATGTTAAGACTTCCCAAAATGCAACACCTCACATTCCTCTGTGTTCAATTCCATCAACCACTCCTCAGCACCACTTGCCCAACAGATCAAGATCCTGCTGTTATCTTTGACAACCATCTTCACCATTTACAATACCACCCACTTTTATGTCATCTGAAAACTTGCTAATCATGCCATCTATATGTTCTCATCCAAATCGCTGATATAGATGACACACAGCAATGGGCTCAGCACCGAACCTCAAGGCACACCACTACTCATAGGCCTCCAGTCTGATAAAACAACCTTCCAACATCACCCTCTGATTCTTTCCATGAAGCCAATTTCATATCCATTCAGCAATCTCTCCTTGGATCCCATGTGATTTAACCTTCCAGAGCAACCTACCATGCGGAACCCAGTCAAATACCTTGCTGAAATTCATATATACAATGTCTACAGCTCTGGCCTCAACCTTTTTAGTCACATCTTCAAAGCATTTATGAATAACGCATTTATGAACAAGGCATTTTTTATGAATAACAAAGTAATTGTGTTTTATGGTAAAGCATTATTAATAAGCAATGGACCAGCATCATATATTGTTACAACTGGAAGATGGAGTTGGATGGTAGGGGAAGGAGTTAAGGGAAACATGGCAACAGATTGACACACACAAGTCATCTTAAAATTCTACCTAACAACTAAGCTGTGATAACCAACACGCTACTACACAGTAAACATGCAATGATCACCATTGCCCTGGGTGAGTGGAATGGGAAAGTGTCTATTTTAGCAGCAGGAAAGCATTAGTCAGTGGATAAAGAAGACGCAAGGTGCTGGAGTAACTCAGCGGGTCAGGCAGCATCGCAGGAGAATATGGATAGGTGATGTTTCAGGATGGGACCCTTCTTCACTCTGTGAAGGTTCTTGTGTCTATTTTTTTGTGATGCTGCCTGACCTGCTGAGTTACTCCAGCATTTTGTCTCTTCTTTTGTGAACCAGCGTCGGCAGTCGCTCAGTTCTACAATGGATAAAATCAGACAAGCGACTACTTAAGGACATGCTCACTTATGCATCACAGGAAAGTTACAAAGTAAAACTTACCCCAAACCAGGAAGCCTGCGTGGAATCAAGTTTCAGATCTGGGTTTAGATTAGACTGCAGTTCTGGAATTGCAGGAGAACTATAACCAAGGACAAATCCAAAACTGAGGGGTCCCAAAACAGCAGCAAATGTGGCCAGGTAGAGATTCTTGTTCCTTACTTTACTGTAAATACAAAAGAAGTATTGTTACATTCAGAACTCCATCATTTAACACCGGAAAAATAATTCATAATGCTCAAAACACAAAGTGCTGGAGGACGTCAGCGGGTCAGGCAACATCTGTGGAGGGAACGGACAGGTGACGTTTCATCATACTTCCTCCAGCAGCAAGATTCTAGCATCCGCGGTTCCTTGTGTATTCATTCATGCACATTTTTCCAATTTAAATTTTGCACCATCACAACTCGGCTTTATAACCAAAAATATGTTCTTCTATGAACAGGAACACACTTGCCAAAGAGATGTTACAATTAAGGACTCAAAAAAAGCATCACCAGGAAAGTACAAGAAAAAAATGGAGATTTGTAGATACTGGGTCATTTACAATTATTTCTAAATCAGGTATTAATTGCTGAGTGGCCTAATGGCCTTTCCCTTTATTCATTAATTGGATAATGCACCTCTGGTGTATCAGGATACAACACAGTTCATGTTTCCAATGAGCCAGCAACAAGGAACGTTACGGAAACATTCTCACACCAAAGGTTTCCATAACTGATCTGATAATAAGTACACTGCTGTTGCATTGTGTACATTCAAAAGTATTCAAAAAATTAAAGAACTAGCGGTTAGATTATAAAATGATCTGTAGTCGATTTCAAATGGCTAATTTTGAAATTGAACTAAATTCCATTATTCCAGGCATACAATAAAAAATATTCATCTGGTTTCTGAAAGATTTACATTTAATACAAAACATTTGAGGTAAACATTGGAAAATTGAAGTTTGAAAAATGGAGAGTCAATTTTGTCTATTTGCTTAGCAAATAAAGATGATAAAAGGAAAGGAGTAATAGGAAGTAAAAGTTCATAATGATTTAAAGACCGCATGGATGAACTCCAAAAATTCATCCCTGTCTGGTGAAAATATAAAACGGAGAGGGCAGCTCAACCGTAGCTAAGGAGGGAAATGAAGGATAGTGTTAAATCCAAGAAAAAGGCATATAAATTGGCCAGAGGACGCAGCAAATTGAAGGACTGGGAGAAATTTAGAACTCAACAGAGGAGGACAAAGTGGTTAATTAAGAGGGGGGAAAAGAGCATGAAAGAAAGCTTGCAGGGAATATAAAAACTGTCTAAAAGTTTCTTTAAATATGTAAAAATGAAAAGATTGGTGAAGACAAATGTAGGTCCCTTACAATCAGAGACAGGTGAATTTATAATGGAAAACAAAGAAATGGCAGTTAAACGAGTACTTTGGTTCTGTCTTCACTAAGGAAAACACAAACAATCTCCCAGAAATACTGGGGGACCGAGGATTTAGTGGTAGGGAGGAACTAAAGGGAACCCAAATTAGTCAGGAAATGGTGTTAGGTTAACTGTTGGGACAGATAAATCTCTAGGGCCTGATGGTTTGCATCCCAGAGTATTCAAGGAGGCGGCCCTAGAAATCGTGGATGCATTGGTGACTTTCCAATGTTCTCTCGACTCTGGATCAGTTCCTGTGGACTGGAGGGTAGCCAATGTAACCCCACTTTTTAAGAAAGGAGGGAGAGAGGGAGAGAGAAAACGGGGAATTATAGACCAGTTTACATCGGTAGTGGGGAAGATGCTGGAGTCGATTATTAAAGATGTTACAGCAGTGCATTTCGAAAGCAGTAACGGGATCGGTCAAAGTCAGCATGGATTTATGAAGGGGAAATCGTGCTTGAATAATCTTTTGGAATTTTTTGAGGATGTAACAAGCAGAATGGATAAGGGAGAGCCAGTGGATGTGCTGTATCTAGACGTTCAAAAAGCCTTTGACAAGGTACCACACAAGAGATTAGTGTGCAAATTTAGAGCACATGGTATTGGGTGTAGGGACTGACATGGATAGGAAACTGGTAGGCTGACAGGAAGCAAAGGGTAGGAATTAATGGGTCCTTTTCGGAATGGCAGGCAGTGACTAGTGGGGTGCTGCAAGGCTCAGTGCCGGGACCCCAGTTATTTACAATATATATCAACAATTTAGATGAGGGAATGTGACATCTCCAAATTTGGGTGGCAGTGTGAGCTGCAATGAGGATGCTATGAGGCTGCAAGGTGACTTGGAAAGGTTGGGTGAGTGGGCAGATGCAAAATAATGTGGATAAATGTGAGGTTATCCACTTTGGTGGCAAGAACAGGAAGGCAGATTATAATCTGAATAGTGTCAGATTAGGAAAAGGGGAGGTGCAACGAGACCTGGGTGTGCTTGTACATCAGTCACTGAAAGTAAGCATGCAGGTACAACAGGCAGTGAAGAAAGCTAATAGCATGTCGGCCTTCATTGCGAGAGGATTTGAGTTTAGAGATTAGAGATTCCTTTATTTGTCATTCAGACCTTTCGGTCTGAACGAAATTTCATTGCCTGCAGTCATACATATAATAATAAATGACAAAACGCACAATAAACACAAATTAACATCCACCACAGTGAGTTCACCAGGCACCTCCTCACTGTGATGGAGGCAAAAGTCTTAAAGTCTCTGTCTCTTCCCGCTTTGTTCTCCCTCTGCGCTGAGGCGATCCAGGCTTCTGATGCTGTGACCCCGCTTTAGGAGCAAGGAGGTTCTGCAGTTGTACAGGGCCCTGGTGAGACCGCACCTGGAGTATTGCGTGCAATTTTGGTCTCCTAATTTGAGGAAGGACATTATTGCTATTGAGGGAGTGCAGCGTAGGTTCACCAGGACAATTCCCGAGATGTCAGGACTGTCACATGATGAAAGAATGGGTCGACTGGGCTTGTATTCACTGGAATTTAGTAAGATGAGAGGGGATCTTACAGAAACATATAAAATTCTTAAAGGATTTGAAGGGCTAGATGCAGAAAATATGTTGGGGGAGTCCAGAACCAGGGGTCACAGTGTAAGAATAATGGGTAGGACATTTCGGACTGAGATGAGGAAAAACTTTTTCACCCAGACAGTTGTGAATCTGTGGAATTCTCTGCCACAGAAGGCAGTGGAGGACAATTCACTGGATGTTTTCAAGAGAGAGTTAGATTTAGCTCCAAGGGCTAACAGAATCAAGGGATACGGGGGAAAAAGCAGGAATGGGGTACTGATTTTAGATGATCAGCCATGATCATATTGAATGGCAGTGCTGGCTCGAAAGGGTCGAATGGCATACTCCTGCACCTATTTTTCTATGTTTCCATAAGTTCACAAGCCAAAGGAGCAGAATTTAACCATTTAGCTCAATGGGTCCACTCTGCCATTCAATAATGGCTGATCTATCTTTCCGTGTCAACCTCATTCTCCTGCCTTCTCACCATAACCTTTGATACCCTTAAGGCGTATGACACTTGGGCGTCATTTGCGCGTCATTTACACGACAGGCCGGTAGTGACTGTCGCGTGCAAATCACGCGTCAGCAGAGCCTTCTGGTGCGCGTGACGTTATTAGAATACCCTGCTCCCCTATTCTGTATCATGACCATCATGGAAGAACTACAGATTTTATTCTACAGCAACAACAGAGACTTCTGTTAGCAGCAGCCCTCATACTTACAGATCAGCCAGGCAGGAGTACGACAAGAAAGGCTAGCAAGAAACCCAGGAAGAGGTCTGTGTGGATGAGGTTAGAGGTTACATGACACGTAAAAGGCGGGCCGACTGCATATGGGCAGCGAGCGGTGTCGCATGTTTACGGATGTTGATGCACGGTGACGTCAGCGTGCGACGCCTATGCATCACCGTGCTTAACCAATGCGTCAGCATGTGTAAGCGATACGTCACGTAGGTGGCGCGTGAGGATTTCGGTACACTACGAAATCCTGGAGCGCCACGCGATACCGCGCGCCACTACATGCGATTCCACGCCTCACCATGAGCTATGCGATCGTCACCCAAGTGCCGATCAATTTTTTACATGACGCGTAAATGAGGCGCAAATGACGCCCAAGTGGGACAGGCCCTTTACTAATCAAGAATCTGTCAACGCTTTAAAAATACGCAATGACTTGGCATCCAAAGCCGTCTGTGACAATGAATTCCACAGATTCACTGCCCTTTGACTAAAGAAATGGCTCCTCATCTCCTTTCTAAAGGTACATCCTGTTATTCTGAGGCTATGGCCTCTGATCCAAGACTCTCCCACTAGTAGAAACATACTCTCCACATCCACTCAATCCAGGCCTTTCACAATGCGATCACCCCTCACCCTTCTAAACTCCAGCGAGTACAGGCCCAGTGCCATCAAAAGCTGATCATAGGTTAATCCAATCATCTCCAGCTTACTTTTCATAAACCTCTTCAGGAAGAAACGGCTCAAAATATTCTATGCAGTCTGACCAGTGCCTCAGCATTACATACCCATTTTTATACTCGAGCCCGCAAGAAATAAGTGTACAAATTGCATTGGCCTTCCTTACTTATTGCCATTCTTTGCCTTCTGCCATCCAGCCAACCTGCTATCCATGCTAATATCCTTCCTCTCGTGTCATGGGCATTTATCTTGTTCACGTGCAACATCTTAGAGGCCTTCTGAAAATCCAGACAAACAGCATCCACTGACTCTCCTTTGCCTATCCTGCTTTTTACTTCCATTAAAAAAATCCAAAAGATTTGTTAGGCAAGATCTCCCCTTCACAAAGCCATGCCGACCAGCCTATTTGATAATGTGCTTCTAAGTACTCGGAAACCTCATCCTTAATAATGGACTAAAATCCTACCAATCACTGAAGTCAGTCTAACCGGCCTGTAGTTTCCCCTCTTTTGCCTCTCTCCCTTTTTGAACAGCAGAGTAACATCGGCAATGTTCTAGTCCTCTGCGACAACTCCTGACTCTAGTGAATCTTGAAAGATCACTACTAATGCCTCCACAATCTCTAAAGCTACCTCTACACCTAGGGGTGTAGTCACCTGGACCACATGGACTTGTACACCTTCAGACCTTTCAGGTTCCCAAGCACCTTCTCCTTAGTAATAGCAACTACACTAACTTCTGCCTCTCGACTCTCTTGAATTTCAGGCACTTTGCTGGTGTCTTTCGCTGTAACGATTGACGCAAAAATCTTATTCAATTCATCTTATTCAATTCATCTTAATAAATTAAATTAATTAAATTCTGGAAAACGCTCCCGATGTCTTTAATAGGCCGAATAAACGCAATAAAAATGATCTTTTTACCACAAATTTTATACCTATTTCAATCAATTCCTATATACTTACCTAAGAAGTTTTTAAAAAAACTCGACTCAGATATCACTAATTTTATATGGGACTATAAATCACATAGAATACAAAAAACTCATCTGAATAAACCTAAAGTATTGGGGGGTTTAGCACTACCTAATTTTATGTATTATTATTGGTCAGTAAATATTAAAAACATGATTCAACTGATGGATAACTCCACCCAGCAAGTAGACTGGATTGTAATGGAGAAAGAGGATTGCTCCTCTAGAAACATTGGAGCGATCCTCCTCTCTCCAATGAAACTGAATAACATAAATTATAATAAGAACCCAATTATTCATAGTACAATCCGTATTTGGAAACAAATAAAACAAAATTTAAAATTAAGAAATTTATCACTTTTATTACCTATAGTCAATAATCCTTCGTTTAGTCCTTCTATTATAGATAAAGCTTATACACAATGGGATAGACTAGGAATTAAAACGCTTGGTGACTTGTATGAAACTGGAAAATTACTTTCATTTCAACAATTACAAATAAAATATAAACTCGGAAATAATCAATATTTTAAATATTTTCAAATATGCGACTATTTGAAAAAATATACAAAAGATCATTATAATAACCCAGTAGATGTATTGGATGAGGCAATGCAGATAAAAGCGGAATCAGCAAACTTAATATCATATTTGTATAATATTATTTTAAATGTACAAATACCACCTACGGAGGGTATCAGAAGAGACTGGGAACAAGAGTTAGCTATTAAAATTTCAAAGGAAAGTTGGAATGAATACTTATTAAACGTGCATAAATGCTCGATTAATGTAAGACACACTTTAATACAATTTAAAATTTTACATAGATTATATTATTCGAAAACTAAAATTCATAAAATTTTCCCAAACGTATCATCTATTTGTGATAAATGTCAATCCCAAGAAGCTACTATAGCGCACTCATTCGTCTTCTGTACAAAAATTCAAAAATTTTGGAATGAAATTTTTGAAATCTTTACAAAGTTATTTAAAACAAGACTGATACCCAAAGCAGAATGGATTATCTTCGGAATAACGGAAGATGATCCAGAACTAAATGTGTTTCAAAAGAAATTAATGGACTATGGGTTAATAACTGGAAAAAAGCTAATTCTAAAATTTTGGAAGAAGGCTCCAATACCAACTATAAATATGTGGATTTCAAATATGTTTGAAACATTACACCTAGAAGAGATAAGACTCCTCCTAGCAGGTAAACCAGATCACTTCCACCTGACGTGGTCTGCATTTATAGAATTATTACAAACATAGGGTGCAAAATTACTTTAAAAAAAATAAAAAATTGAGGTCAGGTAAGGGGGGATGATAGTTGAAGAGTTGGTATGTCCTAATTACGTAATGCTCAAAAAAACATTTTTTTTTCCTCTCTCTCTTTCTCTTTTTTTTCCTAGGGCCTATTTCTTAACTCTTTTTCTTTTGTTTTTAATTTCGCTCTTATAGGGTCTTCGTCCTTTTTTGTTGTTACATTTTCTACACTTTTCTACACTTTCACTTTTTCCTTCACTTTCTTCTTTCTTTCAATCTTTTCCTTTTCCAGTGTAAAAAAATAAATAAAGGGAGTACATTAATTGTAAGAAGATACAAATGACGAGTATTAATGTATGTGGTTGTAATGTAATGTACTTCTAATAAATAAAAATAAAAAAATAAATAAAAATTCATCTGCTCTTTCTTTATTCCCCATTACAACTTTTCCAGCGTCATTTTCCAGCGGTCCAATGTCTTCTCTTGCCTCTCTGTTACTCTTTCTTTTATTTATATATATATAAATATCTCTGAAGCTGCCTTTGCTACCCTCTATTATATTATTGGCTAGCTTACCTTCATGTTTCATATTTTAGTTACCTTCTGTTGGTTTTTAAAAGCTTCCCAATTCTCTAGCTTCCCACTAATCTTTGCAATGTTATATGCCTTCTCTTTTAGTTTTATGCTGTCTTTGACTTCCCTCATCAGCCACAGTCGCCTCATTCTCCCCTTAGAATGTTTCTTCCTCTTTGGGAATGAAAAGATCCTGCGTCTTCCAAATTGCTCCCAGAAACTCGACGTTGCTGCACCATCGTCATTCCCTCTAGGGTCCGCTTTGCTGCCTCTTATTTGCTACTCTGCCTCTTGCTCAGTCAATCAGACGACTGCTTCAATCTATGTCCCGCCTTCTCAATCAAGTACACACAAAACTAGCAGAAAAACAACTCTTTTCTCTTATGATTTTTTCTAAAGTTGAGCATCAAACTTTAACCACTTATGAAACTGGCATTGCTGGCAAATGTCAATGTGGAGAAAACCCAAGGGAGTATGGCAATAAGACTTTGACTCAAGTTAAAAGTAAAGCATTTGCAATTGCTGGAAAATAGTCTGACTTCCATGTTACATACACTGTCAATTAAATGAAGAATTTTTGGCTTTAAGGCAGGACAGTGCTGGAGGTTTGCTACTGGCCTTTCCAAACATGCCTTGTAGTTGTTGCCTTTGCTACCTTTGCAGCTGTAACAATGGACTGCTGCTGCATGGCTCTCTCTCAGTCCTGATATTACCGAGCCATTCCTTCTGCAAGGCACACTTGGACAGAGCATTAGGAACTGGAGCACTGCCCATGGGCCACCTGATGGCCATTGACAGCTCAGAATGGATTTTACCACTTCCAAATGTCGTTGATCAGAGACATCTGGAACCGAGTGGAAAATTTAAATGTTATTGAAAGTACTTCAGAATTGTTATATACATAACCTGTTAATTGATACAAAATACATTGAAATAAAAGGAAAAGAAAATGCAACTGTTAGATGAGTCAGAAATCCCATTCAAATGAATGGGCCACATGCTGTGCCAGCTGTGTGACTGGTGGGTAGCTGATGGGAAAGTTACAAAGTCCACCCAACCACTCAGCTGGGGATATTATATAAAGTCACAGAGATACAACTCAGAAACAGGTCCTTCGGCCCACTAAGTCCGCAACCATCATTAAGTATTCAATCAGGTATTCATGTACACATCCCATTTTACTCTCCACACAGTCCCAGGAACTCATCCCAGATTCTACCACTCATCTACATTTAGAGCAATTTACAGTGTAAATTATCAATCCACTCATGTTTGGGATGTGGTAGGAATCTGGAGTTGCTGGAGAAAGTATCATGGAGTCACAGGGAGCAAGTGTAAATACTGCCCAGACAGCAGAGGTCAGGATTAAACCCTGGTCACTGCAACTGTGAAATTGCAGCTCTCCTGACTGCACCACTATGCCCTGACTAATGCTCCTAGAGTTGATTGCAAATCCAAGGCATAATGATAGGCCGTGGAGATCTAAAAAGCATGGAAACAGGCCCTTCAGCCCAACTCCGTCCATGCCTGACCAAACTAGCCCCAATTGCCTGTGCCTAGCCAGAACCCCTCCGGACCTTCCCTTAGCATAAACCTGTCCAAGTGTCAGAAGCATGCAGTTGTGATGTCCACAGCGCACAAGCTTAGACGTCTGGCATGGGCATGCACACTGCAGCTAGCCAGTTGAACTAACCTTGTTGGAAAGTTTGAATCAAAATCTTAATTAGTGCCGCAACTACCCAGCAAGAATCAGATTTAGCATGTAGAAAAATCTCAGAATAAAAAATGTTCAGTATCCAGCTGATTTACACGTTAAACACGGGTTAACAGAAGATTGTTCTATAATTTATTGTTAAAGGAAAAGCACCTGAAACCTATCTTGCAGACGGTCACCAAAAATTACCATAGGTTTTTGAGTGAAGACTAATTTAGAGCAAGCTGAGGTATAGAACTGGGAATCAGAGTTAAAAACTGGTTGTTCGAATGGTTGACTGATTCACCCAGTCTATACTGGAAAACACAAATTAGATTTAAAGCATTTACATTTAATGATCAAGAGGGACAAGAGGAAAGATAAATTACATTTTGACCTGGAGAAAATCAGGGAGTTGGCATTTGTGAAATTAAATTTAGAGCACCTGCAGGCTTGCTTTGGAGTAATTCTTACTTATTTTAGGGTAAAGCATTCATCTAACACTGAATGTTGCCCTGTTCCCTACCTTGTGGGGACAAGTAAACAAGCTTTGCTTCACCCTCACATGACCATGATCATTTTAGAGTTATACTTACTGGCAAGGACTGCCACTGTGCATCTACAGGAACCTCGAAATAGCCCTTGGCAAGGTCTGGATTTCTCAATTTAATGGCAGAAGTGCAGATGCTGGAAGTTGCTGTCAGCTTTACTACATTATAATACGAGTCCTATTAGCCTTGGCATTTTCTAAATAAAATCGGAGCCAATTTTGTTAGTTCTGTGCATTAAATCCAGGTTAAAAAGCTCTGCGCGAATATTCTTTCCAAGAAGAATTATTTTACCTCCTTCAGAAAATAAAACTAATTCCGTAAATTCATTCCCAACATTGGGAATCCAAGTCCCACGTGTTTTTGATCTACAAATAGCCTTCATCCAAAACTAATTTTCAGTTTAAAAGCATGATTCCAAGCAACATCGTAATGTGGCAACAGTAATAGACCACAGAAGATTGGAATAACATGTCCATTTACACCTGTGCCCTTGAGAAAACAAACATTTCACAACATGCCATTTAATGCCTTTCCCCCTCTAATTTAAGGGCATGACCCAGCAATTTACTCTCATGTCTTTGCAGCGTAAAAAACTTATCAAGACAGCTTTGGCTTGTAAAATCAAATCCCCGTACAGGAAATAGAAAGAGTGAGGGCTGCAATTGATTAAAGTTAATACAGAAGAACATAAATAGTAATAGACCATTTAACCTCCCCACACCTCCCCCCACCATGCCTGCTCTGTAATTGACAGCAGATCTTTCACTCCAAGAGCACTTTCCTGCATTAATCCCTTATTCTTCAATCCTCTCAATATTTTAACATTTCTTTGGCTTGATTGCACTAAGCACGGTTTCGCCATAGCCCTCCTTAAGTTAAGAATACACTACCGATGGTGAAGATTTTTTCCCCATCTAATTCATGACCAACCCCAAGGTAGAGACTGTGGTTCTGGTTCGAGACACACCAACCTGGAAAAACACCATCCCCACATCGATGCTGTCAACTGCACAAGAATTTTGTTTGTGTCAAAGTCTGTTTAATTTACAAGAAGAGGTGAACATTGCACATCCATCACAGGTACTGACCTCGCTATCACCAAGGCAGCCAGCATCAAGGACCCACACTACCATGACAATGCTCACATTTTACCACAGCTAGGCAGTCTACTCAGGGAACCACTCCACAGAATCCATCGAATCCTCGTCCTGCATCACCTGCAGGATGTTCAGTGCGGACCACTGCCCAATGGATTTGTAATCAAAGACTTGTCTGGAAGAACTTGCACTAATAGAAAAAAAGTCAAGTAAGCAGAATGGGCTAGTTCTAATGCGCACCCTCCATCACAGGTATATCCTTTCTTAGATAGAGAGACCAGATCTGAACACTGTATTCGCACCAGTGACTAATTATTTGGGGGGGGGGGGGGGGGGGAGTCCCTACTTGCTGCTCAAAACCTTTTGCAATATAGGCCAACATATATCATTGGACTCCCCATCACTTCACCTACCTGTACGGTAGCTTTCAGTAACTCATGTACAAGGACACATGGGCCCCTCTAAATACAAACACCTTTTATACTCTGTATGCTCTGGAGTTTAGAAGGATGAGGGATTGTTTTAATCCCTTCCCAGTTGATCAAAAGGGCTGAATACAATCTGATTTAAAATAATAACCGGTTTCCCGGAATTAAGCTTTTACTGGGTTGATAACAAATTAGTCCAAACAATCAGATGGTAACTTTCAGTAAAGTATGTAGTTGAGTTTAGAGATACGGCATGGGAACAAGCCTTTCAGCCCACTGACTCCTCGCCAACCATCAATCTATATTATCCTACTTTTGCATCTACTCCTACACACACGGGGTCATTTAGAGGCCAATTAACCTACAGACCTGCACAACTTTGGGATGGAGGAGAAAACCCACACCGTCACAGGGAGAATGTGCAAAAACAGACAGCACCTGCGGTCAGGATGTAACCTGGGTCTCTGGCGCAGCAGCATTTCCCGTTACGCCACTGTGCCTGCTTAGAGAAGGTACCATGTGAAATTAAGGGAAGTGAGTGGATATTTAATTCTTGAAAAAAAAGAAAATCTGCTGCAGCTTCTTGCAATCTAGGGCTCCAATAATTAACTCAAGCAATTCACTATAATTAATTATTTAAATTTGTTTCCAAGTGGAAGCATTACATGATAATGGACTACATAAAAAAACATGCAACTTTAGCAGGCATGCATGCCAATTATACTGTAATGCATACATACAGTATATGTATAACAACATAACAACACCAATAGTATGAGATTACAGACCCTGCTTTCAACAACTGTGGCACAAAGAAATTAGAATAGCAAAACATATCACCTCCCAGCAATGTGTGAATAAAAACTATCACTAGACAATCATACTAGAAAAACCCTCCAGGGGCAGTAACCTCCTCGTAGATCTCAGTTTTACTCTTTCTAATTAAATGATATCCTTCCGATAGCAGGACAACCAGACTTTTTGCCCGAGATCGTAGCATTTACAGTCTCTTGTGTTTCCAATGAAGACTGTCCAAAGTAAGGTAAGCCATACAAACATGTGGTAGCATGATTAATTGACCCACTTCAACAATTTTGTGCCATTTGATTCAGGCACCATGCCATGATCAGTGAACGAACCAGAGGCTTCATGAAGCTATTATGTTCCTCTACAGCACAAAATGAAGGGCAAAATACAATGCTCTGTATCTTGATATGCGACAAAGTTTAGATTTATCCAAACCACTAAATTTTGGACAAAGGTGTTCAATATCAGAAAATAGCAACAAGCACTTGGGATTGTACGGTAAAGACAGCTGAGTCACAAGTTGACCCAAGGTACTTGATGCAAATGAATAAAACGGATGGAAAAATGCACATAGAAAGCCAAATTGCATTTTTATAAAGTTAGCTATTAAATACCTTAGAAATAAGGGTCTCTAAGGGAAAGTACTGCATATTACCAGAGGTTCCAAGAGCATAATGCCAAAATAATCACAATCTGCTGGTTTTCTTTATAGCTGCTGAAAGGTATGTTTTCCAGTGATACTACTTTGTTCAGTGCTTCAGAAGAATATCTCAGACATTTCACAGAAAACAAGACATTAAAACTGAACTTTTAAAGCATCACACCTAAATCAATTTACAGCAATTAACTTGCATGGCTGTCAATAACAATTATGTTGGACTTTGTGAGATAAACCAGAGCGCGACTTGCACAGTAGATGATAGGGGCCTGGGGAGTATTGTAGCACAAACAGACCAAGGACGTGCAGGTACATCGTCCCGTGAAAGTGGCAACAGGTAAAGGGATGTTGGGACATAGTTTGGCACTCTTGCCTTCACTGTAGTGCTAGAGTATAGGAGTTGGGATGAGTTGATAGCTGTACAAGACACTGGCAAGGACACATTTGAAGTACTGTGTATAGTTCTGGTTGCCCTATGGGAAGGGCGTCATTAAATTAGAAGGTGTGCAACAAAATATTCATCAGGACGTTACCAGCTCTGGCAGGTTTAAGGTACATGGTGAGGTTGGATAGACAGTCGTTTGCCCCTGGAGCACTGGAGGCTGCGGGGTGACACATGTAGATAATCATGAGACACGCAGATAAGGTTAACCGCCAGTCTTTTTCCCGGGGTAGGGGTGTCTAAAACCTGAGCACACAGGTTTAATCTGTGAGAGGAAAGATTTAAAATGTACCTCGAGGGACAACTTTTTCACTCCCCCCCCCACAGAGGATGGTGGGCATATGGAACAAATTGCCAGAAGTGGTAGAGGCAGGTACAACAACATTTAAAACACACTTGGACAGGTACTTATATAGGAGTTTGGAGTGATACGTGCCAGATGGAGGCACATAATTAGTGGAACTAATCTGGTTCAGTAACTTGGTTGGCATGGATGAGCTGACATGAAACTGCCTGTTTCTGTGCTGTATAACTTTCCAGCACTACAACTTGCATAGTGGCTGAAGACAAGGTCTGCAAACTGCAATGTGAAACTATGCAAAATGGGAGAGTGATCCCACCCCGAGTCGGAACAGAGAGAAGCAGCTCAAACTGGCAGACCATGAAGTCAGACAAAGGCCAAGTCAATATTTTCACATCCCCGATGTGGAGATTTTGGAACACATTTGAATGCACCGCCCTTGATCTGCGTTCAAGAAGAATAGTAAATAGCACCCTTAGAGAATATCTCAAATGAGATATGCAAGGATGAATTCAATAATAAGCAGGTACAACTTTAAATGGTTTCCCAGCATGTTCTCTATTAATTAACCAGTGAAGATGCCACTGTCCATCCAACAATGGTCTGACATTAAAGACGGTTATCTCATATTATATGCACATCCAACTCTGAATGGACTATGTCACATGTCATTCTCGGGTCCCATTTTGTGGGCTTTGATATTTATCTCATTTCTGTTCTTGCAAACAATCATTCCATTATTTGTATTGTTTACTGGCTATCATGAGAAAATGGCATTAGTTCAGGCTGTTTAATAATTCATCGTGGGTTTAGATGATTGGAAATCGCATTCCATTAAAAAAGGAGACAGAGGTCAGGTAAGTCTTATGATTAAACAACAATTCAGAGTGATATCACTTACTGGAAAGTCAGCACGAACTGCAAGTCGTTTTCAACAAATTCTGTAGAGTTTTGTGAGAAGGCCAGGTGAATAAGGGAAAGATTATGAATATTGGCCAGTAAAGGGATAGATAAATGTATTCTTCTCGAGTTGACAGGCTGCCCGATGTGGGGGGTATTGCAGGGATTAGTACTGGGGTCACAGCTATTCATAATCTGTATTAATGACTTGGGTGAAAAGGACAAATTGATGCTGATTCAAAACAAGGATAACACAACTTCAAGAATTGAAACAATGAGCTGAAAGGGGGGGGGGGGGGCAAAAGCTTGGCAAAGAAATACAATATGGAAAAATGCTACGAACGGCAAGACATTGGCAAAGTTGGTGTTCAAATGGACATGGGGGTCCTCGCCCCTAATTACTGTCAACATGCAGAAATTAGGACAGGAACAGCTTCTCAAATGAGAGACTATTGGGTCTCTCATTGTAAAGACACCCAACAACGCTACGGAAAGGCCTAATAAACCACCGTGGCCTTAAAAATCCATCAGGCGAGAATGAAATGCTCGGAGAAGGAGAAAGAGGTGCAGCGCACAGGCCTTGAACCTGGTGAGACGCAGGAGGAGCCCGGCCGGGATTCACCCCACAAAGCCCAGTCCCTCCACGCACTAGAGTCTCCCAACCCCTGCAGAGTAGTTATTAAGATGGCTGATCCGTGGGCGTTTGCTGCTGGGACGCAAGTCGGGGCCTGATCAACCCCGGCAGGGTCGCCTGGGTGAGGGTGTCTGATGTTGTGAGACCCGAAACACCAGATGACCCCAGGTCACATCACTGGGGATGCGTCCGAGCGCATCTAGAAAATGTATACTTTTCACATTGAAAGCTACAAACTCCAGCTGTTGTGTTTTTTCTTTGCACTAGACGGTTTTGTTTTTTTTACTGAGTTTTTTTTAATGTTTATTATAAGATCAATTTGAGTACCGTGTTTACAAGCCTCTTGAGCTACTGCAAGGAAGAATTTCATTATTCGGTCTCGGCACATATGACAATAAAACACTTCATAATCATCATAATCATACTTTATTAGCCTAGTATGTTTTGCAACATACGAGGAATTTGATGCGACTCGAGTCTCTGTTGACCCGAGGGCAGCACCACAGGAACCCGGTACAATCCCGATCTCTGGTGCTGTCTGTGCGTGGTTTGTACATTCTCCGTGACCTTATGGGTATTCTAAAAATACTTTAGTTTGCTCCCACATCCCCAGGGTTTCAGAGACCTGGGTCCAATCCCAAACTCGGGCGAAGCCTGTTTGGAGTTTGCACATTGTCCTCGTCATCACGTGTATCTTCCAGTTTCCCTAATCATGTCCTCCCAATTCCCAGAGATGTGTGGGTTTGGTAGGTTAAATTGTCATAAATTTGTAAGTGGCTGGTAGAATCTGGGGAAGTAGATGAAAATATGGGAGAATAAAATGGCCCAAAGGGTCAGTTTGTACTGAATCTCTCTACCATGATGTCCCATTTAGGAGAGATCAAGTAGACCGAGACTAAATTCCCCAGAGTTTAGGAAAATTAGTGATCTCATTGAAATTTACTAAATTCTCACTGAGCCATACAGGATGGATTGCCCCAGCTGAGTCTGTGAGCAGAAAGGAATGTCATTTGGGCCCAAAATGAAGAGAGATTCCTACACAAGAGGTAGTGAATCATTGGATTTCTCTCCTCTTCAGAGTTGTATAGACACAGACCACATTTAGAACAAATGGATATATTTATGGATATTAAGAATAAGCAAGTGATATGGTAATGGTGCAGGAGGACGACTATGTGGTACACCAAAATCACCCATAATCTTAATGAAGGGAGGAGCAGACTTAAAGGTCAAAATAATCCAATCCAGCTGGTTTTCTGTATCATCACTGTGAACTTTCAGAGGTTAATATAGGTCTGCAAGTGCATAGAAAGGAGTTGACCATAGGCACAGGGGTGCAAGTGGCTGGAAAAAAGGAGTGCAGGAGTACATTTTTTATTTACGATGGGATAAGTAAAATGGAAGTCTGCAAGGAGCCGTGATTTAATTGATAGAAGAATATCGAGAAGATCATCCAAATAAGTTCATAAGTTCTAGGAGCAGAATTAGGCCAATCTGCCCATCAAGTCTATTCCACCATTCAATCATGGCTGATCTATCTTTCACTCTCAACCCCATTTCCTGCCTTCGCCCCATAACCCTTACCAATCAAAAAATTGTCAATCTCGGCCTTAAAAATATCAATTGACTTGGCTTCCACAGCCATCTGTGGCAATGAATTCCACAGATTCATCACTCTCTGACTAAAGAAATTCCTCATCTCCTTTCTAAAAATATGTCCTTTTAGTCTGAAGCTATTACGTCTGGCCCTACATTCTCCCACCAGTGGAAACATCCTCTCTACATCTACTCTATCCAGGCCCCCCCCTCATTATTACATGCTACTTTTTGCAAAAGCTTCCTGATTATTCGGAAGCAGGAAGTTTCAAAGACTTTCTCAGGACACAAATTGCTGATACATTTTGTTTAAATTTGGAAATTAGTGCATCCACTCGACAGAATAAACAGAAAACATGAGCAGCTGGTGGCTAGTGCAACAGGTTCAAATCAGAAAACTACTGTGCAGTTGAAAAAAGTAATCAAAGACAGTTAGTGAGTCTGAAGAAGGGTCTCGACCCAAAACGTCACCCATTCCTTCTCTCCAGAGATGCTGCCTGTCCCGCTGAGTTACACCAGCATTTTGTGTCCATCTTCCTACACGGCTAATGGAGTGTAAGCATTTATATCAAGGCATTTAATACTGTATTGAAAGAGGGGGAGATGTTTTGGAGCTGCAGCACTGACCACTAGCTGGAACCTAGGGTAAATAACTTCTGTGGGTCATGTGAAGGAGCCAGATCTTGCTGGAGAGGCCTCCACATCTGGAACTTCTGCAGCAACCAGACGCAGCCACACAAGAACCCAGTCATATAAAAGCTCAAATTATCATCAAATTAATTTTTTAAATGGTAACATCGGAATTAAATATGACTTGGTCCTGCTCCTTTGACCTACAATCTCCACAGAAGTCAGTAGTAATATGACAAAATCCTGGTCCAAGAGGCAATTCCCGGACATAAAGTTATTACTTCAGTTGTGCAGCTGGTGGAGCCGCTGCTTTACAGCACCAGAAACCCAGGTCTGGGTTCCTGACCTTAGAGTCATACAGTGTGGAAACAGGCCCTTCAGCCCAACTTGCCCACACCGGCCAACATGTCCCACCTGCCTGCGCTTGGTCCATTTCCCTCCAAACCTGTCCTATCCATGTAGCTGTCTAACGGTTTCTTAAACATTGCGATAGTCCCAGCCTCAACTACCTCCTCTGGCAGCTTGTTTCCATACACCCACCGCCCTTTGTGTGAAAAAGTTACCCCTCAGATTCCTATTAAATCTTTTCCCCTTCACCTTGAACCTATGTCCTCTGATCCTCAATTCCCCAACTGGGCAAGAGACTCTGTGCAGCTACCCGATCTATTCCTATCATGATTTTATACACCTTTATAAGATCACCCCTCATCCTCCTGCGCTCCAAGGAATAGAGACCCAGCCTACTCAATCTCTCCCTGTAGCTCACACCCTCTAGTCCTGGCAATGTAAATTCCCTCTAAACCCTTTCAAGCTTGAAAATATCTTTCCTATAACATGGTGCCCAGAACTGAACACAATATTCTAAATGCAATCTCACCAACGTCTTATACAACTGCAACATGACCTCCCAACTTCTATACTTAATACTCTGACTGATGAAGGCTAATGTGCCAAAAGCCTTTTTGACCACCTTATCTACCTGTGACTCGGCCTTCAAGGAACCATGCACCTGTACTCCTAGATTACTCTGCTCTACAACACTACCCAGAGGCCTACCATTTACTGTGTAGGTCCTGCCCTTGTTAGATGTCCCAAAATGCACCATTTCACACTTTTCTGTATTAAATTCCATTAATCATTCCTCTGCAATCTTTCACAACCATCTTCACTATCTGCAAAACCACTAACTTTTGTATCATCAGCAAACTTGCTAATCTTGCCCTATACGTCTTATCGAAATCATTGATGTAGATGACAAACAGTAACGGGCCCAACACTGAACACTAGTCAAAGGCCTCCAGTCCGAGAAGCAATTTCCATCATCATCCTCTGCCTTCTTCCATGAATCAATTTGCTATCCATTCAGTTATCTCTCCTTGGATCCCATGTGATCCAACCTTCCAGAGCAGCCCACCATGCGGAACCTTGTCACAACCTTCAGTGTTGTCTGTGTGGAATTGGCACATTCTCCCAGTGACCATGTGGGTTTTCTCCAGGTGCTCCGGTTTCCTCCCACACCCCAGAGATATGCGGGCTTGTAGGTTAATTGGCCTCTATAAATTGCCCGTAAAGTTTAAGGAATGGATACTGTTATATTCCGGACGGCAGAATGAATAACAACTTACACGCAGGTTGCCTGGATCACGAGGGAGATTTATTACCCAACATTCCCTGCTTATATTGAACACCAACTCATTAACATATACATGATATATATACATGATACATATACATATACATTAACATAACATATACATTACAAATACCAACGTGGATAACATAACTAGTGTGATGATCGGTGTGGACTGGGTGGGCTGAAGGGCCGATGCTGTATCTCTTAACTATACCAAACTTCAAAGGGGGAGGTTTTGTATTTTAGCCATTATCAGTTCATTGATGGAGCAAGAGAAAAACACACCAGAGCTTCACAATGGTGAGAGAATGGCACCATCATTATCCCATCAGATTGCCTCTATAGTGTAATGAATGCAATCCTTGACAAACCAACTTGGAGGAAGAGGATAAATGACAAGCAGCAGCGCCTGCGTGGAAATTTTAAGCTGCTGAAAATCCACAAACAAGAAAAGCCTCTTTGACATTTACGCCCGGCTCCTTTTTCAGTCTCTCAAGTGAGCCATTATTTAATATGACCCACCATCACGAGGCCTTAAAGATCAAGCAGTGAGCATAACATAGGAGCAGAATTAGGCCATTCAGCAAAAGAATCTGCTCCACCATTTGATCTATTATCCCTCTCAACCGCATTCTCCTGCCTTTGCCTCGTAACCTTTGATGCCCTTAGTAGTCAAGAACCTATCTATCTCTGCTTTAAACATAATCAATTGCATGGCCTCCAGTCATCTGTGGGAATTAATTACAGATTCACCACCCTCAGACTAAAGACATTCCTTATCTCCATTCTAACAGATCTAAAAAGCAAAAGCTGATACCAAGAATTGGGAACAAGGAATAACAGTGGTTTTGACTAGTTTTAAGAGCTACACTCCACTCTGGCTTTAGCCAATACTACTAGTAACAGATATTTACAAGTGATGTTAATTCAAAAAAAAGCTAATACGTAGATGAGTCCAATTCTTTCTTCCAAGTACATTAGTCAGGAAATGGTGTTAGGTAAACTGTTGGGACTAAAGGCAGATAAATCCCCAGGGTCTGATGGTCTGCATCCTAGAGTACTCAAGGAGGTGGCCCAAAATCGTGGATGCATTGGTGATCATTTTCCAATGTTCTCTTGACTAAGGATCAGTTCCTGTGGACTGGTGAGGAGCCAATGTAATTCCACTTTTTAAGAAAGGAGAGAAAACAGCGAATTATAGACCACATCGGTAGTGGGGAAGATGCTGGAGTCAATTATTAAAGATGTTATAGCAGTGCATTTGGATAGCAGTGATGGGATCGGTCAAAGTCAGCATGGATTTATGAAGGGAAGTCAAGCTTGACTAATCTTTTGGAATGTTTTGAGGATGTAACAAGTAGAATGGATAAGGGGGAGCCAGTGGATGTGGTGTGTCTGGACTTTCAATAAGCCTTTGACAAGGTCCCATACAAGAGATTAGTGTGCAAACTTAGAGCATAGGGTTTTGGGGGTTGGGTATTGACATGGATAGAGAACTGGTTGACAGACAGGAAGCAAAGAGTAGGAATTAACAGGTCCTTTTCAGTATAGCAGGCAGCGACTAGTGGGGTGCCGCAAGGCTCGGTGCTGGGACCCTAGTTGTTTACAATATATATTAACGATTTAGACGAATGTAACATCTCTACGTTTGTGGATGACACAAAACTGGGTTGGAGTGTGAGCTGCGAAGAGGATGCTATGAGGCTGCAGGGTGACTTGGATAGGTTGGGTAAAGTGGGCAGAAGCATTGGCAGATACAGTATAATGTTGATAAATGTGAGGTTATCCACTTTGGTGGCAAGAACAGGAAGACAAATCATCTGAATGGTGTCAGATTCAGAGAAGGGGAGGTGCAACAAGACCTGGGGTGTGCTTGTACATCAGTCACTAAAAGTAAGCATGCAAATACAGCAGGCAGTGAGTTTTAGGAGCAAGGTAGTCCCATTGCAGTTGTACAGGGCCCTGGTTAGACTGCACCTGGAGTATTATGTGCAATTTTGGTCTCCTAATTTGAGGAAGAACATTATTACTATTGAGGGAGTGTAGCATTTGTTCACCTGGTTAATCCCCGGGATGGCGGGACAGATGTATGATGAAAGAATGGGTCGACTGGGCTTGTATTCGCTGGAATTTAGAAGGATGAGAGGGGATCTTGTAGAAACATATAAAATTCTCAGAGGATTGGACAGGGTAGATGTAGGAAAAATGTTACCGATGTTGAGGGAGTCCAGAACCAGGGTTCACAGAATAAGAGGTCGGCCATTTAGGACTGAGATGAGAAAAAACTTCTTCACCCAGAGTTGTGAATCTGTGGAATTCTCTGCCACAGAAGGCAGTGGAGGCTAATTCACTGGATGTTTTCAATAACGGATATTGGGGAAAAAGCAAGAACGGCGAACTGATTTTAGATGGTAGACAAAAGTGCTGGAGAAACTCAGCGGGTGCAGCAGCATCTAGGAGCGAAGGAAATAGGCAACGTTTCGGCCCGAAACCAGAAGGGTTTCGGCCCGAAACGTTGCCTATTTCCTTCGCTCCTAGATGCTGCTGCACCCGCTGAGTTTCTCCAGCACTTTTGTCTACCTTCGATTTTCCAGCATCTGCAGTTCCTTCTTAAATACTGATTTTAGATGATTAGCCATGATCATATTGAATGGCGGTGCTGGCTCGAAGGGCGGAATGGCCTACTCCTGCACCTATTTTCTATGTTTCAAGTCTGATGAACAGTCCCGACCGGCAGTCAGTCACCCGTTCCTTCCCATCAGAGGTGCTACCTGTCCCGCTGAGATACTGCAGCATTTTGTTTCCATCTTCAAATGAAAACTTAATGTCCCTGCGGTGAGGAGTGCACTGCAGCTCACCTGAAATATTGCAGCTCCTGGGTGCTGGAGTGGGCAGCCGGGTCCAGCAGCGGCGACCATTCTTCTGCAGACATCTCTGTGATCTCCCGATGCAAGCGGAGCGCCCGGTCAACTCTCACTCACTCACTCACGTGACCGGAGCCGGCCGCCCCCCCCCCCACGTGATCATTCCTGGGCCCCCGTCCCACGTGACCGGCAGGGCCGCAGCCGCTCACGTGACCCCCTGCTCCGTTTCCCCGACAACCGGCCCGCCGCCCGACTGCCGCCTTCCCTTCACGCTGTGGATTCAGCATCGCTTTCCCGCACGGCGGCGGCCCTCCGCCTCTCCATCCCCGTCCGGTCCGCCGGCCTCACTGGAGCGGACACCATTTCTAATCGTGGCCGTGCCGTACGGCCGGCTGTGGCCCGCCTCCGCCTCAGCCTCCACACCGTGCCGGCATTTGCGCCACTAACCCACAGCGCCATCATCCTACTGGAGCATGCGCGAGGGGAAAGCAGCCTCCCGTCACGTTTGCTCTGCGGCGTTACGTCAGGCTCACGTACGTGCGACGGCGTTACGTCAGTAAAACGTGATTGTTCCGCCGTGCCAGCCTGAGCCCCGCAGGGCGCCGCCATGTTTGATACAGGCAAACACTTCTCTGCCCCCTTCTTCCTGCGGAGTGCTGTCGGGATAAACCTGCACATACATTATCGGATCTAGGGCATCCCAGCAAGTGTCCCAGCATCGTGCGTGTGTCAGGGCGTGGACCAGGCCGGAGCTCCCGCAGCACTGCAGGGCCTTTTGCAACTGCGCGTGCGTGGCCGGCGGCGGTGCGGCGCATGCGCGCGCCAGGCTGTGACGCCAGTTCCGGCCGTGGCAAACTTGGACTTGTCGCCGATCCCGCTCTGCGCCCGCAGCCAGCCAGCCCGCCCGCCGGCTCCGCGCCCACGGCAGCGATGCACACACCGCCCAGCGCCGGGTGAGCCTGCACTACACACACACACACAACCCCACCCCACCCCACCTGACCCGAGCCGAGCCGTGGAGAGTGCGGCGTGTTCAACTCCTCTCCACATTCCCACCCCGGTCAAGTGGGGCGTGTTGATCTCGGCCTTCCCTCAAGGGGAGGGGATGGGAGGGGGAGTGGCTGTAGGTGGGGAGATGTCTTTGGAAGAGGCTGAGGATGAGTTGTGAGGGGAGGAGGGTTTGAGTGGTTGAGTTTGGGGGGGGGGGGTGGAGTGATGGGGGGAAGGGGAGTGCATGGGGATGAGGAATGGAAGGGGGCGTTGGGACGGAGGGGTGATGGGGAGGAGAGAGTGAGTTTGAACGCCTGGGGGGTGAATAGTTGGGGAGGAGGGGAAGGTTGAGTAGCTGTACTGCTGCAGATATACTATGTGCCAGGGTTTCTACAGCCTTCTTGAGTGAAGAAATGTTTGTTCATGTTTTCCTAGGAAGGTTGGCTCTGCTTGACAGTTGCTCCTTTTGTTTTGATTGAAAGATAAAGCATGGAGACAGGCCCTTTGCCCACTGAGTCCACACTGACCATTGATCACTCATTTACACCAGTTCTATGTTATTTTCACTTTGCATCCACTGGCTACATACTAGGGGCAATTTTAGAGGCCAATTAACCTATACATCTGTTTGTTTTGGGATGTGGAAAGAAATTAGAGTATCTGGAGGAAATCCACCAGGGAGAATGTGTAAACTCTTACACAGACAGGGACCTGATGTCCAGATTGAACATGCTGTGAGGCAGCAGCTCTATCAGCACCATCGTGCTGTCTTTAGTTCTTGACACACTTGCTGCATCATCTTCATCTGTTGTGTCAACCCGTGGAAGAGGTTTTGTGCCTGACATTGTAATCTTCAGAGGATAAAGACAAAATGCTGGAGTAACTCAGCGGGACAGGCAGCATCTCTGGAGAGAAGGAATAGGTAACATTTTGGGATGAGACTCCATCGGAGGTTAGAGGTCTGAAATGTTTGGTTTTGCCCTGTACAAGTATCCTGTTTGTCATTCCCAATCCTAGCTCCATACCCGATTCATAGGTGGCACTGCTCATGGAGTTGCTACCTCACAGTGACAGAACCAATATTGGTCCTGACCTTGGGTGCTGTCAGTGCTGTGGTTGCACATGCTCCCTGTGATTGCGCGAGTATCCTCCGGGTCCATGGGTTTCCTCCGTCATCCCAACAACCTGCAGGTTGCTGGGTTAATTGGCCACTATAACTTGCTCCAGTTGTGTAGGTGCTTGACTGAATCTGGAGAGAGTTGGTGAAAATGAAGGGTGAACCAATAGATTAATATGAGATCATAGTAAGTGGGCGGTTGATGGACTAAATTCATCTGAAAGGCCTGGTTCTGAGATACTTTGGAGTTACAGCACGCAAACAGGCCCTTCAGCCCACCGAGTCTGCGCTGACCAATGATCACCCCGTACATTAGCACTATCCTACACACTAGGGACAATTTTACCCAAGCCAATTAACCAACTAACCTGTATGTCTTTGGAGTGGGGGGGGGGGGGGGGGGGAACCAGAGCACCAGAGAAAACCCACGCGGTCACAGGGAGAACGTACAAACTCTGTACTTCTTTGATTCTGGCTCATCTTGTGCGTGCCCAAAGCAGTTCCACCATTGCAAGTACGAGCTTTTTGTTGGGAGACCAGAGATGTGTACATTTTTCCAGCTGTTGCCTCATCCGGGCCCTATATAATTGCACCAAGCTTTTTTTTTCCCCTTGACCTTTGATTCTTTTGTAATAAAAAACGACATCTGATTTGCATTCCTAATTGTTTGCTGTATCCACACATGACTTCAGTGGATCATGTACAAGTACAACCAGTCTCTTCTGAACAACAGCTACAAATGGAGAACCATTTTTAACATACACAAATGTTTTTTCTTTCCACCAAAGTAATTGACTTCATATTATTTAATTTGCCATGTCCTCATCTATTCATCTTAGTAAAGTCAATCCCATCCACTCATATGTTGCTAGAATGGAGCGGCTGGGCTTGTATACACTGGAATTTAGAAGGATGAGAGGGGATCTTATTGAAACATATAAGGTTGTCAAGAGTTTGGACTCATACACTAGAGGCAGGAAACATGTTCCCGATGTTGGGGGAATCCAGAACCAGGGGCCACAGTTTAAGAATAAGGGGGAAGCCATTTAGAACGGAGATAAGGAAAAACTTTTTCACACAGATGGTTGTGAGTTTGTGGAATTCTCTGCCTCAGAAGGCGGTGGAGGCCGGTTCTCTGGATGCTTTCAAGAGAGAGTTAGATAGAGCTCTTAAAGATAACGGAGTCAGGGGATATGGGGAGAAGGCAGGAACGGGGTACTGATTGTGGATGATCAGCCATGATCATATTGAATGGCGGTGCTGGCTCGAAGGGCTGAATGGCCTACTCCTGCACCTATTGTCTATTGTCATCTATCCTTCAAGCCTCTCTGTATTCACCCAAAACGCCATTCAGCTTTGTCTCATCGAATTATTTGACATAGATTGTGAACAGTTACGTTTTCACGGTCCCTAAAATATGCCATTTATATCTATACTGTTTGGCGCCTGTTTGATCCTCAGTTATTGCTGGTATGTTTTCATCAGTCCCGTGCACTCTGTTTCATAATGTTTTATGCAGCATCTTATCAGAAACCTTCTAAATACACCCCATCAATTGTTTTCCCTATATCCAATCTGCTAGTCAAAGCCACAAAAAGAACAGGTGGTGGGTATACAGAACAAGCAGTCAGAGAGGTAGTTGTGTCAGGCACCATAACAGCATTTTAAAGATACGGATAGGATACGTTAAAAATGATATGGGCCAAACGTTGTCAAATCGGACTAGCTTGGATCGGGAATCTTGGTCGGCTTGAACAAATTGGGTCGATGGACCTGGTTCCATGCTATATGACTATAACAAGTTTGACTCTGCCCTTTCCTATTATTTTCAATACGCCCTGATATCACAGCCTTCCCAAGAGCAACTAAGAATAGGTAGCTAAAACTGACCTTGCCAGAGGCTAAAAGGGTCTCAACCCAAAATGTCACCCATCCCTTCTCTCCAGAGATGCTGCCTGTTCCGCTGAGTTCCCTCAGCATTTTGTGTCTTAGTAAATTAGTAAATTTTAGGATTTTCCCTCATGTTAAACTAACTGATTTGTTATTCCATGTCTTCTCCCTCTCCATCATTGGTGGGGAGTTTAATTTAGGGAGGGGAGTTTGTGTTTGGAGTGGATGGGATTGGCTTTACTAAGTTTGACGTTGGTGAGTTGGGATTGTGGATTTGCTGAGGGATTGTGAATGATCAGTATAAATATGGTTATGGTGGTAAGGTTGGCTACACTGCCAATGTGCTGTATGATTTTATTTCATGGTCATACAGCATGAAAACAGGCCCTGCAGCCCAACTTGTCCGTACTGACCAAGATGCCCCGTCTACACAATCCCACCTGTGCATTAGGCCCATGTCGCTTTAAACCTTTCCTATTCATGTATCTGTCCAAATGTCTTTTAAATGTTGTTATAGTACCTGCCTCAATTACCTCCCCTGGCAACTCATTCCATGTACCTCATTAATCCGGTTCCTATTAAATCTTTCCTCTCTCACCTCTGGTTCTTGATACTCCTGCTCTGGTTAAACAATTCTGTACATTCACTCTATCTATTCCCCTTGTGATTTTATACACCTCTATAAGATCCTTCCTCAGTCACCTAAGCTCCAAGAAATAAAGTCCCAGTCTGCCCAACATTTACTTCCAATTATTTGTAATGAATTTGCACTACTTAATCCAGTAGTGTTGAGTGATTTACCTGCCCATCATTTAAAACAAAATCATAACTTTTCCCATGGGAACCTTCCCCAAAGAGAAGCATAAGGCCGGACGTTGTGATTGCAATATATGAAAATGAAAGTTGCTACTCTCAGCACCATGAGCCATTATACCATATTATTCCAGGTAAACCAGGTCAATCCAGTTATTCCAGGTAAACCTATATGTAATAAGTGCGAGTGGCTGGTTTTCCTTCCTAAGTCCTCGGGTCAGTGACACAGTGTTAGACCTGCTGCCTCACAGCACCAGAGACCCAGGTTCGATCCTGACCACGGTTGCTGTCTGTATGGAGTTTGTACGTTCTCCCCGTGACCGCGTAAACCAGTTGGTCTGGTTTCCTCCCACACTCTAAAGACGTGCAAGGTTAATTGGCTTCTGTAAATTATCCCCAGTGTATAGGATTGAACTCGTGTATGGATGATCCTTGGTCGGCATGGACTTGGTGGGCCGTAGAGACCATTTCCACGCTGTATCTCTAAACTAAACTAATGCCCAAATTGTTATCATGTTTTACTATTGCAGTTGCATATGCTTAGCCTCGGTATCTAAGCATGGCACATTTGCTGGCTACTTTATTTTTGTTCCTACTGAGACACTTTTGCTACCAAAGTGAGATGTGGAGATGGAATGTCATTTTACTTTTGAAAGCAAACAAAGCTTGGATTATAGCAAAATTGGAAAACAATGTTTTTAGTAACGTGTTTGTAACTGGACAACCTTCTGCTTCAAATGTTCAAATGTATCACTTCACAATTAATCACAAAAAAACTGTGGTTCTTTACCCTTCAGATTGCAGAATATCACAAGGACAAATCGTGTTTATAGTGGCACGGCTCTAAGATAATTTATTCTGGAGATGGAAAATATATACGCTAATATTCAGGGCAGCACAGTGGTGCAGCGGTAGAACTGCTGCCTTACCGTGCCAGAGACCTGAATTTGATCCTGACTATATCTGTACGAAGTTTCTACGTTCACCCCGTGGGTTTTCTCCGGGTGCTCCGATTTCCTCGCACATTCCAAATACGTACAGGGTTGTAGGTCAATTGGCTTTGGTAAGTTGTAAAAACAAAATTGTCCTGAGAGTATGGGATACTGCTAGTGTACAGGGGGATCGCTGGTCGGCATAGACTCGATGGGCCAAAGGGCCTGTTTCCCCGCTGTATCTCTAAATTGTGATGTCTCCATGGCTGAGTGCACACCCAATTACTTAGAATATTTCTCCTTGATATATCAACAGTTTAGAGTTTTGTCAAAATTTGTAGATCTAGAATTGGGTTTTTGTTGTAAGCTCAGACATTGATTTAAGCTTGTAAATTTGGTTCTCTTGAGCAGATTGATCGAACCATGAATTAACATCAAACCTCAAGACCTGTGTTAAATAATAAGTCTATACAATTAAATCAATAGACAGTCTTTCTCTTGCCTGTGAATTGATAATCATATCATTATTCTGTGAGGATGCTCAGTTCCTGAGCCTCTGAAGGGGATCTGGTATAGAAGGGTCGACATGTCTCTAGATTGTTTGCAATGGAATTGCACTCTTCCCATTGTACTTTAATGCTGTGTGATAAGCATCTTTGGCAATGCTCATAATTCATTTACATTGTTACAACATTGGCATACTCAGTATATTTCAGATACCAGACAACACAAAATGATTGTGCCAGACCAATATATGAAAGAAATGCTCTGTAGTTGCATGGCATATACTTTTACAATTTCTTTTGATATAGTGCAAATAACGACCTCTATTGATTTTAGCTGGAGATGTGGGATTTAAATGTCTGTGTTTAGTTTAGAGATACAGCGGGGAAATTGGCCCACCAAGTCCACGCTGACCAGAGGTGCCCGTAAACTAGCACTATCGTACATACTAGAGCCAATTTACAATTTTACCAAAGCCAATTATTCAACAAACCTGTTGTTTAAGAAGGAACTACATCACTCTACACCTCCATCGCCCACCAGGATGGTCTCAAAGCCCTCTGGTTCTTCCTCGACCAGAGAAGCAACCTATACCCGGCCACTGACACCCTCCTCCGCCTAGCAGAGCTGGTCCTTACCCTCAATAACTTCTCGTTTGACTTCTCCCATTTCCTCCAAATACAAGGCGTAGCTATGGGCACACGCATGGGCCCCAGCTCCGCCTGCCTCTTTGTCGGGTACGTCGAACAATCCTTGTTCAATGCGTACCAGGGCCCCATCCCCGACCTCTACCTCCGCTACATCGACGACTGCTTTGGTGCCACCTCCTGCACCCACACACAACTGACTGACTTCATCCACTTCACCACCACTTCCATCCGGCACTCAAATACACCTGGACCATTTCCGACACTTCCCTACCATTCCTTGACCTCACTATCTCCATCGCAGGTGATAGACTTCTGACCGACATCCACTATAAACCTACTGACTCCCATGGCTATCTGGACGGAGGATTACTTGTTGTATGTGACGGCTGGTGGGGTGAAAGGTGAGGACTGGGGGGGCTCTGCCCTTGTTGCGAGTGGGGGGATGGGGAGAGAGAGCAGTGTTGCGGGGTATGGAAGAGACCCCGCAACACTGCTCTCTCTCCCCATCCCCCCACTCGCAACAAGGGCAGAGTCCCCCTAGTCCTCACCTTTCACCACACCAGCCGTCACATACAACAAGTAATCCTCCGTCAGTTTCGCCACCTCCAACGTGACCCCACCACTCGCCACATCTTCCCATCTCCCCCTATGTCTGCCTTCTGCAAAGACCGCTCCCTCCGTAACTCCCTTGTCAATTCTTCCCTTCCCTCCCGCACTACCCCCTCCCCGGGCACTTTCCCTTGCAACCGCAAGAGATGCAACACTTGTCCCTTCACCTCTCCCCTCGACTCCATTCAAGGCCCTAAGCAGTCGTTCCAGGTGCGACAGAGGTTCACCTGCATCTCCTCCAACCTCATCTATTGCATCCGCTGCTCTAGATGTCAGCTGATCTACATCGGTAAGACCAAGCGGAGGCTTGGCGATCGTTTCGCCGAACACCTCCGCTCGGTCTGCAATAACCAACCTGACCTCCCGGTGGCTCAGCACTTCAACTCCCCCTCCCATTCCGTATCCGACCTCTCTGTCCTGGGTCCCCTCCATGGCCAGAGCGAGCAACACCGGAAATTGGAGGAACAGCACCTCATATTCCACTTGGGGAGTCTGCATCCTGGGGGCATGAACATTGAATTCTCCCTATTCTGTTAGCCCTTGCTGTCTCCTCCCCTTCCTCAGCCCTCGGGCTGTCTCCTCCCATCCCTCAGCCCTCGGGCTCCTCCTCCGCCTTTTTCCTTTCTTCTCCCCACCCCCCATCAGTCTGAAGAAGGGTTTCGGCCCGAAACGTTGCCTATTTCCTTCGCTCCATAGATGCTGCTGCACCCGCTGAGTTTCTCCAGCATTTTTGTGTACATTCTACAAACCTGTACGTCTTTGAGGTTTAGGAGGAAACCAGAGTTCCTGGAGAAAACCCACGCAGGTCTCGGAGAGAACGTACTAACTCCGTACAAGCAGCACCCGTAGTCAGGATCGAACCCGGGGTTCTTGCGCCGTAGGCCAGCAACTCCTTAACTGTGCCACCGTGCTGCCCTTTGTGGTTTGGACAAAACTTCCTGTGGAGGTCACAGAAATCTTGGCTGGAGTGTTGAACTATGAAAACCCATAGTTCTCCACTCATGAAGCTGAATCTGAGAGTGGGGGGGGGAGGACTTGGACTGTATTTCAAGGTTTTGAAACACGCTGAAATATCAACCTACACCTGTTATTTCTCAGTTGCTTTCTGAACATCTGAATAATCCCAGCATATGCAATCATTCTTTTTAGATTTCTATCGTTTCTGATGTTTTGTTGATTGATTTACCATCCATTCATTGATACCGTGGTAGTCGTGCATTCTGTGGGGCTTTGTTGTTAAATAGGACCTTTGTATTTTTCAGCATTACAATGATCCCTCCTTTTTAAAGTTGGACTAGCTTTTCAGACTGGCTTTGCTGATGCAGCCTCTCTAGATAATGATGTTTGCATCCAGTACGTTTCAACTCTGTGGATTTTGAACTCGAGCCAATGTAGAATTTGATCCTTGCACCTTTTGATGTGTGCATGTTTGTCCTATGTTTGTCTTCAGATTAGTAATCTTAAACCAAGGTGCTGTAAAATTGTGGCACCATCGACCTGTCTGAATCTTCAATGAAGCCAAGATATGTACGCTACAATGTCAGTGGTTTGTTTGATGAACGTGAGCATCTTTGCTTTGTCCTTGGTCCGATCATCTTTGTTGCTTCGTGGTTCACCTCAATGAGGAGAGGGGAAAGAAGGATGTAATTTAGTTTAATTTAGTTTCACGTGTATGGAGGTACAGTGAAAAGCTTTTGTTGCCTGCTAACCAGTGAGCAGAAAGACTATACACGAAAAAACTGAAAAGTGTGGCGTGTAAAAGTATTCAGCACCCCTGAGTCAATACTTTGTAGAACCACCTTTCGCTGCAATTACAGCTGCAAGTCTTTTGGAGTATGTCTCTACCAGCTTTGCACATCTAGAGACTGAAATTTTTGCCCATTCTTCTTTGCAAAATAGCACAAGCTCAGTCAGATTGCAACTGCAAACCTACCAAGACATGGCCGTCCACCTAAACTGGCAGGCCGGGCAAGGAGAGCATTGATCAGAGAAGCAGCCAAGAGGCCCATGGTAACTCTGGAGGAGCTGCAGAGATCCACAGCTCAGGTGGGAGAATCTGTCCACAGGACAACTATTAGTCGTGCACTCCACAAATCGGGCCTTTATGGAAGAGTGGCAAGAAGAAAGCCATTGTTGAAAAAAAGCCATAAGAAGTCCCGTTTGCAGTTTGCCACAAGCCATGTGGGGGACACAGCAAACATGTGGAGGAAGGTGCTCTGGTCAGATGAGACCAAAATTGAAGTTTTTGGCCTAAATGCAAAACGCTATGTGTGGCGGAAAACTAACGCTGCACATCACCCTGAACACACCATCCCCACTGTGAAACATGGTGGTGGCAGCATCATGCTGTGGGGATGCTTTTCTTCAGCAGGGACAGGGAAGCTGGTCAGAGTTGATGGGAAGATGGATGGAGCCAAATACAGGGCAATCTTGGAAGAAAACATGTTAGAGTCTGCAAAAGACTTGAGACTGGGGCGGAGGTTCACCTTCCAGCAGGACAACGACCCTAAACATACAGCCAGAGCTACAATGGAATGGTTTAGATCAAAGCATATTCATGTGTTAGAATGGCCCAGTCAAAGTCCAGACCTAAATCCAATTGAGAATCTCTGGCAAGACTTGAAAATTGCTGTTCACAGACGCTCTCCATCCAATCTGACTGAGCTTGAGCTATTTTGCAAAGAAGAATGGGCAAAAATTTCAGTCTCTAGATGTGTAAAGCTGGTAGAGACATACCCCAAAAGACTTGCAGCTGTAATTGCAGCGAAAGGTGGTTCTAGAAAGTATTGACTCAGGGGGGCTGAATACTTTTGCACGCCACACTTTTCAGTTTTTTATTTGTAAAAGAATTTGAAAACCATGTATAATTTTCCTTCCACTTCACAATTGTGTTGGTCTATCACATAAAATCCCAATAAAATACATTTACGTTTGTGGTTGTAATGTGACAAAATGTGGAAAAGTTCAAGGGGTATGAATACTTTTGCAAGCCACTGTATGTCCTCTGGTACTTGGTTCCCCGACCCTGGTAAAATACTCTGTGCATTCACCTTATCTATTCCCCTCATGATTCTGATTACAGAGGATATATAAAGGGGCTTCAAGAAGATATGAACAATCTGAGCTGAGTTGCATTCAGCTTTGTGAATGTTTAGTGCTACAGTCAACCAGCAAGTCAGGAGTATTCCATCTCAGTATTGACTCGCCTTGTGGATGATGTTAAAGCTTGTGGTAACGCTCTGGGCAGTCGGGATGAACCACTAGCTAGAGGTTATCTGGTCTATGATATGAACTTGTAGCTACAGTGTTTATGTAACTAGACTGGTAACGTTTCCATTCACTGCGTACACTGCTTTGATGATGGATGGTTTGGCAATTTAGTGCCATTGATTCTCAAGGATAAGTGGTTGCTGACATTTGTTGTGCTAATGGTACTTGCAGCTTGCCTGAATGTCAATGTGGTCGCACTGCACTGAGGCATGGATTGCTTCATTTTCATTGCAGAGCTGATGGTGTTGCTTTCCAACAGGAAGATGTATCTTCTGCAGAGCAGCAAAGTTCTGTCGGAAAAGCTTAATGCTGTTAAAGCTACAGTCTGAGGAGTGGAGGTGTACACTCCCCTGATTGTGCTCTGCTGTGAAACCCATTTCTGCGTTACAACAAGAAGCTAGGTGGAAACTCTTGCTGACCTTGGACACCTGCATAAAGTTCCACAGCGTCGTTTTTTCATTTGGAGACAGAAAAAGAACACCCATTAGGTTACTGTAATCATGTATGAACGTGTAGAAGTGATCAATGACTTGATTCATTATTGATGAGCTCCTTACTGGAGTCACCAGGGACCCTGTGAATGCAAGCCAATTAAAGGAAGCTGGAGCAGACAAAATGTTGTAGGAAGGAGCTGCAGATGCTGGCTTAAACCGAAGATAGACACAAAAATGCTGGAGTAATTCAGCGGGACAGGCAGCATCTCTGGATAGGAATGGGTGACATTTCGGGTGACCAAAAACGTCACCCATCCCTTCTATCCAGAGCTGCTGCCCGTCCCGCTGAGTTACTCCAGCATTTTGTGTCTATCTACTATTAAAGGAAGCTGGAGTTTGCAGTTCTCCCCCCCCCCTCTCCTTCAGTGTTGCTTTGCAGAAGGAGTTCATGGTTGCTCTCTATTTTTTAGTTTATTGACGGAAGTCTCCGCAAAAATGGCTTTAAATATATGGGCGTGTCAATTAACTGCAAATCTACTGTGCACAACAAACTGATTATCACAATTCTGAAAATATTTAGATGTTTGTTCCACTACAGTTGAATAGAAACCAAAAGATAGATCAGTTGCTCCAGAGAGTTTGGTATTTTAATGACAGAATTAAATTTTAAGAGAAAACTGCACATCCAGGCGTCTTATTTTCATTCAATGATTCAACAATTCACGGTATGTAACAAAGTGGTTATATCCTAGAATTATGACAGCATTTCACATTGTTTAAGAGAATCATTGGGGTGCAGAGATTAGCTAATTTTTTCTCTTAAATTTTATAAAGCCTGACTGAGTACAGATTAAAGTTTGAAGTAGCGGTTGAAGCAGCTGCTCTTTAGTTGGTGAAGCACAAGCTTGTAATTTGAGTCATACAGCACGGAAACAGGCCCTTCGGCCCATCTTGCCCATGCCGACCAAGATGCCCCATCTACTCTCATCCTACCTGTCCCGCTAGGCCCATGTCTCTAAACGTTTCCTCGATAATTTTCCTATCCTAAGGTTAATCGTGAATAACTTTTACAAAGCAATGTAAATAAGATTGAAACTTCAGTTGTTTTGAAGCACTCATTGATGGATGAATAAAATATTTAATTGGCAGAATATCTCGCCCGCTGTGAAAATTGCAAGGCAACTTGCAGCGCAATACAATGTTTGAGCTAATATATTAAACTGCTCACCTTGCATCAATTAGTTCCAGGTTTAATGTGTTCTTTTTCCCCTCCCCCACAGGTATATTGTCACATGGCCATATGGAGAGAAAGGACTTTAATACATGGCTTGAATCTCTCTCCGGCGCTTTTATCACACTGACAGATTCCCAGAAGAATGAGTCTTTGGACCACCTGATCAGCTTGAGTGGGGCCGTCCAGCTGAGACACCTCTCCAATAATCTAGAGACGCTTCTGAAAAGAGACTTCCTCAAACTCCTTCCACTGGAGCTTAGTTTTTATCTGTTGAAGTGGCTTGATCCTCCAACCCTACTCAATTGCTGCCTGGTCTGTAAGCAGTGGAATAAAGTGATAAGCGTCTGTACTGAAGTGTGGCAGGAAGCCTGTCGGAGCTTAGGGTGGCAGATCGATGATACCATTGAAGACACGCTACACTGGAAGAAGATCTACCTGAAGGCGGTGAGGAGGATCAAGCAATTACAGGACAAAGAAGCTTTTGAGACGTCCTCCTTAATTGGCCACAGTGCCAGAGTGTACGCTCTCTATTATAAAGATGGACTGTTGTGTACAGGTCAGTATCACAGATCAGCGTTCCAAGAAAGCCAGGGAGAAAATGCATGCAGCGTACTTTACAAAATGTTTGCTGAAATAGCAGCCACAAAATCAAGGACTAAATCATGCAAAAGACTTGAGAGTCAAAAATGGTGCTTCTTGTGCTTCAGTTTTGCTATTGATTGACTTCTGCCAGATATTTCCCAGGATGGAAATACCAAATATGAGAGGGCATCACTTTAAGGTGAAAGGGGCAGAGTTTAAAGGAGATGTGCAGGGTAAATCTTTTACCCAGAGGATGGTGAGTGCTGGAACACACTGGTGGTTGGGGCAGATACCATAGTGCTTTTCGATAGGCAAAGTGGCGCAGCAGTAGGGTTGCTGCCTTACAGCGCCAAAGACCCAGGTTCAATCCTGACTATGGGAGCTGCCTGTACGGAGTTTGTACGTTCTCCATGTGCCCGCATAGGTTTTCTCCAGGAGCTACAGTTTCCTCACACACTCCAAAGACGTACTGGTTTATAAGTTAATTAGCATAGGTAATTAGTAAATTGTCCCTAGTGAGGATAGTGCCCGTGTATGGGGTGATCACTGGTTGGCACGGGCTCTGTGAGCGGAAAGGCCTGTTTCCGCGTTGTATCTCAAGTCTTATAGATATGCAGGGAACAGTGTGATTTGGATTATACCCGGGCAGATAAGAGTAGGTCGTGGCATCATGTTCGGCACAGATCTTGTGGGCCAAGGGACTTGTTTTGTGTTATACTTTTCCGTGTTCAATGTATTACCTGCCACAACCAAATGCAAAGACTGAGTGCTGCATTTCTCTCTCCATCTGTAACAATGCTGGTTTATGGTTGGTGGGAAGTAGGCGAGTAATCTACTTTGGAATTTGTTTCTTTCCTCCCTTCCACCAAGTGAAGTCAACATAGTTGTGCTTAGTGGCGACCTGGCTGAATATTCAAATGACAGTCACATTAGCATTCACCCAAAGCTTTAAGATGTGTTACTGGTGATTTCTGGTTGAAATTGCTATAGTTGTACCGTGCTTAATTTTCACTTGTGCTGCCCAGAGGTCCTCTACTCACAGAAGAGAGAATTGTACAGCATGGGTACCGGCCATCTGGCCCAACGTGTTTGTACCAAACGTGTTGCCAATTTAACCAATCCTATGTGCCTGTATGTGGCCTTTATCTGTATTTTCTGCCTGCTCATGTGTCCGTATAATGCCTCTTAAACGTTGCTATCCTATCTGTTGCCATCTCCCCAGACAGTATTCCAGGCACCTCCCACTGTGTTTAAAACAAAACTTGCCTTGCATACCTTTAAACATTTCCCTCCTCTCGTATCAAATCTAGGTTTTTGAGATTTCCACCCTGGGGAAAAGGACACTGACTATCTATCTCATGTATTTGCATGTATTAGGTGGGGTCAAGGAAAGAACGTTCAAGTCGCGGCCCTGTTTTCATCAATCGTTCCACCACCACGCAAGAAGCGCAAGACAGACACCATTGTATACAGATGCCGAGAAGTGTGTTCAGCTCTGGCTGAACAACTTCTAATCTTGTGTGTGGACTCGATAAGAAGAAGATGTATCGGGTTAGCCCTCGGCCTCCAATGCTCAAGAGAAAGCATTCAAAGTTTGGCCGACCTCTGTTTATAGCTGATATCCTTCAGCTTTGGCACCATTCTTGTGAACTTCTTCTATACATTTTCCAAAGCCTCCACATCTTTCCTACAGTGTGACAGAAACGCACACAATACTCCAAATGTAACCAAACCAAATGCTGGAGTAACTCAGCAGGTCAGGCAGCATCTCTGGAGAAAGTTTTATACAATTGCAATATGACAATTGCAATTGCAAGCGTGCCGCACATCCACTTGATCACTCTATCCACTTGCATTGCCACTTTAAGGGAACTTTACTTTTAGTTTCCTTTTTTGTCACGTGTACCGAGGTACAGTGAAAACCTTTTGTTAACCAGTTAGCGGAAAGACAATACATGATCACAGTCAAGCCATGCACAGTGTACAGTTGCTGTCGGAGTAGAGATTTAAAAGAGTGGAGCGATCCACTTCTGTGACCAGCACGCAAGGAGTGGCCTGGGTTGGGTGCCATCTTGACCAACCTATGAACTTTTGTACCGTGAGAATTCCTCTTTATTCCAATGCACTTAAAGGTCCTGCAATTCAATAGACAATAGACAATAGGTGCAGGAGTAGGCCATTTGGCCCTTCGAGCCAGCACCGCCATTCAATGTGATCATGGATGATCATCCCCAATCAGTACCCCGTTCCTGCCTTCTCCCCATATCCCCTGACCGCTATTTTTAAGAGCCCTATCTAGCTCTCTCTTGAAAGCAACTAGAGAACCTGCCTCCACCACCCTCCGAGGCAGAGAATTCCACAGACTCGCCACTCTCTGTGAGAAAAAGTGTTTCCTCGTCTCCGTTCTAAATGGCTTACTCCTTATTCTTAAACTGTGGTCCCTGGTTTTGGACTCCCCCAACATTGGGAACATTCTTCCTGCCTCTAGTGTGTCCAAGCCCTTAACAATCTTATATGTTTAAATGTTTCAATGAGATCCGCTTTGAGACTCACTCTATACTTTCCTCTTGTATTTGAAATCCTAAAATGCAACACCTCATACGTGTCCAGATTGGACTTCATTTCTCTGCCCACATTATTAACTGTTCCGTATCCTGATGTATAGTTTGATAACCTTCCTCACCATCCGCAACTCCACCAATTTACATGTCAACTGCAAACTTGCTAACAAGACCACCTGCATTTTCAACAAAATCATAAATATATATTACCAACAAGAGATTCCAACACTGATTCTTTTAGAATGCCATTGGGCACACTCCTTAAGTCAGCAAAACACTCCTCTACCCATGCCGTCTAATTCTATAACCATGCCAATTTTGAATCGACTTACCAACTCGCTGTTGATCCTGTGTGACTTAATCCTCTGAACCAGCCTATCATAAAGGGATCTTATCAAATACTTTACCTAAGTCTATGTAGAAAACATTCAGTGTCCTATCCTCATCAATAACCTTTGTCACTTCCTCACAAAACATGAGCGTATTTCAGAGTCAGGACCTCCTCTGCTCAAAGCCGTACTAACTATCCATAATAAGCGTAGGAAGGAACTGCAGACACTGGTTTACACCGCGTAGAGTTGGAAGGAATAGTGATGTTTCGGGTCTGGAGAAGGGTCTCGACCCGAAACGTTACCCATTCTTTTTCTCCAGAGACCTGCTGCATTTTTGTGTCTATCCATAAGTCCCTGCTTTGCCAAGTGCTCGTAAATCCTGTCCCTAAGAATCTTCAGTAATTTCCCTACTGATGATTTAGGGATCTGGATTCAGTCTCTTTAGAGAGAGCTGTTCCATGTGTAAAACATCCAGGAGGAGTTTACTGGCTCATGTAATGTTAGGCTGCAGGCATAGTTTGGTACAATTGCGCACATACTCGGACCTGTTACATCAGAAAGATCAAGCTGTATATTATGTCAATTGGAATTAGTAAGCAATCCATGATTAAATTGTATCTTAAAGGCCCTGTCCCACTTACGTGTCCTTGGCACGCAAATCACGCGACCTCGTCGTTGCGTTGAGGTGCACGGGCATCGTGTGGCCGCACGGGGCCGGTCCCACTGAGAAGCGCGGAGGGGTATGGAGTTGTGCGCGGTATCGCGCGGCGCTCCGAAATTTTGTAGCGAACTAAATCTTCGCGCGCCACCGGCCTGTCGCGGAACTGACGGCCAAAAAAGGGACAGGCCCAAGACGCTGGCGCGACGCAACGTCTCACCTCCAACAGCAGCAGAAGCAGGCAAACGATCGCCGAGCTTGGCCTGGGGCTCACGGCCGTTGCGGTCCGGATCCGCCCCCACTTCTACTCCCAGAGCATGGCCATGAAAATTGAAGATAGGCTGAAGAAGGGTCTCGACCCGAAACGTCACCCATTCCTTCTCTCCAGAGATGCTGCCAGTCCCGCTGAGTTACTCCTGCATTTTGTGTCCATCTTCAAATGACGGACGCATGTAGTCGCGCGCGACCTTCGCAGGACCGTCGCGCCTCAACGCGACGATGAGGTCGCGTAATTAGCGTGCCAAGGACACGTAAGTTTGACAGGGGCTTAATTTACTGCATCTCAATGTCACAGTATTGTTCGCAGTGCGAAAAAGATGAGCTATTTTTCTTTTTAAAACCGCAGGGTCTGACGATCTCTCTGCCAAACTCTGGGACGTTTGTACTGGTCAGTGTATTTATGGGATCCAGACGCACACTTGTGCTGCACTAAAGTTCGACGAACAGAAGCTGGTTACAGGATCGTTTGACAACACAATAGCCTGTTGGGACTGGAGCTCAGGAGCAAAAACCCACAACTTCCGAGGCCATACAGGGGCAGGTAGTAATCGGCAAATATACCTTTGTGGATAATCTTATTAACAATCCCGCTGTGTGCTGTTATTAGAGGAAGTTTGCAGTGAAATTGTAAATTGCTGTAAAATCTGAACGTTTGCCTCTACCCCCAGCGTAATGTTTTATGTAACATGGCTTAAAATAGAGCTTAACATTGGTGAGGCACAGTGGCGCTGCATTATAGTTGCTGCCTTACAGCGCCAGAGATCCGGGATCAATCCTGACAACGAGTGTTCTCTGCACGGAGTTTGCACGTTCTCCCGGTGACCGTGTGGGGTTTTTCCGGGTGCTCCGGTTTCCTTCCACAATCCAAAGATGTGCAGGTTTGTAGGTTAATTGGCTTCTGTAAATTGTCCCGAGTGCGTGGGATAGAATCAGTGTCCGCATCCGGGTGATTGCTGATCGGCACGGACTCCTGTTTCCTCGCTGTGTCTCAAAAATGAAATCAACTTTAAGTAGAGCCAATATTCCTGTAATTAATGAAACCCCCAAATGTTCTTTTGCTACATCGTGGTATAGGTTTTTATATTTTCTTTGTGGTGATAATGATTACATGAATCTGGTCATGCAACTTCTGTTTGAAGTCCACAAAAGACTATCTGGCAAGCTTTAGTGTTAAACTCTTATTGTAGAGTATAATTGAGCTCATCCATTAATTCATGGGTTATCCTGTGTTAAGTGGTTGCACAAAGTTTCGTTTTCACCATTTAGACTTTGTAATAGTCAGAGTCAAACAGCGTGGAAACAGGCCCTTCGGCCCAACTTGCCCACACCGGCCAGCATGTCTCAGTTACACGAGTCCCACCTGCCTGCGTTTGGCCCATTTCCCTCCAATCCTGTCCTATCCATGCACCTGTCTAACTGTTTCTTAAACATTGGGTAGTCCCTGTCTCATTACCTTACTATTACTATACAATTAAGAAACAGATTAAGAACTGTATTATGGGTCCTCAGGCCCATAATACAGTGCTCTCCAGAATGTTTGGGACAAAGACCCATCATTTATTTATTTGCTTCTGGGCTCCACAATTTGAGATTTGTAATAGAAAAAAATCACATGTGGTTAAAGTGCACATTGTCAGATTTTAATAAAGGCTATTTTTTTACATTTTGGTTTCACCATGTAGAAATTACAACAGCGTTTATACATAGTCCCCCCATTTCAGGGCACCATAATGTTTATGACACAGCAATGTCATGTAAATGAGAGTAGTTATGTGTGAACATTTGTTTGTTTAAAGCAGATAGCAACAAAAACTGTTGAAGGTAGACCATGGCAATCTTTAATTGATTCGTCCGACGGGAGTGGCAAAAGATCTACAATGAGCACAAACGTTGCTCAGTGCTTCTCGGGCTCCCACTCACAGAACAAAGGACAGTTAGCACAATTATACATTTTTCTTATCAGTAAAACACTCACACCAAGTCTGAATATGGCATGACTGAAAGATTATGCAGCCTTTCAGAAGATAGGAAGTCTGGGTCCAAATCAAGCTCATCCAATAACAAGTTATTACTTATCTCTGGAGCGTCAGCTATTTTTGTCAATCTTGGCTTCTTTATGGCCTTGAAGAAGCACATGTTATTACTGCAGGCAGCCATCTTAATGTCTTTATTGAAAAGACAACCTGTCCTCTATATTGTGTTCTATATAATTTACAATGTCATTCAGACTTGGCACCGAGCCATTCTTTTGTTCTACTAGTCCATGATTTTGTAGAAGAGCGACTCCATTTTAGATTTGACTATTAGATTTGACTATTAGCTCTTTCATTCCCTCCTTTTTATCAAACGTGATAACATTCACAGTCCTCGGTAGGTACACACAATGGTCGCAAGTATTAGAGCAATGATTGGCAGAATGATAGAGCCATAATATATCACAGTACCCCAAAGTCCATCAAACCAATGGTATGGCAACCAGTTCTCACTCTTCATTGACAACCATCCTGATGAAGCTTGTGTAGGGTCAATGGATCAGGTGCCACCTGTAGGCGATGTAATCCTTTCAGCCGATATTGGAGTTGTGCCATAAAGTTTGCACCTGTCCAAGGTGTTGCCAGTCTCTTTGTAGATCGTTGCACAGGTGAGGTGCTCCCCCCTTCTCGTCCTGTGGTGGGGTTCATCACCTTGATCTTTGCGCTAGCGTATCTGTGGGTTTGGACAGCTTCTCCTCCCAGTAGGTTTTGGTGGCCTGCTTCCACATCACCACGTAGAAGCGGCTGCTGGACTGGAAGCCGAAGACAAAGCCAGCGTAGATTGCAGTCTGTGTTGATGTTGAAGGTGCACCTGAAGTTGATGGCGTTAAACTCCTCAAATCCGTCAGCAAGGCCAGGGTCAGAGTTGGCGATCTGCAGTAATTCCCTGCCCTTGTTGCGCACTACCCAGTTAGGAACGATCTGCATCGTCCCCTTTGGAACTTCCTCAGGTCAGTCTCACTGATGGCACTGTTCTCGGGGCACATGTCATAGATATCTGAGATGTTGTTGTCAAAGTCCTCCTTGCAGTTGGCTCCTCTGCTGTCACCATCGGCATTGATCTGGTCAGGGTTGGGAATAAAACAGCAATTGTCCATCTCATCAGAAACACCATAATTGCCATCCTCATCAATGTCCTGATTGTCATCACACTGATTACCCACCAGGTTTGAGTCATTGTCTTCCTGGATAGGGTTATGCATAATCTCTTTCATGAGGTCCATCTGTTTCAAAATGTTCAGCTTCTCCCTCTCTAGACCCTTGGTCATACGATAGAGCTCAAAATGCTTCAAGATCAAATGTGGTTTGTCTTTCCGAAGTTGTGACCAAAAGCTTTGCACTTCCTCCTGATCTGTAAAGATGTTCTTTCTTTTGTATGGATCAGCTTTACATGGCGCTGCTGGTAGTGATCAATCAGAAACATCTTGTTACCTCCTGGGTGGGGGCAGGGTCTTTCACGCACCTCTTCATGCTGCTCTTTTATATGTTTCTTAAGTTCGTCAACTCCTCTAAACAGCACAGCAACCCTTATACTGACCGATACATGGTGGGGAAATCTTCCCTTTCCAAGTTTGACTTTGGTTTCCGGCCACGTTTTTGTCCAGATTGTTTCTTCACATCCTAAATTTTGCACTTCTTAACTGGTAATTTACTCTTCTTCTTCTTCCTATATGATTGAAAAGACTCATCTGAAGAGCCATTCTTAACTTTTATTTCTCTGTCATCTTCACTTGATAAATACCTTTCAGAAAGATCACTGGACTCCAATCCATCCACAACATAATTTCTTATAGAACAAGTTGCTTCATTGCAGTTAACTGCTTTTTTCACATTTAATGGTTGAATTGCATCTTGTACCTGAACCTTTTCCCAAGAGCACTCTGTGTATTCAGGATCTGAGCACAAGAACATATCCTTATTCAATGGGGATTCCCAGTTGTCCACATCCACTGACCGCGAAGTGGCTCCACTGTATGTACGGCTGAAAGTCTGCTAACACTGGGACAGGTTGATGCTTCGCAACATTATCACCCTCACCATTTTCAGTCACTGTTCCATTCCGAGGTGAAAAGGTTATTGAACCATCCAGAACTTCCTCCATTGAGTCGTTATTTCTACTGGATGAGCATTGTCCCTCATTCAAAACAACGCTGCGACTTGAATGCATGTCCAGGATGTAACTGTGGCCCTCTGTTATCACAGTTCTGAACAGTCCTTCCAATTGCTAGTATTCTGCCTGATGCACCTCTACCCCATTGCAGACATTGGACTTTGTCTCTGGAACTGGTGTGCTATAATGCTCAGAACGATATTCTCCACACTAACCTTTCCTTTGCTCTACCTATTTTAGGTGAGCCTGAATTGATTACATTTATTCATGTTAATCCTTTGTGTCTTGCTGACATTGAAAAAGGGTGCAAGATTCTTTAGACTCATCATTTAGCTGTTGAATAACTATTAACTGGGTTCCTGCTTAATTAATGTTTCCAAACTTAGCTGACTTGATTCAATTTCAATAGGTTTGTTTTTATCTGTATTCTGCGTCAAGGGATGAACCATGGACATATGAACATTCAAATTGTGAGCCTTCTCAAACCGCTTCTCACGTTGGTCACAAGCAAATTCAAGTTCAGCTTCTGCCTTGTGCTTGGTCATATGGTATTTCAAGGATGCTCTTTGCCTGCACTGGAAACCACAAACTTCACACTGCAGCGGTTTTGTTCCAGTATGGCGCATTTGTTGAACTGACAGTTGTTTCCGCTGTTTGAAAATCTGTCCACATTCATCACAAATGTAGTTTATTTTCACAAATCGAGTCGTTCTTTCTCCCATGTTGTCCATCAGCGTGTGAAACCAGCATTCTTCTTCCTTCTCCATCAATGCCAACTGGCTGTCTGATCCATCCCAACTCCTCACTTTGATCCCGGCTGGGATTTACCTCAATCTAGTTCTGTAACTGAGTTGCACTCCAAAATCAAGGCTTTTCAACTCCACAACCTGATTGTTCTGCTTCAGCTGCTGTGTGATGGAAAAGCGATGGTCATTTTCAGACTGGGCATTGTTGAGCACATTTCTCATCTGTTTCAACTCGGTCTGTAGCTCCAAGATAAGCTGCCACCTTATTTTGGTTACTTCAAGAACCTGTGGTAATGGATCCCTCTAAGTCAGTGTTATAAACGTAAGGACAGTTGTCAGCCTTATTCAGGATGTCTTGGTGCAGGGGTTGTTGTTTCCCCAAATCCAGCCCATCTGGGCCAACCTCAGGATAAAAGTAGGGTCAATAGCCCCATTGTCCTTTCTTGGTTCTCCTCCATTTATAGTCAATCGTATCAGATGTCTTCAACGGTAGTAATCTTCAATCTTCACAGCAGTTGGTGTAGTAGTAGCACCTGGCACAGTCCCCTCCAACATAGTCCCAATTTTGTCCGATCCCAGTAGTATGGACTGTGTCTGTGTCTGTGTTCAACTGGCAGTGGCGTCTGCGTTTTCAACCCCTGTGAATGCAAGACTGACAAGGTTGTGCTTAATTGCTGTGTGTATGTAATTAATTCATTGCTGAGGGCCTGTAGGTCATAACTAACTTCCACACTTTTTAGTGTCCCATTCATTCCCTCCACTAATCCAGAATTCTACGGGTGGTGGGGGATGTGAGATCACTCTTTATCTTCCTATCAGGCTGACCCTTTAAAAATAGATCATTATATATTTTTTTAAATTTAAAAATATTCCCAATTGTTCCAATCTATCTCCCCAAATTTACAATTTCAAATTAACAGATTTTGTTCTGAGATAAAGGCATCTCCAATCTCATCTAACACATCTACCCGTATGCCACGTGGCCATCATGGCATTCAGATCTCTGTTTGAATCAATTCAAAAGGTAAGAAATAGAGAAAAAAAAACTTAAAGTTAAGAGAAAAAGAATAAACAATTAATTTTCATATATTGCAAGCTCATTCAATGACATCCTATTTCATTTGATATGGACCATTTCATCAAAAGAGGTATATATATATATATAAATATAGCCTGTTACTTGATGTCAAATATCCCGATAGGCTTTGGGAGAAATTTAAAAAACAGAAAAATTCTGAACACAGGAAAATGAACCTGCTAGTATCTTGGTGGCATAGCCTTGAAAAGAACACTGAGCTTCTCTAGTCAGATAAGAGACAAAACTTGGATGAGTGACTACTCGAAAGAACAAGGAGATCTGAGTAATCAGATAAGAGCCAGAACTTGGATGAGTGACAACTTGAAAGAACTTTTTAAAATACCTTTTTAGAGAGCTTTTGGTTTTAACAAATACTAACCTTCGAACATTGAAAGAACACTAATACAAATAAAAAACAGGCAAAATATACATCAATTACACAAATTTATCCGGGAAGAGTTAGCCAAAGTGGTGCAGCCCCCTCGTTTCCCAAAAAATTGTGCAAAACATTAGAGACGTCTCTCTGTATTAATTTTATATTCCCCTCCCTTATCTGACAAAAGCAGTTCTGTTTAAACGAAGCCGTTCTGTTTCTTTGGGAACCAATTTGCAGAATTATCAAGCTAAGAAATTCCCCAGGCAGATTTTGTGAAGTAGGACTGGGAGGTTTGCAAAAGTCGTCTTCTGTTGGAGTGAGAATTTAAAATGAAATGTAATGTAATGGTGGGCGTGCTGATGTTCAAAATGAGAGTGGCCTGAGCTGTGATTGTACAGTGTTACAGATTGTGATTGGCCACCTCCCCCTTCTTCTATAGACAGTGTCACCATTGCCAGACGTAGGGTCTCGAGAGGACCTCGAGAAGACTTACTGGTACCGGGTTTGTTCTCCAAACTCTTATCAGCGCTTTCTTTCTCTGCCTTAGCCATTATCTCCTATTCCTCTGCCCACTAGCATTCCATCTGAAGTACTTTCCATTCTTTTAATAGTTCTGTCTTTATTCCACAATTCAATTCCTCTTTTACAAGCATAATTCATCCAACCACTTCCACCCACTTTTCTCTCTCTCCCTCTTCCCCTCCCCCGGGGCAGGTTGTGAACTGCAGCTGGTCCCGGGGACACGAGGGATCTGGGAACTGAAGCCAGTCCCAGGGACGTGAGGAATCTGGGAACTGCAGCCAGTCAAAATGTAGCAGCTTAAATCGGAGGTGCGTCTTTAACGCAGGTGCGTCTTCATTGCCGGGAAATACGGTACTTCTTGGCAAACTGTAACCTGGCCATCCTATTTTTGTGGCTAACCAGTGGTTTGCATCTTGCAGTGTAGCCTCTGTATTTCTGTTCATGATGTCTTCTGCGGACAGTGGTTATTGACAAATCCACACTTGACTCCTGAAGAGTGTTTCTGAGCTGTCAGACAGGTGTTTGGATTTTTTTCTTTATTATAGAGAGAATTCCTCTGTCATCAGCTGTAGAGGTCTTCCTTGGCCTGCCAGCCCCTTTGCGATTAGTAAGCTCACCAGTTGCTCTCTTTTGTTTTTAATGATGTTCCAAACAGTTGATTTTGGTAAGCTTAAGGTTTGGCCAATGTCTCTAACAGTTTTATTCTTGTTTCTCAGTCTCACAATGGCTTCCTTGGCTTTCATTGGCACAGCTTTGGTCCTCATGTTGATAGCAATAAAAGTTTCCAAAGGTGATGGAAAGACTGGAGGAAAGACTAGGTGCTGAGAGCTCTCTTATACCTGCATTAAGGAGGCAATTGAACACACCTGAGCAATTACAAACACCTGTGAATCCATGTGTCCGAAACATTATGGTGCCCTGAAATGGGGGGACTATGTATAAACACAGCTGTAATTTCTACATGGTGAAACCAAAATGTATAAAAATGGCCTTTAATAAAATCTGACAATGTGCACTTTAACCACATGCGATTTTTTTTCTATTACAAATCTCACATTGTGGAGTACAGATGCTAATAGATAAATTATGGGTCTTTGTCCCAAACATTATGGAGGGCACTGTGCCTCCTCTGGAAGCTCGATCCGTACACAAACCACCCTTTGTGTGAAAAAATTACCCTTCAGATTTCTATTAAATCTTTTCCCCTTCACCTTAAACCTATGTCCTCTGGTCCTCGATTCCATTGCTCTGGGCAAGAGACTCTAGACATCTACCCGATCTATTCCTCTCATGATGTTATACACCTCTATAAGATCATCTCTATATTGATGGCGATCAGTAATTTTCTCCTTATAACAAAAATATTTTGAGATATTTTATCGGCTGCAAGTGACACTAGGTGCAGTAAATATAGTGGCTGTTCGTTAACTACACTTGAACATTCATAATCTTTCATCTACTAAATAATTTTCATGGCTTACAGGCATTAACTTCCTTGAACCAAGTACACATTTTTCTATGCTGCCACTTGAGTTGTAAGTCACAAATCTGAACTGAATATGACCCTAAACCTGATTATAGTTCACATCACCATTGGACTACCTATAAAAAGGTCACGGGAAATGATGAATTCTTCCCAATTGTGAATACATTGAGAATAACTAAAAGATTAACTAATTATTGTCATTTGACTCAGTTGTTCTTCCCTTGCCTTGGACACCAAAGGTTCATTTCTATTCACTGCTAGACTTCCTTGATAACATCAAAAAGGGATATTAGTAAAGATGCAGGGATTGCAGGCACAGATGCTGCTGAAAGCATTATTTCAGAGCACATTACCTTCTTTTGGTTTGTTTGTCAATGCTAACATCGTAAATTGATCTCTCTTTAGTTTTCAGTGTTGATTATAGTGATGATCTGGATACACTGGTCAGTGGTTCTGCAGATTTCACTGTGAAGGTATGGTCGTTATCCACGGGAATATGCCTGAATACACTCACTGAACACACTGAATGGGTGACCAAGGTATTATGTGGCATCCTCTTTTTCATAACTTTTATTCATTCTGTTCTTGTATTAAATTTGTTGCAACGAGAAAATGATTGAGACGTGGGGAACTTCGATGCAATGGTCGCAAAGATTTGCTTCGTCAAATGGCCTGTCCTATTGATCCAGGCTTGAGTTCGAATCCCGCTACAACCTTTGAGGAATTTAAATTGTTAATTAAATAATGGCCACAGCATTATTATTGTTAGTTCACTAACGTCCTCACGGGTAGGAATTATTTTTTGTTTACCTAATCTGGTTTATATGTGACTCAACCCAGAGCAGTAGTTGCATAGTAAAATTGGAGGTATGGTGGACAGTAAAGAAGGTTTATCTACAAACTCCTGAACTATCCTGAGCAGTTTATTGTTCGTTCCATCCTGTTTTGCCTTGTTATGTCCCTTGGGAAGAGTCAATTTCCTGGTGCATCATTCACTTTGAAGGAGCCATAAACTGCTGGAGTAACCCAGGGGGTCAGGCATCATCTCTGGAGAACATGGATGGGTGATGTTTCAGATCGGGGCCCTCCTTCAGAAAGATTGGGGGGTGGGGGGGGTGAAGAAAGTGAACAAAGGAGGTAGGTCCAGGACAAAGCTGGGCACGTAATAGGCTTATACAGGTGAGGGGGGTGGATAAAAGCTTATTAAAAAATTCAGACTTTAGAGATACTGCATGGAAACAGGCCCTTTGGCCCACCAAGGGCCAGCGATGAAAAGGGAGAAGGTATGAGGCAAAATGATGCATTTTTAAGATCCCATTAACTGAGCCTATCCACCTACAGACGGAAGACAAGTTTGCGCTGCCAAAAGTGAAGGGTGGGATTTGAGATTCTAGCTATCAAGGACAATATTCCACCATGTATTCCTTCCTTGTATTTAATCTTCATCACCGCTGGCTTGCAACACCTTGATGAAAAATGCTTAGTAGATATATCAAATGAAAATGAACTTGCATCTCACCATTTACTAATGCTTAGTTATCTGAGATCTGGTGAGTGAACTTCATTACCATTCGCATCACGACATGCAAAGTTAACTAGTGAATTGATGTTGTCAGTTGCAACAAACCTGCTGTTATTATATTAGACAATTAGGGGGTTTAGATGCTGAGCAAAACTGGATAATCATTGTATGGAATTCAATCTCAATTCTTGCCAAAGTGTTGATTAATGCGATTGTGACAAGTAATTGTATGTTTAATTAATTGGACATAGCTCCTTACATTCAAAAGTCACCTCTCCCCATTGCACAAGCCCCGTTGTGGTTTTTAACCACCTGCATTTTACATCTTCTAACTTTTCCATGGCATCGCTGCTTCTCCACAGCGTGCAGTGATGGGTAGACCAGGGGCAGCACGGTGGCGCAGTGGTAGCGTTGCTGCCTTACAGCGCCAGAGACCTGGATTTGATCCTGACTAAGGAGGTGTTGCCTGTACGGACTTTGTGCATTCTCCCCGTGACCTGCGTGGGGTTTCTCCGGGTGCTCCGGTTTCCTCCCACATTCCAAAGATCTGTGGGCTTGTAGGTTAATTGGTTTCTCAAAAATTGCCCCTAGTATGGAGGATAGTACCAGTGTATGGGTGGTTGCTGGTCAGCATGGACTCTGTGGGACAAACGGCCTGTTTCCTTTCTGTATTTCTAAAACTAAAACTTGGATGTTTGTCAAAGCATTGTCTGTGAAACCATAGTGCTGGAGTTTATACACAGTGACCTTCTTTTCAAAATGGAGGTTGATTGGATTTTTGATCGGAAGTTTCCCCATGATGAGCACAAGTCCCAATTTATACATTAATTAGTGTGAGTTTCATTTACAAGACGTGTATGACTTGGTGACATCTTTGTGAATGATGTGATGTTTTACCGCAATCTTTGCTTATAATCATAACATAAATTGTTCTGTTATACTCACAGAGCCCTCCATAATGTTTGGGACAAAGATCCATCATTTATTTATTTGCCTCTATACTCCACAATTTGAGATTTGTAATAGAAAAAATCACATGTGGTTAAAGTGCACATTGTCAGATTTTAATAAAGGCCATTTTTATACATTTTGGTTTCACCATGTAGAAATGACAGCAGTGTTTATACATAGTCCCCCCATTTCAGGGCACCATAATGTTTGGGACACAGCAATGTCATGTAGATGAAAGTAGTCATGTTTAGTATTTTGTTGAATATCCTTTGTTTGGGACACATGGCTTCACAGGCGTTTGTTATTGCTCAGGTGTGTTTAATTGCCTCCGTAATGCAGGTATAAGAGAGCTCTTAGCACCTAATCTTTCCTCCAGTCTTTCCATCACCTTTGGAAACTTTTATTGCTATGTCAATGAAAGTCAAAGAAGCCATTATGAGACTGAGAAACAAGAATAATACTGTTAGAGACATCAGCCAAACCTTAGGCTTACCAAAATCAACTGTTTGGAACATCATTAAGAAGTACCAAAATCTACTGTTTGGAACATAATTTGCGATTAGTAAGCTCACCAGCTTACTAATCGCAAAGGGACTGGCAGGCCAAGGAAAACCACCACAGCTGATGACAGAAGAATTCTCTCCATAATAATCAAAAATCCCCAAACACCTGTCCGACAGATCAGAAACACTCTTCAGGAGTCAGGTGTGGAGTTGTCAATGACCTCTGTCCGCAGAAGACTTCGTGAACAGAAATACAGAAGCTACACTGCAAGATGCAAACCACTGGTTAACCACAAAAATAGGATGGCCAGTTTACAGTTTGCCAAGAAGTACTGAAAAGAGTAACGACAGTTGCGGAGAAAGGTCTTGTGGACAGATGAGACAAAGATTAACTTATATCAGAGTGGTGGCAAGAGCAAAGTATGGAGGAGAGAAGGAACTGACCAAGATCCAAAACATACCACCTCATCTGTGAAACACGGTGGTGGGGGTGTTATGGCCTGGGCATGTATGGCTGCTGAAGGTACTGGCTCACTTATCTTCATTGATGATACAACTGCTGATGGTAGTAGCATAATTAATTCTGAAGTGTATAGACACATCCTATCTGCTCAAGTTCAAACAAATGCCTCAAAACTAATTGGCCGGCAGTTCATTCTACAGCAAGACAATGATCCCAAACATACTGCTAAAGCAACAAAGGAGATTTTCAAAGCTAAAAAATTGTCAATTCTTGAGTGGCCAAGTCAATCACCCGATCTGAACCCAATTAAGCATGCCTTTTATATCCTGAAGCGAAAACTAAAGGGGTCTAGCCCCCAAAACAAGCATAAGCTAAAGATATCTACAATACAGACCTGGCAGAGCATCACCAGAGAAGACACCCAGCAAATGGTGATATCCATGAATCGCAGACTTCAAGCAGTCGTTGCATGCAAAGGATATGCAACAAAATACTAAACATGACTACTTTCATTTACATGACATTGCTGTGTCCCAAACATTGGTGCCCTGAAATGGGGGGGGACTATGTATAAACACTGCTGTAATTTCTACATGGTGAAACCAAAATGTATAAAAATGGCCTTTATTAAAATCTGACAATGTGCACTTTAACCACATGTGATTTTTTTTCTATTACAAATCTCAAATTGTGGTGCACAGAGGCAAATAAATAAATGATGGGTCTTTGTCCCAAACATTATGGAGGGCACTGTATTATGGGCTGAGGACCCAAACTCTGTTTTCTTAATTGTCTAGTAATTCTCATGTTCCACTCCTTGACTACTTTCTGATTTGTTTTTCTTCTTGTTTAATATAGGTGGTTTTACAAGTCAGCCATGTAGAATCTGTGATGCACAAACCAGGAGACTATATTCTATTAAGTGCTGATAAATATGAAATCAAGGTAATTTTTTTGAAGGAAATCTGCTCTCCCCTTATTTGTCTATACTACGTTATTATGTTCTCTTCTCTGGAGGAGTCCCTTAAGATCATTGTCTTTAAGTACAGATTTGATTCTGAAAACCCTTGACCATCAGATTAAACAACAGCTTCTCCACAACAGCCAGAGTTCAGGCTCCTGAACATTATACAACACTAATCTCGACTATGAACTAACTGTCTTTGGTTGCACTGAGGACTTCAGGTTTTTTTGCATAGTTTTGGCATCATCCATTTATTTTTTGTTTATTATATTATTTAAGTGTATTATATTTATAAGCTTGTTATGCTGCTGCAAGTAAGAATTTCGTTATTCTGTTGTCATATACATCCTAATTGCTGTCTTTTTTGACAATTAAACACTCTTGACTTGATCTGACTCTTGACTCCTTCGTCCCACAATTGTAGTAGTGGCTAGGCCCCAAGCCTGATATTTTCCTTACTAAACCCCCCCCCCCCCCTCACACTCTCTCCCTCTCCCTCTCTCTCCCCCCTTTAATCCTGTATTAGACCCTCCTTGAAACAAAGTTTTTGATCCTCTCTCTGAAAACATCAGAATTTAGCGCTCATTGTAGAATGTTAGAATTTTATTCGGAGTTGTCCTCGTGAAGCACCTTTGGACGTTTTACTGCATAATCTGTGGTGAACGTTCAAGACACCGGATTTCCGTGAAGAGCAGCTCTCTTTAAACATGATCCCATCTAAAACAGTGGCTAATGCGCCAACTTGCCCCAGTCTCCACAACCCTATTAATAATGTAACTGTAATGTTAAAATATGCATTATTGTTTCCTAACTCCACTGGGTCTTCTCTCCTCTCTAGGTCTGTAATCTCTTCCAGCTCTGACTTTCTGTGCTTTACCTCAATTCTACATTTGTCATCCCTGAATTAATTATTCCAAGTCTGACAGCCATAGTTTCAGCAGATAAAGCCCTAACCTCTAATTTCTTCAACAACAAAGCCGTTATTTGCACCTAGGGTGGCGCATCTGGTAGAGCCGCCACTGCACAAAGCCACGACTGGGTTTGATCCTGCCCTCAGATGGATGTTCAAGACACTATGTTCAAGTTAAACTATGTTCAAGACACCTCAGACACTCTCCGTCGTCTCCGCGCATTCCACTCTCTAGGCCCTCACCCCCTCATCTTCACCATGGACGTCCAGTCACTGTACACCTCCATCCCCCACCAGGATGGTCTCGAAGCCCTCCGGTTTTTCCTGAACCAGAGAAGCAACCTATACCCGGCCACTGACACCCTCCTCCGCCTAGCGGAGCTGGTCCTCACCCTCAATAACTTCTCATTTGACTCCTCCCATTTCCTCCAAATACAAGGCGTAGCTATGGGCACACGCATGGGCCCCAGCTACGCCTGCCTCTTTGTCGGGTACGTAGAACAATCCTTGTTCAATACGTACCTGGGCCCCATCCCCAACCTCGCAACACTGCTCTCTCTCCCCATCCCCCCACTCACAACAAGGGCAGAGTCCCCCTAGTCCTCACCTTTCACCCCACCAGCCGTCACATACAACAAGTGATCCTCCGTCAGTTTCGCCACCTCCAACGTGACCCCACCACTCGCCACATCTTCCCATCTCCCCCCATGTCTGCCTTCCGCAAAGACCGCTCCCTCCGTAACTCCATTGTCAATTCTTCCCTTCCCTCTCGTACCACCCCCTCCCCGGGTACTTTACCTTGCAACCGCAAGAGATGCAACACTTGTCCCTTCACCTCCCCCCTCGACTCCATTCAAGGACATAAGCAGTCGTTCCAGGTGCGACAGAGGTTCACCTGCATCTCCTCCAACCTCATCTATTGCATCCGCTGCTCTAGATGTCAGCTGATCTACATCGGTGAGACCAAGCGGAGGCTTGGCGATCGTTTCGCCGAACACCTCCGCTCGGTCCGCATTAACCAACCTGACCTCCCGGTGGCTCAGCACTTCAACTCCCCCTCCCATTCCGTATCTGACTTCTCTGTCCTGGGTCTCCTCCATGGCCACAGCGAGCAACACTGGAAATTGGAGGAAATGCACCTCATATTCCGCTTGGGCAGTCTACATCCTGGGGGCATGAACATTGAATTCTCCCAATTCTGCTAGCCCTTGCTGTCCCCTCCCCTTCATCAGCCCTCTGGTTGTCTCCTCCCATCCCCCAGCCCTCGGGCTCCTCCTCCGCCTTTTTTCCTTTCTTCTCCACACCCTCTATCAGTCTGAAGAACGGTTTCGGCCCGAAACGTTGCCTATTTCCTTCGCTCCATAGATGCTGCTGCACCCGCTGAGTTTCTCCAGCATTTTTGTGTACCTGCCCTCAGATGGTATCTGTGTGGTTTGCATGTTCTTGTTGTGATCGCATGGGTTTCTTCTGGGTGCTCTGGTTTCCTCCCACATCCTAAAGACATGTGGGTTCGTAAGTTAGACTGAAGAAGGCTTTTGACCAAGAAGTCACCTATTCCTTTTCTCCAGAAATGCTGCCTGACCCACGGAGTTACTCTGGAATTTTGTGTTTATCTTCGGTGTAGACCAACATCTGCAGTTTCTTCCTACACATGGCTTTGCAGCTTCATTGGCCTCAGTCAATTGCCCCTAGTGTGTAAAGCGTGGATGTGAAAGTGGGATAACATAGAACCAATATAAATGGGTGTGGATTTGGAAGGCCACAGAACCTGTTTCCATGCTATATCTCTGAACTAAAAAACGAAACCTCTCTTTCCACTATAACAAAATGTATATCATTGATTAATTCTTTTGGCATTTGCCACGCTATCCCATTGTTAGTGTTAGATTTTGGTTCCCGTTTTCCTAATTTAAGCGTACAAGAAAAACATGATGAGATTTCTTTACAGCATTTAAATCATGTTCTGTTTTTGGTGATCAATGGGCTCTTGACTCCACATCCCACAAACTCGAGTAGCTGTATCGTCTTCATTGGAACCTGACTGTGTGTTGTCCCATTTTCAGCCCTATATTTACGGGTGAGGCAATTATTTGTGAAAACCCAAACTGCACTTCTCTCTCGTCCTTGACATAAGGCAGCCTCTGTTTAATGAAGAACAAGTTTCACACTGAATGCAAATTTTCAAATATCATACGCTCTGCAGTTTTCCAGCTGCTTTGGTTTACATTCTACCCTACATCTCTATGGTTGCAAGTATAATGTGTTATAAATGTTTTTGGTACTGGGGTGTGACTGCTTTGTTACTGATTCTGATTGACGTAGTGGCTAATGAAAACATTGCTGCATGAATGGAATGAGTCAATACCATTGTGATTCAGCTGTTTGCATCTCAATTCATGCTACTTGTTGATCTGTGTACTCCTGGACTTTGCTATCTATTAAGGACGCTAAAGGGCCTGTCCCACTTGGCGATTTTTTTCCGCCGACCGTCGGCATCATTGACTGACGTATCAGGTCATCGAAGAAGTCGCGGCTTGATGACCTATTGACGCTCGGTGTTTCCTCAAGTGACGCAGCATTTTTTTTGTCGCCGCTGGATTTTGAAATGTTCAAAATCTTTCGGCGATCCTGATACGTCAGTCAATGATGCCGGCAGTCGCCGAAAAAATCACCAAGTGGGACAGGCCCTTAAGCCTCAAGTTTATAGAGGTTACTGCTCAGGTGGGCATTCATTTCATGTTATGAAACCCAGTTCCATGTTATTTATTTATTTGTTATTGGTTTCTTTGTCAAACATATATTAAGGCGGCACAGTGGTGCAGCTGGTAAAGCTGCCACCTCAGCATGCAAGATCTGGGTTTGATCTTGACCAGGTGCTGTCCTTGTGGAGTTTGCATATTCTCCCTGTGATGACATGAGTTTCCTCTGGGTGCTCTGGATTCCTCCCACATCCCAAAGACATCTGGGTTTTAAGTTAATTGACCCTCTGTAAAATTGCCTTTACTGTGTAGGGAATGGTTGCGAAAGTGGTACAACATAGAACTAGTGTGAACAGGTGATGGATGACCAGTGTGGACTCCGTGGGACGAAGCGTCTGTTTCAATGCCATATCTCTAAACTAACAAACTAAACTTCGTTCATTTTGCAAGTTGCTGCTTATTCTACGTTTATATTTCACCCTTTCTTGTGGTGATAATCTACTGGAAATGTTTAAAACTTCTCAGCATCCTTTCGATTTTGCCATTTGCTGTCTGGGTTCTCTGGTTACTGATTGCCATGCACTGGAAAGAAGTGTCTCTTTACTTCTGTTAATATCAGATATATCCAAGAACATTGTGGGAAACCAGAGAGGAAAGTTATGAGTCATCTTTAAATACAGGAGAGGTGCTGGAAGACTGGTGGGTGGCAAATATTGTGCCTATATTCAAGAAGGGCTGCAGGAAAAAAGCTGGGAACTATAGGCCAGTGAGCTTAACATCTGTAGCTAGAAAGTTACTGGAGAGTATTCTGAGGGATAGGATATACAGGCATTTAGAACTACAAGGGCTGATTGGGGATAGTCAACGTGGGTTTGTAAGTGGGAGGTTGTGTCTCACAAATGTGATTGAGTTTTTTGAAGACATGACCAAAAAGACCAAAAAATTCGACAATGTTCCGCATGGCAGGCTGCTCTGGAAGGTTAGATTGTATGGGATCCAAGGAAAGACAGCTGAATGGATAGAAAATGGGCTTCATGGAAGGAAGCAGAGGGTGATGGTGGAAGGTTGCTTCTCTGACTGGAGGCCTGTGACCAGTGGTGTGCCTCAGGGTTCGGTGCTGGGCCCGTTACTGTTTGTCATCTACATCAATGATTTGGATGAGAACATACAGGGCAAGATTAGTAAGTTTGCTGATGGTACAAAAGTGGGTGCTTTGATAGATAGTGAAGATGGTTGTGAAAAATAGCAGCAGGATTTTGATCGATTGGCCGGGTGGGCAGAAGAATGGTTGATGGTATTTAATACAGATAAATGCGAGGTGTTGCATTTTGGGACGTCCAACATGGGCAGAACCTGCACAGTGAATGGTAGGGCTCTGTGGAGGGTTGTGGAGCAGAGGGATCTAGGAGTACAGGTGCATGGTTCCTTGAAGGTCGAGTCGCAGGTAGATAGGGTGGTCAAAAAGGCATTTGGCACATTGGCCTTCATCACTCAGAGTATTGAAGTATAGTATAGAAGTTGGGAGGTCATGTTGCAGTTGTATAAGACGTTGCTGAGGCCACATTTAGAGTATTATGTTCTGTTCTGGGCACCATGTTATAGGAAAGATGTTGTCAAGCTGGAAAAGGTACAGAGAAAAATGATGCCATTATTAAGAAAGCACATCAGCGCCTCTACTTCCTGAGAAGATTACGGAGAGTCGGTTTGTCAAGGAGGACTCTCTCTAACTTCTACAGGTGCACAGTAGAGAGCATGCTGACCGGTTGCATCGTGGCTTGGTTCGGCAACTTGAGTGCCCTGGAGAGGAAAAGACTACAAAAAGTAGTAAACACTGCCCAGTCCATCATCGGCTCTGACCTCCCTTCCATCGAGGGGATCTACCACAGTCGCTGCCTCAAAAAGGCTGGCAGCATCATCAAGGACCCACACCATCCTGGCCACACACTCATCTCCCTACTACCTTCAGGTAGAAGGTACAGGACCCTGAAGACTGCAACGACCAGGTTCAGGAACAGCTACTTCCCCACAGCCATCAGGCTATTAAACCTGGCTCGGACATAACACTGAACTTTATTAGCCAATACTGTTATTTGCACTTTATCAGTATATTGACCATTGTGTATATATTTATAGAATGCCTTGTAGTAAATGCCGACTATGTTCTGTTGTGCTCAAGCAAAGCAAGAATTTCATTGTCCTACCAGGGACACATGACAATAAACTCACTTGACTTGACTTGACTTGAGAAGATTTACGAGGTTGTTGCCGGAACTTGAGGGTCTGAGCTATAGGGAGAGGTTGAGTAGGCTGGGACTCTACACAGAAAGTTCAGTGTGGGAACGGGAAGGGGAGTTAAAGTAGTTAGCAACCAGGAGATGCAGTTGTCCTTGGCGGACCGAGTACAAGTGTTCAGCGGAATGGTGTTCAGAGCCTTCCTTGGACCAGTTAGGGTAACTTGGTCATTCCATCATTTTGGTGTCCCTAAGCATACATATTCATCTGCATATAATACAGTGGTCCTTGTAATAATCAAATGCATTTCACTGTCTACCTGCAGGTTTGGCCGATTGGGAGAGAGGTAAACTGCAAGTGTTTGAAGACACTTGCCGTATCGAATGACCGAAGCATATGTCTACAACCAAGAGTACAATTTGATGGCAAGCACATTGTTTGTGCATCTGATTTAGGATTGTATCAGTGGGACTTTGCCAGCTACGATATTATACGGTATTGTGCACTGATATTTTGTTATTGTCAAAAATGGTCAAGGGATTTTAATGAATGTCTTGTTATTCAGCTATGGGACCATTGTTACTGCAGCACAAGTCACTCAGAAAATGACGAGAATGGCACATTCTGAAAAATTCGAGATACCAACAAAATAGTGACTGAATACTTGTATAAATGCCAATTCAGAAATATAGAATAATTTTCTTTGTCACTGAAGTAAAAGTGAAACCTGATATGCTGTCCTACAGCGAAACAATGCCGAAGGATTGAAAAGAAGAAATGGCTGCTAGTTTTTACAACCCTAGAAATGCGATATAATGCTAGGTTAGAATAGAACTGCAGATAGGGATAACCTTTCAGTGTGAGGAATACTTGATAAATTTCTAGGCAACTTGATTATTAAAATTCTACTTTCATTATTTCCCTGACATTGCAACAATTCAAGTTGAATTTTAGTGAAATCTTTAAAAATATTGTCAAACCTCTTGAGCAGAAAAGGCTTGGTAAACTCTCTGGTCCCATAGAAATTTCAAGCCAAGTTCATTCATTCCTTTGGATTGTACTTTTTACTTGAAAATCACAGTAAATAACGTGGCATATGTAATGAAGAAAGTGTCTGGAGGAGGGTCCTGACCCGAAAGGTCACCTATCCATGTTCTCCAGATATACTGCCTTACAAGCTGAGTTACTCCAGCACTTTGTGTCTAGCCCTTGCATATGGGTGTTTCCGTAAATAGGGGTAAATAAATGACATGAGTGGCTAAATTTGAAAGTTATTAAATCATAATGAAATACCACAGCATTAAAAATGAGCCGACCTGTGATCCTTTTGAAGGTAGACAAAAATGCTGGAGAAACTCAGCGGGTGAGGCAGCATCTATGGAGCGAAGGAATAGGCGACATTTCGGGTCGAGAACCTTCTTCTGAAACGTGGCCTATTCCTTCGCTCCATAGATGCTGCCTCACCCGCTGAGTTTCTCCAGCAATTTTGTCTACCTTCGATTTTTCCAGCATCTGCAGTTAATTCTTAAACATATGATCCTTTTGAACTAATTTGTGATCACAATCGACCAAAATTTGACCAAAAATTTCAAAATTTGAAGCAAAAAAACAAGGGGAAAAAATGTGTTTATGACATGGGACACCGTCTCAAATACTGATTTCTAAGCTCCCTTACAAAATGTCGGCACATAACCCACCACGAGGCCCGTAGTTCACGCCAGGGTCATTATAATCGCGTTGTTTGAATTTTAAAGAAAATCGGGACGAGTGCAAAAAAGAACATTATAGGATCGACGACATTAGACAACGGGAGGGACTAGAGAATGAGACATTGATAAAATAGGTGAGCAAACTAGATGTTTGTCATGATTTTAAGTTCTATTCATTATTATTTCAATGGAAAGCTTAAACACAAAATATAACCAATTAAAAAGAAACAATAAATATAAAAACGGGTACTCTGCTTTTAATTCACACAATTCACACGTGACCTAATGGACACTGCCACTCACGTTCTGCTGCAAAAATCCTGGGACTTCAGAAAACCATCTAATCGAGTGATAAATGATGAAAATCACAAGCATAATCAGAATTTGGCTTATGTGGTTATTTAATTGCAAAATTAATGTAATCTTTCTGGTACAAATTAGCCTAAGGATTTGATGAAATCCTGCTTGAAAAATGTCACAAAAAAAGGCAAGAAAACACAGGGACATATCTGATATTTTTCTTTGTAAAAACAGATTTATTTATTTTTGCCTCGTCTCATTATTTTGGCTGTACACCATGATCTACACTATTTAAAATACAGGATATGAAACAATGGGAATATTATATTAAAAATTGGAAAACAACCTTGAAGTTTGGAGACCTTCAGTTTCACTACTGTGCTGTATTTACGGAAACACCCATATATATAAGTTTAGAAATCAGTCAATTAGTTTGTCCATTTTTTCTCATGTAACTCTACCATCATTGGCATCGTTTCTGTTTGCTCTCGTATTCTTATCTGGCTTTTCCATGCATCTGTAATCTTCACCTCAGCCAGTTCCAACTGCTTAGTTTAGTTAATTTTTAGTTTAGAGATGCAGTGTGGAATCAGGCCCTTCGGTTCACAGAGACTGCGCCGATAAAGCGATTTCCCCAAACATTAACACTATCCTACACACACACACGGGACAATTTATCATTATACCAAGCCAATTAGCCTACAAACCTGTACGTCTTTGGAGTGTGGGGGGGAAACCGGAGCACCCGGAGAAAACCCACACGGTCACGGGGAGAACGTACAGACTCCGTATAGACAGCATCCGTAGTCAGGATCGTCGTACCCTGGTCTCTGGCGCTGTAAGGCAGCAACTCTACTGCTGCGCCACCCTGCTGCCAAAAGATATACTCTGGATATTCTTTGTGAAGAGTTTTCTTAATTCCGTACTTGACTTGCAATTTGTATTTGATTTTGTGCTGACTGTATTTATGAAAGAAATTTGTGCAAGAATGGCCCGAGCTAAAACGTTTCCTGTTCCTCCATAGTTCTCCCTATCCTGATGAGTGCCTCCAATATTTTCTATTTTCTATTTTAGATTTCATCAGCTGCAATACCTTGCTGTTCATATATTCTGTTCGCCTTGTTACTGATTTACTGCCCTTTTGTGGGAAGCAGTCAAAGGGATGGTAACCACTTGATTTTTCAGACATAGACACAAAATGCTGGAGTAACTCTGCGGGTCAGGCAGCATCACTGGAGAAAATGCATAGGTGTAGTTTTAGGTCGGGACTCTTCTTCAGACTGGTATTTAATATTTCAGATGTCTAGCCACCACATCAAGCATTCCCAAGTTACAGTCAAGAGTGTTTAATTGTCATTTGTATTGACAACAGAACAATGAAATTCTTACTACAGCAGCATAAAAGCAATACATAGATATAATAATAATCAAAAATCAATAAATTCATGAATGTATAAAATCATGAGAGGAATAGATCGGGTAGATGGCCAGAGTAGGGGAATCGAGGAGCCGAGGACAGGTTTAAAGTGAAGGGGCAAAGGTTTAATAGGAATCTGAGGGGTAACTTATTCACACAAAGGGTGGTGGGTGTATTGAACAAGCAGCCAGGGGAGGTAGTTGAGGCAGGGACTATCCCAACATTAAAGAAACTGTTAGACAGGTACATGGATAGGACAGGTTTGGAGGGATATGGGCCAAATGCAGGCAAGTGGGACTAGTGTAGCTCGGACATGTTGGCCAGTGAGCAAGTTTGGGCTGAAGGGCCTGTTTCCACACTGTATGACTATGACTATGAAATTAATAACCCCAATGCAAAAAAGGCCAGACCACCAGTTGCGGGAAAATCAGTGGGGGACCTGCATCACTGTATGATTTGCTGCAAATTTTGTTTTCACTGACGGTTATAGAAGCATTTCAGGGCATTTCCAGTCATAAAAGATTCTGTATAAACCCAAGGTAGACACAAAATGCTGGAGAAACTCAGTGGGTGAGGCAGCATCTATGGAGAGAAGGAATTGGTGACGTTTCGGGTTGAGACCCTTCTACAGACTGAATAAACCCAGATGGGGATGGCAATAATTTAAAAATTGTCAAATTCTAACATTGTCCATTTCTTTATACTTGTCAAGAGTTAGAACGTAGTACAGTGCAGCACAGAAACAGGCCCTTCAGCCCACAATATCTATGCTGAACGTGATGCTGATACAATCTATTCTCGTATAACTAAAACAAAATGTTATTCACGTTATTCCCTTTATCATGTATCTGAACACTGTGAATGGCTCGATTGTAATCATGCATAGGAAAGAGCTGCAGATGCTGGTTTAAATCGAAGATAGACACAAAATGTTGGAGTAACTCAGCGGGACATGCAGCATCTCTGGAGAGAAGGAATGGGTGACGTTTTGGGCCTCGACCCGAAACGTCACTCATTCCTTCTCACCAGAGATGCTGCCTGTCACGCTAAGTTACTCCAGCATTTTGTCTCCCTTCGATTGTAATCATGCATTGTCTTTCCGCTGACTGGTTTGTACACAACAAAATCTTTTCACTGTACCTCAGTACACGTGGCAATAAACTAAACTCATACTCAGATGCCATAACATGATCCATATCTCTCCATTCCCTGCATATCCATAATCCCAACGAAAAGTCTCTTAAACGCCATGGCCTCCACCACCGCCCCTGGCAGTGTGTTCTAGACACCCACCACTGTGTGTGTAAAAATAAACCACAATTCACCTTCATATCTATCTTCTATCTATCAATATCTATATATCTATATCTATATATATATATATATATAATATTAAAACTCTGTGTGTGGTGGCTGGCTGGCTGCCTGCTTGACTTGTGCCAGCCAGCCCCTTTGATACCGCGCTACGCCAACGCAGAAACGCCGATATTGTTTCCATTTCGGTAGAGATTTCATTTTTCTTTACGATTAGCCACTCCTGATTACATATCGTCGTATTTATGTACACATTTATCAATAAAATCCATCACCCCCCCTCCCCCACTCACTCATTTTGTCTCCTCCTGCTGGTCAGCCACCATAACGGCTGCTGTCGACCGCCTCTGCTCCGAAAACGACGCCATTTTTTTTTACCTAGCGATTTTCACCACGGGCAATGAATCACGTTCGGACTCTAAAACCACGGTTTCTGAAGCACGTTCATTTTCCAGGGGTCTGAAGCACGTTCTCAATTTTCACCCCAGGGTCTGAAACATGTGTTTTTTTTCTTTCGCTACTGATTTTCACCCTGGGGTCTGAAACACTTTCGGGATCTCACACCCCGGGGTCTTAAGCACGTTCGGTGTCCAGACCCAACGGGTCTGCACTTGGTCTAGTCTATATTTAAAACTCTGTGTGTGTGTGTGTGTGGGTGGCAGCCTGCTTGACTTGTGCCAGCCAGCCCCTTTGATACCGCGCTACGCCAACACCGCATGCAGAAACGCCGAGATTTTTTTCAATTTCGGTAGAGATTTCACTTTTCTTTACGAGTAGCCGCTCCTGATTAAATTTTGTCGTGTTTATGTACACGTTTTTAATTAAATCCTTCTCCCCCCCCAACCCCCAAAATTTCAAAATGTTAAAAAAAAAAACAGCTCTCAGCCACAGAATGTTAGTGATGGTTCCATCGTGTGATGTCACAATGCCCAATGCTCACAGATGTCCAATCGGAATGGATCCATTTACATATGCCTTTGCAGCAGCCCCAGCCCCAGCCCCTCCCCCCCACCCCCGCAGCCTGTGTCGAAGCGCGTCATCACATGTGTGGGAATAGAGAAAGAGGATTGGGGGTGATTGGGAATGGGGAACAGATGGACTGTTCCTATCCCTCCCCCTTCCACTCTCCCTCCCCACTATTTCCCCTCTCTCCCCTCTCTCCCCTCTCCCCCTCCCTCCACACTCTTCCTCCTCCCTCCCCTACCCCATTTCCCTCCTCCCCTCCCTCCCGCCCTCCCCTACACCTCTCTCCCCCTCCCCCATCCCTCTCTCCTCTCTCTCTCCCTCCCTCTCCTCACGCTCTCCCCTCCTCCCACCCATCCTCTCTCCCCCACCCCTTCCCTCTCCCCCTTCCCTCCCCCACCCCCTTCCCTCTTTCCCCCACCCCCCTCCACACACCCCCTTCCCTCCTCCACCCCCTTCCTCTCTCCCCCACCCCACCCCCTTCCCCTCTCTCCCCCACCCCCTTCCCCCTCCCCATTCTTCCCCCTCCATCCACACTCTTCCCCCTCTACCCCCTACCCCATCTCCTGCTCGCCTCCCTCCCCCTCCCCCACACCTCTCTCCCCCTCTCCTCCCCTCACCCACCCCTCTCTCCTCCCCTCTCCATTTCCCTCTCCTCACCCTCTCCCTCTCCTCCCCCTCCTCTTCCCACCCCCATCCCTCTCTCCCCCACCCCCCTTCCCTCTCTACCCCACCCCCTTCCCTCTCTCCCCCCGCACCCTTCCCCCTACCCTCTGTCCCTCTTCCACACTCCCCCTACCCCCCTCAACCCCTCCCTACCCACTCTTCCACTTCTCTCCCCCTTACCCCACCCCTCTCTTCCCCCTCCATCCCCTCTCTCCCCTCACCCCTACCCCTCTGTCCCTCTTCCACCACTCCCCCTACCACTCTCGCCCTCCATCCCCACTCTTCCACTTCTCCTCCCCTTCCCCCACCTTCTCCCTCCCTCCCCCTCCCTCTTCACCCCACCCCCTTCCCTACCCCTCTCTCCCTCTTCAACCACTCCCCCTACCCCCCTCCCTCTCGCCCACTTCCACCACTTCCCCTACACCTCTCCCCCTCCCTTCCCATTCTTCCACATCTCCCCCCATCCCTCCCCATCTCCCTCCCCACCCCCCTCTCCCCCCTCCCTTCCCTCTCCCTCCCCAATCTTCCCCCTCTCTCCGCTCTCCCCCTCCCTCCACTCTTCCCCCTCTCCTCACCCTTCTCCCTCCTCCCCTCCCACCCCCTCTCTTCCCCCTCCACCACCCCTCTTCACCCCCATCTCCCCCAACCCCCTTCCCCTCTCTCTTGCACCACTCCCCGCTACCCCTCTGCCCCTCACTCCCCACTCTTCCCTTCTCCCTCCCCCACCTATCTCCCTCCCCCACCTCTCTCCCTCCCCCTCCCTCTCTCCCTGTCTTCCCCTACTCCTCTCCCCTTCCCCTCATCCCCTCTCTCCACCTCTAACATCCCCCCCCCCCTTCCTGCCCTCCCTGCTCTCCTCCCACACCCCACTCTCCTCCCCCTCCCTCTCCCCACCCCCTGCTCTCTTCTCCCTCACCAATCTCTCCCCTTTCCTCCTCCCCCTCTCCCCTCCCTCCCCCTTTCCTCTTCTCTCCCCACCCCGTCTCCCGCTCCCCTCTTCTCTCCCCACCCGTCTCCCTCTCCCCCCCTCCCCCCGCCTGTGTTTGGGGGGTGGTTAGTGTGAGTGTGATGCCGCAGCCCCCCCCCCCCCACCTCCCCCCCGCAAACGCGCGTTGGGGAAACAGCCCGCCAACAGTCTCTCTGTCTTTAAGACGGAACTGCAGATGCTGGAAAATCGAAGGTACACAAAAAAAGGCTGGAGGAAATCAGTGGGTGCAGCAGCATCTATGGATCGAAGGAAATAGGCAACGTTTCGGGACGATACCCGTCTGAAGATGGGTTTCGGCCCAAAGCGTTGCCTATTTCTTCGCTCCATAGATGCTGCTGCACCCGCTGTGTTTCTCCAGCTTTTTTTTGTGTACCAGTCTCTCTGTCTCTCCCCTCTCTCTCTCTCTCTCTCTCTCTCTCTCTGCCCGCACCATCTCCCCATCCTCTCCTTCCTCTCTCCCCCCTCTCCTCCCTCCCCCTCCTCTCTCCCCCCTTCCTCTCCATCCTTCTCCTCCCCCCTCCTCACAATTTTCTTTTCTAACATTAAATTTTCTCTCTCTGCCCCCCCCCCCTCGAGACGCACATGAGAGGTGAGGGCTATTCGTCAGTGGATAGGGTGGAGATGGGATAAAAGAAGACAATTAAAAAATTAAAATAATATCAAGGGGTGTGATGAGTGTGTGTGTTTGTGGGTGCCAGATTCCCACCCCGCAACCGTGCTTTGGAGGAACAGACCCAACGGGTTGGTGGTTAGTGTGACGCCGCAGCCCCCCCCCCTCCCCGCAAACGCACATTGGGGAAACAAACCCAACGGGTCTGCACTTGGTCTAGTCTATATTTAAAACTCTGTGTGTGTGTGTGTGAGTCTGCTTGACTTGTGCCAGCCAGCCTTTGATACCGCGCTACGCGCAACACCGCACGCAGAAACGCCCAGATTTTTCCATTTCGGTAGAGATTTCACTTTTCTTTACGAGTAGCCACTCCTGATTAAATTTCGTCGTGTTTATGTACACATTTAAAATAAAATCCTTCCCCCCCCCACCCCCAAGAGAAAGAGGATTGGGGGTGATTGGGAATGGGGAACAGATGGACTGTCCCTACCCCTCCCCCTTCCACTCTCCCTCCCCACTATTTCCCCTCTCTCCCCCACCCCTCTCACCCCACCCTCTCCCCCTCCCTCCACACTCTTCCCCCTCCCTCCCCTACCCCATCCTCCCTCCTCCCCTCCCTCCCCCACACCTCTCTCCCCCTCCACATCCCTCTCTCCCCTCCCCATCCCTCTCTCCTCCCCCTCTCCATCTCCCTCTCCTCACCATCTCCCTCTCCTCCCCCTCCACCCCCTTCCCTCCCCACCCCCTACCCTCCCCCACCCCCTTGCCTCTCCCCCACCCCCTTCCCCCTCCCCACTCTTCCCCCTCCATCCACACTCTTCCCCCTCTCTCCCCTACCCCATCTCCCTCCTCGCCTCCCTCCCCCTTCCCTCACACCTCTCTCCTACCCCTCTCTCCACTCCCCCACCGCTCTCTCCTCCCCTCTCCATCTCCCTCATCACCCCTCCCTCTCACCCCCATCCCTCTCTCCCCCGCCCCCTTCCCCTACCCCTCTGTCCCTCTTCCACCACTCCCCCTACCCCCTCCCCCTCACTCCCCACTCTTCCACTTCTCACCCCCTTCCCCCTCCACCACCCCTCTCCCTTCCCACCCCTCTCCCTCCCCACCCCTCTCCCTCCCCCACCCCTCGCTTCCCCCTCCCTCTCCTCTCTCCCCCCATCCCTCCCCCCTACCCCTCTGTCCCTCTTCCACCACTCTCTCTCCCCCTCCCCCTCCCTCCCCACTCTTCCACTTCTCTCCCCCCTTCCCCCACCCCTCTCCCACCCCCACCCTCTCTCTCCCCCTCCCTCCCTCTCTCCCCCCATCCTCTTCCCCTACCCCTCTCTCCCTCTCCCACCACCCCTCTACCCCTCTCCCTCTCTCTCACTTCCACCACTCCCCCATCAACCGGCCTGTGTGTTTGGGGGATGGTTAGTGTGAGTGTGACGCCGCATCCCCCCCCGCAAACGCGCGTTGGGGAGACAGACCCAACGGGTCTGCACTTGGTCTAGTCTCCTTTAAACGTTGTCTCTGTCACCTTAAACCTATGCCTTCTCATCTTTGACATTTCCACCATGGGAAGAAGGGTTCTGACTGTCCACCCTATTTATGCCTCTCACGATCTTATAATCATCTGTCAGGTCTCCCAACAACCTCCAGCATTCTGGAGAAAACAATCCAAGCCTGCCCAACCACTCCTTATAGCTAATACCCCTCTAATCCTGGCATAATTCTGGTAAAACTCAGCAGGTGAGGCAGCATCTATGGAGCGAAGCAAATAGGCAACGTTTCGGGTCGAAACCCTTCTTCAGACTGAAGAAGGATTACGTCTGAAGAAGGGTTTCGACCCGAAACGTTGCCTATTTCCTTCGCTCCATAGATGCTGCCTCACCCGCTGAGTTTCTCCAGCATTTTTGTCTACCTTCAATTTTCCAGCATCTGTAGTTCCTTCTTAAACATAATTCTGGTAAATGTCTGCGCTCTTTCCAAAGCCTCCATGTCCTTGGGGAGACCAGAACTTTGTGCAATACTCCAAATAGCCTTTTAAAGCTGCATCACGACTTCTGACTCATGATTCATTGCCCCCAACCAATGAAGGCAAGCATACCATATGCCTTCTCAATCACTCCGTCTGTTCATGGTGCCACTTACAAAGGGCGATGGACCTGGACCCCAAAATCCCTCTGTACATCGATGATGTTAAGCATCATCCCATTAATTCAATGATACTTCATTGTCACATGTACCTAGGTGCAATGAAATGCTTTGTTTTAAATACAGTCATGCAGCAGACCTCACCCAGGAGGTACACAAGAGTCGCCACATTTCTGGCGCAGACAGAGTTACAAAAGTTCACTGAACAGTCCTATCTTCTTCCCCCCCCCCCCCCCAACCCTTCTCGGCGTTTCCCCACCGCGTCTCCCTTGCATCTCGACACCTCCCACAGGGATCCCCCTTCCTTCTCGGTTCCGTTCTCCTTTCCCCTTGCATTCTCTGCTTCTCGTCGCCCCTGAATCCAGCTTTTACCCGTGTACCCTTTTTCTACTTCACAGAGTCATCCGAACCCCTGATTCTACGAACCTTTCCCTACTGAGCCTGGGAGAAGTCTTTGCTCTGCTCTTTGACAGCCGTTACCTGTACATAATGGACCTAAGGACCGAGCGAGTGGTGGGCCGGTGGCCCCTGCCTGCGTACAGGAAGTCCAAGAGGGGCTCGAGCTTTCTGGCGGGGGAGACGGCCTGGCTGAGTGGACTGAACGGCAAGAATGACGCCGGCTTGGTTTTTGCCACAAGCATGCCGGATCACAGTATTCATTTGGTCCTGTGGAGGGAGAATGGATGAGAAGGCATGGCAGCCGATGGCCGTGTACTGCTTGTGCTGCTGACGTTTCTGAGAATGCAGAATCTTTGCACCAACCAAAGAAGCACAGACCAGGCATTCTCCCCTGTACTGTACAGTTGATTGCCTTTATTTTTTTTAAAAAAGTCAAATGAAACCAGCATGTTTGAAAATTATTTTTACACATTAAATCTGTTTGCTTGCATATTGATGTATCAATACAGGAAGGGAAGGAAAAAGAATGTTAAATTAAACATGGCACTGTTTATAAATTTATAATGAGCCACGGGTTGAAGATTCTGCTTGACAAGCACATTTCAACATGATTAATGTATTGTTTGCAGTATTTTGAACATTCCCTGACTGCCTTCATTTCTTCTGCACCTGAAAGTATAGAACACATTACTTTTTTATATAAATATTTCCATTCTGGATTTTGCCTTAATGCTTTTATGAGTGGTTGCTCGCGATGAGCCTGTTTATTGACCATTAGGTAGGTACTTTAAATTTCTCCACATTTTATATTTTATTATAGTCAGTATTTACAATGATATTTTTATTGATATTTGCCCCACATTGTCACAAGTGTTAATTATCTTCAATACATTCTTTCTGATGAAATAGTTGGAAACTTGCTTGGCTACTTGCCTCATTTGCGTTAAAGGTTCCATATTTATAATCTTACAAAGCAGTGCAGTGATGATGCAGACACACGGGACTGCAGATGCTGGTTTACAAAGAAGGACGCAAAGTGCTGGAGTAACTCAGCGGGTCAGGCAGCGGTCTTGACCCGAAACGTCACTTATTCCTTTTTCTCCAGAGATGCTGCCTGACCCGCTGAGTTACTCCAGCTTTCTGTGTCTATCCTAGATCACTTGAATTGCTAGGCAACGGCTCACTTAAGTCTAGGCAGTGGGAATTGCAAAGTAGGCAAGTTTTGCTAAACCCAAATTGAACATTGCTTTGATAACAGAAGAATATTGCGTACATTTCCAGTTGCAAGGCAGAGAATATTTTCAATGATGATATCTAAAAAATGTGGGGATATGTATCGGGAGAAATGAACTGGGTCTCATTTCTCTCAACGGCTGAGAGGTGTGCAAGTGAAGGTTTTTAAAATGAAGGGTTAAATGGAGTGGAAACAGAGAATGTAAATTGATTACTCCATTTTCTTACATCATAAGCATGACTCTTGTCCAAAAATAAATTGGGTATAAAATGCATTTAAAAGATTGAGGCATGATGGTTCTAAATATTTTTTATTAATTGCATGTAGATCTTGATTAAAATGTCCTATTGCGTGGATTAATTTTCATCTATGATTCTGGTGTACGAGTTATAGTAATACTAGTTTCTAGGCAGTTTGGTTAGAAATTTATGACCCCTCTTAGGGAGATGTTGCTGCAAAATAACCATCAGATTATTGCCAACTAATAATGGAAGATATTATATTTTTTTGTAATTTCTTTAAGTGTTTAAAATGAAATTGCATTCCAAACAGTGTAACATCTAAGCATTTAATTGCGATTTACTCACCGTCGAACAAGCAATGAATGACAATTAAGGTCAATTAGCAGGGCAGCTGAATCTTACAGCAAACTGCGAGAGGCTATGACATCTTATTTTGTGGCTTAACAATGACAGCGAAAGGCTTGGATAGAGTGGATGTGGAGAGGATGTTTCCCCTAGTGGGAGAATCTAGTACTAGAGGTCATAGCCTCAGTTAAAAGACGTTCCTTTCGGAAGGAGATGAGAAGGAATTTCTTTAGGCAGAGGGTGGTGAATCTGTGGAATTCTTTGCCACAGCAGGCTGTAAAGGCCAAGTCAATGGATATTTTTACGGCAGAGGTAGATAGATTTTGATTAGTATCAGGGGTCGTGGGGAGAAGGGAGGAGAATGGGATTAGGAGGGGGAGATAGATCAGCCATGATTAAATGGCAGAGTAGACTTGATGGGCCGAATGGCTTAATTCTGCTCCCTTCACTTATGACCTGATATTTCAATTGTTCATTGGTATTTGTGCCTTCCACATTATGATGCACAAATCTACACCTGAAGACAGATTGTTTACACATGCCTTGGTGATGTAAAGGGACGACAATGCAAAGATGAACTGTTTATTTTGATGCATCCGATTTGAAGTCGTCACCTCATAAATTGAAATGAGCTTAATGATGTAAATGGAAAACAGATGCAATTAAGACGAGGTTAATTGATTTGGCCACCCACGGCACAAAGTGTAACGTCTGTTTATTTCAGCAATGTCACTTTCTGCTTCCAAGTAGTCTGGACTTTTGGATTTTGCAAAAAAATAACCCTTGGAAAAGTTAGTTCATTTTCATCCCTTTCGAGGTCTTTACTCTGGCGAAAATTGGCCTTGCACGTAATTGTACAGTTTTGGTTTGCAAAAGGCCTTGTACTGTGGTCTGCAGGTTACGAATTGATTACTCAACTTGCAGGTGGATTTGCCCTAAACAAGTTCAAGAGAAAGGTATGTACACAATATACTTCAGTGCATTAACGTGGATGAGAATGTAAAAGAAAACATGGTATTAGTCCAAGGTAGACAAAAATGTTGGAGAAACTCAAGGTAGTTGTCTACCTTGGACTAAACGTCACCTATTCCTTCGCTCCATAGATACTGTCTCATCCACTGAGTTTCTCCAGCATTTTTGTCTACCTTCGATTTTTCCAGCATCTGCAGTTCTTTCTTAAGCATGGTATTAGTTCAAGTGTGCGTATAAGATGAGTTTATAACCACTGCTTCATTTAGCATTTTAGAAAATGTGCTGTTTTTAATTGTAGAATGTATTTTTAAAATTCGTTTTTTAATGTATTTCTGTGGCTATGTTCTGACCATGCAAAAGCAGGATATTTCTCCAGAGATGCAGCCTGACCTGCTGAGTTACTGCAGCATTTTGTGTCTATCTTAATAGCAGGATAGTGCTGTAGTAATCTCAAAACATTGAGGAGTTTGGATGTTAGGAAAGGATGATCTTTACAAGTGAATAATTGAAAATGGACAAGGGAGAGCCAGTGGATGTAGTGCACCTGGACTTTCAGAAAGCATTTGATAAGGTCCCACATAGGAGATTAGTGAGCAAAATTAGGGCACATGGTATTGGGGGTGGAGTGCTGACATGGATAGAAAATTGGTTGGCAGACAGGGAAACAAAATGTAGGGATTAACGGGTCCCTTTCAGAATGGCAGGCAGTGACTAGTGGGGTACCGCAAGGCTCGGTGCTGGGACCGCAGCAATTTACAATATATATCAATGATTTGGATGAAGGGATTCAAAGTAACATTAGCAAATTTGCAGATGACACAAAGCTGGATGGCAGTGTGAACTGTGAGGAGGATGCTATGAGAATGCAGGGTGACTTGGACAGGTTGGGGGAGTGGGCAGATGCATGGCAGATGAAGATTAATGTGGATAAATGTGAGGTTATACTTTGGTATCAAAAACGGGAAGGCAGATTACTATCTAAATGGCGTCAAGTTGGGAAAAGGGAAGTACAACGGGATCTGGGGGTCCTTGTTCATCAGTCTATGAAAGTAAGCATGCAGGTACAGCAGGCAGTGAAGAAAGCGAATGACATGTTGGCCTTTATAACAAGAGGAGTCGAGTATAGGAGCAAAGAGATCCTTCTGCAATTGTACAGAGCCCTAGTGAGACCACACCTGGAGTATTGTGTGCAGCTTTGGTCCCCTAATTTGAGGAAGGACATTCTTGCTATTGAGGGAGTGCAGCGTAGGTTTACAAGGTTAATTCTCGGGATGGCGGGTCTGTCATATGCTGAGAGAATGGAGCGGCTGGGCTTGTACACTCTGGAGTTTAGAAGGATGAGAGGATATCTTATTGAAACATAAGGTTGTTAAGGGTTTGGACACACTAGAGGCAGGAAACATGTTCCCGATGTTGGCGGAGTCCAGAACCAGGGGCCACAGTTTAAGAATAAGGGGTAAGCCATTTAGAACGGAGACGAGGAAACACTTTTTCTCACAGAGAGTTGTGAGTGTGTGGAATTCTCTGCCTCAGAGGGCGGTGGAGGCAGGTTCTCTGGATGCTTTCAAGAGAGAGCTAGATAGGGCTCTTAAAGATATGGGGATATGGGGAGAAGGCAGGGGATATGGGGAGAAGGCAGGAACGGGGTACTGATTGGGGATGATCAGCCATGATCATGCTGGCTTGAAGGGCCGAATGGCCTACTCATGCACCTATTGTCTATTGTCTATTGAATAAGCTGAAACCTGTGCAGGATTAAATCTTACTTGGTCAGATCCCTAAATGTGGAAAAATATTGGGAATTTCAATTCTTTGTGGATCAACGTCAAATTTGTTTTTAAAAGTTGCTTCTGCAAAGTGATTTTGTTGAAGGTTTTGCTGAGGGTAAAGAAATCAAAGTTTGCTGATGTAAATCAAAGTTATGGTGAGACTAACTCAGATGAACAATTTAATAATTGTAAGAATTATATCACTTACATTGTGAGTGTCAGTGGCAGGCAAGCCCAAAGCAAAACCATGTTGTGCACTGCACAATTTAGCATAGTTTGTTCTGTGGTTGGAAAAATGCTTACTATATATATTTTTGTCCTCCTTTTCCCAGCGCAGTTTTGACAACGCCCACCTCCACCCTCATTTGGGAGACCCCCTATACAGGTAAGTGGTGCTTATCTCTGCTTTGACCATGTTTTAGTTAGAGACTGGCACCATTGAATTGCTGCACCTGGTGACATAGAAACAGAGAACATAGGTGCAGGAATAGGCCCTTCGAGACATAGTGATAGCTCTGTCGAGCTCATGAGAGCCATGGGCACATGCAGAAGTCATTGTGATCACCTGGGGGCTGTACCCTTGTTCATTGTCCATCCAAGGTGGGTCTTTTCCTGGATGGTAAAAATGCAATAAATGATATGCCCCAGTCAGTACTGGAGCCTCAACGTGTCCCAATTTATATTAAATAATCTATAGAGTAGATACACACGAACGAGTCCTTTACCCAGAAAAAGGAAATCAAGAACCAGAGCACATAGTTTTAGGGTGAGAGGGAAATGGTTTAATAGGAACTTGAGGGGCAACTTTCTCACACAGGATAGTGGAACAAGCTGCCAGAGGTGGTAGTTGAGGCAGGTACTATAACAACAAGTACATGGATAGGAACGGGCTAGAGGTTCAGATGCAGCATTTGGCTCCTGATACTGGAGGCTGAGTGAAGGCACCAGTACTGGACAAGGTAATTTTGACAGATTGGATGAGAGTGAGATGAAGGCTTTATTTGACTATTAGTTGTGGACTAGCACAGTTGTATTTGGCAACGGGCTTCTTTCTTGCTCTTCCTTTGTATCCTTGTATAAAGGAAGCACATCATTGGAATATCAATGGGGTGGCTAATCTCTAATGGGCCTGTCCCACTTTGTCCGTCAGTTACGCGACAGGCAGTGGCGCGCGAAGTTTCGTTCAGGACGAAGTCCACACTCCTCCACACCACTCCATGCGCCCGTCCCGCGCTACCCACACGCTAGCAGGCCACGTAAATGGCCCGCGAATGATAGCCAAGTGGGACAGGCCCTTAAATCTGCCTGAGCTGTCACCTGTATTTTATTTAGCAACGTTGTCCAGTCTATTTGGCCCAATTTCCACGATAGGTTTAGATTTATTATTGTCACGTGTGTCGAGGTACAGTGAAAAGCTTTGTTTTGCATGCGATCCAATCATACTCGATAATACAATACGTAAGTATAACCAAGTCAAACTCAAGTACTGTGTCGGAAAGAACTGCAGATGCTGGTTCGAAGGTAGACACAAAATGCTGGAGTAACTCAGCGGAACAGGCAGCATCTCTGGAGAGAAGCACTGGGTGACGTTTCAGGTCGAGACCAGTCTGAAGAAGGGTCTCATCCCGAAATGTCACCCATTCCTCCTCTCCAGAGATGCTGCCTGCCCCGCTGAGTTACTCTAGCATTTTATGTCAAACTCAAGTACAATCGGTAGAGCAAAGGGGAAGATAGAGTGTAGAATATAGTTCTCAGCATTGTAGCACACCAGTTCCATAGACAAGGTCCAATGTCCATAATGTTGTAGAGGTGAATCGGACAGTATCCGAGCTTATGGAAGGACCGTTCAGAAGGGGAAGAAGCTGTTTCTGAGTCTGATGGTGCCCGCTTTCAAACTTTTGTCAGATGGGAGCAAGGAGAAGTTAAGGCTGGGGTGGAACAAGTCTTTGATTACATTGGCTGCTTTTCAGAGATTGCATGCAGTGTAGATGGAGTCAGTGGTGGGGAGTCTGGTCTGTGCAATAGACTGGGCTATATCGACAATCTACTATATCTTACCGTCTAATCCAGGGGCAAACCTGCTCTGCGCCCTTTTTGAAACCTCCACTTCCTTACTGTATTGGGGTGACTGTTATACTGAAGGACGATTCAGAAGCCTGATAACAGAGGGGAAGAAGTTGTTGAATCTGGTGGTTGGTGCTTTCAGGTTTTTGTACCTGTTACCCAACAGGAGCAGGGAAAATGAATGGGTGGGCTGGTTCTATGGATCTTTGATCAGCGTGAATGTTGGAGTCAATGGTGGGCAGTTGAGTCTGTGTGATGGACTGGGCCACATCTACAACTCTGCAATTTCTTGCGGTCTTGGGCAGAGTTGTTCCTAAACCAAGCTGTGATACAACCCAAAAGCATGGTTTCTATGGTGCATCTGTAGAAGTTTGTGAGTATGTGGAGATAGTGAATTTCTTCAGTCTCCTGAGGAAGTCGACGTGCGGGTGTGCCATAGTGGGTGTTGCATTGCTAGCATCAATTGCTGCCATTAATGATGTAATACCTAGTGGTGTCGAGTAGTGATAGCCCTGTGGAGCTCACGAGAGCCATGGGGCACATGCAGAAGTAACCAACATCTCATGGGGGGTGTGCCCTTGTTGATTGTCCAGCCAAGGTCAGACTTTTCCAGGTTGGTAAAATGCAATGAACGGTATGCCCCCAAGAATTGGTGCTGAAGCCTCAACTTGTTTCTTTAGACATTAGGGATACAGCGCGGAAACAGGGCCTTCGACCCACCGGCTCCACGCCAACCAGTGTTCACCTTCAACACTAGCACTATCCTACACACACTGGGGACAGTTTCTATCAAAGCCAATTAACCCACAAACTTGTCCATTTTTGGAGTGGGAGGAAACCAGAGGAAACCCACGCGGTCACAGAGAGAACGTACAAACTCGGTACAGACAGCACCGGCAGTCAGGATTGAACCCGGGTCTCTGGCCCTTGAACGCTGTAAGGCAGCAACTCTGTAAGGCGTCACCGTGCTGCCCTGTATTCAGTTCATCTCTGCCCCTCTCACCTTAAAGATATGCTCTCTAATATTTCATGCTTCCAACTGGGAATAAGGTCTGTCTAGCCTACATATTCCTCTCATAACTTTATATACTTGTATCCCCTCAACTTCTGGTGTACCAGAGAAAACAATCAAAGTCTGTTCAAATCCTTCCTATAGCTAATGCCCCCTGATCCAGATGCTGGAGTAACTCAGCGGAACAGGCAGCATCTCTGGAGAGGAGGAATGGGAGATGTTTCGGGTCGAGTCCCTTCTTCAGACTAGTCGGGGAAAGGGAAACGAGAGGCATAGATGGTGATGTAGAGAGATGTATCAGAGATGCCTCCTTCCTCTTCAAGCCAATGTGGGTATCGGCAATGAAATCTTTACAGATGAATGGTATACATGGCAGGTTGCACATTGGTCTACAATGCTTTGGCATGAGGCAGGTGAGTTTAACAGTTGTAGGCGCAGTGGCACAGCAGTAGAGTTGCGGCCTTACAGCGCCAGAGACCCGGGTTCGATTCTGACTACGGGTGCTGTCTGCATGGAGTTTATACTAATGCCCCTGTCCCACTTAGGATACCTGAACGGAAACCTCTGGAGACTTTGCGCCCCACCCAAGGTTTCCGTGCGGTTCCCGGAAGTTTTTGTCAGTCTCCCTAATGGTCGAAAGTGGTTTCCGCTTCTATGTTCTGGCGATTATTTTGAAAAATTCAAAACCGGCTGCGACTAAAAATAGGTTGCCGTTTTAAAAATCGTTGATTTTTTAGTTGAAGCCGGTTGCGATGCTAGTTGAAGGTGGTTGCCGGAGGTTGCAGGTAGTGGAAGGTAAGACCTTTTTTTCACCCAGTTTTATTCCACCAGGGAGGTCTTACCTTCCACTACCTGCAACCTCCGGCAACCACCTTCAACTAGCATCGCAACCGGCTTCAACTAAAAAATTACCGATTTTTAAAACGGCAACCAATTTTTAGTCGCGGCCGGTTTTGAATTTTTTGAAATAATCTCTGGAACATAGAAGAAGCGGAAACCACTTTCGACCATTGAGGAGACAGACAAAAACCTCCGGGAACCGCACGGAAATCTTGGGTGGGGCGCAAAGTCTCCAGAGGTTTCCATTCAGGTTTCCTAAGTGGGACAGGGGCATTACTCCCCGTGACTGCGTGGGTTTTCCCTGGGTGCTCCGGTTTCCTTCCACACTGGTTTGTAGGTTAATTGGCTTTGGTGAAAATTGTGAATTGTCCCCAGTGTGTAGGATAGTGTTCGTGTACAGGAATCGTTCGGACTCGGACTGAGACGAGGAAACACTTTTTCTCACAGAGAGTGGTGAGTCTGTGGAATTCTCTGCCTCAGAGGGCGGTGGAGGCAGGTTCTCTGGATGCTTTCAAGAGAGAGCTAGATAGGGCTCTTAAAAATAGCGGAGTCAGGGGATATGGGGAGAAGGCAGGAACGGGGTACTGATTGGGGATGATCAGCCATGATCACATTGAATGACGGTGCTGGCTCGAAGGGCCGAATGTCCTACTCCTGCACCTATTGTCTATTGAAGGGCCTGTTTCGACGCTGTATCTCTACTCTAAACAAAACTATGCTGCTTTTTAAGAAAGAACTGCAGATGCTGGTAAAATCGAAGGTAGACACCAAATGCTGGGGTAACTCAGCGGGTGAGGCAGCATCTATGGAGAGAAGGAATTGGCGACGTTTCGGGTCGAGATCCTTCTTCCGTCTGAAGAAGGGTCTCGACCCGTAACGTCGCCAATTCCTTCTCTCCATAGATGCTGCCTCACCCGCTGAGTAACTTCAGCATTTTGTGTCTACCATAAACTGCTGCTTATGTTGTTGAAATGTGCACGTCAGCTTGGAGGGCACTCGATTCAAAGAATTGAAGCTGATGCGACTAACTGCCTCTGTAACTACAAGGGAAAGGAATGGGGGTGAGTGAGTTAATACAAACTATTTTGCGAACTAGCAAGCATTTTAAGCTGCTTTGCAAGTTTGGTGTCAACATGCTCTATTGAGCTCACGTATGCCCTCAAGTATTGGCTGTGACCTGATCGAGTTGGTCATTTTCATTTGTTTACTGTAAAGCAGTAGTTGCTAATAATGAGTCTATATTATCACAATCTTTCACATTCTTCCGTCTCTTGCTAGCTTTTGTCTTTTCCTCTCTGGCCTTTGTCCACCCATCGGCCAATTAAATCCCCTCATCTGTATCCGCCTATCACTTGTAGAAACAAGGAGCTGCAGGTGCTGATTTAAACCAAAGATTGACACCGTGTTAAAAAATGTCTTTTAAATGTTCTGAAGAAGGGTCTCGAGCCTAAACGTCACCCATCCTTTTCTCCAGAGATGCTGTCTGACCCGCTGAGTTACTCCAGCACTTTGTGTCTATCTCCACCTATCACTTGGCAGGCTGACTTCTTCCACCTACTACCACGTGCATAAGACAGGTTTGGAGGGATATGGGCCAAACGCGCGGGCAGTTGTGACGAGTGTAGCTGGGGACATGTTGGCCGGTGTGGGCAAGTTTGGCTGAAGGCCTGTTTCCATGCTGTATCACACTACGATTGTCCTACAATCAGCCTGAACAAGGGTCCCCGACCCAAAACGACGCCCATCCATGTTCTCCAGACCTGTTGAGTTACTCCAGCAGTTTGTGATTTTTTTTTTCAGACACCAGCATTTACACTTCCTTGTGTCTACAATAATATGGCGACTTATAGAGGAAGCTTGCCCCCTGGAACAAACAGGTGACAGAATACATGGTTATAAACTCACTTCTGCAATGTTCGCAGCCCAAGTTACACAAGCATTCAAGTATTTGCTTTCTATTAATTTTTAACAGATTAAAGATCAAAGCTGAATATTCCAGCAGACAATGGGGTTAAACATTTTCAGCGTTTGTTTTAATTGATTCCAACCTGGCTTGGAAACAAATGCAAATTTCTGTTCTTGCATATAAACAGCATGCACAATGTGCTGCCCAAACTCGTTAAACAACAGCATGTGTACTGTATGTGTCATGTCTGAGAAGATCACAAGGATTCTTGATCCCTTTTTAAACGAGTCCAAAGTCATCTTAGACTTGATGCTTTTGATAAGGAGGCTTGGTGGAGATGTGTCATAAAAAAGCCCACCCCTTTATCATTACAAAGTAAAGGTCACTGCGAACAGTTTACATTTGTTGGGTAAAGTTTGCAGCAGGATCTTGGTCAGCTGGGCAAATGGGCTGAGTAATGGTTAATGGAGTTTACTGATGATAAGTGCAAGATTTAGTTTAGTTTAGCAATACAATACAGCGCGGAAACAGGCCCTTCAGCCCACCCAGTCCACACCGACCAGCGATTCCTGCACATTAACACTATCCTATACACATTAGGGACAATTTACAATTATACCAAGCCAATTAATCTACAAACCTGTTGTTCTGTGGAGTGTGGAAGGAAACCGAAGATCTTCGAGAAAACCCACGCAGGTCACGAGGAGAACGTACAAACTCCGTACAGACAGCACGGTACAGATAGTCGGGATCGAACCCGGGGTCTCTGGCGCTGCCCGAGGTGTTGCATTTTGGGAAGTCCAACTAGGGCAGGAGCTTCACAGTGAACGGGAGGGCCCTGGCCCTAGTATTGTAGACCAGAGGGATCTAGGAGTGCAGGGACCAGGCACGTGCTATCAGGGTAGGCAAGGTAAGCAGTGCCTATCCTGACTAAAATTATAAAAAGGTAATTATCAAATATAAATAGTAAAGATTTCCAATTAATTTACTAAATTCAGTATTTATTATTAAATGGTTATTATTTTAAAAATCGATCTTAGGTAGGCATAATTCTCCCGTGCCTTTCATCCGCAGTACGCGTATTATGCGTAACTATGTTCCACTCGCGTGCCGTGGATGCTGCTTCAAGCCTTCACTTACAACGGGCAATAAAGGCAGCTGAATTCCTGCCGTTGCACTGTGGACTGTGCACAGGGTGCTGTACATGCATGCCCACAGGAGACGAGACCAATCTGCGCATGCCCGTTTTTTTAACGATTTTTAAAGGTCGACTGATTGCCCAGTGCCTACCCTGAGTAATTACTCACGGCACGTGCCTGGCAGAGACATAGTTCTTTGAAAGTGGTGTCCCTGCAAGATATGGGTGGTAAATAAGGCTTTTAGTACATTGGGCTTCATCAATCAGGGTATTGAGTTATAGAAGCTAGGATGTTTTATTATAGTTGGACAGAACTTTGGTGAGGCCGCATTTGGAGATATTGTCTTCAGTTTTGGTCACCCTGCTATAGGAAGGATGTCATTAAGCAGAAAAAAACGCAGAGAAGATTTTCAAGGATGTTGCCAGGACTCGTGGGCCTGAGCTATAGGGAGAAGCTGGGCAGGCTGGGACTTCATTTCTTAGAGCACAGGAGCCCGAGGGTTGATCTTGTAGAGGTGTCTAAAATCTTGTGGGAATGCACAGTCTTTTACCCAGGATATGGGAAGCAAGAACCTAAACGCATAGGTTTAAGGTGAGTGGGACAAGATTTCATAGGAACCTGGGGGGGCGGGGGGGGGGGGGTGGTGGGTGTATGGGATGAGCTACCAGAGGAGGTGGTCAAGGCAGGTACTATAAACAACATTTAAAAGACATGGAAATGTCCAGGAAAGGTTTAGTGGGATTTGGGCTGAACGTGAGCGAATGGGACTAGCTTAGATGGGACATCTTGGTCAGCAGGAGTGAGTTGGGTCGAAGGGCCTGTTTCTGTACTGTGTGACTCTACATGGGTTTTCCATTGATTGTTTTCTTTCTTAGAAAGCATTTCTCACGTGACTGCAGTCAGATAAGAGTTGGTCTTGGCATCATGTTGGGTATAGACATTGTGGGCTGAAGGGTCTATTCCTGTCCTGTGCTGTGCTGTATATTAATATTGTGATGCTGGCGTGGTAACTCTCTACTGATGTTCTCCCATTCAATATGGCCTTCAACTTGAGTTGCAATTTTATGGATTCTCATAGACGACTCTGTGCTTTCACCCTATCTTTCCCCTCATGGTTTATACACCTCTATAAGATCCACCCCCTCAGCCTCCTGCGCTCTTTAGGGACGGCACAGTGGCGCAGCGGTAGAGTTGCTGCCTTACAGCGCCAGAGACTGACTATGGGGGTGCTGCCTATATGGAGTTTGTATGTTGTCTCTGTGATCGTGTGGGTTTTCTCCGGGTTCTCTGGTTTCCTCCCACATTCCAAAGACGTACAGGTTTGTCGGTTAATTAGCTTTGGTAAAACATTGTAAATTTTCCCTAGTGTGTAGGATAGTGTTAGTGTCAGCACGGACTCGTTGGACCGAAGGGCCTATTTCCGGGTTGTATCTCTAAAGTCTAAAGAATAAAGCCTTAGCCTGTCCAACCTTTCCCGATGACTCAGGCCCTTGAGTCCTGGCAACATCCTCCAAATTTTCTCTGCACTCTTTCTATAATTTTGTGTTGATATGCAAATAATGTGTAAACATGCAGGCTTCAAAGTACCAACACATCTCCCATGATCTATGATGTGTAAGAAGGAACTGCAGATGTTTTGTTTAACCGAATATAAACACAAAAAGCTGGAGTAACTCAGCGGAACAGGCAGCATTTCTGGAGAGAAGGAATGTGTGACGTTTCGGGTGGAGACCCTTCTCCAGACTGGTTAGGGATAAGGGAAACGAGAGATATGGACGGTGATATGGAGAGTTAAAGAACAATGAATGAAAGATATGCAAAAAAGTAACGATGATAAAGGCCATTGTTAGCTATTTGTTCAATGCCCTCCATAATGTTTGGGACCCATCATTTATTTCTTAGCCTCTGTACTCCGCAATTTGAGATTTGTAATAGAAAAAAATCACATGTGGTTAAAGTGCACATTGTCAGATTTTAATAAAGGCCATTTTTACACATTTTGGTTCCATGTAGAAATTACAGCAGTGTTTATACACAGTCCTCCCATTTCAGGGCACCATAATATTTGGGACACAGCAGTGTCATGTAAATGAAAGTAGTCATGTTTAGTATTTTGTTGCATATCCTTTGCATGCAACGACTGCTTGAAGTCTGTGATTCATGGACATCACGAGTTGCTGGGTGTCTTCTCTGGTGATGCTCTGCCAGGCCTGTATGCAGCCATCTTTACCTTATGCTCTTTTGGGGGAGCTAGTCCCCTTCAGTTTTCTCTTCAGCATATAAAAGGCATGCTCAATTGGGTTCAGATCGGGTGATTGAGTTGACCACTCAAGAATTGACTTTTTAGCTTTGAAAAACTCCTTTGTTGCTTTAGCAGTATGTTTGGGATCATTGTCTTGCCGTAGAATGAACCGCCCGCCAATGAGTTTTGAGGCACTTGTTTGAATTTGAGCAGATAGGATGTGTCTATACACTTCATATTCATTAAGCTACTACCATCAGCAGTTGTATCATCAATAAAGATAAGTGAGCCAGTACCTTCAGCAGCCATACATGTCCAGGCCATAACACCCCCACCACTGTGTTTCATAGTTCTTTCTCTCCTCCATCATGCCATCACTGATATAAGTTAATCTTCGTCTCATCTGTCCACAAGACCGTTTTCCAGAACTGGTTGCTCTTTTAAGTACTTCTTGGCAAACTGTAACCTGACCATCCTATTTTTGCGCTAACCAGTGGTTTGCATCTTGCAGTGTAGCCTCTGTATTTCTGTTCATGAAGTCTTCTGCGGACAGTGGTCATTGCAAACCCACACCTGAAAAGTGTTTCTGATCTGTCGGACAGGCGTTTGGGGATTTTTCTTTATTAGAGAGAGAATTCTTCTGTCATCAGCTGTGGAGGTCTTCCCTTGGCCTGCCAGTCCCTTTGCGATTAGTAAGCTCACCAATGCTCTCTTTCTTCTTAATGATGTTCCTACAGTTGATTTTGGTAAGCCTAAGGTTTGGCTGTTGTCTCTGACAGTTTTATTCTTGTGTCTAATCTCATAATTGTTATTTATTTATTCATTTGATTTTCTTTGGTACAACTTTGGTCCTCATGTTGATAAACAGCAATAAAAGTTTCCAAAGGTGATGGAAAGACTAGGTGCATTAAGGAGGCAATTAAACACACGTGAGCAATTACAAACACCTGTGAAGCCATGTGTCCCAAACATGATGGTGCCCTGAAATGGGGGGTACTATGTATAAACACAGCTGTAATTTCTACATGGTGAAACCAAAATGTATAAAAATGGCCTTTAATAAAATCTGACAATGTGCACTTTAACTGCATGTGATTTTTTTTCTATTACAAATCTCAAATTGTGGAGTACAGAGGTAAATAAATAAATGATGGGTCTTTGTCCCAAACATTATGGAGGGCACCGTAGGGTGAAAATGAGAAGCTAGTGCGGCTTGGGTGGGGGAGGGGTAGAGAGAGAGGGAATGCCGGGGCTACCTGAAGTGGGAGAAACCAATATTCATACCACTGGGCTGTAAGCTGCCAAACGAAATATGAGATGCTGTTCCTCCAATTTGCGTTTAGCCTCGGACAATGGAGGAGACTCAGGACAGAAAGGTCTGTGTGGGAATGGGAAGGGGAATTAAAGTGTCCAGCAACCGGGAGATCAGGTTGGTTCAGGCGGGCTGAGCGAAGGTGTTCCGCGAAACGATCGCCCAGTCTGCGTTTGGTCTCGCTGATGTATAAGAGTCCACATCTTGAACAACGGATACAGTAGATGAGGTTGGAGGAGGTGCAAGTGAACCTCTACCAAACCTGAAAGTACTCTGGGTCCCTGGACAGAGTCGAGGAAGCAGGTATACCGACAGGCTGCAGGGAAAGGTACCTGGGGAGGGGGTGGTTTGGGTGGGAAGGGATGAGTTAACCAGGGAGTTGCGGAGGGAATGGTCTCTGCAGAAGGCGGAAAGGGGTGGAGATGGTAAAATGTGACGTGGTGGGATCCTGCTGGAGGTGGCGGAAATTTCGGAGGATTATGTGTTGTATGCAATAGCTGATGGGGTGGAAGATAAGGACTAGGGGGACATTGTCTCTGTTGCGACTAGGGGGAGGGGGAGCAAGGGCGGAGCTGCGGGTACCGAGGAAACACGTGTGAGGGCCTCATCTATGATGGGAGAGGGGAATCCCTGTTCCCTAAAGAATGAGGACATCTTGAATGTCCTGATATGGAAAACCTCATCCTGGGTGCAGATGCGGCGTAGACGGAGGAATTGGGAGTAGGGGATAGAGTCTTTGCAGGAAGCAGGGTGGGAAGAAGTGTAGTCGAGATACTTGTGGGAGTCAGTGGGTTTGTAATTGACTCAGTCAATAGTCTATTTCCTGTGATGGAGACGGTGAGATCAAGAAAGGGAAAGGTGGCGGAGATGATCCAAGTAAATTTGAGTGTAGGATAAAAATTGGTGGTGAAGTTGATGAAGTCCATGAGTTCTGCATGGGTGCAGGAGGTAGCACCGATGCGGTCATCAATGTAACAGAGATAGAATTCGGGGATAGGGCCAGTGTACGCCTGGAGCAGGGATTGTTCAACGTACCCTACAAAGAGCCAGGCATAGCTGGGGCCCATGTGGGTGCCTATAGCTACGCCTTGGATTTGGAGGAAGTGGGAGGAGTCAAAGGAGAAGTTGTTGAGGATGAGGACCAGCTCCGCTAGGCGGAGTAGAGTGTTAGTAGAGGGAAATTGGATGGTTCTGCGGTCGAGGAAGAAACGGAGGGCTTTAAGGCCTTCCTGGTCGGGGATGGAGGTGTAGAGTGACTGAACGTCCATAGTAAAGATGATGGTCTATGCATTTGTTGTGCAGATCTGTGCCTTTTTTTTGTCACTTGAAAGGGAAAGCTGACCACTGAAGGGTGTAATGGCACAGTGACATGAAGGAAAGTCAAGATCAAACGTCATGGGGGTTGTGCTGTAGTTTAATTGATGAAGGAAGGGTGATGAGAGAAGGGTGGAAACACATGCAGCCACTCAGTGGGTGGCAATAAGTGGCCACGGCCCAATAGCCAAACTTTGCCGAAGCTCGTGAGCCAGTACAGGAGCCAGATTGCTGTCTGCATGGAGTTTGTTCACGTTCTCCCTGTGACTGCGGGGGTTTCCTCAAGGTGCTCCGGTTTCCTCCCTTATCCTAAAAGATGTGCAGGTTTGTAGGTTAATTGGCCCTCTGTAAATGGCCCCAAGTGTGTAGGGAGTGGACGAGAAAGCGAGATAACATAGAACTAGTGTGAACGGGTAATCGATGGTCGGCGTTGGACTCAGTGGGCCGCAGGGCCCCGTTTCCCTGCTGTTTCTACAAATAAGGATGAGAAATAGATTCATGTAGGAAGGGAGAACGTGCAAACGCCACACTCGAGGCCCAGTTAGAACCTGGGTCTCGGGCACTGGATTCCGAGCAAACTGAATTGATCATTGTGTGTGGAGTTTGCATGTTCTCTCTGTGACCACGTGGGTTTCCTCCGGGTGCTCCGGTTTCCTCCCATATCCCAAAGCCATGCAGGTCTGTAGGTTAATTGGTTTGTGTAAAGCACCACTGTTGATGGAAATGTCGCGGATTCAAGTGGAACAACGTTGAGGGAGAACAGGTTTAATCCTTTCATGAACCCACATTGCTTACTCACTGGGAACTATAAAGCTTTGAGACCTCTGAAATGATTACTTACGTCGTTAATTCTCTATCATTTTGCAAAGCCCGACCCACTTTAGTATTGTCCTTGGCTTGAGTACTCTTACGTACTCCCCTGCCCCTGTGGGCATTTGGACAAACAGCCAAGATGGAGACCAAGGCTCAAGCTGTATCCTCAAGAGCTCGGTACTCTCAGGCTAGGAGTTGGACCTGTCGCGATCCTTTCCACCTTTGTGTGGTGTGGTGTAGGGCTGACAAGAGAAACCTCCGAGGCTTCCGACCCCAGCTGAGACTGAAATGAGTCTCCTCCAACAAACCATCTATTTCACAAATCCACAAAAATGTGATGCATGCGTAGATCCCAAGAACATATTCAGATCATTGCAAGGACGGGAAGACGTTTCTAACAGCAATTTATTTACTGAGTGAATGAGACTGCGCCATCAATGTAACAAGCTGACATAAAAGCAACTTGATACAAGCCTGAGGTAACATAATTTAGCGAAGAACATCCATGGAGCAGTCTAGTTCAGTGGTTAGAACAGAAATGAGCAGTTATTTTAAAAAACCCACATCAACACAGACGGCATGCGAATGACCTTAGTCAACATTTTTCCCCTTGGAATTGTATGAAAATGTACAGGTCACTTTACAGTGGCAACATCGATCGACTCTGCATTAGTCTTAGCCAAACAAATGTGCTCTAATTTAGCATTGGCGGTTGGTGGTCACACTGCCCAAGCAAACCAAACAGTCATCTCAATTGATAGTGACGGACAAACCAAGATAAGTATGGACTCAGTATGGACTCGAGGGCAAAGGCAAAACCGGGTTTGGGGTCAAACGTCAGCTGTATAGGGAAACAACTAATTAAAATAAATATGATTCACACCAGCTTTTAGGAATTAGACTTCACATTTGTACCTCGATGTCCTTGACAAGCCTGAATGCCAAGTGAATCCTTACTTGCAACGGAGGCATACACTGACGTTTAGTGAATGAGAGTTGGATAAACTCTTGAATTAAAGTATCAGATGATCCTTGAGGATAAAGAAAGTTACACATGGGTTGGTCAATGAATCACACAGAATAAATGGAAGGGAAGCAATGAAATCTTGGTTGAAGCAATCATTTTGAGTATGGCACCGTGGGGACATGGGGCCAGCTTCCTGGACAACCTTCAAGCATCAACATGCCTCTTAAAATGTGCGGCTGACAGCTTCACAGACTGACAAAACATCCTCTGCAGTCAGCCCATTATTGCCCTCAAAGGAAGGTGTAGCATATCTGGTTATAGAGCAAACCTGCACTTGAAAACCAATTTAACATGTTGCAGTTTAACAGGTTCTATTGCAGTACATCGCATGCAAGGGAAATGTGCATGGCATGTGTTTTTGGAATTGACTGTCGGATTGCTGTAGCATAATCCTGTAAGAATTTTCTTTCACCTATCTCAGGGTGGAATGAAGGAAGCTGAGGGTAATCCAACTGACGTGTTCAACATAAAACAAGGTTTGGATCGAGATTTGCACTTGAGTGAAAGACCACAGCTAGAGGATGTTCGTGTAAGACGTAACACCAAGAAACGTTACACCATGTGAAAATCAGAAGAGCCTCCTTCACCCAAACAACAGTGGGGCCTGCTTCCACAGGGAGTCATTGAAGCAAACAGCACTGATGCATTCAGGGAGAAGCTGGACAAACACAAGCGAGGAAGGAATAAAGAGTTATGCCGATAGATTTAGAAGATAAACAGACAGAAGGCAGCACAGTGTACACACCAGCATGGTTTGGTTGGGCCAAATGGCCTGTTCCTTCATTATTCTTCCTATGTAATATGTTTCATTGCCATTAAAGTGGTTTTAACGTGTTTCCATTCATTTGTTGTGGGAATTCAGCCCTGTACATTGTGACAGGGTGTCGGGTTATGGAGTGAAGACAGGAGAATGGGGTTGAGAGGGAAAGATAGATCAGCCACGATTGGATGGCAGGGTAGATTGGATGGGCTGAATTCTGCTCCTAGATCTTCTGAACAGATGGAAACATTTTTTTATCTGCAGGGGCAGGCTACATAGAACCCAGGGCTTGGCACATAGTCTAAAACTGAGAGCACTACTGCAGAGGTACACGGCCAGTAATATTTTATACCCACAACTCACAATAACACCAAGCAAACTAAAAGGCCTTTCAAATCTACATCAGCCTGCTGCAGGTACCTTTTGAAACAAAGGGAGGAATAGACGAACAGCTTCAAGATCTTCCTCTCGATCTAGCTGTAAAATCACTTGCTTATCGTCATTCTCGGTCTAGTCCTGGCCGGGAGGGGGGGAGACACGAGAAATCATTCTTTGCAGAGCTTCATCTGTAGCCAGGTGCTTTAAGTTATACGCGTGAATTAATTCTAAGTTATTTTACAATGCTTGCGGAGGGCTGTGGGGAAGGCTTGTGATTCTGGCGCAGAAAACGAGAGCAGTTGCTTTTGACCTCCCTCAGAACGCCCGCAAACCACCCACATCTTGTCATCATAGGGAACCTGACCTGTTTACTGAAGGACCAGTGTGAATGGATGAAGTCACCTTGGGGCGTGCCCAAATTGTTACAGACATACTATTTAAAGAAAAAAAAACTTTCATAAATAGAATATTTTAAGTGGAAATGATGACATGCAGCTAAACACAATGGCATGGAACAATTTTCAAGTTGTAATACTTTTCTCTTCAAATAATAATGAAAATCCATTCAAGTTTCATTTGCTTGGATTGTGAACTAAATTTATGATTTGTATCCTTGTCTATTTTCTGCAGTCTTTAAATAATACATAACAAATGAAGTATATCCTCGATTACACTGTCACGTACCGATGACGTTATGTGGAAATCATTCAAACGGGTTCCACAAAATGGATACTGGGGGAATTGAAAATACTATTAGATGTGCTGGAAGCCAGCTGAATGGGAGAAGACAAGGATACAGGAGTCTCCAATAGTGGAAATCTGGGACAAAACTGAAATTATTGGCATTTAGGCAGAATGGCGGATGTTGTCTACGCCAGTGGAGAGAATGATTTGAGTTGCAGCGTGTTGCTGGGGGGAAAAAGGCTGGGCTGAACACCAAGCCAACCTCTTTGGAATACTGGCAGGCAAGGTCAGGTTTCCTTTGATAGCAACATTGTGGGCTGGGATGCAGTGGGGGCCTATATCTGTTGGGTTTGCTCACAAGTCACTATGAGTACACCATGCAAGAAATGCTGGAACAACTCGCGATGCAGAGGCAGACTGTGCGTCTAACCCTTCAGTGCATTTCATTTTTCTTTGTTAAAAACACTCGTTCACTGACTTTTCTTTTCTCCTCTTAAACACCACTCAACGCAGCCTGTTAATACTGTCAGTAGTATCTTGATTTGTGCATAAGAAAGTTAATACCCAACATGGGCTAAAACATTGTTCACGATAAAGCAGCTTAAGAATAAAAAACAAACATTTAAAAAAAAATGTTTTCGGCAGCAGTCATTACACACACAGTTCCTTGGTCACACTGTCCTCTTCACAGCGCTCTGCCCAATCTCCACGGACAACACTAGTAATCGGGAGCAGTCGATCACACCTTTTTTTTTCAAAACCTACCAAAATCATTCTGGGGGGTCAGGTAGTAAGAGTGTCAAAAAAAAAAGTGCTTCTGTTTTCAACACTGGCAGTCAAACAAATTATTCCTTGTAAGTTTTTTTTTGTTTCTTCACTTTCCCTTGTTTTTTAATCCACTTAATAGTTTGATTTCCCATTGCTTGGGTTGGCACTTTGTTCACGTCTTGTGTGCGGTCTCCAAATGTTCACTCAAACGACATAAGGTTGGTGGGTATCTGCAAGCAGATGAGAGGGAAGGGGTTAATCTGTGGTGTTGCTTCTCCTAACCCCTTCATTTTGGAGTCATACAGGACAGAAAAAAAATGCCATTCGGCCCAACTCATCCATGCAAAGCAAGAAGCCTCATCTAAAGGTAGACACAAAATGCCGGAGTAACTCAGCGGGACAGGGAGCATCCATGGAGAGAAGGAACAGGCAACTTTTTGGGTCAAGACCCTTCTTCAGACTTCAGCCCCATCTAAACTAGTCCCATTTGCCTGCATTTGACCCATATCTCTCTAAATCTTTCATAACCATGTACCTGTCCAAGTGTCATATGCCTTGACTCTCCTCTGACAGCTATTTCCAGCTGTCTACATCTGTATGGTTGTATTCCAGATATCTAGTCCACATCTGCATGATGTTCAAATGCAATAAAAATTAAATTCATGATCACTAATGGGTATTAAAATCCTGCATCATGTCTCATGTATTTCAACATAGGGTGTCAGGGGTTATGGGGCGAAGGCAGTACAATGGGGTTAGGAGGGAGAGTTAGATCAGCCATGATTGAATGGTGGAGTAGACTTCATGGGCCGAATGGCCTAATTCTGCCCCTATCACATATGACCATTTGTAAATTAATTCCAGTCTGAAAAGGCTGTTTGGCTCTCTAAGTAATTCCTAGTGTGCACTTGCTTTATGCTTCAAAGTGAAGGCATCTGACCACCTACCTGGGGCCTGTTGCTCTTGCAAGCATCATCCAAGTGCTTGTGCCACAGTATAGCATGAAACCGGGAGCTGGTCTGGAACTTGTAAACATTTCCTGTCAATGGAAGCAGACACATCATTAGAACAACGGCAGTTGCTTTTACAGGTGCTGGTAGAGCCACCGCCCCACAGCGTCAGAAACCTGGGTGCTGTTTGTGTGGAGTTTGCACCTTCTCCCTGTGATCGCATTGGTTTCCTCCAGGTGATCTGGTTTCCTCCCACATCCCAAAGACGTGTGGGTTTGTTGGTTAATTGGCCTTTGTCAGGGAGTGAATGAGAAAGTGGGATAACATAGAAACAATGCTAACAGGTGATCGATGGTCGGCATGGAATCGGTGGGCCGAAAGGCTTGTTTCTATGCTGTATCTCTAAACTAAACTATGCCAATCACTAAAGTGCTGCGACATGACCAGCTTCAGAGATGTGACAACAACAGACGCTATTTAAAATATTTTACTCAGTTTAAACCAGTTTGGTATGATTTAGTGAATCACGGGATAGAAGGAAATGCAGGTGATGTTTTACCAAACACGACACAAAATGCTCGAGTAACAGCAACTCTGCAGAACACGGACACAAACCACCCTCTCTTCCATTGATTCCATCTACACCTCACGCTGCCTTGGCAAGGCCACCAACATAATCAAGGACGAGTCGCACCCTGGTCACTCCCTCTTCTCCCCTCTCCCATCGGGCAAGCGGTATAGAAGTGTGAAAACGCACACCTCCAGATTCAGGGATCGTTTCTTCCCAGCTGTTATCAGGCAACTGAACCATCCTATCAACAATTAGAGAGCAGTCCTGGGCTACTATCTACCTGATTGGAGACCTTTGGACTATGTTTAATCAGAACGTTATTCCCTTTATCCTGTATCTGCACATTGTGTGTGGCTCGATTGGAATCATGTACATTCTCTGCTGACTGGATAGCACGCAACAAAAAAGCTTTTCACTGTATCGCAATACATGTGACAGTAAACTAAACTAAACTGAGGTGACGTTTTGTGTTGGGACCCTTCAGATTCACCTTAAACCTATGTCCTTTGGTTTTTGATTCCCCTACCCGAGGGAAAAGACTCACCCTATCTATTCCCCTATTTTATACACCTCTGCCAGATCATCCCTCAGCCTCCTGTGGTTCAAGAGAGTCCTAGCCTGACCAACCTCTCCCTATAGCTCAGGCCCTCAAGACCTGGCAACATTCTCGGAAATCTTCTCTGCACTCTTTCCAACTTAATGACATTCTTCCTACTGCAGTGTGGCGAAAACTGAACTAATGTTGCCAGGACTAGAGGGTGTGAGCTATAGGGAGAGATTGAGTAGGCTGGGTCTCTATTCCATGGAGCGCAGGAGGATGAGATGTTTAAAATCATGAGAGGAGTAGATCGGGTAGATGCATAGAGTCTCTTGCCCATAGTAGTGGAATTGAGGACCTGAGGACATGGGTTCAAGGTGAAGGGGAAAAGATTTAATGGGAATCTTAGGGGTAACTTTTTCACACAAAGGGTGGTGGGTGAGTGGAACGAGCTGCCAGAGGAGGTAGTTGAGGCTGGGACTATTCCAACGTTGAAAAAACATTTAAGACAGGTAAATGGATAGGACAAGTTTGGAGGGATACGGACCAAGCACAGGCAGGTGGGACTAGTGTAGCTGAGACATGTTAGCCGGTGTGGACAAGTTGGGCCGAAGGGCCTGTTTCCACACTGTATCACTCTATGACTATGCAGCCTCACCAAAATCTTGTACAACCATGCTCCCAACATTCCCGCAAACTCCCAGATTCCACTACTCACCTTAGTTGAGTTGAGTTTAGTGATACAGTGTGGAAACAGGCCCTTCGGCCCACCGAGTCTGCACCGACCAGCGATCTCCGCACATTAAGCACAATTCACAATTTTACTGATGCCAATTAACCTACAAAGTGTGGGAGGAAACGGAAGCACCCGGAGAAAACCCGCGCGGTCACAAGGAGAACGTTCAAACCCCAGACAGACAGCACCCGTAGTCAGGATTGAACCAGGGTCTGTAAGGCAACAACTCTACCACTGCACCACAGTGTCGCCCTGTACCCTGCGGGCCGCTTACAGTGGCCAATTAACCTGTGACCCGCATGTCCTTGGGAGCTGGGAAGAAACTGGTGCAGCGGTGGTATGAGCAGAATTTGCAAACTCCATGCGGTCAGCCACGGAGGGGAGGGTTGAAGCCAGCTCAGCCTACTGTGCCGGGGTGCCTGAGGGATGTCCCGGTGAAACCTTGTGCTCACCTTTATCCGGGTCACTCAGCTGGAAGATATCAGGGTGTTCAGGGTCATCGGGGAGAACCACCATCAAACCCGCTACCGACACCTTCTTACTGGGTGATGACTTGAACTGTTGGGAGGAGAATAACAAACGGTGAGAATCCTCATACAACTGTTTACTCGATTAGCTTTGTCACAATAATGATATTAACAGAAAATAAATAAGTAATGGGGCGTCCCATTGTACGAGGTAATTCAAGAGTTCTCCCGAGTTTCCCCTGATTCGAACTCGGAGATTTACGGTAATAGCCGCTCGTAGGTACTCTGGGCTCTCGTGGACATTTTTCAACATGTTGAAAAATCTTCACGAGCTTACCGCGTTTCCCGAGTACCTGCCGTTAGCGCTACGAGCCGCTAAGAGACGTCCCCGAGCTCCGACGTAGCCGCCACGTACTTACCACGAACGAGTTGGATTTATTTTTTAAACTCGGGAGAGCTCTTGAATTACCTCGTACAGTGGGACAGGCCCTTTAGACTTCCAATAGAATGACATTTGTTGAATATTGCAAAAGTGTGTAAACACAGAACTAATGTGAGCGGAGGTCGGAGGTCAGCGTGGACTCTGGACTGAAGGACTTGTTTCCGTTCTGTATCTCTAAACTAAACTATTTCTCACCAAAGATAGACACAAAACGCTGGACAGAAACAACATCCCATTCCTTTTCTCCAGAGATGCTGCTATCCCTTAGAGTTATTCCAGCATTTTGTGTCTTCGGTGTAAACCAGCACCTGCAGTTCCTTCCTACATTAATCTACTTCTCATCCTTCTTTGTAGAAATACAGCATGGAAACTTCGGCCCACCAAGTCCAACAGCAACCATCCTCGATCATCCGTTCACACTACTTCCGAGTTATCTCGCTTTCTCATCCACTCCCTACACACCAGGGGGCGATTTACAGAGGGCCAATTGACCGACAAACCCACACGTCTTTTAGGATATGGGAGGAAGCCTGAGCACCCGGAGGAAACCCACGCAGTCACAGGGAGAACGTGAACAAACTCCAGGCAGACAGCACCCGCGGTCAGGTTGATGTCGCTTTCAATCGAAACACGGCTCATGCTACAATCAAAGACAGATTTGGTTTCGCTGATCTGCTTGTGAAATGTTCATAATTAATTTTGAAATAGCAGCTTGTCATAGCTGCAGCTTAAAGAATGCAAGTTTTAAACAGAAAGTTGACGGGTGAATACACTTCAGATTTAAACAGTCCAGCACACGTCGTTCAAAAGCTACTTAGAATAACACAAATAAGTGAGTGCTGTTAACTTCATTCCATGGCCAAGCAAAATATGCAGAAGCATTTCTTTAGTAGTTTCTCCAATACATGGACTGCTCAGATTTTCGTTGATTATGATTTCGTATATCTTGCAATCCTTCTCACATTACAGCCCGTTTACTCGATATCCATGGAATGTTTCCTGGAGTGGTTCCTGGAATCTGGCAAATATTGTACAACATGATCCTGATTCAGTTGGTCGGAGTCTCAGACTTTAGCGATACAGCGCGGAAACAGGCCCTTCGGCCCACCGAGTCCGCGCCGACCAGTGATCACCCCGTACACTAGCACTATCCGACACACTAGGGACCATTCACAATTTTTACTGAAGTCAATTAACCTACAAACCTGCACGTCTTTGAAGTGTGGGAGGAAACCAGAGCACCGGGAGAAAACCCACGAGGTCACGGGGAAAACATACCCAGCTCCGTACAAACCACCCGCAGTCAGGATCGAACCCGAGTCTCTGGCGCTGTGAGGCAGCAACTCTAGCGCTGTGCTGCCTGAGCCATTTGGGGATATGCCAAATTTATGTAAGGTTGGACAATACATGCTGGTACGATTAGGTTAAAAAAAGGTCCATCCACGACCGCAAGTGTTGTGGATGTAGCCCAGTCCATCACACAAACCAGCCTCCCTTCCATTGTCTCCATCTACACATCACGCTGCCTCGGCAAGGCCACCAGCACAATCAAGGACCAGTCTCACCCTAGCCACTCCCTCTTCTCCCCTTTCATATCAGGAAAGAAGTACAGAAGTTTGAAGACGGATTCCTCCAGATTCAGGAACAGTTTCTTCCCAAGGTTTGTATCTGAAGAGCAGAAAACTCTAGGCCGGTCCCACAGCTGAGGGAATGCTGAACTGTCAGAGGTGCATCGTTTGGACAAGATGCTGATCATTCCCTCAGATACATCACATGACGATATTTCAAAGTAAAACACAAGAGAGTTAACCTTAGGTAGACAAAAATGCCGGAGAAACTCAGCGGGTGAGGTAGCATCTATGACGCTGCCCCACCCGCTGAGTTTCTCCAGCATTTTTATCTACCTACGATTTTTCCAGCATCTACAGTTCTTTCTTAAACAGAGTTAACCTTGGTGTTCAGACTAATATTATTCCCTCACTCAAAACCCCCCCACTAATTTTGCTGTTAGCATAGAACTTGTTGAGCAGAACTAAGTTAGCAACTTACCACAAAAACTATATTTCAGATGCACTCTCACTGAGGTAAAATATTTTGGCGATTTACAATATTTTAAATTTCTCTTCTTAAAAATTGTCTTGAACTTTTTTTCATATTTTATTTTCTCTTGCCTCTAAACCAATGAGTTGCAGGCTCTCATCACCCCCTGTGTTCAAAGTTTGCCCTGCTCATCTCCTTTGAACTTTTCCCTTCTCACCTTAAATCTAGGTCCTTTAGTATTTGATATTTCCATCCTTGGACAAAGGTTCTGACTCACTATGCCCAAGCCTGTTCTTTCTCAATCTCCTGCGCTCCAGAGAAAGCAATCCTAGTCTGTGCAACCTCTCCTGCTAGCTACTACCCTCTAATCTAGGCATCATTCTGGTAACAGATAGGTCTGAAGAAAGGTCCTGACCCGAAACATCATCCTATCCATGTTCCGTCGAGATGCTGCCTGACCTGCTGAATTTTCTCCAACATTTTGTATCTGGCCAACTGCTCCACGCTTTCCAAAACCTCCACAACCTTCCAGCATTGGGGCAACCAGAACTGCATGCGATATTCCACATCTATACCATAGTAATACTATACCATGAAGTTGCTTGAGGCAGGAAACATGTTCCCGATGTTGGGGGAGTCCAGAACCAGGGGCCACAGTTTAAGAATAAGGAGTAAGCCATTTAGAACGAAGAAGAGGAAACACTTTTTCACACAGAGAGTTGTGAGTCTGTGGAATTCTCTGCCTCAGAGGGCGGTGGAGGCAGGTTCTCTGGATACTTTCAAGAGAGAGCTAGATAGGGCTCTTAAAGATAGCGGAGTCAGGGGATATGGGGAGAAGGCAGGAACGGGGTACTGATTGGGGATGATCAGCCATGATGACATTGAATGACGGTGCTGGCTCAAAGGGCTGAATGGCCTACTCCTGCACCTATTGTCTATGGACTTCTTGCCTCTTATATTCAATACCCCGACCTATGAAAGCAAGCATACTATTTGCCTTCTTTACCACACTATCTACTTGTGTTGCCACTTTCAGGAAGCTGTGGCCTGGACCCCAAGATCCCTCTTGTCCATCAATGCTGTTTCGGGTGTTGCCATTCATTGTACATCTTCCCCTCACATTCAACCTCCCAAAGTGCGACATCTCCCACCTGCTCGGATTCACCTCCCTGTGCCATTTCTCCACCCATTTCTGTAGTTAATCTATATCCCGTTGTATACTTTGACAGTCTTCCTCACAGTCCGCGACCCGAACAATGTTGGTGTCATCGGTAAACTTACGATCTTTACGTCCAAGCTATTTATATATATCACAAACAGCAGAGCTCCCAGAACAGCCCTGAGGAACTTCATTGGTCACAGTCTATTGTCCTTCCACCACAAGGCTCTGCCTTCCACCAGTAAGCCATTACGATCCATATCCATGTGATCAAGTCACTGTTAATCCCATGCTTCTTAATATTTTGGATCATCCTACCATGGCGGAGTTTATTAAATGTCTTACAAAAATCTATGTAGGCAACATCCATCACCTTTGTCACATCCACAAAACACTCGATCAAGTTAGTAAGACACGACAAGGCTTTGCTGGCTCTCGCGAACTAATCCATTCTCCACCAAATGGGACTAAATGCTATCCCAAAGAGTCCTCTCCACCACAGACATGAGGCACACCGGTCTATAATTCCCTGGATTCCCTCACCTCTGCTTCTTGAACAAAAGAAGAATATTAGCTTCTCTCCAGTCCTGTGGGACCTGGTCTGTGGTTAAACAAGAAGCCGAGATCTTCATCAAGGTTCTGGATAAATTACTCTTGCCTCTCTCAATAATTTGGGATAGGTCCCATCGGGTCCAGGGGATATATCCACCTTACTGCTCTTCAAGAACCCCAACATCTCCTCCATTTAATATTCTCCACACTGATCTCCATGTCCTTCTTGGTGAAGACAAATGCAAAGTACTCATTTAGTACCTCACCAACATCCCAGACTCCAAGCACAAAGCCCTTCCATTGCCCTGAGTGGATTTACCTTCTCCCTGGTTACCCCCTTGTTTTTAATGTAGGTATAAAAAGCCTTGGGATTTTCTTTAATCTGACTCACCAAAGTCATTTTGTGCCCACATTTGGCCCTGCTAATCACTCGCTTCAGTTCTTTCCTCCATGATTTATATTCATCAAAGTCCCTGTCTGATTTAATCTTCTTGAACCTTGCATATGGTTCCTTTTCCTTTTTGATCAAATTGACCACATCTTTGGACATCCAAGGTTCCCATACTTTGCCATCCTTATTGTTTCTCCTTACTGAAACATGCCAGTCATGTCATAGGAGTCGAATTAGGCCATTCGGCCCATCAAGTCTACTCCGCCATTCAATCATGGCTGATATATCTCCCCCATCTAACCCCATTCTCCTGTCTTCTCCCCATAATCTCTGACACCTGCACTAATCAAGAATATATCCATCTCTGCCTTAAAAATATCCACTGACTTGGCCTCCACAGCCTTCTGTGGCAGAGAATTCCACAGATTCACCACCCTCTGACTAAAGAAATATCTCCTCATCTCCTTCTTAAAACATCCTTTAATTCTGAGGCGATGACCTCTAGTCCTAGACTCTCCCACAAGTGGAAACATCCTCTCCACATCCACTCTATCCGAGCCTTTCACTATTCTGTATGTTTCAATGAGGTCCCCCCTCATTCTTCTGAACTCCAGCGGGTACAGGCCCAGTGCCGACAAACGCTCATCACAGGTTAACCTACTAATTCCTGACGTTGACCAACTGGTCTTTACATGACTCCACATGTCAGATGCGGACGTACCCAATAACAACTGCCCCCAATGTACTCTTCACGTCCCCTGCCTGTTAACGTCATTTGCCTCACTGCAATCTACTACTTTCCACCAAGGTCCAAACCTATCCCTATTCAAGATCCAAACCTATCCCTATAAAACAATCTTAAAACTGATCACTATCCCAAAAATTCTCTTCCACCGTAACACCAGTCACCTGGCCAAGATCTTTTCCCAACACATGGTGTTCCCTTCCCGGATTGGACCATCCATATGTTGTTTCTGGAAACCCTCTTGGATACGTCCAACAAATGTTGCCCCATCTATTGCCTTTGACATAGAGCGAGATCCAGTCAATACTGGGGGAAGTTGAAGTCACCCACAAAGACACCCCTGTTGCTCAGGCAACCTTTGCTAATCCCTCTACAGATCTGTTCCTCTATCTCCCGCTGGCTAGTGGGGGACCTGCAGTTCACTCCCATTGGAGTGCTTGCACCTTTTTTTTATTTTTAGCTCTACCCATATCGCCTCAGCGGAAAAACCCTCCAGTGTGTCCTCTCTGTGAAAGTAAGCTTGCAGGTACAGCAGGCAGTGAAGAAAGCGAATGGCATGTTGGCCTTCATAACAGGAGAAGTTGAGTATAAGAGCAAAGAGGTCCTTCTGCAGTTGTACAGGGCCCTAGAGAGACCACACCTGGAGTTTTGTGTGCAGTTTTGGTCTCCAAATTTGAGGAAGGACATTCTTGCTATTGAGGGTTCACAAAGTTAATTCCCGGGATGGTGAGACTGTCATATGTTGATAGAATGGAGCGGCTGAGCTTGTCTACTCTGGAATTTAGGATGAGAGGGGATCTTATTGAAACATATAAGATTATTAAGGGATTGGACACACTAGACGCAGGAAACATGTTTCCGATGTTGGGAGAGTCCAGAACCAGGGGCCACAGTTTAAGAATAAAGGGTAGGCCATTTAGAAAGGAGATGAGGAAAAACTTTTTAACATAGAGGGTTGTGAATCTGTGGAATTCTCTGCCTCAGAAGGCAGTGGAGGCAAATCCTCCGTATGCCATCAAGAGAGAGTTGCATAGAGCCCTTAAAGATAGCGGAGTCAGGGGATATGGGGAGAAGGCAGGAATGGTGTACTGAGTGTGGATGATCAGCCATGATCACAGTGAATGGTGGTGCTGACTCGAAGGGCCGAATGGCCTACTCCTGCACCTGATGTCTATTGTCCATATTGTGATACACCCCGTGGTTAGCAACACAACTCCTCCACCTCTTTTGCGTCCAGTCTCTATCAGGTGTGAAACATTGACAGGTTGAGCTGCCAGATGCGTCCCTGTCACAACCAGATATAGTTTAGTTTAGAGATACAGCGTGGAGTCAGGCTCCTTGGCCCGACCAGCGATCACCCATACACCAGTTCTACCTTACAGGCTAAGAATAATTTACAGAAGCTGATTACCTGACTAATTCTCATGTCTTTGGGATGTGGGAGGAAACTGGAGCACCCGGAGAAGACCAATGCGGTCACAGGGAGAATGTGCAAAAACTATACAGACAGCACCCATCGTCTGGATGGAACCTGGATCTCTGGCGCTGTGAGCCAGCAACTCTACCGCGGCGCCACCGTGCCGCCTCTATACCTTCTCCCAGAAGATGCTGCTGAACTTGGGACGCTGTAAGAGTCTCCAAGATGCAACTAGGCCATAACGAGCAGCACAACGTGTTCTTGGCACCCATCTCAAGCACAAGGTTCCCAATGAGAGGCCAGTTCTGATCCACGTGAGATCCCATTACGCCCTCAATGGAGGGTGAAGCCACACTCATCAATTCAAACCAAACACACACACAGAGCCATTAGGAGTTGAAACAGACCATCAAGAGCTGCATTAAACACTCAACTCACGTTAAACCCAAGCTTTATCGTCAATTATTGTTGGCAGGGAGAGAGGTCTCTGATTACATTCTCTAGAACTGCGTAATCTCCCTGTTTTTCCTTTTTGTCTTTCCAACTTCAGATTGCTGGCACTCCAATTTAGAGTTCAGAGATACAGCATGGAAGCAGGCCATTTGGCCCCCTGAGTCTATGCTGACCATTGATTACCTGTTCACACTCGACTTCCATTCGCTACACATTAGGGGAAATTTTATGGAGACCAATTAACCTACAAATTTGTGTCCATATTTCCCCTCATTGTTCTTTTCTCATTGTGTGGAAGATTAGTTTAGTTTAGTTTAGAGATACAGCGTGGAAAAAGGCCCTTCGGCCCACTGAGACTGCGCCAACCAGCGATCTCGTACACTAGCACCATCCTGCACACTAGGGACAATTTACAATCTTTTAGCGAAGCCAATTCACCAACAAACCTGTACGTCTTTGCAGTAGGAGGAAACCAGTGCACCCGGAGAAATCCCACGCTGGACATGGGGAGAACGTGCAAACTTGGTACAGACAGGACCCGTAGTCAAGATCGAACCCGGGTCTCTGGCGCTGTAAGGCAGCAACTCTACCGCTGCTCCACCATGCGGCCCAGAGTTGCAATAGGGTTAGGTGGGATACCAAGTGTTTGGCAGAGGAGATAGTTCATAGTCTCTTCCTCAGGCTTACTCACTGTGACCCATGCAATCCATCCCATGGGCCTGTTGAAAAACAGACTGGTTTAAGCCTGTGTGCCATCACATGGTGACTTTACTCAAGCCTCCTCAACTCCATTCAACACAGACATCAGGGTCATCTGTTTATCACCACTGTCTCGACTGGATTTCACTATCTTTCTTCTAACACAGGAGATTATTATGCCCACTGGGTGAGAGGGAGAGGTTGGGCTGGCTAGGACTTCATTCCTTGGAGCGCAGAGTGATCATATAGAGGTGTAAAAAATCATGAGGTTCGTAGATAGGGACAGAGCCCAGGGTTGGGGGATCATGAAAGAGAGGGGTTTAAGAGAGGGGAAAGACTTTTTTTTTTTTTTTTAAATTTAATTTTTGTTAGAAGCAACTGTACAAAAAGAAAATGATCGACATAACAGTTATACAATTTTCGTACTGCTTCAGTTTTAACATTTTATGAACTAATAACTAGATCGGAAAAAAAGAAAAAGGAAAAAAGGGAAAGGAAGAAGAAAAAGAAAAACAAAATTTCAAGAAAAACAAAACAAACAAAAAAAAGAACCCCCCCCCCCGAACTAACGAAGGTGTACAAGAAGCGGAGATATATCCCACTACCCTTCCATACGCCCACTCACCCGGCCCTAGCATCGGTTTTGAGTTTGTGTTCAACGAGAGGGGAAAGACTTAATAGGAACGTGCAGAGCAGCTTTTTCACACAGAGGGTATATGGAACAAATTGCCTGAGGAAATGTTTGAAGCGAGGACAATAACTGTATTTGAAATATATTTGGACAAATACATGGATAGGAAAGGTTTAGAGGGATAAGGACCAAGCGTGGACAAATGAGATACATCTACAGAGAAATGTGAAGTGTTGCATTTTGAGACGTCTAACAAGGCCAGGACCAGTAGGCCTCTGGGGAATGTTGTAGAACAGAGGGATCTAGGAGTGCAGGTGCATGGTTCCTTGAAGGTGGAGTCGCAGGTAGATAGGGTGGTCAAAAAGGCGTTTGGCACATTGGCCTTCATCAGTCAGAGTATTGAGTATAGAAGTTGGGAGGTCATGTTGCAGTTGTATAAGACGTTGGTGAGGCTGCATTTAGAATATTGTGTTCAGTTCTGGGCACCATGTTACAGGAAAGATCTTGTCAAGCTAGAAAGGGTACAGAGAAGATTTATGAGGATGTTGCCAGGGCTAGAGGGTCTGAGCTATAGGGAGAGGTTGAGTAGGCTGGGACTATTCCTTGGAGCGCAGGAGGATGAGGGGGATCTTATAGAGGTGTATAAAATCATGAGAGGTATAAATCAGGTGGATACACAAAGTCTCTTGCCCAGAGTGGGTGAATCGAGGTTTAAGGTGATGGGGAAAAGATTTAATAGCAATTTGAGGGGTAACGTTTGCACACAAAGGGTGGTGGGTGTATGGAACAAGCTGCCAGAGGAGGTAGTTGAGGCAGGGTCTATCCCAACATTTAAGAAACAGTTAAGACAGGTACATGGATAGGACAGGTTTGGAGGGATATGGACCAAACACGGGCAGGTGGGACTAGTGTAGCTGGGACATGTTGGCCGGTGTGGGCAAGTTGGGCGAAGGGCTTGTTTCCACACTGTATCACTCTATGACTCTATGAGACCAACCTGGTCTGGCAGGTTGGCATGGATGGGGTGGGCCGAATGGCCTGTTATCGTGCTGTTGGGACTCTGTGCTCAGACCTCAGACCATTTCCATCAATCAAGTCCTCAGACCATTTCCATCAATCCAGCACAGTTGGGCCGAAGGACCCATTTTGGTGCTGTACGACTCCGTGATGTAACATGATATTTTGTACCCTGGTTATTTTTTTCCCTTTAGTTTTAGTTTAGAGATATAGCGCGGGAACAGGCCCTTCGGCCCACTGAGTCCGCACCGACCAGTGATCCACGCACATTAACACCATCCCACACACACTAGGGACAATTTTACACATACACCAAGCCAATTAACCTACACACCTGCACGTCTTTGGAGTGTGGGAGGAAACCGAAGATCTTGGAGAAAACCCACGCAGGTCACGGGGAGAACGTGCAAACTCTGTACAGACAGCACCCGTGGTCAGCATCAAACCCGGGTCTCCAGCGCTGTAAGGCAGCAACTCTACCGCTGCGCCACCATGGCCGCTCTTAACACTTCCTGTTACACTTGCGTACAGTTTAATTATACTCATGCCTGGAGAGCAGGCAAAACCAAGGACTTCACTCCATGTGGCTACACCTGACAGTACCAACACCAGTAGCAAAGATAAGAATAAGCCCACAGACATGGAGCTGGGGTGGGAAACAGGGTGGGGTGCGAAATGTCCACTCACTGAGCAAGCCGATACCATTGGACTCAGTGGCGTAAAGGGCCTGTGCCACTGTACGAGGTAATTCAAGAGTTCTACCGAGTTTCCCCGATTCGAACTTGGAGATTTACGGTAATAGCCGCTCGTAGGTACTCGGGGTTCTCGTGGACATTTTTCATCATGTTGAAAAATCTTCACGAGTCTTCCCGCGCTTACCTGCCGTTAGCGAGTCTTCCCGAGTACCTGCCGTTAGCGCTAAGAGAGGTCCCCGATTTCCGACGTACCCGCTACGTTCATTCTCCGTGCTTACCATGAGTTTGATTTTTTTTTAACTCGGGAGAGCTCTTGGAATGAACTCGTACCGTGGGACAGGGCTTTAAGGATCTGGGAATTTGATGGATAAACACAGACAGAGGATTAAGCACTGAATTAACTCTGTAGGGAGCCTCACATTGCCTTGATTTGAGGAGATAAATTTGCAAGGACCAAACTTAGGAGAGGAATTATTGGAGCTGGTGCTTTTAGAGAGGACCTTTATCCCACCGAGTCCACGCCGACCATCCATCACCCGTCCACGCTGGTTCTATGTTGTCCCACTTTCTCATCCACTCGCTACACACTAGGGGACAATTTACAGAGAGCCAATTAGCCTACAAACCCGCACGTCTTTGGAATGTGAGAGGAACCCGGAGGAAACCCTTGCAAAAGGGAGAACATGCAAACTCCGCACAGACAGCATCCGAGATCAGGATCGAACCCGGGTCTCTGGTGCTGAGAGGCAGCAGCTCTACCCGCTGCACCTGTGTGTCTTTCAAATTATTCACCCAGAAGCGCGAGATGCAGTGATCGGCTGGGGTCGACTGGGCAGCCTGTGGTGGAGAGGGATGTATGATTCTCACAGCGCTGGAGCTCCGGGTTCGATCCTGACTACGGGTGCTGTCTTTACGGAGTTTGTACGTTTCTTTCCGTGACCACGTGGGCTTTCTCCGGGTGCTCCCACACTCCAAAGACGTGCAGGTTTCATAGGTTAATCAGCTTCTGTAAAATTGTAAATTGTCCCTAGTGTGTGGGATAGTGCTAGTGTTCGGGGGTCGGCACGGACACGGTGGCCGAAGGGCTGCTTCTGTGCTGTATCTCTAATCTAAACTTAAGTGGATAAACTGAAGAAGGGTCTCGAGCAGAAACGTCACTATTTCTTTTCTCCAGAGATGCTGCGTTACTCCAGCATTGGTTGTCTATCTTAAACCAAAGTGGACATGTTCAGTGTTTGCTGGGGACTACTCACGTGCTTCCTCTCGGTGGCTCTGAGGGACTTTGCGCTGTAATACAGAAGGAGTGACCCAGAGAGAATGAGCCAGTAGCGGGTCCACGACGATAACTGGGAGGAAGGAAAAGATTCTTCAATGTTAGGCCAAACAATCAGAGCGGCTAAACAAACAGGCGCGCTTACCACCAGCTGAGGGAGTGGAGATTGGGCGCCCGCTATTTATATATCTTACACCCTGCATTGAGTTTAGCGATATAGCATTGATACAGGCCCTTCAGCCCACCGAGTCCATGCCGACCATCGATCACCCTTTCACACTAGTTCTATGTTATCCAACATTCCCATCCACTTCCTGCACATTAGGGACAATTTACAGAGAGCCAATTAACCTACAAACCCGCACGTCTTTGGGATGTGGGAGGAAACCGGAGCACCCGGAGGGCAGGATCACTGAATTCTCAATTTTGCAACCCAACAGTAAGCTGTGTATGGGACACACACCCACCTTTCCTTTAGTTTAGTTACCGTACTTTAGAGATACAGGACAGAAACAGGCCCTTCGGCCCACCGGGTCTGTGCCGACCAGCGATCACCCCGTACAGTAACACTATTCTACACACTAGGGACAATTTACAATTTTACCAAAGCCAATTAGCCTACAAACCTGTACGTCTTTGGGATGCCTGGATTCAAATAGTCCATTTCCATAGCTTAGGATGGAAATATCATAGACTGGAGGACAAAGTTTAAAGGAGATGTGCGGGGAGTGGTGAGTGTTTGTAATGTGTTGCCAGGGGTGGTGATGGAGGCAGATACGATAGTGGTGTTTAAGAGACTTCTAGATAAGCTCATGGATATGCAGGAAATGGAGGGATATTTGGGGATTGTCAGCAGGCAGCTAAGAGTTGGTCTTGGTATCATGTTTTACACAGACATTGTGGACCGAAGGGTCTGTTCCTGTGCTATATTGTTCTATGTTCTATGTTCTTAGATTCAGAACATCAACCCTTTAAATCCTTATGGGCCTGTCCCACTCAGGCGATTTTTTTAGGCAACTACAGGCGACTAGTTTGTTGCCACATGTTCGCCGGTGGTCGCCGGGAGTAGCCTCCTCAGTCGCGCAAAAAGTCGTAGCGTCTTTCTGGTCGCCGCTAAAGTTTCAACATGTTGAAACATTTTCGGTGACAGTGGGTTTGACGCCAATGAGCGTAGCTTGACGTAGGTGCTGTCGTAGGTTGTCGCCAGGATGACGTAGGTTGTCATCGGTTTTTCGGCGACCTGCTACGACTATAACAGTTGCCGGCAGCTGCCTAAAAAAAATCGCCAAGTGGGACAGGCCCGTCACTCTTATAAGAAAACTTCAAACAGAACAATGTCGCCCTTTCAGTATTAATAATGAACCATGTTGTATTCCTTATTGATGGTCAAAGACTGGCAGAGTCTGTGGGGTCTGAAGAAAGGTCCCGACCTGAAACGTCATCTAGCCATTTTCTCCAGCGATGCTGCCTGACCCTCTGAGTTACTGCAGCACTGTGTGTTTCTCTTTGTTTTAAACCAGCATCTGCAGTTGATTTTTATCACATATACAGCCCAGTGAAGGTGGAGCTGATAGTGTGAGGGTAGGCGCACCAGCTCGCTCAAAGGGCATTTGGACAGGTAAGGTTTAGAGGGAGGCAGGTGGGACTAGAGTAGATGGAGCATCTTGGTCAGCATGGGCAAGTTGGGCCTAAGGGCCCGTTTCCATGCAGTATGACTGCAACAATAACCCATTACCCAAACGTGTGCAAGTAGGACTAGCGTATATGGGGCATGTTGGTCGGCATGGGCAAGTTGGGCCGAAGGGCCTGTTTCCGTGCTGTATGACTACTTCAGTTGCTGTGTGAGTGGGGAACACTCACAGAGCGTGAGCTTCGGCTTTTCACCCCCTCACGTCGAGGTGCTGCTCTCATCAAAGGAAGTGCATGCATCTGCAGAGATGAGCCCAGCTTAGATGTCAGCAAGCACGGCAGCTGACGTGTAGCTGTTTGGTTTGCAAATTATCACAAGAGGGAGCAGCTGCCTCAATGTTCCTGACACGTAGTCCAGCTCCCGGCTCCATCCTTCCTGAAGCTGCCGCTTCCAATGCTGGTCGTTCAAAATGCACCAAACCCTGATGTTTCTGTTCATTCCTTTCCACCTGTGTTCATTTGAATTGTTGAGCTGGTAACCAACCCACTTCTACTGCCAGTGTTATGCTGAATAGTATTCCAGAACTAAATTAAAGTGTCGTAGAGTCATAGACTCATATATTGTATATATATGTGTGTACATATGTATATATATGTGTGTACATATGTATATATATGTGTGTACATATTGCATATATATGTGTGTGTGTATGTGTGCATATATTACACATGTATATATATTACACATAAAAATATATATAGAACCTTTAATCTTTTGTTATATATACACACACACACACAGATTATATATACTGAAAAAATCAGTATACATAGAACTTTTTCTCATTTATCCTATACATATACAAACTCACACACACATATACATATATATATATTCTGATCTTTTATATATATATACACACACATGCATGTGCGTGTGTGTGTCTATATATTATATATTATATATATACTGAACATTTGTTCTTATTTCATTCTATTGTCTACAGAGTACTATGATTACATGTTCTGTTGTGCTGCTGCAAGTAAGAATGTCATTGTTATTTTCAGGACATACGACAATAAAATACTCTTGACTCCTGACCCAACGAGTGATTGGGAAACAACCTGTGGATTACTTACTGCTGGCTTCTTGCCCTCCTTCAGCAAGGTTTTTCTCCGCAGCAGCCCTTCGATGGTGATGGTCCCGTTTGTGCCACTCAAGTGGTAACTGCAGGTGTCTGTAGGACTGACAAGAGATGGAAAAGAATCAGCGTGAAGAGTGTGAGCATTGAACGGCGAGGAGCGCAGGCTGTCCAATGCTGCCCACACAATGCCTGGCGAGCGGGTCTGGCATCGACCTGCCACCCCGTGAATAACTGTGCTGATGTTCAGCACTTTAAGACTAAACACACATTGCACGTTAGATGGGGACCAGCAATGGAGGTCTGAATGGGGGATGTTGGTCATGAGCTGCGAGCAGCATCAGTGAGATGGGATGGAGACACAAAGAGACTGCAGATGCTGGAACCATGAGTGCTGGAGGAACTCAGTGGGTCAGGCAGCATCCGCGGAGGGTCACATCCAGACAATGTTTCGGGCCGGGACCCTTCTTCGGCGTGGTGGAATAGAGGGGAGAAAGGCAGGTAGGGAGAGGTGAAGGGAAGGGGTGGGGCAAGAACCGGCATGAACACTTCCAGATTCAGGGACTTTTTTTCCTAGCTGGTATACGAAAACTGAACCATCCTACCAACAACTAGAGAGCGGCCCTGTGCTACTATCTACCCCATTGGAGACCCTCGGACTATCCTTGATCAGACTTTACTTGCTTTATCTTGCACGAAACGTTATTCCCTTCATCCTGTATCTGTACACTGTGGACGGCTCGATTGTCTTTCCGCTGACCCGTCAGCACGCAACAAAAGCTTTTCACTGTACCTCGATACACGCGACAATAAACTAAACTCAACTAAGTGATAGGTGGGTCCAGGTTGATTGGAGGATGAGTCAGGTGAATTAAGCCCCCCTACCCTGTGTCCACCAGCTCTTGCCCGACTCCCTCCTCTCACCTCTCTCCACTCACTAACCCCCCCCCAGTCTGAAGAAGGGCAATGACCCAAAACGCCCTCGTCCAATTCCCTCCACAGATGCTGCCTGACCTGCCGAGTTTCTCTAGCTGTCTGAGATGGGATGGGATGGGATGGTTTTTTTAGTTTTAGAGATACAGAGCGGAAACAGGCCCTTCGGCCAACCGGGTCCACACCGACCAGCGATCCCCGCACATTAACACACACTAGGGACAATTTACACTTCCTACAAAGCCGATTAACCTACAAACCTGCACGTCTTTGGAATGTGGGTGGAAACCGAAGATCTTGGACAAAGCCTACGCAGGTCACGGGGCGAACCTTGAGCACCCGCAGTCGAGATCGAACCCGGGTCTCTGGTGTTGCAAGTGCTGTACGGCAGCAACTCTAGCACTGCACCACCGTGCCACCCTTGATGGGATGGGATTGGCTGGGATGAGAGAGGAGAGGAGGGATGATATGAGATGGGATGAGAGGAGAGGAGAGGAGATGAGATGAGATGAGATGAGAGGAGATGAAATGGGTTGATGAGATGATAGGAGAGGAGAGGAGACGAGAGGAGAGGAGAGGAGACGAGAGATGACATGAGAGGAGAGGAGAGGAGATGAGAGGAGAGGAGAGGAGAGGAGAGGAGACGAGAGGAGAGGAGAGGAGAGGAGAGGAGAGGAGATGAGAGGAGAGGAGAGGAGATGAGAGGAGAGGAGATGAGAGGAGAGGAGAGGAGAGGAGAGGAGAGGAGAGGAGACGAGAGAGGAGAGGAGAGGAGAGGAGAGGAGAGGAGAGGAGAGGAGAGGAGAGAGGAGATGAGAGGAGAGGGAGAGGAGAGGAGAGGAGAGGAGAGGAGAGGAGAGGAGAGGAGAGGAGAGGAGAGGAGAGGAGAGGAGAGGAGAGGAGAGGAGAGGAGAGGAGAGGAGAGGAGAGGAGAGGAGAGGAGAGGAGAGGAGAGGAGAAGAGAGAAGAGGAGAGGAAAGGAGATGGGTTCCCAGGTGGAGATGGTTGGTTTGGGGATCGGAAACATGACAAGTTCTCAGGCTGTGGATTGACTGTGGTCAGTGGGAGTATTGTTATTTTCTCCCAGTCCAATCCCCCATCACTGGCGAGCTCCAGTCAGCGCCTATTTCCAGCAGGTACCTCGAAGACTGCAAGCCCGCTTGTCTTCCGCTCTAGAGCTCTGTACAATATGTTAGATCTTAAATTGTGCCAGTAACAAACTGCAGAAGGAATGAAGTCAAAAATTAAATTGTTGCCGATTTTCCAGTTTAGGAATTACCAGCGCAGAACGGAAATCCACCAGCCAGAAGTCTGCGAGATATTTATTTAAAAAATATCCATTTATTAAAAATAGACTGCATATTTTAGTCTAAATATCCATCAGAATAAATATAGTCCGATGGATACATAAATTAACAGTTAGATAATCAATCATCAATTAAATAATTAATTAATCCTAATTAAATTAGTTAAATATTAAATTAAATGAATTACATTCAATAAGCCAAATGACTTGATTAATTGAATTGATTTGATTAAATTAATTGAGCTTTTCAGTAACATGAATTATTAATTTGTTTGTTAATAAATAATCAGTTATCCAATTGATAAATAATTAAATAACAATGTATCATTTGATTATGTTGTTAATAATAAGTTGGTATTTAATTATTTATCAATTGGATAACTGATTATTAAATATTTATTTAAAATATCTTTATTTTTATTATATAAAAGTAATTATAAATGATAATATTTCTTGTTTACAGTAAAAAAAACAAGAGGTGTACATAGACAGTTTGCAATTGTGCATAGTTTTCACATCTCGCTGGGTATCTTCCCTCATTCTGACTGTAATCTCTTCACTTCGACTCCCTTATTATTACTTGCACTCCTTCAATCATATACTTCCACCCAACTCGAAATGTTATTGCACAGTGGTGCAGCTACCTCACAGCGCAAGAGATCCTGTCCTTGGGTTTTGTCTATGTGGAGTTTGCACGTTCTCCCTGTGACCGTGTGGGTTTCCCCCGGGTGCTCCGGTTTCCTCCCACATCCCAAAGACGTGCGGGTGTGCAGGTTAATTGGCCCTCTGTAAATTGCCCCCAGTGTGTGGCGATAGATGTGAAAGTGGGATAATATTGAACTAGGGTGCACGGGTGATCTATGGTCGGCGTGGACTCGATGGGCCGAAGGGCCTGTTTCCATGCTGTATCTCTGAACGAGTACAACAGATAAAGATGTGTATAGCACTGGCAGCCACACCTTCAATGGCTGGGGTTCCAAACTCCTTAAACATCCTGCCTATGCCTCTCCATGACCCCCGTACGGAAGTATACAGCACAGGAACCCACAATGTCGGTGCCATTCATGATGCCTCGTTAATCTCTGCTTGCCTGTGATCTGCAGTATATCCCTCAATACCCTGCATATCCATGTGCCTTATCTATCTGAAAATCTCTTCAACGCCACTATTATATCTGCCTCTACCACCCGCATGTTGCAGGCTCCCACCACCCCCTCTGTAAATAAACTCCACCCTTTGATTCTCCTTTGAACTTTCTCTGATCTTACACTAATGCCCTCTAGTCTTTGACATTTTCACCTTGGGGGAAAAAAGTTCTGACCTATCTGCTCTATCTGTGTGGGCGTTGAGTGTTAGTGAGGAGGCAGGAGAATGGGGTTGCGAGGGAAAGGTGGCACAGAAGGTGGCTCAGCACAGTGGCACAGAGGTACAGTTGCTGCAATACAGCGCCTGAGTCCATCCTGACTACGGGTGCTGTCTGTGGTGAGTTTGCTCCTTCTCCCTGTGACTGCGTGGGTTTTCTCCGGGTGCTCTGGTTTCCTCCCACATTCCAAAGACATACAGGTTTGTAGGTTAATTGGCTTCAGTAAAATTGTAAATTGTCCCTAGTGCGTAGGATAGTGTTAGTGTACGGGGATCGCCGGTCGGTGTTGACTCAGTGGGCCGAAGGGCCTGTTTCCGAACTGTATCTCTAAAGTCTAAAGTCTAATTTAATATATTTCTATAAGATGTCCCCTCAACCTCCAGTGTGCCACAGAAACAATCCAAGTTTGTCCAACCTCCCCGTATAGCTAAGTGTGGTGAGTCAGTGCAAGGTGAACTAATAAACTTGGGCGCTCACACTAGCAAGCTCCCCTTCTCTCTAACACAGCTGTACAACTGCTATCTACCATCTACCTCATTGGTGACCCTTGGAATATCTTTGATCAGAGTTTATTGGCTTTACCTTGCACTAAACGTGATTCACGTTATTCCGTTTACACTGTGGATGGCTCGACTGTAATCATGTATTGACCTTCCGCTGACTGGTTAACGCGCCACAAAACGCTTTTCACTGTACCTCGGCACACGTGACAATAAACTGAACTCATACGTGACTCAAACTCAAACAAGGCAATGCCATCAGGTTTGGTGTGGCAGGGGCTGCACCAGCCACATGGTGAGGGGAACAAGTGACTCTACAGTAAGAAATATTCAGTGATAGCCCAAAGAGACGTACGTCATGGCCAAGTTTATTGGGAATTACTTTACTACAGGTCCCTTTTAGAACATGTGTATTTGATTTTCGCTCCCATTTCTTGGCCACAATATTTATGTTTGGTCTGTTAGTTTCCTTGGTTAACAGAAGTGGCTTCATCCAAATTGAGTTAGAAGCTTTGCTTGAGTTAATCTTCCAGCCTGTGATTTAACCGCCTGCATTAAGTAAGGTTTTAGTCAGACTCCACACATGTGATAGAAGCAAACAGAAGTATGAAGGAATAGATCAGGTGGACGCACAGAGTCTCTTGCCCAGAGTAGGGGAATCAAGAACCAGGGGACATAGGTTTAAGGTGAGGGGGAGGGGAAAGATTTAATCGGAACCTGAGCAGTAACTTTTTCACACAAAGTATGGTGGGTGTATGGAACGAGCTGTCGGAGGAGGTAGTTGAGGCAGGGACTATCCCAACGTTTAAGAAACATTTAGTCAGGTATATGGATCGGACAGGTTTAGAGGGATATGGACCAAACACAGGCAGGTGGACCGGTGTAGATGGGGCATGTTGCCCGGTGTGGGCAAGTTGGGCCGATGGGTGTAAGACTCTATGACTATGGATGGAGAGGGTTGAGGGGAAGGTTCCATTCCTGTCCAGTGTTAATATAAATAAATCAGAGGGACAAAGCTTTAAAAAAAATAGAAAAGCTTTTTTGCGAAAAGAAAAGACAAAAGATATCAGTCCAAATGACCTCCCCCCCCCCCCCCCCCCTCCCATCAAGAGCTCACAACTATAATACACTTAGTCAACAGCAGGGAATTAAAAGACTACAGAATCCTCATCAATGATGGAGGGTGAAGAGGGACCTACAAGGTTTCGCTGTTTTTTGCATGTTTACTTTGGAGATGTTGGGGGGGGGGGGTAAGTTCTTTTTACACACAGGCTGGGGGGTACACTGAAACACGCTGCCGGGAGAGGTGGTGGAGGCAGATACCATTGATGTGTTTAAGAGATAAGCACATGGATATGCAGGCAATGGAGGGATATGGATCACGTGCAGGCAGATAAGAGTCGGTGTTAGCATCATGTTCAGCACAGACATTGTGGGCCAAAGTTCCTGCGTTATACTGTTCTATGTTCTAACTCGACATTCAAGAGACAGCACGGTGGTGCAGTGGTAGAGTTGTAGGTTAATTGGCTTGGTATAAATTATAAATTGTCCCTAGTGTGTGTAGGATGGTGTTTATATGCGGTGCGGACTCGGTGGGCCGAAGGGCCTGTTTCCGTGCTGTATCTCCAAACTAAATTAAAGAGACATATGGAAGAGGCAGTCTGAAGAAGGGTCTCGACCCGAAACGTCACCCATTCCTTCTCTCCTGAGATGCTGCCTGTCCAGCATTTAGTGTCCATCTTCAAGACATATGGAAGGTCCCATACTGTTTTAACCAGTTCCACAGTTCACACCAATGTATCTCTCTTAATCACACCTTCCTCAGCCAACAATTGACCTATCAGGGAACCATCCTGACTGAGTTCATCTGTTGCCGGCCCTGATTTGTCCTGGTCTTTTCTCACCTCCAGTTGCTATCCGCACCCCCCCGCCCAACTTCTTCAGTCTAAGGAGGGGTCCCAACCCAAAACGTCACCTAGCCACGTTCTCCAGAGACGCTGCCTGACTCGCTCAGTTACGCCAGCACTTTGTATATACCTTTGGAAGGTCATAAGAAATAGGGGTAGAATTATGCCATTCGGCCCATCAAGTCTAATCCGCCATTCAATCATGGCTCATCTATCTTTCCCTCCTAACCCCATTCTCCTGCCTTCTCCCCATAACCTCTGACACCCGCACTAATCAAGAATCTATCTATCTCCGCCTTAAAAATATCCACTGACTTGGCCTCCACAGCCTTCTGTGGCAAAGAATTCCACAGATTCACTAGGTATAACTAATTTCTGCTTGTACACTTTGGAGAACTACTCTGAAGCAAACTCTAACAGGAGGAGTCTATGTCTCAATGTGGTCTTTCCCTATTCACACGGGCCCTACTGCACAGAAACAGGCCATTCGGGCCAATAGCTTCTCACCTCCCTCCTTTCCCCATCAAAGCCTTTTAGCAAGACCCGCTATGTTTCATTTATTGGGATTTGGGCAATACTGGTGAGGCAGCATCTATTTCCCCCTGAATATGCATGTCTTGATGAACCTTTTCACATCAGCGTGTGGTTGGGAAGTCAGTTTAAGGAATCAGTCTTGCTGAGTTTGACAGCAGTGTTATCAGGCAAGAACAAATGGAGAGTCTGGAGCAAAAAAGCTGCAGAAAAGATTTAAAAAAAGAAGACAGTGCAAGAACTCTAGCAGCACCTGTACGGGGGAGAAACCAAAATGTTTTGGATCTAGGATCTATCTTCAGAATTGGAAAAATAAGAATATTAATCTCCTCAGTCGCAAACAAGGTTAAGGATGGAGAGATCAATACACATGTCTGCATCTCGATGGAGACCACAATGTCTTAACATAGAACATCGAACAGTCCACACGGTGGCGCAGTGGTAGAGTTGCTGCCTCACAGCGCCAGAGACCCGGCTTCGATCCTGACTACAGGTGCTGTCTGTATGGAGTTTGTACGTTCTCCCTGTGACCTGCGTGGGTTTTCTCCGGGTGCTCCGGTTTCCTCCCACGCTCCAAATACGTAGAGGTTTGTAGGTTAATTGACTTCAGTAAAATTGTAAATTGTCCCTAGTGTGTGGGATTGTGCTAGTGTACGGAGATGGCTGGTCTCAGTGGGAAGATCGCTGCGTCTCTCAACTAAAACTAAACTAAGTACAGCACAGGAACAGGCCATTTGGCCCACAATCTCTGTGCTGAACACGATGCCAAGACCACATCTTATCTACCTGCATGCAATCCATATCCCCCCCCCATTCCCTGCATATCCATGTGTGCCTATCTAAAGGGCCTGTCCCACGAGCTACTGCGCGTCACTGCCAACCCCACCACGCGCCATGCGTGCGTAATGCACGCGTCACGATGCCTCGTGACACGTAAATAACGACAAGCAAATGACACCCAAGTGGGACAGGCCCTTAAGTCCCTCAAACACCACTATTGTATCTGCCTCCACCACCACCCTTGGCAACGTGTTGCAGGTTCCCACCACCCTCAGTGTAAAAACTTGAACCCGCACATCTCCTTTAAACTTTGCCCCTCTCACATTTAAAGCTTAAGCCCTCGAGTATTTAATTTTTCCATCCTGGGAAAAATGTTCTGACTGTCTATACTAGCGATGCCCCATAATCTTTTATACATCTACCTGGTCTCCCCTCAACCTCTGGCGTTCCAGAGGAAACACTCCAAGTCTGTCCAACCTCTCCCTGTAGCTAACACCCTCCAATCCAGGCAGCATCCTGGTAAACCTCGTCTGCACCCCCTCCAAAGCTTCCACATCCTTCCTGTAATGGGGCGACCAGAACTGCATGCAATACTCCAAATGTGGTCTAACCAAAGTCCTGTAAAGTTGCAGCTGGGCTTCTTGACTCTTATACTCAATGGCTCGATCAATGAAGGCAAGCATTCCACATGCCTTCTTCACCGCTCGATCTAGTTGTGTTGCCACCTTCAGGGAGCAACGCACTTGGATCCCAAGACCAAGTCGTCGTGCCATTAATTGTATATTTGCCCCTTACATTTGACTTACATCTTGTTACTATATTTAGACTCAGTTTAGTTTAGAGATACAGCGCGGAAACAGGCCACACCAGCGATCCCCGCACACTAACACTATCCTACACGCAGTAGGGACAATTTACAATTATACCAGGGAGGGAACCAGAGATCCCAGAGAAAACCCACGCAGTTCACGGGGAGAAGGTACAAACTCCGTACAGACAGCACCCGTAGTCAGGATGGAATCCGGGTCTCTGGCGCGTAAGGCAGCAACTATACCACTGCGCCACCATGACGCCCACATATATCTAGTATATTCCTTATGTTAAAGTAGCAGATTCCTGCACTAATGAGGATAAAATTACCAGTTCACTAAATTCAGCAGCTACACAGAGATAATTATGTCTCAATTCACAACATTTTTAAAAATGAAGTTTAAAACTGAAATCTTACTCTGAATGAAATAGACAGAAGAAGGATCATGACCCAAGATGTCATTCATCCTTTTTCTCCAGAGATGCTGAGTTACTCCAGCACTTTGTGTCCATCTTCGGGTTATACCTGCATCTTTTGGTTTCGTTTATTTTGGAGATACAGCGCAGAAACAGACCCTTCGGCCCATCGAGTCGACGTCGACCAATGATCCCTGCACACTAACTAACGCTCTCCTGCACACTAGGGACAATTTACACTTTTACAATTTTACATTTATACCAAGCCAATTAACCTACAAGCTTGTATGTGTTTAGATTTCCTTTCAACACATCTTAATCTGAATTGCTTGCTTGTCTCCTCTGGCTTGAAGGCCACCCACAATTCAGACTTGGCCCTCTCACACTCATCTTTAAATACCTCTATTCATTCTGCTTTGCTCTCTGTGCCAGCTCTACCATGCTCTATGCTCCTACCAGCTCTGGCTTCTCATACAAGGTGGGGTTTTCTACTTTGAAGCCACTATATGAATTCAAGGTTTGCAGTGATTGAGAGGTTTGTTAAGATTACATGGTCCCTGAATCTTATTTTGTGGGCCCATTTAAATTTCCCTAAGCGGTGTTAAGGTTTATTAGGTTTAAGGTTTAGGTTTATTATTCTAAAGTGTAGCGAGGTACAGTGAAAAGCTTTGTTCCGCACACTATCCAAACAGATCAGATAATACTGTACATAAATACAATCAAGTACAATAGGTGGAGCAAAGGGGAAGATACAGAGTGTAGAATATAGTTCTCAGCATTGTGGCATCAATTCCAGAGACAAAGTCCAATGTCCACAATGGGGTAGAGGTGAATAAGACAGTACCCCGGCTTACAGAAGGACCGTTCAGAAGGCTGATAACAGAGGGGAAGAAGCTGTTCCTGAGTCTGGTGGTGCGCACTTTCAAGAAGGCCCTTTGGCCCAACTCCTCCATGCTACCAATTAGAACAGGATAGAACGAGTGTACGGGTTGATCGTTGGTCAGCACGGACTCGGTGGGTCGAAGGGCCTGTTTCCACACTGTATCTCTAAACTAAACCAATAAACTAAACTAGACTACACTAAACTAATCTAAACGGCTTGTATTATATTGCAATTTAGGGATGGGGTGAACACACATGCCAACAATTCGATGGAGACCGTAATATCCTGATATGGAATATCGAACGGTACACAGGCTGCACGGAGGCGCAGCGGTAGAGTTGCTGCCTTAGAGACACAGGTTCGATCCTGACTACGGGTGCTGTCTGTACGGAGTTTACACATTGTCGCTGTGGGTTTTTCTCCGGGTTGCTCCGGTTTCCTCCCACACTCCAAAGACGTGCAGGTTTGTAGGTGAAGTGGCCTCTGCGGATTGTCCCTAGTGCTAGTGCGATCGGTGGTCGGCGCGGACACGGTGGGCTGAGGGGCCTGCTACCATGCTGCGTGCCTCTCAACTACAAATGAAACAAACAATGTCTGGCTACAGCCCTCCACAAACCCATCACATAAAATATCACTTCCAATTCGCAGCGTCAACAAGTTAGAAACTACAAACCGTTTAGTTGTGGATTTACGACAAAATCTTGGAACGGAATACAGCACATGGAGATATCGCCACGGTTGCCGTAGTGACAAAATCCAGCGATATTCGTCGGAGTCTTCTCAAACCCGTCACAGTGCCCCAAAGTTCTATTGGACTCTATCCTTGCACAGTTTTATCCCTACACTGACCATCAGTGGAAACAGTGCAATTCCACACAAGGAGGTCGTTCAGCCCATTGCCCGAAGGCTGACCAAGAGAGAGCTGGATTGACTGAACGGTACACCATGGAAACAGGCCCTTCGGCCCAGCCTGTCCGTCCAACCTCTCTCCGTAGCTAATACCCCCTAACCGGGTATTGTTCTGGGTAACCTCTCCCTGCTCCCTTTCCAAACCTTCCACAACCTTGCAGTAATGGGGGCCACCAGACCTGCACACATGACTCCAAATTGAACATTGACCCATCCCCACAGTGAATATACACAATCCTAGAGTTTTACTGTACCACCTAGGTACGTATGCCAATAAAGTATCATGGATTCATTGAAATCTCAGCGGGTCAAGGCAGCTCCTGTGCTTTGAGGGGTCGGCTGTGGAGAACAGGAAGTGGTGGTCTGGCCAGTGCTCCCTGACCACTGTCCCAGCACGGATGACACCTCCACCCGTGCCCGTGCCTCACTCAGGCCGGTCGGTGCTGGAAAGCAGACCTGGACATGACCAGCATGCCTTCCTTTATCTATTCCACGCTGGCCATATGAACATAAGGTGCGGCGGGAATGTCCCGGGGAGCCGCAAGCTCCCGATCCACCCGCCGAACAACCGCGGAGCCGACGACCAGAATGACGAACGAAGACCGGAACGCACCCCGGTAGGCCCGACTCACCCCACAGGCCTCCCAGGGGACTGTGGAGAAGCCGGGCGGCGAGGCCTGCCTGGGCCGAAGGAGCCTCAGCGGCGGTGGCGAATGAGCCTCGGCAGCAGCAGCAGTAGACTCGGCGGCGGCTTGAGCCTCGACGGCAACGAGAGCCTCGGCGGTGACGGGGCATTGGTGGCAGCGGGAACCTCTGTGGCGGTGGAATGTAAGGGGTGAGGGGTGGGCAGGGTCGACAATGGGGACCCAGCATGGGGGAGGGGGGGCACTATAGTCTTAGAATCCACTGCCCAGGGGATGTCTGTGCTTGTTTGTTCCGGTGAAGGCGCTGTGCACACGGCAGCCAGACTACAGTCGCTTGTCTTTTACTTTTTTTGTGCACTTTTAATTTCAAGTTTTCATGTACCTTGTGTGATGTGGCTGTCAGCAGACCAATTTCCCTCTGGGCATGAATAAAGTTTTATCCTGTCGTATGGTATAAGTGATAGGAGAAGAATTAGGCCATTCGGCCCATCAAGTCTACACCATTCAATCACGGCTGATCTATCTCTGCCTCCTAACCCCATTCTCCTGCCTTCTCCCCATAACCTCTGACACCTGTACTAATCAAGAATCAATCTATCTCTGCCTTAAATATATCCACTGACTTGGCCTCCACAGCCTCCTGCGGTAAAGAATTCCACAGATTCATCACCACGGCCTGCGGACTTACCATCTAGGGCTCGCAGTCTCGGGAGAGGCTAGTCGGGAGCTTCAACGCCACAGAAGGTTCGACCAGCCAGGACGCGAGGTGCGATCGCCCGGCGCGGGGGATCTAACAACCCCCCGATGCAGGAGCTGAACGCCTCGACGTGGAGGGCCCGAACGCCGCCGGCTACGGGAGTCAAGACTGTCCCGTCAACGGAGGGCTCGAGGCCCCCGACCGAGGAGGGACACGAGGGAAGGACTTGAACTTTATTTTGCCTTCCATCACAGTGAGGAATGTGTAGGATGTTCATGTTAGAATGTGTTTTTGAGTCTGTTGCTTTGAATTGTATGACTGACCCGGCCAGTGAAATTCCTCGTGTGTTGCAAAACATACTTGGCGAATAAAGTGTGATTCTCATTCTGATTCTGATTCATTTGACTAAAGAAATTCCTCATCTCCTTCCTAAAAGAATGTCCTTTATTTCTGAGGCTATGACCTCTAGTCCTAGACTCTCCCACCAGTGGAAACATCCTCTCCACATCCACTTTATCCAAGCCTTTCACTATTCTATACGTTTCAAAGAAGTCCACCCTCATTCTTCTAAACCCCAGCGAGTACAGGCCCAGTGCCGACAAACGCTCATCATATGTTAACCTACTCATTCCTGGGATCATTCTTGTAAACCTCCTCTGGACCCTCTCCAGAGCCAGCACATCCTTCCTCAGATATGGCGCCCACAATTGCTCCCCGTACTCCAAATGTGGCCTGACCAGCGCCTTGTAGAGCCACAGCATGGTCGGAATAAAGTGTTTGTTTCACTTGCTGTTTATTCTCCACCAGCTCTCTGTGCCCGCGCAGGGCTTTCCCAACTTTCCGCAGCTCGGCTGAGATACATGCACTGATGCCCAGCACCGTGGAGAGGCAACTGTTACCTGTTGCACACTGGGCTTCTTTGAGAATACCTCGAGAGTTCTTTCAGCACAGTGGCACAGCGGTAGAGTTGCTGCCTTACAGCACCAGAGATCCCCGCTCAATCCTGACTATGGGTGCTGTCCATACAGAGTCTATATGTTCTCCCTGTGACCACGTGGGTTTTCTCCGGGTGCTCCAGTTTCCTCCCACACACAGCACCCGTAGTCAGGATCAAACCCAGGTCTCTTGCTGTGTGAGGCAGCAACTTTACCGCTGTGCCACCGTGCAGCCCAAATAGAAGCTCCCTATTACAGTACCTGCCTCAACGACCTCCTTTGGCAGATCCACCATCGTCTGAGTGAAAAACTGTTTGACATTTCCACTGGGAAAAAGATTCTGACTGTCTGCCTCTAATTCTGATATGCGGATGTCGGGGGTTATGGGGAGAAGGCAGGAGAATGGGGTTTAGGAGGGAGAGATAGATCAGCCATGATTGAATGGTGGACTTGATGGGCCGAATGGCCTAATTCTACACATAACACATGAACTTATGAACTAGACTTTTATCAGGTCTCTCCTCAACCTCCAGCCTTCCAGGGACAATAGACAATAGGTGCAGGAGTAGGCCATTCGGCCCTTCGAGCCAGCACCACCATTCAATGTGATCATGGCTGATCATCCCCAATCAGTACCCCGTTCCTGCCCTCCCCATATCCCCTGACTCCGCTATTTTTAAGAGAAAACAATGCAAGTCTGTCCAACCTACTTCTACCAATGGGAAGTTTTGAGTAACTCCAATATCCCACAAACCACTAGTGAGTGGGAGCATACAATAATCACAGCCTCGATTGGAGTCTCCCACCGGCTGTTAGTAACAATAAAACGCTCAGTCATTTATCATAACATTCAGCTACATCTTGAATACATTTACTCCTGAATTGTTCCCACTGTTAGTATAAACAAACTCTGGTCATGTTAATGGCCTATGTTCGTCATTTATTTCAGGGCTTGACATTTAAAAATCGTTGCCGCAAACAAAAACATTCTTCTATGCACGACTTACTGAAAGACATAGTTTGCATTGATGGTGACTGCTCTGCGTGCAAGTGGCAAATCAGCCTTCATGTGGCAACATCGACCAAAGTACAGCACGGAAACAGGCCCTTCAACCCGAGATGTCTGTGCCCAACGTGGTGCCAAATTAAGGCCTGGATAGAGTGGATGTGGAGAGGATGTTTCCACTAGTGGAAGAGTCTAGGACCAGAGGTCACAGCCTCAGAATTAAAGGCCGATCCTTTGGGAAGGAGATGAGGAGGAATTTCTTTCGTCAGAGGGTGGTGAATCTGTGGAGTTCATTGCCACCAAAGAATGTGGAGGCCAAGTCAATGGGTATTTTTCAGGCAGAGATAGATAGATTCTCGATTAGTACAGGAGTACAGAAGTCAGGGGTTATGGGGAGAAGGCAGGAGAATGGGGTTGAGAGGGAAAGATAGATCAGCCATGATTGAATCCCATACCTCGATGGGAGAGGGGAGAAGAGGGAGTGGCTGGGTTTATATCCCTCCAGACCCTGCATCGTAACAAATCACTCTGACGTTTTCCTTCATACTTAATTGAGGATGTCCCTCCAGATCAGTTCCTCCAATGCTGGGCCACATCCATTCCATTCCCCACACTTTCTGCTCCAGCCTCTTGTTCCACTTGCCAGGTTTCTTCTCACCAGTCAATGGACCATCTTCAACCTCTCCCAACGCTTCCAGCATGAGATCCATCACCTCCATCACCTTGCAACATTTTGAAGGACTATTCTCAGCTTGACTTGGATTCACCATTCCATCTTTATTGACTGCATACCATCAGATGCAACACACTCCCCTTCCTTCCCCCCCTTTGTGCTCTCAAGGGAAGCCAACCACCCCTTCCAGGTGTGGAGGTGACATGTCTTTCATGGAGCATCTGTGATGACTGCTCACAATACTTTCTAGTCTGCATCACGTTGAATTTATATGGATTGAAGCCCACCTTGTGAACTAATCTTCACTTTAATTCTCCATTTTGCCACCATGTTCGCCTCCGTACTGACCCTATTCCAATACTGGTGTGTTTCAAGACTTGTGTATTTACCTGTGTGTCATCTGATTTACCTGTGCATGGTATGATTTACTTGTGTGTGAGCTGATTACCTGTGCGTGGTCTATTTTACCTGTGGATGGATTGATTTACCTGTGTGAGGTCTTGATTTACCTGTGGATGGGATTGATTTACCTGTGGATGGATTGATTTACCTGTGGATGGATTGATTTACCTGTGGATGGATTGATTTACCTGTGGATGGATTGATTTACCTGTGGATGGATTGATTTACCTGTGGATGGATTGATTTACCTGTGGATGGATTGATTTACCTGTGGATGGATTGATTTACCTGTGCGTGGTCTATTTTACCTGTGGATGGATTGATTTAGGTGCAATGGCTTGGTTACACTCTTGTATAGTCCGATTTCATCGCATGGCACACGAGCCAAGGTGTTTCTACATATCTTGGTACACGTGACAATCATAAACCAATCCCAATGCCGTCAAGCACAGTTGATGGGGCACATTTACAGCAAGCTCTGAATCTCCGCTCCTCCACTGGTCCCTCCTCCATACCCACCTTCAGTGTCTCTCATTTCCCCACTGCCACCCCATTTGGCCATGCACTCTCCCCTTCACTTAACCTCTCCTGCCATCCATCCATCACTGGGCCTCCTCTCATCTCAAAGATAGACACAGAGTGCTGCAGTAACTCAGCGGGTCTGGCAGCATCTCTGGAGAACATGGACAGGTGACGTTTCGGGTCGGGGACCCTTCTTGAGACTGGTCTTCACCTGAAACGTCACCCATCCATATCCTCCAGAGAGGCTGCCTGACCCACTGAGTTACTCCAGCACTTTGTACCTTCATTTTATAAACTAGCGGCTGCAGTTCCCGGCGTCTCCATCCTCTTCTCTCAGTTCTGTACTTACTGCAAACTTACTTCACCTCTGACCTTTCTCTACTCTGGACGAAAGGTCACACTGTGACGTCAAATCTGTTTCTACCACCGCAGATGCTGCCTGACCGCCCGAGCATTTCTGTTGCTTTTCTGTTTGATTTGCAGATTGCGTGATGTACATAACTTGTCTTACGTAAGAAAGAGCTTAAATTCAGCTGTATTTAACTATTAGTTTTGTCCCTCACGACCAGAGAGCATTCACTAACTGTTCAAGGTTAATTTAGTCGTTGGAATGATTGGTTTAACCCACAGCTAGGCTATGTGGTTTCAGCTGAGTTTAGTTGAGTAAAAGCATTTTACTATCTTGCATTAGTCTGCACACTTTATACCGCTGGGAAATCCAGTTCATTGGTGAACTTTTGCTGTGAGTGGATAAAATGATGTAATTGGACTTGTTGTTGCTGGCACTGAAGTCACACGGTTCTCCTGCACGAGGGAACGGAAGGAAGGAAGGAAGGAAGGAACAGCTCCATCCAAGACCGCATGAAATTTCTAGACAGTTGTGGACGCAGCACAGACCGTCACACAAACCAACCTCCCTCCCACTGACTCCATCGACACCTCACGCTGCCTCGGCAAGGCCAGCAGCATAATCAAGGACCAGTCGCGCCCTGGCCACTCCCTCTTCTCCCCTCTCCCATCAGGCACGAGGTACAGAAGTGTGAAAACTCACACCTCCAGATTCAGGGACAGGTTCTTCCGGGTCAGGACCCTTCTTCAGTCTGAGAGTCAGGGGAGAGGGAGTCTAGATATATGGAAGGGTAAGGTGTGAAAACAACAGATCAAAACAGACGATGATAAGGAAATGTAGAATGAGGTTAGCCTCTTGTGGTTTGGAACGCAAACACTAGGGCGTCTCTTGTCTCAGTGTACTATTCCTATACATTTATACTTTACTTAAGATTGTTTTAAGTATTAAAAGTAATACTTTTTACTGAACTGTACCTCGTTGGATTGCAGATAAGGAGAGAAGAGGATTGAAGGAGGAGTGAAATGTAAAGCCAGAGGGAGGGATAGTGGTGGATGGGAACAGGGGAGGTGGGGCGTGATGGTGACTCTGGAGCCAATGACATGGAGCTTTTCATTCCTTTAAAGGCATCAACTTTTCTTCTCTTTCTTCTCAAAAGACATCAACTTAGTTCAGTTTAGTTTGGAGAGATAGGCTCTTCGAGTCCACGCCGACCAGCGATCCCCGCGCACTAAACACCGCCCTACACACATGAGGGACAATTTTACATTTACACCAGGCCAATTAACCCACAAACCTGCACGTCTTTGGAATGTGGGATGAAACCGAAGATCTGGGAGAAAGCCCAGGCGGGTCACGGTGAGAACGTACAGACTCCGTACAGACAGCACCCATAGTCGGGATGGAACCCGGGTCCCTGGCGCTGTGAGGCAGCAACTCTACCACTGCGCCCCGTCTTCTGAAGGTGTCCTCTGCACTCACGGTTCAATGGTTCTTTATTGCCATGGACGCACGGCACAGACGATCTTTTGCACCACCCACAATATGCACAGTCGGCACAATTTTGACGCAGTTTATAAAAATAAAAAACCCACCAGACGACACAAACAGTCTGAAGTCCAGTCCACATGTTGGAGGTCCTGGAGGGGGGGACCTGATCCAGGAGGCGTGGTTGTAAAGGTAAAGCCCAAACGGGTTTGTAACGAGGGACCTGTTATTGAAGTGGTCCACCCTCACCTTGTGGAATAGCAATTGTAACTGAAGGAGAAAGTCGCACTCTGCACACACATCTCGTGCGAACGTAATGATGCGAGTGTGTTACAGGCTTTGACACACGTTCACACTCACCGTGATTAACATGGTGGCACACTGCATGTACAAGGTTCACCAACAACACAGATGAGATGCCATCAAGACAGGAGTGAAGGCACCATTGGGGAATAATATATACTGCACGCCAAGTTCCCCAAAAGATCAGATCAGGTGTGAGTTATTGCCAATAAGCCCAATGAAGTCAACAGTGAAGAGAGGAAATGCTGGAAACACTCAAGGAGCCAGCCTGCATCCGTGGAGAGAGAAGCAGAGTTCACAGTTCAGGATTGAGACCTTTTGTCAGATGTGTACTGAAGAAGGGTCTTGTACCTGAAACGTTAACTCTGACTCTTTTCTCACAGGTGGGACTGTTTCCAGCGCTCTCTGGTTTTGTTCCACATTTCCACGGGTATATGTGGAACTTGTGGGATACAGTCCATTGTTGGGCCATGACGTATTATCGGTAGATTTGCAAAGTGTTTCAATTCGGCAGCATATATTATTAGCAATAATAGACACTGTGGTTGCTCTCAAGGTTAGAATGAGCCCATGGATCACTTGCTTTGTCCCATTGGTTCACAATATTGACCAGCTCCATTAGTTTAGCACCTTGAGCTCAGCCCTGTGTGTCTATTATTGCATGACCTATGTTTTGAGCTCAGCACTGCTGGACCAACCTTGGGCAACGTTAGGTTTCACCAAGGGAGCGCGAGAGGCTCCAAAACCTTTTTCTTTAGTCAGAGGCTGGTGAATCTGTGGAATTCATTGCCACAGAAGGCTGTGGAGGCCAAGTCAGTGGGTATTGCTAAGGCAGTGATAGTTAGATTCTCGATTAGAACGGGTGTCAGGGGTTATGGGGAGAAGGCAGGAGAATGGGGTTAGGGGGGGAGAGATAGATCAGCCATGATTGAACGGCGGAGTAGACTTGATGGGCCAACTGGCCTAATTCTACTCCCTCTCGCTTATGAACATAAAACAAGCCGATAAAATGAAGTGAAAAAAAAAAAAAAATCACCTGTTAGAACACTGAGATGCAAAGGATAAGCGCTGTGCTCGAAGAGATACAATAAGCCCAAGGGGATGACAGGTTAATGCCCAGATCTGTGCCCAGCTCAAAACATTCCATCGTCCAGACAGAGCAGAAACCAGAGAAGCTGTGGAATGGAGAGAAACCACCATATGGGCAGACCACTACTCGCTGGGGAGGAAGGCGGGGAGATTGGAGGGGTCATTCAATGAATTTTTTGCTGCACTTTTCGAGCGATTTTTTTTCTAACTCGAGCCCATCTTCCCGCGGAGGGAGCTGAGAGGTATTGCGGGTGGGACACCATTGAAGGTTCAACCAGATTTGGATAATAGTCGTCAGATCAGGGCAATAACAATTGACGTTAGCTGGAGCCTGCTGCGAGTTGGAGTCTGCACAGTCGTTCCAGATGTGGTTGCAAGCTGGGGTCTATCTGGATCTGCCCGTAGGTAAGGAGTTAAGGGTTAGTGCTCAGATACTCCCAGCTTGAAGATGATGGGAGGTGACCCAGGATGGAGGCATGCAGACCCGCAAGGACAGCTGCTAGGACCGCTGACCTTTTCACCCCCGCCAGGTCCTGGCCACCTTACTGTACCTGTGAGCACTGCCGCGATCCCGTGGAGAGTTCCTCGCTGAGACCCGCCAATTTGGGCCCAGCGTTGCATATAGCCGATTCCTGTTTGCAAATTTAAACATGAGTCCTGCGCTCGGCACGATCCCCAGAGGACAGACACACACTTACACAAGCACAAGGCATCGTTTAACAACTGCGGATTGGAAGGATTCAAAATGGCGTCCAGAAACTTGCCGCCTCTTGAGCGCTGTCTCTAATCGACTCTTCCGACACTGGAATGGAATGCTTTAAGGCACAGTGAAATTCTTGGCTTGCATACACAAAGTATGTAAACAGTCGCCACATATATGGCGCTCGCAAAGTTACGCTGTTGTACTGAAGTATGAGACTTTTAGTGAACTGCATGCAATAAAGGAATTCCACTGTACCTTTTGTTTAGTTTAGAGTACAGCAGGAAACTTCGGCCCAGCGAGTCCACGCCGACCAGCAATCACCCGTACACTCATTCTATCCTATGCACCAGGGACAATTTACAGCGGCCGAGTTAACCTACAAACCTGAACGCCTTTGAAGAGAGAGGGTTAGATTCCGCTCTCAGGGCTGAAGGAATCAAGGGGTATGGGGGAAAAAGCAGGAACAGGGTACTGATTTTAGATGATCAGCCATGATCATATTGAATGGCGGTGCTGGCTCGAAGGGCCGAATGGCCTACTCCTGCGCCTATTTTTCTATGCCTTTTTCCAGGTGCTCCGGTTTCCTCCCACATCCCAAAGTCGTGCGTGTTTGTAGGTTAATTGGCCCTCCCTAGATCGCCCCTAGTGTGTAGGGAGTGGATGAGAAAGTTGGATCATGTAGAACTCATGCGAATGGGTGATCGATGGTCGATGTGGACTCAGTGGGGCCGAAGGGCCTGTTTCCACGCTGTATCTCTGAACTATAACTGAACTAAAAGCAGGGACTGAAGAGGGAAAACAAATAACTCAAACATTCCTGTCTGATTGACAGTGTACATGCGTGTGAATGCTGCTTCAGTCTGTTTCATACGTTGTGCTGGCCAGGCCCTTGTGATAAGATTGCCCCTTACAGCCCAGACACAGGCCCTTCAGCCCAACCCGTCCATGCCAACCTTTTTGCCTGCATTTGCCTCATATCCCTTTAAGTCTTTTCTATCCATTTACTTGTCCAAATGCCTACGAAATGTTGCTATTGTACCTGCCTCTGCCACTTAATCTGGCAGCTCGTTCCATACATCCTTCACCCACTGTGCAAAAGGTCGTCCCTCAGGTTTCATAAGATCATAAGATCATGTGATAGGAGCAGAATTAGGCCATTCGGCCCATCGAGTCTACTCCAACATTCAATCATGGTTGATCTATCTCTCCCTCATAACCCCATTCTCCTGCCTTCTCCCCATAACCTCTGACACCGGTACTAATCAATTTCCTGTATAATTGTACTGTATAATTTCCTTTAAATTGTTCCCCTCTCATCTTGAACCTACGCTCTCTAGTTTTAAACTCTACTGCCATGACAATCCATCTTATCTATGTCCCTCATGACTTTATACATTTCTATAAGGTTACCTCTCAGTCTCTGGTGCTCCAGACAAAACAGTCCAACATATCCCGTCGCTCTCTCTATCTATAACTCCAGCCCTCTTACCCTGCTACCTTCATTGTGAACCTTTTCTGCACTCTCTGCAGCTTAATCACATCCTTTCTACAGCATGGCGATCAGAACAACACATCGGATCACAAGTGCAGTCTCACAAGTCTCTTGCACAGCTGTAACATAACCTCCCAACTCTAGCACTCAATACCACACCTGATGAAGGCAAGTGTGCCAAATATCTTAACCACTTTGTCTACCTGTGCCACAATTTTCTCTGTACTAAGTCTTGTACAACACTCTCCGGGCCCCAGCTATCCATTGTGTATGTCCATCTCTGTTTTAACTTAACCTTGCACTAAATCTCATATCATAAGGTCATTAAGGTCATAAGTAATAGGAGTAGAATTAGGCCATTTGGCCCATCAAGATCATGGCTGTTCTATCTCTCCCTTCTAACCCCATTCTCCTGCCTGCTCCCCATAACCTCTGACATCCTTTAGAAGAAGCATTTAGACTGGATAGTTTAAGAAAGAACTGCAGATGCTGGAAAAATCGAAGGTAGACAAAAATGCTGGAGAAACTCAGCGGGTGAGGCAGCATCTATGGAACGAAGCAATAGGTGATGTTTCCGGTCGAGACCCGAAACGTCACCTATTCCTTCGCTCCATAGCTGCTGCCTCACCCGCTGAGTTTCTTTAGACTGGATAGCATAGGTTTAGAGCAGGGGTGGGGAACCTTTTCAGGTCGGAAGGCCGCATTAAGTTAGCTGTAATCTAATAAGGCCGCATCCAAGAAACTTCAATCAGATATACTTCAAAATGTACATTATTTTGATAAAATAGCCCTCATGACTTACTAATGTTTTAATTGTGGCCGTCAGTCGGGGAGGATTATTTCGTTGATATTCTTTTACTCTTTGGTATTTTAAATACGTTCATTTTAAGATTAAAATAAAAATAATAAAAGATGAACAAAAACATATTAATTAAAATAAAAGGATTTGTTCTACAAAATTTGGATTCATTCAAAAGGCCGCACTTAATGGCCTAGAAGGCCGCAGGTTTCCCACCCCTAGTTTAGATGAATATGGATCAAATGCAGGCAAGTGGAAATAGTGTAGATGGGACATGTTGGTCGGTGTGGGCAAGTTGGGCCGAAAGGCCTGTTTCCACGCTGTACGACTCTGTGACCCTACAAAGAATTCACACACCTTCATGAAAGGATGAATTTTATTCAGGAAATTTAATTATTTTCTCTTAACATCAGCAAATTATGATGGGCACCTCTGGCTCTGCAATATGCAAACTGCGCTTTAAAAACAATAGGTTTTTATAAAACGTATATATTTGATGGGTTGGGTTGGAGTGTCACTCACCTCTCTAATCCTGAAGAGTGCTCTTCACTGAACTCGGAACTTTCACTGCTCCCTGCAAGAAAAATGAACAACATAAACCTCTGACATTCAGTCTGGAAAAAAAAAGAGTTTGTACATTCTCCCCGTGACCTGCGTGGGTTTTCTCCGGGTGCTCTGGTTTCCTCCCACAGTCTAAGATCTTTCTTCAGACTGAGCAGAGAGTTGTGAATGCAGCCTAGTCCATCACACCAGACCAGACATGACTCTGTGAGTCCGTGACCAGTTCACTCAGAACTGTGGGAAAAGGCTCCAACTTGCTTGGTACAAGAAGAGGTTTAGACGAGGGACCAGGAGCAGGCTGTGTGATCTTTCTATCCTGTGTCTACCACTCAATACAATCGCTAGTTCAAAAGATCAGGGGGAATCAATCCATTCTGTAGAAAAACCAAACTGGCTTCCTCTTACAGGAAAACCAAGAACAAAATAAACACAGTGAAAAATGACCTACAAAGCTGAAACGCCAGCACTTTACTTCAAGCCTGCCATTAAACAGGCTGTGACTAATGTTTAGAATTCATGACAGACTCCTGAGCCGATGCCACAGGGAATACTGGGAGGAAATGTGGCTTTACAAACAGGGTCACCATCGACTCACTTTTTTCTTTCCTCTCCTTTTCAGAAACGAAGGTACCGTGAATCAGTAGCAAATGTCACAAGCCAATGCCACCATGCACCGCTCTCGCCCAATTTGTGTTGCCTTCATTGTATATGTTTCCTTCTGACACAGGACAAGGCCATTCTGCCCGACGGGTCTGGGCCAGCTCCCCTCGAGCATTTCCCTACAGCAGGGGTGGCACGGTGGCGCAGCGGAAGAGTTGCTGCCTCACAGCGCCAGAGACCCGGGTTCGATCCTGACTCTGGGTGCTGTCTGAACGGAGTTTTCTTCCCGTGACGTGCGTGGGTTTTCTCCGGGTGCTCTGGTTTCCTCCCACACTCCAAAGACGCACAGGTTTGTAGATCAATTTCATTTGGTAAAATTGTAAATTGTCCTTTGTGTGTAAGGTTGTGCTAGTGTACGGGTATGGCTGGTCGGCGCGGACTTGATGGGCTGAAGGGCCTGTTTCTGTGCTGTATCTCTAAACTGTGGCACAAAACTCAATATGCGGCAATCTCTCCTGAAGTTATAATCGAGGATTCCTCCCTCCGAGTGGCATGGTGGCGCAGCGGTAGAGTTGCTGCCTTGCAAGGTTCTCCCTGTGACCGCGTGGGTTTCCTCCGGGTGCACCAGCTTCCCCCCACACTCCAAAGATGTGCAAGTTTGTAAGTTAATTGGCTTTGGTTAAATTATAAATTGTCCCTAGTGTGTAGGATAGTGCTAGTGTATGGGGTGATCGCTGGTCGCCAGGGACTCAGTGGGCTGAAGGGCCTGTTTCCGTGCTACATCTCAAAAGTGAAGCTCTCTAGGATAGAGAATTCCTTGGATTCACGACCCTCAGATATGGAATTCCTCCTTACATATATTGGAAATTGCCAAGCCTTTATTCTGAACCTCAGACAAGAGATCTCCGAGCTGACACATTGACTCTGTATCATTTCCACAAGATGCTGCCTAACCTACCGAGTATTTCCAGCATTTTCTGTTCTTGTTTCAAATTTCCAGCATGTGCAGTCTTTTAAAAACGTTCCTTTAGTCATTAGTTTAGTTTAGCGATACAGCGCGGAAACAGGCCCTTCGGCCCAATGAGTCCGCGCCGACCAGCGATCCCCGCACACTAACACTATCCTATACACGAGGGACAATTTACAATTTTAGCAAGCCAATTAACCTACATTCCTGTATGTCTTTGGAGTGTGGGAAGAAACCGGTGCACCCGGAGTAAACCCCACGCGGGTCACGGGGAGAGCGTAAAACTCCGTAAAGACAGCACCCGTAGTCAGGATCGAACCCTGGTCGCTGTGAGGCTGTGAGGCTGCAACTCCAACACTGCGCCACCGTGCTGCCACAATACCATCATTCACACAGTTCATTAGCGTAATAGTATCACTGTCAACAACTTTTTAATTTCCTTGTTTAAAGCAGTTCTGCTGACTTCAATTAAATAAATCTGGAATTAAAGCTAATCTGAGCAATGGCAGCCTTAGAATTATTGAACAGCTGTAAAACCACATCTGTTTCACGAACGTCCTTACCCTCTGACCTATTTGTGATTCCAGACACACCATTGAGGTTGATTTAATTTAGAGACATAGCAATCAAACAGGCCCTTCGGCCCACCGAGTCCATGCCGTCCATCGATCACCCGTTCACACTTGTTCTATGTTATCCCATTTTCTCATCCACTCCCCGCACACTAGGGACAATTTACAGAGGGCCAATTAACAATAGACAATAGACAAAAGGTGCAGGAGGAGGCCATTTGGCCCTTCGAGTCAGCACCACCATTAAATGTGATCATGGCTGATCATCCCCAATCAGTACCCTGTTCCTGACTTCTCCCCATATCCCCTGACCCCGCTATTTTTAAGAGCCCTATCTAGCTCTCTCTTGAAATCATCCAGAGAACCCGCCTCCACCGCCCTCTGAGGCAGAGAATTCCACAGACTCACCACTCTCTGTGAGAAAAAGTGTTTCCTCGTCTCCATTCTAAATGGCTTACTCTTTATTCTTAAACTGTGGCCCCTGGTTCTGGACTCCCCCAACATCGGGAACATTTCCTGCCTCTAGCGTGTCCAAACCCTTAACAATCTTATATGTTTCAATAAGATCACCTCTCATCCTTCTAAACCCCAGAGTGTACAAGCCCAGCTGCTCCATTCTCTCAGCATATGACAGTCCCGCCATCCCGGGAATTAACCTTGTAAACCTACGCTGCACTCCCTCAATAGCAAGAATGTTCTTCCTCAAACTAGGGGACCAAAACTGCACACAATACTCCAAGTGTGGTCTCACTAGGGCTCTGTACAACTGCAGAAGGACCTCTTTGCTCCGATGTTCGACTCCTCTTGTTATAAAGGCCAACATGCCATTCGCTTTCTTCACTGCCTGCTGTACCTGCATGCTTACTTTCATAGACTGATGTACAAGGACCCCCAGATCCCGTTGTACTTCCCCTTTTCCCAACGATGCCATTTAGATAGTAATCTGCCTTCCTGTTTTTGCTACCAAAGTGGATAACCTCACATTTATCCACATTAAACTTCATCTGCCATGCATCTGCCCACTACCCCAACCTGTCCAAGTCACCCTGCATTCTCATAGCATCCTCCTCACAGTTCACACTGCCACCCAGCTTTGTGTCATCTGCAAATTTGCTAATGTTACTTTAAATCCCTTCATCCAAATTATTGATGTATATTGTAAATAGCTGCGGTCCCAGCACCGAGCCTTGCGGTACCCCACTAGTCACTGCCTGCCATTCTCAAAGGGACCCGTTAATCCCTACTCTGTTTCCTGCCAGCCAACCACTTCTCTATCCATGTCAGCACTCTACCCCCAATACCATGTGCCCTAATTTTGCCCACTAATCTCCTATGTGGGACCTTATCAAATGCTTTCTGAAAGTCCAGGTACACTACATCCACTGACTCTCCCTTGTCCATTTTCCTAGTTCATCTTCAAAAAATTCCAGAGGATTAGTCAAGCATGATTTCCCCTTCGTCAATCCCATGCTGACTCGGACCGATCCTGTTACTGCTATCCATATGTGCGGCTATCTCATCTTTTATAATTGACTCCAGCATCTTCCCACCACCAATGTCAGGCTAACTGGTCTATAATTCTGTTTCTCTCTCCTGCCTTTCTTAAAAAGTGGGGTAACATTAGCTACCATCCAATCCACAGGAACTGATCCTGAGTCAATAGAACATTGGAAAATTATCACCAATGCATCCACGATTTCTAGAGCCACTTCCTAAAGTACCCTGGGATGCAGACCATCAGGCCTGGGGATTTATCAGCCTTCAGTCCCATCAGTCTATCCAACACAATTTCCTGCCTAATGTGGATTTCCTTCAGTTCCTCCGTCACCCCAGATCCTCTGGCCACTGGTATATCAGGAAGATTGTTTGTGTCCTCCTTAGTGAAGACGGATCCAAAGTACCTGTTTAACTCATCTGCCATTTCCTTGTTCCCCTTTAATAAATTCACCTTTTTCGGTCTTCAAGGGTCCAACTTTGGTCTTAACTATTTTTTCCTCTTCACATACCTAAAGAAGCTTTTACTATCCTACTTTATATTCTTGGCTAGCTTACCTTCGTACCTCATCTTTTCTCCCCGTATTGTCTTTTTGGTTATCTTCTGTTGTTCTTTAAACATTACCCAATCCTCTTGCTTTCCCGGCTATCTTTGCTACGTTGTATTTCTTCGCTTTAATTTTTACACTGTTCCTGGACGTCCTGTCAGCCATGGCCGTCCCTTTCCCCCTTGGAATCTTTCTTCCTCCAAGGAATGAACTGATCCTGCACCTTCTGTATTATTCTTAGAAACACCTGCCTTTTTGTTCCACTGTCATCCCTGCTAGTGTATCTTTCCAGTCAACTTTGGCCAGCTCCTCCCTCATGGCCCCATAGTCCCTTTAATCAACTGCAACACTGAGACCCCTGATCTACCCTTCTCCCTCTCCAATTGTAGATTAACCTGCCCATGTTATGGTCACTGCCTCCTAATGGCTCATTAACCTCGAGGTCCTTTATCATGCCATTAACGTGCAAACTCCACACAAACAGCAACCCGAGGTCCAGGATGGAACCCGGGGTCTCTGGCGCTGAGAGACAGTGGCACTACCCTCTGCACCACTGTGCCGCCCAATATCGACGACGCTGCATTGGTCAACGTTGTTATTCAGTGGTTCAAAGTTGTGCCCAGAGCAGAGGAGGTTTTCCCGTTTCAATAGTGTGGATAAAAACATTGATAAGTATTTGTGTTAGTTTGATCCCATCAACAGGACATTATATCTATAGGCTGTAATCCGTGAGGATGTGAGGAATGAATTAGTTTCAGCTTGGACACAGTCGGCATCCACTTCTGTTGGCTGCCAGAGTGCTTTCCCTGCCAACAGCTGGAGTATGTGAATTATGTTTCACACTGGCCCTGCAGCACGGAATATAAGCTTTAACTTAAACCATCTGAACCCAAAAACTCAATCTGCTTCTGCTGTCTGCAATTTGGTTCCGTAAGCTTTCTGTAGGAATTACCGACCAGTTGCTGCAAATGGCCGTTGATGCTTGTTATCAATTCCAGGCCACGATCAATAGATTAGTGCCGGCATTAGGAGATTTGAGGGATAAATGAGTAAATGTCTTCCAGTTACAGATCAGCCAAGCTCTTACAGTGGGGTAGAACAAGGGCCACACAGCTTGGTCCAATAGACCCTGTGGACGGGTTTGAAAAGACTGCGCAAGATAAAAGACGTCGGATAACAAGTCTTTAGACCTTATTTTTAGAGAGACAGCAAGGAAACTGTTTACCGCCGAACTCAGGTTTTACTGGTTGGCATTTTTAATTTCGTTCTACATGTTTACATGTTATAATGACAATAAAGAATTTCATTCATTCATTCATTCATTTCATTCATTCATACTTTAGATTTTAGAAATCCACCAAGTCCGCACCGACCAGCAATCGCCCTGTATATTAGTTCCATCCTACACACTAGGGACATTTTACAATTCACTGTCCCTTGGCCAATTAACCGTACACACCTGATTGATCTTTTAGAGGATGGGACTTTTGAGGATGGGATCTTTTTGAAGGTAGGGCCATGGGTATCGTCTATATGGACTTTACTTTAGTTTAATGTACTTTGGAGATACGGTGCGGAAACAGGCCCTTCGGCCCACCGAGTCCTCGCCGATCAGCGATCCCCGCACACTCGCACTATCCTACCCACTAGGGACAATTAACAATTTTTACCGAAGCCAATTAACCTATACGCCCGTACGTCTTTGGAGTGTGGGAGGAAACCGGAAGACACGGAGAAAACTCAGGCAGTCACGGGAAGAACGTACAAACTCCATGCAGACAGCACTCATAGTCAGGATCGAACCCGGGTCTCTGGTGTTGTAAGGCAGCAACTCTTCTCCATGGATTGTCACCTTGTCGTGGTGGAGAAGCTTGTGTGGTCCTGAGATCCTGAGAGCGATGCCATCTAGAGCTATGCTCCTGGTAGGGCCACCCATGGCGGTAAGGTCGAGGGGGAGGTCCCTGACAAAGAGTAATCCAACCAAGACCTCAACGGTGGACCAGGCGGAGGACAATGGCTGACCTTAGTGGAGCGTCACAACAGCTGGGAAGGCAGATGGAGGCTGCAGCAGAAAAGAGTCTCCGGTCGTCTTGGACTACATGCCACTGGATCCTGACCCTGATCCGTCAAGGACCGTGTGGTGGCTGTCTGTGCACCAGTCTCCCCACGTTAAAAAGTCACGCACAGGCGTCCTCCATGAGAGGACAGTCATACTCGTTTCGAGTGACCGCCGATGATGATGATGGCAGCAACTTTACCGCTGCGCCATCGGGCTGCCCTGAGTTGAGTAAGGCATTTGACAATGTCTCCCGTTTGTAGGCTGATCCTGAAGATTAAGATGCATGGGACCCATAGCAACTTGGTAGATTGGATTCAAAATGGACGGTCATTGAAGAACAGAGGATAATCGGAAAAGGTGTTTGTTTCTCAGGGCTGGAGATCTGTGACCAGTGCTGTTCTGCAGGGATCAGTGCTGGGGTCTCTGTTGTTATATATGATATATATATATGGTGATATATATATAGATAGACACAAAATGCTGGAGTAACTCAGTGGGGCAGGCAGCATCTCTGGGGAGAAGGAATGGGTGACGTTTCGGGTCGAGATCCTTCTTCAGACTGAACCCGAAACGTCACCCATTCCTTCTTTCCAGAGATGCTGCCTGTCCTGCTGAGTCAGGGGGAAGTATACAGTAAATCCAGGAGCCTTGAGAGCATTGATGTGCAGAAGGATCTTGGACTGTAAGTCCATAGCTCCCTGAAAGTGGCAAAGCAGGTACATCAGGTGGTAAAGAAGGCCTTTGGTGTGCTTGCCTACACTGGTCAGGGTGTCGAGTATACGCGTCAGGAAATCATGCTGCAGATGTATCAAACCTCATGTCGACCGCATTTGGCGTATTATGTTCAATTCTGATTGTCCCCATTACAGGAAGGGTGTGGAGGCTTTGGAGAGGGTTGAAAAGAGGTTTATAAGAACACTGAAATGTGGAAACAAATAATCCAGGCAGCATTGTTACACAGTGCTGGAGTAAAGCAGCAGGTCAGGCAGATTCTGCCTGACCTGCTGCTTTACTCCAGCACTGTGTAACAATGCTGCCTGGATTAGTTTAGTTTAGTATATATTTGTCGTATGTACCAAGGGACAGTGAAAAGCTTTAGTTTGCATGCTATCCAGTCAAAGAAACGCCTATACATGAAGACAATCAAGACTAGAGTGTGTATGAAGGAACTGCAGATGCTGGTTTACACCGAAGACAGACACAAAATGCTGGAGTAACTCAGCGGGACAGGCAGCATCTCTGGAGAGAAGGAATGGGTGATGTTTCGGGTCGAGACCCTGCTTCAGGTGGGTCTGAATAAGGATCTCAACCTGTAACGTCACCCATTCCTTTCCTGCAGAGATGCTGCCTGTCCCACTGAGTTACTCCAGCATTTTGTGTCGACCTTCAGTATAAACCAGCATCTGCAGTTCCTTCCGCCCCATTGGTAATAGGTTTGTTGTAACGATGCGTGTCTGAGTTGGGAAAGGATTGAATGAGGAAGTACAAAATGCTGGAGTAACTCAGCGGGTCAGGCAGCATCACTGGTGAGAAGAAATGGGTGACGTTTCAGGTCGAGACCCTTCTTCAGAGGGTGTTAGCTATACGGAGAGGTTGGACAAACTTGGATTGTTTTCTCTGGAGCGTCGGAGGCTGAGGGCAGACCCGATAGAAGTTTACAAAATGAAAGTAGATCATCTGAGTTTTATTCCCAGGGTGGAACTGCTAGAGGGCATAGATGAACTGAACGAGTTCTACGCACGGTTTGAGGTTGGAAACACCACCCAGACACGTGCACTACTGCCATCTCCCAGTGACCAGTCGCTCAGGCTGTCCGCAGCCGGAGTTAAAAAGGCCTTTGCCAGCATCAACCCACGCAAAGCTGCAGGGCCGGACAACATTCCTGGATGCGTTTTAAGAGACTGCGCCGAGCAACTGAAAGATGTCTTCACAGACATTTTTAACATCTCACTCAGCCAGGCAGTAGTGCCCAACTGTCTTAAGAGTGCCAACATCGTCCCTGTCCCGAAGAAACCAAACCCAGCCTGCCATAATGACTTTCGACCAGTGGCTCTAACACCCATAGTAATGAAGTGTTTTGAGCGACTGGTTATGCAGCATATCAAAAATAGTCTACCTGCCGACCTAGACCCACTGCAGTTCGCCTACAGAGCCAACCGATCCACAGAGGACGCAGTCTCAACAACACTGAACCTCATACTGTCACACCTTGATCGGAAAAATACTTATGCCAGGATCCTCTTCATAGACTTCAGCTCTGCTTTTAATACAATCATTCCGCAGCAGCTGGTGGAGAAGTTGGAGCTATTGGGGGTTGATGCTGGCACATGTAACTGGGTCCTGAACTTTCTATCGCAACGGCAGCAGACAGTCAGGGTGGGCAGTAGGACATCAAAAACCATAGCCGTGAGCACTGGCTCGCCCCAAGGCTGTGTCCTAAGCCCCCTGCTGTTTAGTCTGCTAACACACGACTGTACTGCTAGACTCAACAACAACTTCATCAACAAGTTCGCTGATGACACAACAGTGGTGGGTCTCATCAGTGACAATGATGAGTCGGCGTACAGGATGGAGGTGGAGCTGCTCACAGGATGGTGCAAATCCCACAACCTCATTCTCAACGTGGGAAAAACTAAGGAGATGGTGGTTGACTTCAGGAGGGCGGGAAAACAACACCATACATCTCTGCACATCGATGGAGCTGATGTGGAAAGGGTCAACAGTGTGAAGTTCCTAGGACTCCACCTGTCAGATGACCTGACGTCCACGACCAACACCACAGCACTGGTCAAGAGAGCCCAGCAGTGACTGCACCCTCTCCGATGACTACGTAAAGCAGGTCTCCCCACTACACACCTACAAACTTTTTATAGGGGGACAATCGAGAGCACATTAACCTACGGCATCACTTCCTGGTTCGGGAGCTGCAAGGCGTACGAACGGCACCAACTAGACAGGATTGTGAAGACCGCCAGCAGGATTATTGGTGCTCCACTCCCTTTCCTGCTGGACATATACAGGAAGAGATGTATCAGCAGAGCCATCTCCATCATCAAAGACCCCTACCACCCATCGCACCACATATTCTCCATCCTGCCATCTGGGAAGAGGTACCGGAGCATTAGGTGCAAAACCAGCAGGATGCTCCTCAGCTTCTTCCCGCAGGTTATAAGACTGATAAACGGACTTTGCCCCCTGCCAAAGTATCGTGCACCAACCACCAACCTGGACACACTGCAGCAGAGCCACTGTCGTGCCGCTGCCGATCGGAACGCCTGTTGATGTTTACTAGAGTAGAGTGTTAATTTGTTCATGATATATGTATTTTTACTTCTATTTATTTTTTACTGCACACTGAAATGGACACTGGTTGAGGAACGTTTTTTTGTTTCCTCTGGGTATGCGAATACTCAGGAAATGACAATAAAGATATATACAATACAATACAATTTAATGAATGTTTAAAGGAAGGACACAAAGCGCTGGAGTAACACAATGGGTCAGGCAGCATCTGGGAGAACATGGATAGCCAGTGCTGAAGAAGGGTCCCGACCCAAAACACCACCTATCCATGTTCTCCTGGGATGGTGCCTGGCCCGTTGAGTTACTCCAGCACTTTGTGTCTTTCCTTGGTAAACCAACATCTACAGTTCCTCGTTTCCAATATTTACGGGGATATTTCCTCCATTTACGGGGAAAGTGTGGAGAGAGTGTCCAGCTTTAAGTTTCTGGGCACTCACATTTCAGAGGACCTCACATGGTCCACCAACACCGCTGCGCTGGTCAAGAAGGCACAGCAACGACTGTTCTTCCTGAGGACATTAAAAAAAGACTGGCCTGCCCCAACAGCTGCTGACAACCTTCTACCGCTGCACCACAGAGAGCATATTAACGTATGGCATCTCTGTGTGGTATCTCAGCTGCACGGAGGCGGAGAGGAGAGCTCTTCAGCGCGTCGTCCACAGAGCGCAGAGGATCATTGGGACAGAGCTACCAGCCTTGGAGGGCATCTACCACACACGGTGCCTCAGGAAGGCCGTCAGCATCCATAAGGACTCATCACACCCTTGTAACGGACTGCTTGAACTACTTCCCTCCGGCAGACGTTACAAGGCCTTCTACGCCCGAACCTCCAGACTCAGAAACAGCTTTATTCCAAGAGCTATAGCGGCTCTGAACCGGCCCTGCTGAGTGCCCCCCCACCCCCCCCCCCCCTGGATAGTCTCCCTCGGATGGTCACGTCACTCAGCTTGCTTGCTTATTTATTTATTTTACTTTTCTTGTACATCGGTGGAGCTGCATACTAAATCTCGTTGCACTGACGTGCAATGATAATAAAATATATTATTATTATTATTATAAAGGAGATTTATGAGGCAAGTCTTTGTCTACGCAGAGTGGTGGGTGCCAGGAAGTTGTGGAAGCAGATGGATAGTGCTGTTTGAGGGACATTCAGACGGACACACGGACATGCAGGGAGTAGAGGGGATGGCTCAGGTGCAGGCAGATGGGATTAGTTTAACTTGGCATCATGGTGAGCACAGACTGTGTGGGCTGAAGGGCTAGTTCCTGTGCTGTACTGTTCATACGTTCATGTAATAGGAGCAGAAATAAGCCATTCGGCCCATCACATCTCCGCCGCCATTCAATCATGGCTGATCTATCTTTTCCTCTATAGTCATTGAGTCATACAGCATGGAAACAGGCCCTTCGGCCAACTTGCCCACACCAACCAACATGCCCCATCTACACTAGTCCCACCTGCCTGCGTTTGGCCCATATCCCTCCAAACCTGTCTAATTGTTTCGTAAACCTTGCGATAGTCCCTGCCTCAACTACCTCCTCTGGCAGTTCATTCTATATACCCACTACCATTTGTGTAAAAAAGTTGCCCCTCAGGTTCCTATTAAATCTTTCCCCCTCACCTTAAACCTATGTCCTCTGGTTCTCGATTCCCCTACTCTGGGCAAGAGACTCTGCGTTTACCCGATCTATTCCTCTCATGATTTTGTACACTTCTATACCTCAATAAGATCACCCATCATCCTCCTGCGCTTCAAGGAAAAGAGTCCCAGCCTGCTCAACCTCTCCCTATAGCTCAGGCCCTCGAGTCCTGGCAACATCCTTGTAAATCTTCTTTGCACCCTTTCCAGCTTGACAACATATTTCCTGCAACATGCTGCCCAGAACTCAACACAATACTCTAAACGTGGCAGAAAGAACTGCAGATGCTGGTTTAAATCGAAAGTAGACATAAAATGCTGGAGTAACAGCGGGTGAGGCAGCTGGAGGGAAGGAATGGGCAACGTTTGGATGAGGGACGAAATGTCCCTCGAATGGGCGAAGGAAGAAACGTCACCCATTTCTTCCCTCCAGAGATGGTGCCTCACCTGCTGAGTTACTCCAGCATTTTGTGTCTACCTTCACTCTAAACGTGGCCTCACTAATGTCTTAGATAACTGCAATGTGACCTCCCAACATCTATACTCAATACTCAAGGCTGATGGCCAATGTGCTGAAAGCTATGTTAAGAGGTTTACTAGTGGTAAATAAAAACAGAAGGGAAAGCAGGGAGAGACCATTTGACCACGTACCTCCACCATGGAGGCATAGAGTCATACAGCGTGGAAATGGGCCCTTCAGCCTAACGTCTACTCCGGCCAACATGTCCCAGCTACACTAGTCTCACCCGCCCGCATTTGGCCCATATCCCTCCAAACCTGTCCCATCCACGCACCCGTCTAAATGTTTCTTAAATGTTGCGATAGTCTGTGCCTCAACTACCTCCTCTGGCAGCTCGTTCCATACACCCACTGCCCTTTGTGTGACTAGTCAGTAAGATCATAAGATCATGCCTGGCCCATCATCTCAGCACCGCATTCATGTACTAATGTCAGATCCCTATGTCTCCTCAATATCCCAAGATCCCTCAATATCCTTGGCGTGCAGCATTCCAAAGGTTCGACACTCCGGGGGGGGGGGGGGGGGGGGGGGGGGGGGGAAGATATTTCTCTTCATGTCCGTCCTGGCAGCAGCCCCCCGTTTCCTGAGCGTCCCAGGCACTTCAGCCAAGGAAACACTGACGCCATGTTTGCCCAGTCAAGCCCCGTAAAAAAGGTATATATGTTTCAATGGAATCGTTTTTCATGGCGTGAGGTTTCTGGTTACCATACCTTAGGTGAGATGTCACTAAGCTGGAAATGGTGCAGGAAAGTTTCACAAGGATTTTATCGAGACTGGAGGACTTGAGTTGTAAAAAAAGACTGCGTGGGCTGAGGCTAATTTCTCCGAAGAGTGAAGGAGTCTGAGGTATAATCTTACAGAGGTTTATAAACGTCATGAGGGGCATTGATAGAATGAATGGTCCCAGTCATTTCCCGATGGTAAGGGAATCAGGAACTAAAGGGCAGAGGCTTAAGATGAGAGGAATGATTTTAAATGGAATTGACGTCCATTTTGTATTCCACACAGAGGGTGGTGGGTGTATCGAACAAACTGCCGGAGGAAGTGGGAAGGACAATTACAATGCTTAGAATACATTTAGACAGGTACATTAATCGGCAAGCTCGAGGCCAAATGCAGGCAAATGGGTCTAACTGATGTGGCCAGCTTGGTCAGTGTGTGCAGGAATGAACTGCAGAAGATAGACACAAAAAGCTGGAGTAACCCAGCGGGTCAGGCGGCATCTCTGGAGAAAAGGAATAGGTGACATTTCAGGTCGAGACCCTTCTTCAGAACCTGCATGGTGGGGTTGGGCCGAAGGGACTGTTCCCGTGCTGTATAACTAGTCTTCCTCAGGATGAACCCTTGAATTAATCTGGTAAACCTTTGATGATTTGATGAGCACAGCCATGATCACAATGAATGGCGGTGCTGGCTCGAAGGGCCGAATGACCTCCTCCTGCACCTATTTTCTATGTTTCTATGATGCCTGGGTCCCAGGAAGGATCAACATTCTTTGAATCTCCTAATTTTCCATTTTTTTCTCCTAACGTTTTCCGACATTATATACCATCTACCATTTCCTCTTGAATTTATGTGGTGCCTCTATGGTCCCAATCACCACTTCATAATCCTCAAAGCAATGCATGTTGCTCCTTGGGTATCTTTGGCAAACTTGGATATGTTACACTTGATTACCACATCCATGTTATTGATACAGAGGGTGGTGGGTGTATGGAACATGCTGCCGGAGGAGGTAGTTGAGGCAGGTACTATGACAATGTTTAAAAGAAGAGGGGTTGGGCTGAAAGGCCTGTTTCCGTGCTGTATCTCTAAACTAAACTAAACATGTTTGTACCTGTGTGTGTATTGTATGTACATTACCTACATACACACGCAAACACAGATTTACATATATATTTATATATATATATATATATGTGTGTGTGTGTGTGTGTGTGTGTGCGTGCGTGCGTGCGTGCGTGCGTGCGTGCGTGTGTGTGTGTGTGTGTGTGTGTGTGTGTGTGTGTGTGTGTTATGTATATATGCACTTACTATACCATACCATATACATATGCACATACATATAAGAAAGAACTGCAGATGCTGGTTAAAATCGAAGGTAAATACAAAATGCTGGAGTAACTCAGCAGGTGAGGCAGCATCTTTGGAGAGAAGGAATGGGCGACGTTTCGGGCTGAGACCCTTGGGTCTCGGCTCGAAACGTCACCCATTCCTTCTCTCCAGAGATGCTGCCTCACCCGCTGAGTTACTCCAGCATTTTGTGTGTGCACACATGTACACACACACACACACACACACACACACACACACATATATATGCATATAAGTTTGTTTTTCATTTATTAAACTGTCTACAGGAACTGTTGTTTATATATGATGTTGTGCTGCTGTAATGAAGAATTTCATTGTTCTATTTGGGACATATGACCATAAAACACTGCACTGACTGAACTCTTGAACACTCTTGACAACATCCATCACCGCCTATTTCAAAATGTTGACATTATAGCGAAATCCAAAATAACCGTTTTGGATCGTCGGGGTCACCACTATAGCGAGCCATGCGTTGTGAATCAAAGTGATCTATATTAAGGCAATACAGAGAACAGCACACTCGCGACTGGGGAGGGTTTTCCCAGAGATCTGAATATATACCAGGGCACACCCCTAAACCACGTGACGACTCCTTCCCGCCAAACACAGTCACGTGACCCCACCAGCCCTAGTGCCGAGGGTTCGCTCAGTAAGTGACTTAACCGCCAGGTGGAGCCACAACATGGCTGCCTGTTTTAGTTTCCGCTACTTCTCATTTAACTAATGCAATGGGTGGCGAACTTGGGGAATTCCTCAGCTCAGGGTGGAGCCGAGAAAATAAAAGGGGAGGAGCACCTTCTTGGGAGTGTACTATAGGCGGCCAACAGGATTTAGAACCCGCTCACACCAGTTCCATATCATCCCACTTTCTCATCCACTCCCAACGCACGAGCAACAACTTACGGAGGGCAATTGGCCTGCAAACCCGCACGTCTTTGGGATGTGGGAGGAAACCGGAGCACCTGGAGGAAACCCACGTGGTCAAAGGGAGAATGTGCAAACTCCACACAGACAGCACCCAAGGTCAGGACTGAAACTGGGTCTCTGGCGCTGTGAGGCAGCCACTCTAACTGAATATGGAGATGTAATGCTGAGGCTCTATAAGGCGCTGGTCAGGCCACATTTGGAAAACTGTGAACAAATTTGGGCTCCATATCTGCGGAAGGACGTGCTGGCTCTGGAGAGGGTCCAGAGGAGGTTTACAAGAATGAATCCAGGAATGAGTGGGTTCACATATGATGAGCGTTTGACAGCACTGGGCCTGTACTCGCTGGAGTTTAGAAGGTTGAGGGGGGACCTCATTGAAACTTACAGAATAATGAGAGCCATAGATAGAGTGGACGTGGAGAGGATGTTTCCACAGGTGGGAGAGTCCAGGACCAGAGGTCACAGCCTCAGAATTACAGGGCGCTCTTTTAGAAAGGAGGTGAGGAGGAATTTCTTTTGTCAGAGGGTAGTTAATCTGTGTAAGAAAGAACTGCAGATGCTGGTTCAAACTGAAGATAGATACAAAAAGCTGGAGTAACTCAGCGGGACAGGCAGCATCTCTGGAGAGAAGGAATGGGTGACATTTTGGGTTGAGGTCTGAAGAAGGGTCTCGATCTGAAACGTCACCCATTCCTCTCCAGAGATAGAAACATAGAACCATAGAAAAATAGGTGCAGGAGTAGGCCATTCAGCCCTTCGAGCCAGCACCGCCATTCAATATGATCATGGCTGCTCATCTAAAATCAGTACCCTGTTCCTGCTTTTTCCCATATCCCTTGATGTGTTACCCTGTCCTGCTGAGTTACTCCAGCTTTAAAAGCCTATCTTTGTTAGTTAATCTGTGGAACTCATTGCCACAGAGAGCTGTGGATGTCAAGTCAGTGGATACTTTTAAGGCAGAGATAGACAAATTCTTAATTAGAACGGGTGTCAGAGGTTATGGGGAGAAGGCAGGAAAATTAGATTAGGAGTCAGAGATCAGCCTTGATTAAATGGCGGAGTAGACTCGATGGGCCGAATGGCCTAATTCTACATCTATAACTTGTGATTTGAATGGTCCACCAAATGGTCGGCAGAACAGGCTCAAACGGCCAAATGGATGATTCCTGCTCCTAATTTCTATTTTTACATTTTACATGCTGTGTGCAATTTCTAGAGGTTTGTTGTATCTTCTCCTATGAAAGCAGACAGGAAATAGGTTTAATTTCTCTGCTGTTTCCTGAGTCCCCCATAAAATGTCTCCTATTTAGCTCTGTAAGGCACCGAGATGATTTTGTTTGCTATTTCCCCCCATTTATACGTCTCTAGGAGCTTGAACGACCTGTCTCACTGGACCTCACTGAATCAGTCTCCTTCAACCCTAACCCTAACCCACACGCAAGGCACTGGGGAGCTCCACATCATTTGGGAGACTCCTGGGATGTGCCACGGAGCCGGCCGCTGGATGGGCCGTTGAGAACAAAGAGGTACCAGCCGAGGGGGGTGGGGGAGGGGGGGGAATGGGCTCCGCCAAGAGCTGAGAGGGACTGGGCAAGGGGGACAGGGACTCAGAGAGGGGGGGCAGCCGAGAACTAAGGGGGACCCGGTGAGGGGGCCGGGCGAGGATGAAGATGGACCTGGCAGGGGGATGACGAGAACTCACAGCGCCCCAGCGCCTGGTTCACCGCTGCGAGAAGATAAGACTGCACTATGAACGTCTGAAACATCGGCCCCAGAAAAACATGGCGACTCTGCCTCTGTAATACTGCCTAGGAGAGGTCTGCTGTGTGATTTTACCGGGTTGTATACAACAACACAACACTGTACCTGGGTACATGTGACAATGAAGTATCATTGAATCGTTGAATCATATCCAACCTTTCCTCGCTGTATATTGGGAGAGCTCTACGTATAGTGACCCAGGCATGGCAGAATGCCTCAGGGAAGAGGAGCGGAAGGGCCTGTCCCACTTAGGGGATTTTGTAGGCGACTGCCGGTGACTAGGCTGTCGCCGGGGTGTCGCCTGTATGGTCATGAGTATTCCCCTCAGTCGCCCAAAGAGTGGTAGCGTTTTTTCTGGTTGCCGCTGGGTTTTGAAATGTTCAAAACTTTTCGCCGACAGTCGGCGACCGTGGGCTTGTCGTAGCTTGTCTTCTCCTGACGTAGGTGCTGTCATAGGTTGTCGCGAGGACGGCGTAGGTTGTCGCCGGTGCTGACTTCGGTGAATTCCATTGCCGTAGTCACCGGCAGTCACCCATAAAATCCCCTAAGTGGGACAGGCCCATTAGTCCAGTCGCCGGTTTTTCGGCGACCTGCTACGACTATGACAGTCGCCTAAAAAATCACCTAGTGGGACAGGCCCTTGAGGCATAGAACAGTACAGCACAGGATCAGGCCCTTCGGCCCACAATATCTGTGCTGAACATGGTGCCAAGCTAACTAATCTCATCTGCCTGCACATGACCCTTTCCCTCCATTCCCTGCATATCCGTGTGCCGATCTAAAAGAGTCTTAAACACCACTATCGTATCTGCCTCCACCACCACCCTCGGCAGCGCGTTCCAGGCACCCACCACCCTCTGCGTGAAAAATGTTGCCCCGCACATCTCCTTTAAACTTTGCCCCTCTCACCTCAAACCTATGCCCTCTAGTCTTGGTTTAGTTTAGTTTAGTTTAGTTAGTTCAGATTAGTTGATTGCCACGTGTACCGAGTTACAGTGAAAAGCTTTTTTTGTTGCGTGCTATCCAGTGGAAAGACTGTATATGATTATAATCGAGCCGTCCACAGTGTACAGGAAGAATCGAATAACGTTTAATGCAAGATGAAGTTGAGTAAAGTCCGATTAAAGATAGTCCGAGGGTCTCCAATGAGTTAGATGGTCGGTCAGGACCACGTTCTAGTTTGTGGTTGGGAAAAAACCCATCCCTGTCCATGTGTAATGTGGACCAGACCACAAACTAGAAGGTGGTTGTGGAGTGGTTAATTGGGAACATACAATGCAAATAGAATCCCCCCCCCCCTCCCTCCGCCATCATCGCCGGTCCTTACCGATGGACACTCCGTTGGCGAAAATGGGGGCCTCCTGGTTCTTGGCGGGACTGTGGCTTTCCAGAACGCTGTCGTCCAGGAGGTGGCGAGGCCGCTCGGTGGGGAAGGTGGCACTCCTGCTCTCCACCACGCTCAGCTGGCACATCACACTGGAGGAGAGAAAACACCTGATCAAAGGGAAGGCAGCCCGTGGGTCACCTTCATTATAACTTCAGTGTACCTCCGCACTAGACTACAAACTGGTCACAAGCCAAGCCCTGGCTTCTATGTAACCCACCCCTGCAGGAAAAAAAACGAAACTAAAACCTCCAGCTCCCTCAAGCACAGCTACGTCTAAAATGGTTCTTGTTCATCAGTTGTAGGAGCAGAATTAGGCCATTCGGCCCATCAAGTCTACTCCGCCATTCAATCATGGCTGATCTATCTTTCTCTCTCAAGCCCGCTCTCCTGCCTTAGCTCCAAAATCCCTGACACCGTACTAATCTAGAACCTATCTATCTCCACCCTAAAACTATCCATTGACGGCCTCGACAGCCTTCAGTGCAATGAATTCCACAGATTCACCACCATTTAAATGATTAAAGATATTGCTCCTCATCTCCTTCCTAAAGGTGCGTCCTATTATTCTGAGGCTGTGGCCTCTGGTCCTAGGCTCTCCCACGAGTGGAAACTTCCTCTCCACATCCACCGAACCAGCAGCATTGACACAGCATCTCAGGGACCACACGTGATAAAGAGTCTGTCCCCCCCAGTTAATGCAAGACCCAGACACTTGGTCTCGGATATCCCCGATGGCCCCCTAATCCTGACCAGGCAGGGTGGAAGGTTCAGTGGGACTCTGTCCAACTCCGCCAGTGTGCAGGGAGAATAAGCCGCCATCCTTCTGCTCACGCCCAACCTCCAGTCCTCGGGCGGCACAGTGGCGCAGCGGTAGAGTTGCTGCCTCACAGCGCCAGACACCCGGGTTCAACCGAAGTGGTCAGTGCGGACTCGGTGGGCCGAAGGGCCTGTTTCCATGCTGTATCGCTAAAACTAATCTAAACTACTACCTCGTGCAGGAAGGAACTGCAGATGCTGGTTTATACAGAAGATAGACACAAAGTGCTGGAGTAGCTCAGCGGGTCAGGCAGCGTCTCTGGTGACGTTTGGGGTCGGAGCCCTTCTTCAGTCTGAAGAAGCTGTTGCTGAATCTTGTGGTAGGTTCCCCAATACCCCACCCCTCAAAGACTCCATCGACACTAGCCCACCTGGTCAGTTCCGTTGGCACTAATGGATCCCGGGAAGGTGGGCATGGACAGCAGCGTGACGCTTACTCAACCAGTGTTGTCACTTCCTGTGGAGAATACCAGCTAAAGGGGCTGTCCCACTTGGGCGACCTAATTGGCGAGTTTAGAAGAGTTTTAAAAAATGACATGTTGAAGACCTCCTTCGACCTCCTTCGACTATGATGAAGACTATCTACGACTACCTTCGACTACCCTCGATTACCTACGACTAACATGCTGACCTACTACGACCTACTACGACTAAACCTACAAGTAAAAAAAGTAGCGATTTTTTCCATGGTGACCTTTTTTTACCCGCGGGCATTTTTTAACATATTCAAAAAAACGCCGCGACCTAGCTGAGGCCTCGAGTACGCGGAGACCACTCTAGAGCATGAAGGAGAGTTACGAAGGCCTCCTACGACCTCGTGTCGACCATGCTGCGAGTATGAGTCGAGGGCAAACTCGGCAGAACTCACGGATTAGGTCGCCCAAGTGGGACAGGCCCTTAACTCTTGAATATTCCCAGATGGTAACACTGTGTGGACTGGGCAAGGTGCGCAGAGTGTCGAGGACCATGGCGAGGGACAACAATATCCAACACGGTGAAGTCCACCTCTCGCGGTTTATTTTGAGGTTTTCAAGCAACCAGCCTGACCTCTCCTATATACTGCTGTCTCGCCAGTTCTGCTCTGAGGAGCGACACTGCACAGCGCTGGGACCTCCAGAGTTAGACTCATGCAAGAAATGTGATGAAACTATCATTGATACTGAGGGAAATCTCTCTCTCTAGTTCAGCCAAGGCCTTAAATCTTTTAAAGCCCATTGCACTACGACCTTGCAGAAATGCCAGAGCTAGACTTTCCAGATGAGCCAATAAATGATTATTATCTCGCGCAGACATTTAAATGCCACAGTAAACGACTCCGTTTACGATGATGGGACTGTATCCAAACCTTGGTTCTGACATTGGCGTCTGGGACACATAGTCAACTCTCTGAATTTGGCCGGGAACAATTTGGTCAGCATTTAAATGGGGAGACATCAGTGGTGCAGCGGTAGAGTTGCTGTAGAGTAGAGTGCTGGAGATCGTGGTTCGATCCTGACTATGGGTGCTGTCTGAACGGAGTTTGTACCTTCTCCCCGTGACCGCATGGATTTTCTGCGGGTGGCCTGGTTTCCTCCCACATCCCAAAGAAGTACGGGTTTGTAGGTTAATTGGCTTTGGTAATCAGTGTAAATTGTCCCTAGTGTGTGTAGGATAGTGTTAGTGTGCGGGGATCGCTGGTCGGCGCGGACTCGGTGGGCTGAAAGGCCTGTTTCCGCGCTCCTGTATCTCCAAACTAAACTAAACTGGTCTGAAGAAGGGTTTCGGCCCGAAACGTTGCCTATTTCCTTCGCTCCATAGATGCTGCTGCACCCGCTGAGTTTCTCCAGCATTTTTGTGTACCTTCGATTTTCCAGCATCTGCAGTTCCTTCTTAAACTAAACTAACCTAAACACAGGTGTCAACAAGAACGTCCAGTGTTGACTGCGGCTCAGAGTGGAGAACTTTCACCTCTCAGGTCAGAAGATTGTGGGTTCAAGTCCCATTCCAGAGACTCAAGGGCAAGTAATCGGGCTAGCACTCATGTGTTCAAGTTTTTTAGTTTTAGAGTGCGGAAACAGGCCCTTTGGACCACCGAGTCCGTACCGACCAGCACATCAACACTACTCTACACACATTAGGGACAAATTACAATAATACCAAGCCAATTAATCTATAAAGCTGTACGTCTTTGGAAACATAGAAAATAAAAAAATAGGTGCAGGAGTAGGGCTATTCGTCTCTTCGAGACATTCAATGTGATCATGGCTGATCATCCAAAATCAGCTGTACCCCATTCTGGCTTTTTCCCCCATATCCCTTGATTCCCTTAGCCCTAAGAGCTGGGAGTGTGGTGGGAAACTGAAGATCTTGGAGAAAACCCACAGAGAGAACATACAAACTCCGTACAAACAGCACCTGAGGTCAGGATGGAACCGGGGTGTCCGGTGCTGTGAGGCAGCAACTCTACTGCTGCGCCACCGTGCCGCCCCCTGTGGCACTGAGATCTGTTGAACAAGTGATGGGCTGGTTCCACAGTATCCTGGATGACACTGATCTCTTCATCAACAGCTCTAAAACTTGTCATCTCGTCAATCCTGCCTCTGGGAACTTGATTTGTACACATTCACTGCTTCCCTTTCTGCTCTATAATATGCCAGTACTTCAGGTGCAATGTACTTCACTGGCTATGAAACGACATGGGACATCGTGAGGTTGTTAAGGTTGGTAATGAAATGCGTGACCCTTCATTCATTCACTATTCTCCACCACCGACACCAGGTTGTCCAAGGTAGATCGGGGATAAGTGGGTTTATGTATGATGAACGCTTGACGGCACTGGGCCTGTACTCGCTGGAGTTTATGAGGGGGGACCGCATTGAAATTTACCGAATAGTGAAAGGCCTGGATAGAGTGGATGTGGACAGGATCTTTCAACTAGGGGGGGGAGAGGATAGAATAAAAGGACGTACCTTTAGGAAGGAGATCACGGGCAATTTCCTTAGCAGAATGCATTGCCACTGACGGCTGTGGAGGCCAAGTCAATGGGTATTTTTAAGACCGATATTGGAAGATTCTTGATTAGTACGGGTGTCGGGGTGCATGGGGCGAGGACAGGAGAATGTGGTTGAGAGAGAAAGATAGATCAGCCATGATTGAATGCTACTATGACTTATGAACTTATATGAGGTCTTGAAGATAGCGGTGTCAAGGGATATGGGGAGAAGGCAGGAACGGGGTACTGATTGTGGATGATCAGCGATGATCATAGTTAATGGCGGTGCTGGCTCGAAGGGCCGAATGACCTACTCCTGCACCTATTGTCTATTGTCTATGAGGTGAGGGGTCCTGGGGTTTATGACGGGACATAGCATTTGCACAGTGGTGGGCACCTTGGTTTGATAAGGCATTGGGCAGTTGTGTGTTCATGGGAATCAGAACCAGTGGCAAGACTGGCCTTTCCCACCTGTAGCGTCTGCCCCTGTGTCCCAGCTAGTGATCCACTGGACGTTCCGCTGGACGGTCATAGAGAGAGATAGCAGGGAAATAGGCCATTCGGCCCACTGTATCCATGCCCGCCATCAATCACCCATTTACACAAACCTTACATTAACCCCATTTCTCATTCTCTCCTCATCCTCATCCACTGTATTCTGCACTCTGTATCTTCCCCTTTGCTCTACCAGTTGTACATGAGTTTGGCTTGATTGTATTAATGCATGGAGTATGAGCACAGAGCGCAAAACAAAGCTTTTCACTGTACCTCGGTACACGTGACATTAATGAACCTAAACTCAAGCCTAAACTCCTCCCATGTGTTCCCCACTCACCTTGGGGCAATTTACAGAGACCAATGAACCTGCCAGCCACCATCTCTTTGGGATGTGGGAGGAGAACAGAGCACTTGGGGGGCAATCTTACACAGTCACCAAGAGTCAAAGAGTCGTACAGCACGGAAACAGGCCCTTCACACCAACTTTCCCATGCTAAGCGAAGGTACTCCATCTACACGTCACACTTGCCTGCATTTGGCCCATATCCCTCAAGCTTTCCTATAGAACCTGCCTCAACCACCTCCTTAGGTAGCTTATTCCATACACCAAGCACCCTCTGTCTGAACAGGTTGCCCCTCAGGCTAAACCTTTGGCCCACCGAGTCCACACCAACCAATGATCACCTGTGCACTAATTCTATCCAGGGCGGAAATCCCAGGGAGGCCAGGGGGGACACGTGTCCCCCGCCCCCGCTTTGAGAGGTGGGGGACGATCTCCCCCATTTTTGTAATCCGGATTTTAAAACTCGGTGAAATCTCCGCTTTCCGCGAGACAGTGGGGGTGGGACTGATGATCGAGGGCGCCGATTGGACGAGAGAGACGTCGGTCAGCAGGCAATGGGGGCGGGACATGATGATTCAGTGCGATGATTGGAGGATGGAGACGTCTGTGGGGCAAAGTTCATGGAGCGGAGCTTGAATTGCATGCCCAGGTCATGGGTCACAAGTGAAAAACACTCTCGGCAGCCCTGGACACAGACCCACGCCTCATCCACAGCCAGGATCGATCCCGGGTCTCCGGCGCTGCAATCGTTGCCGAACCGCCCCTGGACCATCCCCGTCCCCATCCGAGTGCCCCCTCCCCCACGCCCGGGGGTGGCCAGAGACGTCGGGAGTCAGACGAACACGGTGCCCCCAGGCCCACAGCCAGCGCAGAGAAGCAGCGCTAATTCCAGCTCAACTCTGCCTGTCCCGCCGGGTTAACCTACAGCCCTGCATCGGCTTAAGGGAATGGCCCAGGTTTACAGCCAGCGCGGAGAAGCAACGCTAGCTCCACGACTCCAGGCTGGTGTCCCGACAGTCCAGGCAGGGCTGTAGGTTAACCCGGCGAGACAGGCAGAGTTGAGCTGGATTTACCGCTGGATTGAGCTGAAATTACCGTCCACGGGGCCCACGGCTGAAGCCTCCGAAGCATCGCGTGTGTGTGTGAGTGTGCGCATGCGCGCGTGGCCGCCAAGAAATTGTGTCCCCCCGGTCCCCTGGACCCCCCCCCCATGTTTTGATAGCGATTTCCGTGCCTGGTTCTATCCTAGACAGTGGGAACAATTTTACAGAGGCCAATGAATCTACAAACCTGCAGGTCTTTGGAGTGTAGGAGGAAACCCAGAGCACCTGGTGAAAACCCTTCTTCAGGTCTCGACCCGAAACGTCACCCATTCCTTCTCTCCAGGGATGCTGCCTGTCCTGCCGAGTTACTCTGGCTCTTTGTGTCTATCTTCGGTTTAAACCAGCGTCTGCAGTTCCTTCCTACACATCTCTCCCGTGGCAGGTTGACACAGCACTCCAACTGTGGCCTCGCCAGCGCCTTGTGCGGAACTTGCAAACTCCACACAGAGAGAAGGGGAGGTGGGA
>CM075987.1:4075658-4125040 GCA_038087875.1 Malacoraja senta
AATGTCCACGAGTAAAAAAATAGCCCCGAGTACCTACGGCCGGCATAACGAGCCGCTACGATATATCCACGGACTCCTATGGCCTCCTACGGACTCGTTACGAACATTCTGCGAGTTTGAATCAAGGGGAAAACTCGGGAGAATTCGTGAATAACTCGGGAGAATTTGTGAATAACTGGGGAAAGTGGGACAGGCCCTTTACAAATTGCCCCAAAGTCTTTATAAACCCTAGAACTACTACAAGTATATGCCCGACTGAGATCTGCTTAAAGATAAAGAGCCGCTTAAACTAATGAGATCCCTTTAACCCAAATTTGCATCTGTCACAGTAAATGTTGTGCTCATGGTGAGTATCGAGGTTCCTGGGTTTTTGAGGAGGCCTACCCTCTATATAGAGTGTGAGCTATAATCTTAAAACTAACTGATCATTAAAGTCATCTGCTTTGGATTGTGGATTCAGTTTGCAGTTTTCATTGAGTTGTTTGGGATCTTTCACAATCAAAGTGGAATTAACACAGGAGAGATGCCAAAGCATGTTAACACTCAAGAGGTGAGGAGAATTTTTATCTGCAAAGATCTGTTCTGAAAAGCTCAAGGTTACGACTGTGACAAACTAAAGTAATTCCCCACATTATCTGCTGATGTACACAGCCAGCCTGCCGGTGGTTCTGCACATAAAGAGGTAAAAAATGGTTTGGAATCAGTTATAGAGTCATGGAGTCATGGAGTCATCAGTGTGAAAACAGGACCTTGGGCTCAACTTGCCCACGCCGACCAACATGCCCCATCTACACTGGTCCCCCCTGCCCTCATTTGGCCCATTTCCCTCTAAACCTGTTCTACCCATGTACCTTTCTTAAAATTTGCGATAGTGCCTGCCTCAACTGCCTCTATCCAGTAGCTTGTTCCATACACCCACCACTCTTTGTGTAAAAAAATGCCCCTCAGGTCCCTATTCAATCTTTTTCCCCTCACCTTAAAACTGACTGAGAGCCAGGGGGAAGGGAAACTAGAGATATGGAAGGGTAAGGTGTGAAAGCGACAGATCAAAGCAGACGATGATCAAGGAAATGTAAAATAGTTCATTGTTGGCTGAGGGTAAGGTTACAACGAGGCATACAAACAGTAAAATTAATCAGGAGGACAGCGAAAGTAGTAGGAGAACGAGGATGGTGGAGGGATGGAGAGAGAGGGAAAGCATGGCTTACTTGAAGTTAGAGAAGTCAATGTTCATACCGCTGGGGTGTAAGCTGCCCAAGCGCAATATGAGGTGCTGTTCCTCCAATTTGCGCTGGGCCTCACTTTGACAGGAGCCCAGGACAGAAAGGTCAGTGTGGGAATGGGAGGGGGAGTTAAAGAGTTTAGCAGCCGGGAGATCGTGTAGATCCAGGTGGACTCAGCGGAGGCGTTCAGCGAAACGATTGCCGAGCCTGCGCTCGGTCTCGCCGATATATAGGAGTCCACACCTGGAACAGCGAATACAGTAGATGAGGTTGGAGGAGGTGCAGGGGAACCTCTGCCTCACTTGAAAGGACTGCCGGGGTCCCTGGATGGAGTCGAGGGGGGAGGTATAGGGACAGGTGTTGCATCTCCTGCGGTTGCAGGGGAAGGTACCTGGGGAGGGGGTGGTTTGATTGGGAAGGGGTGAGTAAACTAGCGAGTATGCTATGCAGATAGTTGTGCCAGAACACAGAGTATCCTACCAACTGTGCCAGCCACATCTGTCTGCACATCTAAATTCAAAGAATCAGACATACAGTACGGAAACAGTCCCTTTAAAACATTGAAGGCATCAAGGGCATTGACAGCGCCAGATGGCTGAAAGCTTCAAATTCAAAATATTACCAACAACTTGTCCTGGACCACCCATACTGAAGCAATGGCCACAAAATCACACCAACGCCACTGCCTTCTTAGAAGGCTTAGGAATTACAGCATGTCCCCAACAACTCTCGCCAACTTCTACAGATGTGCCGGAGAAAGCATTTTGTCGGGATGCATCACAGCACGGTTTGGGAACAGCTCCATCCACGACCGCAAGAAATTGCAGAGAGTTGTGGACGCAGCCCAGACCATCACACAAACCAACCTCCCTTCCATTGACTCCATTTACATTTCACGCTGCCTCGGCAAGGCCAGCAGCATAATCAAGGACCAGTCTCACCCTGGCCACTCCCTCTTCTCCCATCGGGCAAAAGGTATTGAAGTGTGAAAACGCACACCTCCAGATTCAGGGATAGTTTCTTCCCAGCTGTTATCAGGCAACTGAACCATCCTATCAACAACTAGATACTTGGAGACACTTGGACTATCTTTGATCGGACTTCATCTTGCACTAAACGTTATTCACGTGGCGCTCGCATTGTGCGACGCCTCATTAATTACCCCCTTGCCCTCCGCTCTAGAACAGCCCACCTTATCCAGCCACAATGAATTGCAGATGCTGGTTTACTAAAAAAGACACAAAGTGCTGGAGGAACTCAGCGGGTCAGGCAGCATTGGAGAACATGGATAGGTGATGAGTTGGGTTGGGTCCCTTCTTTAGACTGGTTGCAGTTGGGGGAAGTGAGGGGGAGAAAGCTGAAAGAGAGAACATCTTCGAAGTGGGTGTGCCGTGAGGAGATTTCAACCTGCCCAGTCTCTTCACAACGCTGGACTGCTCCATCCCAGAAAACATCCCAGTGAATCTCCCCGAAACCTCCCCCCCCTCCACATCCATCCTGTGGAACACATACAGTAATCCAGCTGCAACTAACCCAACCTTCTATATTCTGGCACTAGGAACTGCCTGCTCTTACATTCCCAGCTTCCTGGCAACTCGTTGCATACACCCTCTATGTGAAGAAGGTGCCCTTTAGGCTCCTATTAAACTTTCCCCCTTCGCGCCTTAAACGCATGTCCTCTGGTTCTCACTTCCCCCACCCGCAGTAAAAGACTGTGTTCATTCATCCTATCTATTCTTCCCAGCGATTGTATACCACTCAACCTCCAGCTCTCCGGGGAATGAAGTCCTCGCCTGCCCAACCTCCTCCCCCTGTAGCCCAAGGGCCTCGAGTCCTGGCAACAACCATAAAGAGATCTCTATTCACACGCACAGTTTTTTTTTAAATTGTTGAACGTTGGTGAAGAAGGAACGAAAAAAGGCCACAAAGTGTTTCAGCTCCACTAATGAACTCAGCACGCTCTCTTCCCTTTCCTGTTTTGCTGGAGTTCATTTTAGCACGGTTTACCTCCCAGAGTGGAGGTGAACGTGGGACAGTGGGCTACCTCCAGTGAACTTGCACCACATTTTCCACTCATAACGCTCCTCCGTTTATGTTACAATTAGCAGGGAGGGTGCGAGGAGGCCAGGGATTTTTTTTCCCCCTATTCATTTTCTCTCTCTATTCATTTTCCAGGTGATTCATTTGAAACAGGGAAATGAATCCACCACATGGTGGAGGCGAAAATGCAAGCTAAGAGGGTTTCAATGTCTGCCTGGCCTATTTGTTGTTTTCCCAGCTGGCCGCCCGCCAACCAAAACCCATTGAATCCCGCGCAGCCAACATTCATTCTGGCCCGAGATAGACACAAAATGCTGGAGCAACTCAGCGGGTCCGACAGCATCTCTGGAGAGAAACAACGGGTGACATGTTCTGGGTCGAGACCCTTCTTCAGAGCAAAAATGAGACGTCAAGATTGAGTTCCCCGTGATAGAGATCTCAAGTGTTGAGTAGGCACCTGCGAATCTCCCGCCCAATGCCTCTTCTCTAGGTGGTCTACTTTGATTAGTGCGTGTATCTGGGGTTATGGGGAGAAGGCAGGAGAATGGGGTTGAGAGGGAAAGATAGATCAGCCGTGATTGAATGGCACAGTAGACTTGATGGGCCGAATGGCCTAATTCTGTTCCCATAACTTATGAACTTACAGTCCAGCCCGCGTTGGACATCTGAATGAAGGTGCCAACTGGACTGGCCTTAGGGGTTGAGCGGGCTTGAAAACAAAGATTGATCTGCATTGGTCAATCTTTGGAAAGGTTAACAGGGATATGGGCCAAACATGGGCAAGTGGGACTGGCTGAGATGGAGCATCTTGGTCGGCATGGGCGAGTAGGGCTGAAGGGCCTGTTTCCGTGCGGTAAGCCTAAATGACTGTAAGTGGGAAGATATGGAAACATCCAAAACCTCTGATAGGGTTTTTCAAGCATGGAAAATCCTGGAAATACTCAGCTGAGCCTTCATTCGGTAGCGATGTCCCCTTGTGAATGACTCTCACACCAGCGACACAGCATCACCAGGGCTGCATGGTGACGCAGCGGTGGAGATGCTGCCTTACAGAATGCAAGATGCAGAAAGTTGTGATCACTGTCCAGTCCATCATTGGCTCTGACCTCCCCACCATCGAAGGGATCTAACGCAGTCGCTGCCTCAAAAAGGTAGCCAACGTCATCAAGGACCCACTCCATCCTGGCCACACACTCATCTCTCCACTACCATCGGGCAGAAGGTACAGGAGCCTGAAATTGGTTACATCCAGGTTCAGGAACAGCTACTTCCCCACAGCCATCAGGCTATTAAACTCGCCAACAAACAGACTCTGAACTGTAACAGCCTATTGCACTTTATCTGCTTATTTATGTGTATATTGAACTGAACTGTTCTGTATTTTTGCTTACACTATTCTGTTGTGCTGCAGCAAAGCAAGAATTTCATTGTCCTATCTGGGACACATGACAATAAACTCTCTTGATTTGACTTGACACAGCACTTGCAGCGCCAGAGACCCGGGTTCGATCCCGACTACGGATGCTGTCTGTACGGAGTTTGTACGTTCTCGCCGTGACCTGCGTGGGTTTTCTCCCACACTCCAAAGACGTGCTGGTTTGTAGGTTAATTGGCTTGGTACATGTAAATATTGTCCCTAGTGTGTATAGGATAGTGTTAGTGCGTGGGGGTCGTTGGTCGGCACGGGCTCGGTGGGCCGAAGGGCCTGTTTCCACACTGTATCTCTAAACTAAACTAAACTAAACAGTGAAAGCATCACAACGTCCACACCGTCAAGCCCTTCTGGGATCTTAGATGTTTGATTAAGGTAATGGCACAATCTTACTCATACAATGGAACACAGACCCAAACTCTTTTGAGAGAACATCTCTCCCACGCCCAGGATTTAGACCCATGTATCGCCATTGCACTGCCTACAATGTTTGAAGAGGAGTCCAGACCAGAAATGTCAACTGTCCAAGTTCTCCAGAGATGCTAGCTCACCAGCTGAGGCACTCCAGCACTCTGTAAACCAGCATCTTCCTTGATCTCACCGTCTCCATCACAGGAAATAGACTATTGACTGATGTCTATTACAAACCCACTGACTCCCACAACTATCTCGACTACACTTCGTCCCACCCTGCTTCCTGCAAAGACCCTATCCCCTACTCCCAATTCCTCTGTCTACGCCGCATCTGTGCCCAAGATAAGATGTTCCCCTCTCCCATCAAAGATGAGGCCCTCACTCGTGTCTCTTCGGTACCCCGCAGCTCCGCCCTTGCTCCTCCTCCCCCTTGTCGCAGCAGAGCAAGAGTCCCCCGTCCTTCCCTTCCACCCCACCAGCCGTCGCATACAACACATAATCCTCCGAAATTTCCAACGGGATCCCACCACTAGCCACATTTTCCCATCTCCACCCCTTTCCGCCTTCCGCAGAGACCATTCCCTCCACAACTCCCTTGTTAACCCATCCCTTCCCAACCAAACTAGCCCCTCCCCTGGTACCTTCCCCTGCAACCACAGAAGATGCAACACCTGTCGCTATACCTCCTCCCTTGACTCTGCCCAGGGACCCCGACAGTCCTTTCAGGTTAAGCAGAGGTTCACTTGCACCTCCTCCAACCTCATCTACTGTATCCGCTGTTCAAGATGTGGACTCTTATACATCAGTGAGACCAAACGCAGACTGGGCGATCATTTCGCTGAACACCTTCGCTCAGCCCGCCTGAACCAACCTGACCTCCCGGTTGCTGGACACTTTAATTCTCCTTCCCATTCCTACACAGACCTTTCTGTCCTCGGTCTCCTCCATTGTCAGAGTGAGGCTAAACGCAAATTGGAGGTACAGCGTCTCATAATTCGCTTGGGCACCAGTGGTACGAATATTGATTTCTCTCACTTCAGGTAGCCCCAGCATTCCCTCTCTCTCTCTATCCCTCCCCCACCCAAGTTACACCAGCTTCTCGTTTTCACCCAACAAACAGATAACAATGGCCTGTTTCCTTTATCGTCGTTACTGTTTATACATTTCTTTCATTCATTGTTCTTTATCTCTCCACATCACCGTCTATATCCCTCGCTTCCCTTATCCCTAACCAGTCTGAAGAAGGGTCTCGACCCGAAACGCCGTCCATTCCTTCTCTCCAGAGATGCTGCCCCTCCCGCTGAGTTACTCCAGCTTTTTGTGTCTATCTGCACTTCCATGTTGCTGTATATTTGTGTTGGTAATAGATGCAATATTCCAGCTGAGGCCTCACTGATACCCTGTGCAACTGAAACGAAACATCCTCTGGCCATCTCTCGTGTTCTTTTATGGAACATAAAACGTAGACCGATACAGCACAGGAACAGGCCCTTCGGCCCACAGTGTCTGTGCTGAACATGATGCCAAAGCCAACTCTAACCATATCTATGTGCCTATCCAAAAGCCTCTTAAACACACACTAATGACTCTGCCCCCACCCCCCACCGATAGCACATTCCAAGAACTCCACCCCCTTTTGTGTAAAGGTTTGCTTCAAACATCTTGGGTCAGCACAGTGGCGCAGCGGTAGAGTTGCCGCCTTACAGCACCAGAGACCTAGGTTCGATCCTGACCACGGGTGCTGTCTATATGGAGGGTGTATGTTCTCTGTGTGACCACATGGGTTTTCTCCTGGTGCTCTGGTTTCCTCCCGCATCCTAAAGACATGTGGGTTGCTAGGTTAATTGGTCCCTGTATGTAGGCACGATAGAACTAGTGTACGGGTGATTGTTGGCTGGCGTGAATTTGGATGGCCGAAGGGGAGGAGTTTCCACACTGTATCTCTTTATACTATTGACTCCAGAAATACAGCGTGGAAACAGATCCTTCGGCCCACCAACTCCACACCGACAAGCAATCACCCATACACTAATTCTATGGTATCTACATACAGGGGCCAATTAAGCTACCAATCCACACACCAACCAGCGATCACCCCGTACAATATCCTACACACTAGGGACAATTTATACCTTCACTGCAGCCAATTAACCTACAAACCTACGGTAGACAAAAAAGTTGGAGAAACTCAGCGGGCGAGGCAGCATCTATGGAGCGAAGGAATAGGCGATGTTTCGTGTCGAGACGCTGAAGGAGGTAGTTAAGGCAGGTACGACCACAGCATTTAAGAAGCATTTCTCCAGCTTTTTTGTCGACTGTCCATTTTTCCAGCATCTGCAGTTCTTTATTAAACCTACAAACCTATATGCCTTTGGAGTGTGGGAGGAAACAGGAGCATCCAGAGAAAACCCAGGCAGTCACAGGGACAATGTACAAAGTCTGTATAGACAGCACCCATGGTCAGGATGAAACCCGGGTCTCTGACGCTGAAGGCAGCAACTCTACCACTGCGCCACTGTGCATAATCTTTCATCTAAACTAAACTGAAAACATCTCCTTTAAACTTTGCCCCTTTCACCCTCTAGTATTTGATTTTGTATCTTGGGAAAAAGCTTCTGACTATCCACACCTCTCATAACTTTATATACCTGCCTTAGGATGTTTAGCCCATGGAATCTGATGCCAGCTGCCAGTGGGAACCCTTCAATCTCATTCTCCCACAACCTCCATTTCCTATTTTCCAAGTTGAGCTGAGCAGGTTTGATAACTTCATGTTGGCAACCTACTCAGGAACTGCAGATTCTGGTTCACGACAAAAGACATAACATGCTGGAGTAATTCAACGGGTCAGGCCGCCTCTCTGGAGAACATGGATAGCTGACGTTTCATCCACTTGTTGTCTCAACACTGGTCACGGGCGAGCTTGCTGCATGTGAATTTGTTGCCAGGTTGCCAGAGGACGTGGTTGAGGCAGGTGAAATAACAACAAGACATTCGAACAGGGACGGAGGAAGAGGTGAGGTGACGGGTAACTGGAGAACTAGGCCACCTCTGCAGACTGAACACAACGCAGTCATCCAGACCGCAACTGGTTTCACCGGTGTGCAGGAGATGGCATTGTGACTACCAATTGACCACACCACTATTTTAATTGGGGGGGGGAAGATTTAGGGACAGTTTCTTCCCAGCTGTTATACGGCAGTACACAAAGAGTCGCCACGTTTTGGTGCCGACAAGGTTACAAAGTTATAAAAGTTCACCAAACAATCTTATCCACCATAGGCAGGTGGGACTATCTTTAATCGGACTTCACTGGACTAAACGTTATTCCCTTTATCCTGTATCTGTACACTGTAGACGGATTGATTATAATCATGTATAGTGTAGATGGGGCACCTTGGTCAGCATGGGCAAGTTGGACTGAAGGGCCTGTTTCCACACTGTATGACTCTATGAATGCAGGACACACTGGTTGGAGAAGGCACTAAGGAACATGGTACATGGATAGGACAAAGTGTTAAAATGTTAAAATGAGTCTGAAGAAGGGTTTCGGCCCGAAACGTTGCCTATTTCCTTCGCTCCATAGATGCTGCTGCACCCGCTGAGTTTCTCCAGCATTTTTGTGTACCCTGGAACATGGATAGTTTTGTGCAGTTTAGTTATTTTACTTTGTTGTCACATGTACAGAGGTACAATGAAAAGGTTTTTTATTGCGTCAGTCAGCAGCACTTCTTTGGAGGCCAAGTCAATTGGTATTTTTAATGTGCAGATTTTTGATTAGTACGGGTGTCAAGGGTTATGGAGAGAAGGCAGGAGAATGGGGTTGAAAGGGAAAGATAGATCAGCCATGATTGAATTGCAGAGTAGACTTGATGGGCTGAACGGCCTAATTCAGCTCCTATAACTTATGAACTGGGGGGATTGTGCTTATGTATGGTGATAGTCTTGCAGGGCTGTATGCAAAAAAATATATTTCACTATACCTTGTGATAATAGAGAATCCATTGACTATTGTCACTCCCTCTTCTCCCCACTCCCATCGGGCAAAACGTACAGAAGTGTGAAAACGCACACCTCCAGATTCAGGGACAGTTTCTTCCCAGCTGTTATACGGCAACTGAACCATCCTACCGACAACTGGAGAGCAGTGCCGAGCTGCTATCGACCTCATTGGAGACCCTCGGACTATCTTTCATTGGATTTTACTGGACTTTATCTTGTACTAGACATTATTCAAGTTATCCCCTTTATCTGTACACAGTGAATGGCTCGAATGTAATGTTGTATTGTCTTTCCGCTGACTGCATAGCACGCAACAAAAGCTTTTCACTGCACATGACAATAAACTAAACTCAAACAATAAAGTAACTCAATCTCAAACTTTCAGTTCCTTGTGTCTCCATTCAAAGGATTGGGTGCCATTTCTGATCAGCCACAGGTCGACTCGGTGTATTATCAATGGGCTGCACATTGGGCCAGTTACATGCTGACAGACCTGGATTTCAACATACCTCAGCTGTAACATCAGCCTCAGCCTCACGCTGGTCCCCATAAAACTTTTACAATTCGCCTGGAGTTCACTGGTTGGCCTGCTGTTATACAGGGTAACAATTGGAAACCGCAGGAATATTTCCCCTTCTCCCAGCCAAACGGGGGAGAAAGCACAAAGGGTGATTTGGCCGTGTTTGTCTCTTATAAATAAAGTGAGCGCTGAGAATGTCCAACAGATGTAAACCACCCTTTGGGTAGGTTTTATATATTCTAACTCTCATACATGAGGAATTCAAGTCAGTTTTCAAACGCTCACCACTAGCCTGATTTCTTAAAGTTACTTGCCAACCTAAAGTCACCGCAGGACTCGAGAAAAACCTCGCCGAAATGGAAACGTATTTTCAAAAGAGGATTTATTACCTCAAGTCAAGTCAAGTCAAGTTAATTCGTCACATACACATACGAGATATGCAGTGAAATGAAAAGTGGCAACGCTCGCGGATTGTGCAAAAAAATATATATATACTTTCAGTTTACTTTCGGGATGCAGCGCGGAAACAGGCCCTGAGTCCGCACCGACCAGCGATCCCGACACTATCCTACGCACACTAGGGACATTTTACAATTATGCCAAGCCAATTAGCCTACAAACCGGTATGCTTTTGGGATGTGGGAGGAAACCGGAGCACTCGGAGAAAACCCACACAGGTCACGGGGAGAAGGTACAAACTCCATAGAGACAAGCACCCTTCATGCTTAGGATCGATCCCGGGTGTCTGGCGCAGTAAGGCAGCAACTCCACCGCTGTTCCACCGTTGTGTCAGTAAAGCTCATCGGCTTTCCTCAGGGATCCTCTCCTGCTGGTTGGATGGACAGTGTAACGATCCAAATCCATAACTATGTCCCTTGTCACATCTCGCTTATGACTGGCCCATGTTTAATTTACGAGATAGGTCGGCACGGTGGCGCAGCTGTACAGTTGCTGCCAGAGACCCAGGTTCCATCCTGACTACGGCTGCTGTCTGTACGTTCTCCCCGTGATCACGTGGGTTTTCTTTGCAGGCTCCATTTTTTTCCCCATGTTGGAAAGACGTGTGGGTTTGTAGGTTGATTGGCTTCTGTAATTTGTTCCTAGTATGTAGGATAGAACATATAGGATAGTACAGGTGTCGTTGGTCGGCGTTGACTCAGTGGGCCGAAGGGCCTGTTTCACATTGTATCTCTAAACTAAACTAAATTAAACACTACATGGAAATAGGCCCACCATCTATCACTCGTTCACTCCAGTTCTATCTAATCCGACTTTTCCGACACATTAGGGGCAATTTACTTTGGCCAGCCAGCCTATAAACCCGCACATCTTTGGAATGTGGGAGGAATCTGGAGCACCCGAAGGAAACACACGCAGTCGCAAGAATAACATACAAACTCCACACAGACAGCACCAGAGGTCAGGATCGAACCCGGATCAAGAACTGGAGCTATTGAGGCCTCGGACAGAACATCCACGATTATCTCATCGTTCTCCCTGTGAGCGCGTGGGTTTTCTCAGGATGCTTTGGTTTCCTCCCACATCCCAATGATGCGTGGGTTAGTAGGTTAGCTGGCCCTCTGCAAATTGCCCCTTGTGTTTAGGGAGTGGGTTGAGAGACCAGCACTTGCAGTTCCTTGTTTCTCAATGAATGTGAGGAATAGATTTTCCAGAGACGTTGTCTGACCTGATGAGTTACTCCAGCACTTTGTGTCCTTCATTACTAAGGAACAATATTAGCTACCTACTGTTATTAGCCATTCAGTCGAGCTATAAAATAGTTCAGAATAAATGCGGGTGATTATGAGTGTCCCGTTCTCTGCAGTAATTATTCCAGGAGGAAGAGTTACGGCTCTCATCGCAGTGACTCCGCGGTGAAACTTTTGGGGATAAGAGTCTCTTTGTTCCGGGGCAGTGATAGGTGGCCGTTCAATTGGAAAAGCTGCATGAAGTTCATGACCTCTTGCTGGGGGGTCAACCAGTGACTACAATAAGATGGTTATAACCAGTTACCGCTGAGCGGGGAGGCTGTCAAAGAGCTGTCAACTGTGCGGTTCAGGAAGAGGAAGACTGTGTTCCTGTTTAAATTCCTAAAGTATTGCCTGCGACGTTGCCAACAGCTTTATTTGCGAGTTGCAAATGCAGGAGATTGGTGACCAGCCTCCTACCACTGCAGTAAACCCTCATCATTACGGACCTCTATAGAGTGGACCGCGGTTAACGTAAGTGACAGGAGCAGAATTAGGCCATTCGGCCCATCGAGTCCACTCCGCCATTCAATCATGGCTGATCTATCTCTCCCTCCTAACCCCATTCTGCAGCGTTCTCCCCATAACCTCTGACACCCGCACTAATCAAGAATCTATCTATCTCTGCCTTAAATATATCCACTGACTTGTCTTCAACAGTCTTCTGTGGCAAAGAATTTCACAGATTCACCACCCTCTGATGAAAGAAATTCTTCTGCACCTTCTTCCAAAAAAGAACGTCCTTTAATTCTGAGGCTATGACCTCTAGTCCTAGACTCTCCCACTAGTGGAAACATCCTCTCCACATCTATCCAAGCATTTAAATATTCTGTATGTTTCAATGAAGTCCCCCCCTCATTTTTCTAATCTCCAGCGAGTACAGGCCCAGTGCCGACAAATTCTCATCATATGTTATGGACTCCTTCCTGGGATCATTCTTGTAAACCTCCTCTGGACCCTCTCCAGAGCCAGCACATCCTTCCTCAGATATGGTGCCCAAAATTGCTCACAATATTCCAAATGTGGCCTGACCAGCGCCTTATGGAGCCTCAGCATTACATCCCTGTTTTTGCATACAAGCCCTCTTGAAATAAATGCTAGTATTGCGTTTGCTCGGTGACGTTTCAGGTTGGGACCCTTCGTCAGTGTGCAATCCACACAGCTGAAACCATCAACATTAGCAGTGGGTCCCGACTCTAAACGTCACCTATCCATGTGCTCCAGAGGTGCTGCCTGACCCGCTGAGTTACGCCAGCATTTTGTGTCTAAAATTCAAAAGGCGCTGGAAATGTTCCCCAGTAACATTGTACAGGGAGAAGAAAATAAGATTGCTATCACTAATTTTTCCTTGGAAGCTTTTTGTCAGCCACAGTCTCCACAAGTGAGGGCCTGTGATTACTGCCTCTGTCTGCCTGAACTGTGCAACTTGGCCTCCTGTGAATTATTTTGTTTGAACAAGGAGCCCTGGTTTAGTCTCTGGGTGGAACATCTAAACCAGGAAGAAACCAAGGTGTCATTTGATCCCTGCGAAAACACACAACTTAAACCAATTAAAACAGCAGTGCTTACGACATTTACAGCCGGGGCTTGAGCTTCTCTTCCTCTGGCAACGTTACTTTTTCTACGTAATTTGTTGTTTTACAAAGAGATGGTTAAACATCATCGAGTCATAGAGTCACACAGCACAGAAACAGGCCCTTCATTCCAATTTCCCCACGTCAACCAACATGCCTCATCTACACCAGTCCCACATGCCCATATCCCTCCAAACTATTCCTAACCATGATCACTGTCTGAATGTCTTTTAAAGAGCCACACAGTGGGGCAGCTGGTGGAGCCGCTACCTCACATCGCCAGAGACCCGGGTTCAATCCTGACTTCGGGTGCTGTCTGTGTGGAGTTTGCATGTTTTCCCTGTGAGCACGTGGGTTTTTTCTGGGTGATCCGGTTTCCTCATAGATGAGCAAGACATGCGGGTTTGTAGGTTAATTGGTACCTGTGATTTTCTCTTAGCGTGGATGGAGTGGATGAGAAAGTGGGATAACATTGAACAGGTGTGAACAGGTGATCGATGGCCAGCGTGGACTTCATGGACCAAAGGGCCTGTGCCCGCGCTGTATCTCTAAACTAAACTAAACTAAACTAAACTAAACTAAACCAAACTAAACATTGCTATCAGCGGTATTATTTCCAAACTTACAAACTGTCCAAAAAGCTAACAATAACAGGCTCATTCTCTTTCAGATACATTACACCTTATTAATTGTACGATCTTGTCTGGTTAGATTGCTTCACCTTGATGTTTTCACAGATTTCTCTCCCTCTCCCAAACACCCACAAAGCTTCAAGCAGTTTTTTACTGAAAATTACAATCGGGATTTAAAAATTGCTTTTCTTCCGATGCCGGTCCTCACTGGAGTTTAGAAGGATCGGGGGGGGGGGGGGGGCAACCACATTGAAATTTACCGAATAGTGAAAGGCTTGGATAGAGTGGATGTGGAGAGGATGTTTCCACTGGTGGGAGAGTCTCAGACCAGAGGGCACAGCCTCAGAATAAAAGGAAGTACTTTTAGAAAGAAGATAATGAAGAATTTCTTCAGCCAGAGGGAGGTGAATCTGTGGAATTAATTGCCGTCAATGGATATTTTTAAGGTGGAGATAGATAGATTCTTGATCAGTCCGGGTGCCGTGGGTTATGGGGAGAAGGCAGGAGAATGGGGTTGAGAGGGAAAGATAGATCAGCCATGATTGAATGGTGGAGTAGACTTGATGGGCCGAATGGCATAATTCTGCTCCTATAACATGATACAAAGCCAAGTCAAGAGTGTTTAACTGTCATATGTACCGACGATGCACAATGACATTCTTATTTGCTGCAGCATAACAAGCCTGTAAACACAATACTCACAGGAGATATATAATAAGCTAAACTACAATAAATTAATAAGCAGTGAACAGCAACATCTAAACAAGAGACATCTCTCACTAAAATACTATCTTCCCAGTGAGAATTCCCAGTTAATGCGGCGCGGTGGCGCAGCGGTTGCTGCCTTACAGCGCCAGAGATTGACTACGGCTGCTGTCTGTACGGAGTTTGCACGTTCTCCCCGTGACCTGCATGGGTTTTCTCAGAGATCATCGGTTTCCTCCCACACTCCAAAGACGTGCAGGTTTGTAGGTTAATTGGCTTGGAATCAATGTAAATTGTCCCTAGCGTAGGATAGTGTTCATGCGCGGGGATTGCTGGTCGGCGCGGGCTCGGTGGGCCCGCTTGCGTCTCTAAACTAAACAAAACTGAAAAATTGAACAAGTAATTCCGTTGAGATGGATAATTTGCACCTCACTCAAGCCTTTCTCTTAGTCACTGAGGCAGAAGCCAGAGATCTCTTTAAGAAATAGACAAAGTACCCAGTGTTGTTTAGACCTTTGTCTGGCATGTTGAATGTCATGAAAATGTTTGAATAATGCATGCACATTTCCCAGTCAGTCGGAGAGATGTAGGCGACTACAAAGCATATTCTCATCCAGTTTTAGTTTAGTTGTCAGCTTTAGCTTAGCTTTAGAGATACAGCGTGGAAACAGGCCCTTCCGGCCACCGAGTCCACGCTGACCATCACTGGTTCTATGTTAGACACAGAATGGTGGAGTAACTCAACGGGATCAGGCAGCATCTCTGGAGAGAAGGAATGGGTGACGTTTCGGGTCGAGACCCTTCTTCGGTTTAAATCAGCATCTGCAGTTCCTTTCTACAACTGGTTCTATGTTACCCCACTTCCACGTCCACTCCCCACCAACTAGGACCAATTTTTACAGAGCCCAATTATCCGGCAAACCCGCACGTCTTTGTGGTGTGGGAGGAAACCGGAGCACCCGGAGGATACCCACGCTGTCACAGGGAGAACGTGTAAACTCCACACAGACGGTACCCAAGGTCAGGATCGAACTCGGGTCTCTGGAGCTGAGAGGCAGCTGAGCCACTGAATTATTAAAAAAATATTCGGGAACTAAATGCTCAAGGTTTTATTATTAGTTCCAAAAAAAATCTAAAAAGGAGGGCTACTTTTGAAATCTAACCCACATCCAAATATTATCTAACATGCTACTGAAGTGTTTCAGGCCAGTTCGGTTTAGACTTTGGAGATACAGCGTGGATACAGGCCCTTTGGTCCACCAATTTGCACCAGTCAGTGAACACCCCCGACACTAGCATTATCCTACACACAAGGGACTAGTTACAATTTACAGAACCCAATTATCCTGCACGTCTTTGGAATGTGAGAGGAAACCGGAGCACCCAGGGAAAACCCACGCAGTCACAGGGAGAATATGTAAACTCCATACAGGCAGTACCCGTAGTCAGGATCGAACCCAGGCGTCTGGTGCTGTAAGGCAGCAACTCTACCACTGTACTACTGTGCCGCCCGGTTCGGTTACACCCTGCTTGTCAAAAAGTTGATAGAATTGGATGCAATGTTTACTTTGCACTCTGCCCCATTTTACTCTGAATTCAGAGGAATAATCAGGTGCAACTTTGTGGATGTCTTTCCTACGACTTGGGTTAAAATACTCTCTAAACATAAATGAATGAATAAGTTTATTGGCCAAGTATTCACATACAAGGAATTTGCCTTGGTGCTCCGCCCGCAAGTGACAACATGACATACCGTGAGGAATGACACATAAAACATTAATAATAAACATACAGAAGAAACCAGACAGTTGGAATAACTTGATGTGTTGGAAGGAGCTGCAGCTGCTGGTTTAAACCGAAGATAAAAACAAAATGCTGGAGTAACTCAGCAGGACAGGCAGCATCTCTAGAGAGAAGGGTCTCGACCCGAAACGTCACCCATTCCTTCTCTCCAGAGATGCTGCCTGTCCCGCTGAGTTACTCCAGCATGTTGTGTCTATCTTTGGAAATAACTTGCTGTAGGTTCTTATAATTGTGGGTAAAGATCGTGGCTGATTTAGGTATTGGGCGAGTGTCTTTCACTGTGGACAAGCCAGACTCAACAAGGGTTAATTGCTGAGCAAATATAAACTGCTGGAGGAACTCAGCAGGTCAAGAATTTCACTGCGCAGTTGCACGTGTGACAAATAAAACACTATTGACTAGTGACAAGGCCCTGGCGTTTGCCCACTGCTGTGGAAACAACCTCAGCAAGATGGGGGCAGGGGTGAGAGGCAGAAAGGGGGCAACTGGTGAGTGATAGGAGTCTTGGTGCTGCTCCTCACTGGCACCAACACCTGGCAATGTTCACAGTCAGAGCTGCCCCTAACCTGCTGGCACTCGGCTGGAAGTGTCAGGTACAGGTTTATTATTGTCACGTGTACCGTGGTACAGTGAACAGCTTCGTGTTGCATGCGATCCAGTCAGATCAGATAACACTGGTACACAAATACAATCCTGTCACACTCAAGTAGAGCAAAGGGGAAGATACAGAGTGCAGAATATAGTTCTCAGCACTGTAGCGCACCAGTTCCAGAGACAAAGTCCAATGTCCGCAATGGGGTGGAGGTGAATCGGACAGTACCAAAGCTCAGCCATTCTCAACGGGGGCCCTGGCACATTTGAAGGGGGCCACAGACTGAAAACTGTGAGAAGGGAAGCCCCAAGGATTTATGGGGGGCCCTGGTAACTGAAACGAATAAATACCACGCAGCAACCTTCATTGGAGTCAATAGTTTCCCTTCTATTTATAATATCTTTCCAACACATATCATGGAACTTGCAGAAAAGTACCAAGCTCAAGGATTGCATATATGTTTAATTTCATAGTCTTTTTATCCAGTATGTTGGATGTTCAAGTTTTCTTGGTGTCTAATAATAAATGATTTTCTGTCCATCTGTTCGTGTTGTAACCCTGTTCGACAGGGGGCCCTGGAAACTGAGAAGAGCTCCTAAGGGGGCTGTGGCCAAAAAACAGTTGAGAATGGCTGCCCCAGCTCATGGAAGGACTGTTCAGAGGCCTGATATCAGAGGGGAAGAATCTGTTCCTGAGTCTGGTGGTGCGCGCTTTGAGCTTCTTATCTTCTGTCACGCAGGAGCAGGGGCAAGCATGCCTCATGATTCAGGGACAGTCTCTTCCCACCTGTTATCAGGCAACTGAACCATCCTACCACCAACCAGAGAGCAGTCCTGGTCTACTCTTGACCTCACTGGAGACCCTTGGACAATCTTTAATTGCACTTTATCTTGTGTTAAACGATATTCCCTTTATCCTGTATCTGTCCCGTCTGGTTGGATCAATTGTAATCATGTATGGTCCTTCCGCCAACTGGATAGCACGCAACAAAAGCTTTTCACGGTATCTCAGTACACGTGAGAATAAACTCAACTTAACCAGAGTGCTTGTATGTTTCCCAGGTCTGTGTGGAAACTTCCCAGGTACATGTGACAATAAAGTATGGTGAATCAATGCATCATAAAATGGGGGAAGGCAACGTAGGGGAGAGAAAAAAGGTGCTCGATCTGAAAAAAGACACAAAGTGCTGGAGTAACTCAGAGGGTCAGGCAGCATCTCTGGAGTATGATGAAGGGTCTCGACCCCAAACATCACCTATTCCTTTTCTCCAGAGATGCTGCCTGACCTGCTGAGTTACTCCAGCTTGTTGTGTCTGTCTCTGGAGAACATGGAGAGGCCATATTTCTGGTCGGGAATGTGCCACTGTGCCGCCTATTGCAAGGGCGCAGTGGCATATAATACGTTTTCAGTAAGAGAATAACAGTCGAATCATAGTTGTAGTTTTAGAGATACAGCATAGAAACAGCCCTTTGACCCACAGAGCCAAGCCATTCTTCACCCTCCACACTAGAGTGTGGACTGGGTCTGGGCGGCACCCAGTCTGAAGAAGGGTCCCGACCCTTTTGTGTTCTCAAGGGATGCTGCCTGACCCGCTGGGGTACTCCAGCATTTTGCGTCTTTTTTTTCCCTTCTAAACCAGCATCTGCACTTCCTTCCGTCGTCTCCAGTGTGAAGCCACCCTCCCTTAAGCCACATTTAGTCAGTGATAGCATCTCTGGCATATCATAAACACGGAATCCCCAGATAGTACCCAGCTGTGTACTGTATAAACACAGTGAACACGCTGCTAACATGACCAGTGTGAACATGTACAAAGCGGCACTAATATTAACGAGTAAACAAACTGCTAGATTCTGCACCACATTCTGGTGTTAGCATTGTGCAACTCCATCCAGCTCACACATACAAGGAGCTTATTTACAGAACCAACTAACACTCCTGTGCCAAAGTGGAGTGGTTAATTCTCTTTTTAAATCTATTTACTTTTAATTAATATATTATCCGTTTATAATTTAAGCAGTGTAATGCATTGGCCCTAGGATCTACTTCAATGCTTCCAAGGATTTTTAGTTTCGAGATACAGGCCCTTCAGCCCACCGAGTCCGCACCGACCAGTGATCACCCCATACACTGGCACTATCCTACACACTGGGGACAGTTTACAACCAAAGCCAATAAACTACAAGCCCGCACGTCTTTGGAATGTGGGAGAAAACCGGAGCACCTGGGGAAAACCCATGGGGTCACAGGGAGAACGTACAAACTCCACACAGACAGCACCCGTAGTCAGGATCAAACCCGGGTCTCTGGCGCTGTAAGGCAGCAACTCTACCGCTGTGCGCCACCCTGCCGCCCTTGTAATTATTTTATTAACCAGTCTTTAACAAACATCAACATTACAGAGTCATACAGTCATACAGCGCAGACACAGGCCCTTCAGCCCAAATCATCCATGCTCCATCTAAGCCAGTCCCAGTTGCCTGCGTTCGACCCATTTCCCTCTAAACCTTTCCTAGCAATGTACCTGTCCAAATCTCCTCATCACTCACCTTGTATTTCTGTTACTATTTCTGTGCTGCCTGTCCCAGTGTCTGTTAAATGGTGTTATTGTACCTGCCTCAACTACCTCCTCTGGCAGCTTGTTCCATATACCCAACACCAAAGATCAGAAAGCAGAGCTCCGCTCTATGATCTCTGCCCAACAACATCTGTGAGAAAGATGCCCCTCTGGTTCCTATTGAATTGGGCGGCACAAAGGCGCAGTGGTACAGTGGCTGCAAGAGACCCGGGTTCCATCCTGACTTTGGGTGCTGTCTGTACGGAGTTTGCAAGTTCTCCGTGATTGTGTGGGTTTTCTCCGGGTGCCCCGGTTCCCTCCCACACTCCACAGACGTACAGGTTTGTAGGTTAAGTGGCTTCCTTAAATTGTCCCTAGTGTGTAGGGTAGTGCTAGTGTACGGGGCGATCGCTGTTGGGCGCGGACTTGTTGGGCCAAAGGGCCTGTTTCCAACTGTATCTCTAAAGTCTAAAGCGTAAAGTAAAGAACATGTGTATAATGGCTGCGCTGTCTCTCTCCACATTTCCTACTGCCTGATATAAGTTAGCTCCAAGGAAAGGCAAAAGGAATTGGAGCCAAGAAGGAGAGATAAGAAAATCCCTTTGGAAAATTCCTCTTCAGCTGCGTACAGTCTGGTCTCCACTCCTCAGGAAGGATGTGGTGGCCACAGGGAGAGTGCAGTGCGGATTCACCAGGATATTGCCTGGGATTGAATTGAATTGAATACATTTTATTAGCCAAGTATGTAAACATACAAGGAATTTGCCCTGGTGCTTTGCTCGCAAGTAACATCACGATATACAGTAGACAAATTAAAAATGAAACATTATCATTTAAACATGTGAAGAATGAAATAAAAATACCAGAGCACAAGGAAGCTACAAACTTTTGGCTGTTGAGTAGAGCTACAGCTCGTGGAAAAAAACTGTTTTTATGTCTGGCTGTGGCGGCTTTGACAGTCCGGAGTCGCCTTCCAGAGGGAAGTGCTTCAAAGAGTTTGTGGCCAGGGTAAGAGGGGTTATAAAAAACGATTCCAGATTCGGAGAACAGAAGTTGGACAGTACCGTGGTGTCGCTGCACCAGCCCTAGTTAGTAGAGAACCTGGCTAGTGAGTCTGTAGTTATTTAATTATATTGTTATCGATGGGCCTGTTTCCACGCTGCATCTGTGAAGTCTAAACCTTGCCCCTCTCACCTTAAGCCTAGGTTGACTGTTTCTTGATTTCCCTACCCTGGGTAAGAGACTATCCCTCCAAACCTTTCCAATCCATGCACCAGTCTAAGGACAGACAAGGGTTTGCTTTCACATTTGTCTGAAAGATAAGGCAGTGCAGTAGTCATAGAGTCATACAGAACAGAAACAGGCCCTTCAGCCCAACTCATCCATGCCGACCAAAATGCCCCACATTAATTAGTCCCATTTGTCCACGTTTGGCCCACATTGGACCGAAGAACGGCTCGATGAAAGCACATGTGTATAAATATTTAAAGAAATAAACTTAAAACGAACCACTGTGTGAGGATATGGGATGGACCTCTTTAACCAGCTTGGCTTAGTTTGTTATTGTCACCTACACTGAGACACAGTGAAAAACTGTATTTTGTGTGCTGTCCAGGCACATCAGACCCTATAGGGATGCAACAGGTGGTGTAAAAGAGAAAAGAAGCAGAGAGCAGAAAATAGTTTTACAGCAATGTAGAAAGTGCATGCAAAAAAAGTGCAAGAACCGTGAGGAGGTAGATCGGAAGATTGAGAATACATCCTCAGCATATGAGAGGTCTTTCAAGGTTCTGCGAACAGCAGATAAGAGGTTGTTCTTTAATATGGTGGCATGTCATCGAGTCGTAGAGTGATACAGCATGGAAACAGACCCTTCGACCCAACATGTCCCAGCTACGCTAGTTCCTTCTGCCCGCATTTGGCCCATATCCCTCTAAACCTGTCCCATCCATGTTTGTGCTGTCAACGTTTTGTAGCTACTGCTCACTGGGAGAGTGGAGAGTTGGGAATGAACTCCGAAAGGCTGTCTTACCTGTTTGCGGTCATCGGCGGTGAAGCGCGGCGGCGCCGGTAGAGGGGACCGCACGGCAATGGCGAGAGCGCCGAGCCTATCCACGGGAGCGCCGCACGGATGCTGCGCGGGGGCCGAGTAATTCAAATACGGCTGGTCCCACGTGCTTGCGGTAAGTAAAAAAAAGGGCGGGCCGACTGCGATGACGTCGGTCCGCCGCACGTGACTCACTAGCGGTGGCTGTGGCGGCGGCCATCCTGATCGCGGCGCTGTAGCGGTGGCTGTGCCTGCGGCCGTGCCGCACGTGCCTCACTGGCGAGGCTGTGGGAGTGGAAGTTTGACGCACGGCGCTCGAGCCACACTGGCGGCGGCCCGTGCGGGCGGCCGTGCCGCACTCGTGCATCACTGGTGGAGGTTGTGCGGTAAGAATATAGTTTTAAACAGTGTAGGTTTTATTTTAGCACCGTGCGGTGTTGGGAACACCGCCGCACGGCCCCGGAATTGTGCGTTCTCACGAGTGCGCGGTCTATGGCGGCAGATTCTTCCCGTTTTGCCGCCAATGACCGCAGACTCGTGAGACAGGCCTTTAACTCTCCCGCCGGGAGAGAATGTCCTGTATTCCACTGAATATTCCCATTCAATTGAAAGGCAGCCAGGCTCTGCTAATGTAACTTGCACCAAAAGCAGACACATTTTGTGAGGGAACATGATGTTGTACATCCTGGAATATCACAAAGACTTTCTTTTTTTACTTTACAGTACATAGGATAAATTTTGTGGCAATGAAAATAAACATAATGGAATTGATCATGTGAGGGATTTTCAGAAGAGCTATACAGCAGGGAAACAATTTCCTAGCTACATAAAAGTCACTCCCAAATAAGGGACAAAAGGTCAAAATACGGGACAACTTCCTGACGGCAATTCGTTGACCGACTCGGCCATGGCTGGGTGAATGTTGAGTTGGCCCGGGTGCTGGACTGCACACAAAGCCCAGCCGGCGGGCCAGCTGAGGAGTTTTGGTCCGGCACCCATCCAACTCATGAACCGATGATCGGCCATGAGAAAGAGGGGCGGTGGTGTCGGCGGTAAGCGAAGGTCCGAAGGTCAGACAGCTGGCCGGGCGGCCGACCGACGGGTCCACAGGCGAGGCGCTGCTGCTGCACTCCATGGGCTGCGCAACGTCGGGACGGGTGAGGCGGGGCCGGACGCGGCGCTCCGACCCGACAGTCCCCTCGACCCGAGTAGTAGCAGTCAAATACGGGACAAGGGCGGTCCCGTACGGGACAAGCCAATTTAGCCCAATATACGGGATGTCCCGGCTAATACGGGACAGTTGGCAACCCTACTTGCAACACATTCACACTCTGACAAGTAAGACATCAAGACATTATTTGCCTGACATCAAGAAACCCCAAATAAATTGCCGTGACCGTTAAGTTCCCCACTGAAGAAACCGCGCACTTTGGCAATCGAGCCCCAGAGGGCTGCGTGCTGCATGGCTCCAGCACCAGGCTCCTTGGGGAAACCTCAGGCTATTGTTTCATCTGTGCACAGTGACCACATGATGCTGTCAGTATATTGGCAGGACTGGGGTGAGCCTGGTGCCAAGCTGAGCGTTTGCACGTCACAGCTGCTGCTCCCATCCACTTCATATGGACTCTGCGTTGCTTCAGTAGTGAGCTGGAGACCTTCATCACTCACAGTCAGCTGCACTCAGAATAACCCCGAGTGCAGGAACCACTTTGTGGCCAACACGATGCAGGCACCAGTTCCAGACTGGGCAGAAGTCAGCGGCAACTTCCACGTCTCCCTCTTTGTTTGATCTCGCCCTATTTTAGTTTAGTTTAGTTTAGAGATACAGCGCGGCAACAGGCCCTTCGGCCCACCGAGTCCGCGCCGACCGGCAATCCCCACACACTAACGCTATCCTACACGCACCAGGGACAATTTTACACTTATACCAAGCCAATTAACCTACAAACCTGTACGTCTTTGGAGTGTGGGAGGAAACCGGAGATCTCGGCGAAAACCCACGCGGTCACGGGGAGAACGTACAAACTCCGTACAGACAGCACCCGTAGTCAGGATCACACCCGGGTCTCTGGCGCTGTAAGGCTGTAACTCCACCACTGCGCCACTGGGCCGCCCATATTTCTGTCCTAAATATCATTACTTTCATATGGACTGAACAGGGCAGTGAGACGGGGTGGCAGAGTGGCACAGCTGGTAGAGTTACTACCTTACAGAGTCAAGGGCCTGTCCCACTGTACGAGGTAATTCAAGAGTTCTCCCGAGTTTCCCCTGATTCGAAATCGGAGAATTACTGTAATAGCTGTTCGTAGGTACTCAGGGCTCTCGTGGACATTTTTCACAGTGCTGAAAAAACTTCACGAGTTACCACGTTTCCCGAGTTCCTGCCGTTAGCATTACCAGCCGTTACGAGACATCCACGAGCTCCGACGTAGCCGCTACGTACATTCTACGTACTTACCACGAGTTTGATTTTTTTAATACCAGGGACAGCTCTTGAATTACCTCGTACAGTGGGACAGGCCCTTCAGAGACCCAGGTCTGTTGGTATTTCTGTGCTGCCTCTCCGTTGTGTCAGTTCCAGTGTCTTTTAAATGTTGTTATCGTACCTGCCTCAACTACCCCTTCTGGCAACTCGCAAAAATGTTTCCTCTCAGGTTCCTATTAAATTGGGTGGCAGAGTGGCGGTAGAATTACTGCCTCACAGCACCAGAGATCCGGGTTCAGTCCTGACTACGGGTGCTGTATGTATGGAGTTTGTACGTTCTCCCCGTGACCACGTGGGTTTTCTCCAGCTGCTCTTGTTTCCAACAACATTCCAAAGACGTACAGGTTTGTAGTTCAATTGGCCTCTGTAAATTACCTCTTGTGTGTAGGATACAACTAGTGTGAATGGGCGATCGCTGGTCGGCACGGACTCAGTGGGCCGAATGGCCTGTTTCCTCACTGTATCTCTAAACTAAACTAAAACTAACCTAAACATACAGAGAGGCACTGGGTGTACTGGACATCTGAAAAGTGTGGAGTTAGCATGTTCTCCCTGTGACTGCGTGGGTTTCCTCTGTGTGCTCCTGTTTCCTTCCCTATCCCAAAGAAGTGCAGGTTTGTAGGTTAATTGGCCTCTGTAAATTGTCCCTAGTGCATAGGCTTGAAGTAGTGTACGGGTGATGGTCGGCGCGGACTCGGTGGGCTGAAGGGCCTGCTTCCATGCTGTATCTCTCAACAGCACTAAAGCTAACCCAGCCAGAGGCACGGAGCCAAGATCGGCAGCACAGACACTGCCGTGTCCTTGAAAGAGTGCTATTATTTTCCACAGACAGATAAAATTTTGAAATATAACTTCACATCAATCTTAACTTATGTTACAGTTAAAGTATTTTGATATTTGTAATTGAAAGAAATTATGCCCAATGTCATTTAATAATCTGCTGGCCAACAAACGTTATGAGAATTGTGTCTAGTCTTTCAGCGGTATGTTCACACAGAGGGTGGTGGGTGTATGGAACGAGCTGCCAGAGGAGGTGGTTGTGGCAGATACTATAACAACATTTAAAAGACACTTGGATATGTACATGTGTAGGAATGGTTTAAAGGGATGTGGGGCAAACATGGGTGTTTGGGTCTAGCTTTGATGTAGTATCTCGGTCGGCAGGGACAAGTTGGGCCGAAGGGCCTGTTTTGATGCTGTAAGACTCTGTGACCAACTCTTGGAATTCCTAACAGAACAGTGGAAGTATTTTCATCAGAAGAGATTAAGAAAGAAATCATCATACCACCACCTTATCAAGGATAGTTAAGAATGGTCAATGTACTGCATGGGCAATATAATAATGGGCAATATAATCCCAAGTGGATACAATCACAAAACCCTCTGAAGTGTAAGGAGGTATTTGGGCCAAATGCAGGCAAATGGTACTAGCCCAGAATGACAATGCTCAGCATGGACAAGGTGGGCCAAAGGGCCTCTTTTCATGCTCTCTAGCACTATGACTCTGTATACTGTTGGACGATGACAGAAGCCAACAGCGAGCTACATCGTCTGGCACATGAGCGGTCGAACTCTGTATACTGGTTTAGCCAGAGTCACCCACATTCTGCAAATAATTTAAAAGCGTAATCAATAGTGTGACGGGCGGCACGGTGGCGCAGCGGTAGAGTTGCTGCCTTACGGCGCCAGGGACCCATGTTCAATCCTGACTCCGGGTGCTGTCTTTACGGAGTTTGTACGTTCTCCCTGTGTCCTGCGTGCGTTTTTCCTGGGTGCTCTGGTTTCCTCCCACACTTCAAAAGCGTACAGGTCCGAACTTGGCTTCAGAAAATAAAATTGAATTTTGGAAGTGAATGGAGCGTCTCGTTGTGAATGGAGCGTCTCATTGTGAACCAAGGTCATGGTCAGACGATGAACCTTGTTAGCACAATGGTTCCTTTCTGTTGATAGCCTTTCAGATTAATCACTGAAGATATGAGCGCACTTTAAACCTAGGCCCCAATGGATATTACCACAGCGCGCAAGAAAATAGGAGCAGGGGAATGCCATTCAGCCCCTCAAGGCTATCCCACAATTCAATGTGATTAACTTGCAACCATATCAAACATGCACTAAAGTCACACATAATGACATTACTTTAATACGTCATTTGACCTACATTAACTGACCTTGTTTTGCTATAGAAAATATCCTAGTTTAAGAAATGTTTTCTTATCTGGTTAAAAGAAAAATAATCCCAGTTTCAGAAATGTGTTATTTTAACCAGATAACAACACATTTATTATACTGGGATTTCTATTGCAAAACATGGTCAGATAATGTAGGTCAAATCACCTATTAAAGTAACGTCTTTGTGAAGCAAGGTTTAGACGTTTAGTTTAGTTCAGTGATGCAGCTTTGGAAACAGGCCCTTGGGCCACAGAACAGGCCCTCCGCCCGACCATCGATCACCCGTTCTCAGTAGTTCTATGTAATCCACTATCTTATCCACTCACTACACAAGGAGGGCAATTTACAGAGGGCTAAATAACCGACAAACCCGCACGTCTTTGGGATGTGGGAGGAAACCGGAGCACCCGGAGAAAACCCACGGGGCCACAGGGAGAACGTGCAAACTCCACACAGACAGCGCCTGAGGTCAGGAATCAACCCGGGTCTCTGGCGCTGTGAGGCGGCAACTGTACCAAATGCTCCACCGTGCTGTAATTTATTACAAGATTCCTTGAGGAAAATTTAGATGCTGGTTTACAAAAAAGACACAAAGTGCTGGAGTAACTCAGCAGGTCAGGCAGCATCTCTTGATGACGTGTATAGGCAAAGCTTTAAATCACCCATCTCAGACGACGTGATCATTGGTGGTCTTGCCGTTATACCTTGGAAATTGTCATGCCTTGATAATCTTATTTTTTTCACCCCCAATGTAATTTTTTTCAATGCCTGGCACCTTCAAGCTTGTGAACTTTTCATAGTTGCTGGGGAAACTTAGACGTATGCATCTCTGGCGGGCTGTTGTGAAACATGCACGCCACCATCACACCACACTACTAGCCAGCCTAGCCTTTCTCCTGGGATGCACTGCATCCTTTAACCTGCACGTGAACAAGGACAAAGTGGCAGACACCCACAGCAAACGTCACCTACATGTCAAAATGTGTAGGAAGGAACTGCAGATGCTGGTTTAAACCGAAGATAGACACAAAAAAACTGGAGTAGCTCAGCGGGACAGGCAGCTCTCTGGAGAGAAGGAATGGGTGGCGTTTCGGGTCGAGACCCTTCTTCAGACTGGGATAAGGGAAACGAGAGATATAGACGATGATGTAGAGAGATAATGCCCTTTTTACTCAACAAACAGCTAACAATGGCCTGTATCATCGTTACTTTTTTGCATATCTTTCATTCATTGTTCGTTATCTCTCTACATCATCGTCTATCTCTCTCGTTTCCCTTATCCCTAACCAGTCTGAAGAAGGGTCTCGACCCGAAACGTCACCCATTCCTTCTCTCCAGAGATGCTGCCTGTCCCGCTGAGTTACTCCAGCTTTTTGTGTCGACCTACGTGTCAAATCCAGCCCTCTGCCCTGACCCATGTGTGCAAGTGTTGCCTTTATGAGCTGAAGCATTGGAGGCAAATATTTGAAGATGCCTGCCACACTTGCTGACTAACTTCCTCTGGCCACAAGGCTAATAAACATGAAAGGCTTTAAATCCCTCAGCTAATTAGCACAGCGCTCTTCAAAAACGTATAACATTTGCCCGTGTATGAAAGGCATCCTACAATGATCAAGCCAAGCTTTGCTCTTTCACCTGTATCTTGCCACAACAATCAGAAGGCTAAAGGTACATAGTTTTGCTGTTGGCATAGCAACGGTGCAGCAAAACAAATCCTCAACTCTCAAATTAAATTTAACTTGTGACCATACAAAATCCCCCTGAAATCACACACTTGACCAGATACAGTAGGAACACATTTCTTAATTGTAAAAACAATTGTAAAACAATGATGGATGTCGCCTAAGAAAGATACAAAATGCTGGAGTAATTCAGTGGGTTTAGTTTACTTTCGAGATACAGTGTGGAAACAGGCCCTTCGGCCCACATAGTCCGCACCGACCAGCGATCCCCGCACATTAACACTATCCTACCCTCGGGACCATTTTTTTAACATTCACACCAAGCCAATTAACCTACAAACCTGTACGTCTTTGGAGTGTGGGAGGACACCAAAGAAAACCCACGCAGATCACGGGGAGAACGTGCAAAGTCTGTACAGACAGCACCCATAGTCGGGATCTAGCGCTCTAAGGCAGCAAGTTCACTGCTGCACCACTGTGCGGCCCACAAAGCAGGGTCAGGCAGCATCTCTGGAGAGAAGGAATGGATGACATTTCGGGTCGAGACCCTTCTTCAGACTGAGAGTCAAGGTAGAGGGAGACACACAGTTATGCGGAAGGGTAAGGTGTGGAAACAAGAGATCTAAGGGGACAGAGATCAAGGAAAATGTAGAATGGATCCAGCATCTTCGTCCCCATTGATGTCTTATTTTCACACCTTACCCCTCCTTATCTCTATGTCTCCCTCTCCCCTTCAGACTCCCAGTCTGAAGAAAGGTCTTGAGCCGATACGTCACCCATTTCTTCTATCTGGAGCTGTTGCTTGACCCGCTGAATTACTCCAGCATTTTGTGTCTACCTTCCGTGTAAACCAGCATCTGCAGTTCCTTCCTACACAATGATTGAAGATTAGTGACTCATGTTATGAGTCATGCATTCGTAGTTACGGCACTCAAGATCTATGTGGAACCTGTAAACAAGGAAGATAACTCTAATATCAAAATGCATACATTCTTCACTTGATTGAGAAGCAGCAATAAGGAAAGTATCTTTATGGTCTAAAGAACATCCTACACTCCAAAGACGTACTGGTTTGTAGGTTTGTAGTTCAGACCCCCTATCAGTCTGAAGAAGGGTTTCGGCCCGAAACGTTGCCTATCTCCTTCGCTCCATAGATGCTGCTGCACCCGCTGAGTTTCTCCAGCATTTTTGTGTACCTTCGATTTTCCAGCATCTGCAGTTCCTTCTTAAACAAATGGTTTGTAGGTTAATTGGCTTCACAGTAAAAACTGTAAACTATCCATTGTGTACAGGATCGTGTTAGTGTGCAGGGATCGCTGGTCGGCGCGGACTCGGTTTGCTGCAGGCTGTTTTCACGCTTTATCTCGTAACTAAACTAAACTGAATCCATCCCACACCAGTTACATATGAGTGATGCTGCACACTCATTGTCACACAGCAGGTGTGAGTTGAACACAAGTAATTTTTTTATCACAACCATGTTTATTTATTTACGAAATTCTAAAGAGGTGAATTTGCACTAATGTTGACTTTTCAAAGCTGGGATGACAATCATCAGTTCAAATTAGACAGGTGTCGGCAAGGTCACCATGGTCTCACCTGGTCTCTGTCAACAGTATTTGATTAATGTTGAAACCCTTTCATTCACCAGATGTCATTTAAATGGACTATTTAAATGTATAGCGGCTGTGAGAAAAAAACAAAGTGTGGAAGAGCTTTTATTTTACACTTACACTAAGCCAATGAACCTACAAACCTGTACGTCTTCAGAGTGTGGGAGCAAACCGAAGATCTCGGAGAAAACCCACGTGGTCACAGGGAGAACGTACAAACTCCGTACAGACAGCACCCGTAGTTGAGATGGAACCCGGGTCTCCGGTGCTGCAAGTGCTGTAAGGCAGCAACTCTACTGCTGCGCCACCGTGGCCGCCCAATAATTTCAATACGTTGATGAATTATTTTCTAATTGTAAACTCAGAATTAAGCATCAAAACAATCCCATGAAGAGAGATCGTGGAAGAGAGCACAAGAGAAAGCAGGACACAAGGAACTGCAGACGCTGGTTTACCAAAAAAAAACACCAACACAAGAAACTGGCTGAAGAAGGGTCCCAAATTGTAACGTTGCCTATCCATGTCTCCCAGAGATGCTGCCTGACCCACTGAGTTACTCCAGCACTTTGTGTCAATTTCTTGCAAGAGGAAGCAGGCTTGAAAGAAACCAGGAGATGGCTGGAAACTGCGAGCAATATTACTACAAGGCCAACGCAGAACAAGAAAATACAACAGGGTGCAAGAGTATTGACGAGAACAAAACAGAGCAGGAATGAGCGCAAGAGAAAGGACAAAAGACATTGAACCTAGAACATGTACAGTACAAGAACAGGCCCCCACATCGTCTCTGCTGAACATGATGCCAAGACTATCCATATAGAATCCATATCCCTCCATTCCTTACATATCCATGTGCCTATCAAAAATTATTTTAAATGTCACTGTTGTATCTGCTTCCAACACCAGCCCCGGCAGCGAATTCCAGGCACTCACCACCCTCTGCGTAAAAATTGCCACACACATTTCCTCTAAAATGGGCCGAGGACAGACAAGGCTTTTTTTGACATTTGTCTGAAAGATGAGGCAGTACAGCAGAGTGGTAGTCATACAGCACAGAAACAGGCCCTTCAGCCCAACTCATCCATGCCGACTAAAATGCCCCACATCAGTTAGTCCCATGTGCCCACATTTTGTCCATACCCCTCTAAAGCATTTCTATCTGCACCTGTCCAAGTATCTCGTGGATGTTATTATAGACAGGTTCTAGATTAATAAAGGTGTCAAAGGTTATGGCGAGAAGGCAGGAGAATGGGGTTGAGAAAGAAAAATAGGTAAAAAATTAACCAATGGCGTGGCAGACTCGATGGGCCGAATGGCTTCATTCTTATGCCTTATTAACTATTTTAGCATTGCTCTCTAAATGATCCCGAACTAAAATAATGGGCCTGTCCCACTTAGGCGATTTTTTAGGCAACTACAGGCGACTATAGTTTGTCACCACATGTTCGCCGGTGGTCGCCGGGAGTAGCCTCCTCAGTCGCGCAAAAAGTCGTAGCGTCTTTCTGGTCGCCGCTAAAGTTTCAACACGTTGAAAATTTTCGTCGACAGTGGGTTTGACGCCAATGAGCGTAGCTTGACGTAGGTGCTGCCATAGGTTGTCGCCAGGATGACGTACGTTGTCGCCAGTTTTTCGGCGACCTGCTATGACTATGACAGTCGCCGGCAGTTGCCTAAAAAAATCGCCAAGTGCGACAGGCCCGTAACATTTTGTACAGAGGAAGGGATCAAGAGAGGGTGTCTTCCCGGATTTCATATCGTTCTCACTCGTTGCAAGTGTTGGTCACGAGGTCCTGACTTGTAACTGCAAGCTTGGGTTGTAATGAGTTGGGCAGGGAGGGAACCGTGCGATTGTGAAGGATTGAGTTGGAGATCACAACAAGGAACATTGACGTCGCAGCATCTCGCCCGTCTGTCTCTTTATTTTGAGGAAGGTGGGGGAGGGAGAGGGTGCAAGACGATCCTTTAGCAAAATAATAATTCATTTCGCAGCCTCCTCACCCTTCCAAGTGCTACGTGGAGTTGCAGCTTGGCTGGCTTCATCACCTGGTCTAATTGCATGCAGCTGTTTAATGATCACTTCACATCTGGATAAACGTGCATGAAACAAAATTGGCCCAGGTTACAATAACTGTGGGGAATAGACCAACAACCTCTTCACCTACAGACAGTCGGCAATAATATACCACGGCTTGGAAAATCTAAAGTGGGACAGCTGGGAACCTCTGCCGATCAGTGGCACTTTAACTGCGCTGACAAACTCCTTTACAATCAGTTTATCTGTATTACTGGAGGAATGTGAAACCCAGCCATTGGGATGAACACAGAGGGACGTCATCCAAAACAAACACACTTTTCATTTTAATTTCTCTGCGCGGAGAAAGAATCGTTTACTGAGTTGAACCGACCACATAGTCATAAATGACTCTGACTTACACAGGTTTCATTCGTCCAAACTGTGGACATTCTACACACCAGAAACTTTCATTTGAAAGACAAAGTTCAAAGATATGTTTTACTTCAGCATACTATATTTCTGGCCAGTAGGATAACTGCGAGAATTGTTTCGGCAAGAGGCAACTTGTTTAGAGATGCAGCGTGGAAGCAGGCCATTCGGCCCACCGAGCCCATGCTGACCAGCGATCACCCGTGTACTAGTTCTATCCCGCACACTCGGGACAATTTACAGAAGCCAATTAACCTACAAACCTGCGCGGCTTTGGAACGTGGGAGGAAACCGGAGCACCCATAAAACTCACAGGGTCACAGGGAGAACGTGCAAACTCTGCACGGACAGCACCCACAGCACTTTAGATGCATTTGAAAGGATGTGGAATAAGCATTGAAAAGAGAAATAAATACAGGGACATGCAGAATAGCAATGTGGGTGCTGTCCGTACAGAGTTTGCACGTTCTCCCTGTGGGCCAACATGGAACCAATGGGCCGAATAGTCTGCTTCGGTTCTCTATTTACAGATACAGCATGGAAACCAGCCCTTCGGTGCATGCCGACCATCGATCACCCCTTCACACTAGTTCTATGTTATTTCACATAGAAACAGAAACATAGAAAAAAGGTGCAGGAGGAGACCATTCGGCCCTTCGAGCCAGCATCGCCATTCATTGTGATCATGGCTGATCATCCACAATCGGTAACCCGTGCCTGCCTTCTCCCCAGATCCCTTGATTCTGCTAGCCCCTAGAGCCCTATCTAACTCTCTTTTAAATTCATCCAGTGAATTGGCCTCTACTGCCTTCTGTGGCAGAGAATTCCACAAATTCACAACTCGCTGTGTGAAAAAGTTTTTTTCTCATCACAGTTTTAAATGGCCTCTCCTTTATTCTTAGACTGTGGCCCCTGGTTCTGGACTTCCCCCAACATTGGGAACATTTTTCCTGCATCTAGCTTGTCCAGTCCTTTTATAATTTTATACGTTTCTATAAGAAACCCTCTCATCCTTCTAAATTCCAGTGACTACAAGCCCAGTCTTCTCATCCACTCCCTACACACTAGGGGACAATTTGCAGAGGTCAATTAATCTACAAACCCGCGTGCATTTGGGATATGGGAGGCAACCAGAGCACCCGGAGGAAACCCACGCGGTCTCAGGCAGAACATGCAAATTCCACACAGACAGCACCTGAGGTCAGGATGGAACCCAGGTCTCTGTCGCTGTGAGGCAGCAGCTCTAACTGCTCTCATTACACAAATTCCCTGCTTCACATCTGATGGCACTGACGAGGCTCCGTGATGTTGAGAGTGTCAACTTTGAAACATTCACCGCTGCATCCTTTTGTTACATTAAGGCAATGACTTTTTCCCAGGATGGTGAAAATCAAATTCTACCGGGCAGAGCTCAAGGCTGGGAAGACACCCTCTCTTGATCTTTTGCGCTCTATACAAAATGTTATTTCAGTTTGAGAGAATTTAGATAGCAATACTAAAATAGTTCGTAAGACTTAAGAATGAAGCCATTCGGCCCGTCGAGTCTGCCACACCATTCATTCATTTTTGACCTATTTTTCTTTCACAAACCCATTCTCCTGCCTCGCCATAACCTTTGACACCATTATTAATCAAGAACCTATCTATAATAGCATTGACAAGATCATTGAGGGAGTGCAGCGTAGTTTCACCGGGTTAATTTCCGGGATGGCGACTCAGTCAAATGTTGATATAATGGGGCGGCTGGGCTTGTATACTCAGGAATTGAGGATGAGAGGGGATGTTATTGAAACCTATAAGATTATTAAGGGATTGGACACGCTAGAGGCAGGAAACATGTTCCCGATGTTTGGAGAGTCCAGAGCCAGGGGCCACAATTTAAGAATAAAGATGAGGAAAAACGTTTTCACCCAGAAAGTTGTGAATCTGTGGAATTCTCTGCCTCAGAAGGCAGTGGAGGCCAATTCTCTGGATGCTTTCAAGAGAGAGTTAGATAGTGCTCTTAAAGATAGTGGAGTCAGGGGATATAGTGAGAAGGCAGGAACGGGGTGCTGATTGGGGATGATCAGCCATGATCACAGTGAATGGCGGTGCTGACTCGAAGGGCCGAATGGCCTTCTCCAACACCTATTGCCTATTGCCTGTTGTCTATTGTGCATGATTCTATGACTCTACAGCACTGCCTCATCTTTCAGACCAATGTTAAAGCAAACCCTTGTCTGTCCATGGCCAGGTACATGGATAGGAAAGTTTTGGTGGGATATGGGCTAAACATGGGCAAACTAGCCTAGATGGGGCACCTTGGTCAGCAGGGTGAGTTGGGCCGAAGGACCTGTTTCCGTGCCGTATGACAATCTGGTCTTGTATCTTTTTCAGTTGAATTGGCCAGCGGAACATTGATAGGGGTGACACGGTGGCGCAGCAGTAGAGTTGTGGCCTTACAGCGCCAGGGACCCGTGTTCGATCCTGTCAGCGGGAGATGTCTGTACTGAGTTTGTACGTTCTCCCTGTGACCGCGTGGGTTTTCTCCAGGTGCTCCGGTTTCCTCCCATGTTCCAAAGATGTGCAAATTTGTAGGCTAATTGGCCTCTGTAAATTACCCCTTGGTACGTATGATGCGAAACTGGGATAACATAGAACTAGTGTGAACGGGTGACCGATGGTCAGTATGGATTTGATGGACTGAAGGGCCTGTTTCCATGCAGTCTCTCTACAATAAACCAAACTACAAAATGATAGAACAAAGAGGAATATACAGAGTGCAGAATATATTTCTCAGCATCCAATGTCCACAGTACTCTAGTACTTTAGAAAGGAGATGAGGAGGAATACCTTTAGAAAGATGAGGAGGAATTTCTTTAGAGGGTGGTGAATCTGTGGAATTCATCATCACATATGGCTGTGGAGGCCGTCAATGGGTATTTTTAAAGTGGAGATTGACAGGTTCTTGATTTAGTACGGGTGTCAAGGGTTATGGGGAGAAGGTAGGAGAATGGGGTTGAGAGGGAAAGATAGATCAGCCATGATTCAATGGCGGAGTAGACTTGATGGGCCGAATGGCCTAATTCTACTCCTATGACTTCTGAACATGGAAGGGACTGTTCAGAGGCCTGATAACTGAGGGGATAAATACCAATTGGAAGTTTGGAGTCCTGCTAAGGAGCAGGGGAAAGTGAGCTGAAAGTTCACTGCTGGTCCACACTGGAGAGGTGAAGGTTAATGCAAGGTTTGAGAACCTGGCCTTGCCCATGGAGGGGAACGCGCTGGAACAGGCTCACTTACAACTCCGAACATCACGGTCTGGGGGCAGACGTGCAGCAACATCATCACTCACGTTGGATCTGGGATGCCTCGGAGTTGGAAGATCCTGGGTTCAAGTCCCATTGGAAAAACCAGAGCGCTAAACTCCAGGCTAGATGCGGTGCTGGGGGAGTGAATGCATCGAATGCATCCAGATTCAGGCTCAATATCTTCCTAGCTGTTCTATCGTAGCTACTATCTACCTCATTGGAGACCCTCGGACTATCTTTGAAGGAACTGTACTGGACTTGACCTTGTCCTGAAAGTTATTCATGTTATTCCCTTTACCATGTATAAAGGGGTGGCACGGTGGCGCAGCAGTAGAGTTGCTGCCTTACTGCACCGGAGATCCGGGGTCGATCCTGACACTGGGTGCTGTCTGCGTGGAGTTTTTGTACGTGCTCCCCGTGACTGCGTGGATTTTCTCTGGGATCTCCAGTTGCCAACCAAACGTACCGGTTTGTAGGTTAATTCGCTTGGTGTAAATGTAAATTGTCCCTAGTGTGTGTAGGATAGTGTAAGTGTGCAGGGAACGCTGGTCGGCACGGACACAGTGGGCCGAAGGACCGTGTATCTCTAAATTAGAAGGGTCTCGACCCGAAACGCACCCGCTGAGTTTCTCCGCCATTTTTGTCTACCTTCGATTTTTCCAGCATCTGCAGTTGTTTCTTAAACAAATGTATCTGTGCACTGTGGATGGCTCTATTGTAATCATGTACTGTCTTTCCACTGACTGGTTAACACGCAACAAAAGCTTTTCTCTGTACCTCGGTACACGTGACAATAAACTCAACTCAAACTCACACTCTTTTACTCAGAGTGGGGGAATCAAGAACTAGAGGGCATATGTTTAATGTGAGAGGTGAAACCTGATGGACAGCTGTTCACACTGAGGGTGGCGGGGTGTATGGAACTAGCTGCAAGAAGAGGTAGTTGAGGCAGGTACTATAACAACATTTAAAAGACACTTGGAAAGGTACATGGATAGGAATGGTTTACATAGAAACATAGAAAAATAGGTGCAGGAGTAGGCCATTCAGCCCTTCGAGCCAGCACCGCCATTCAATGTGATCATGGCTGATCATCCCCAATCAGTACCACGTTCCTGCCTTCTCCCCATATCCCCTGACTCCACTATTTTTAAGAGCCCTATCTAGCTCTCTCTTGAAAGCATCCAGAGAACCTGCCTCCACCGCCCTCTGAGGCAGAGAATTCCACAGACTCACCACTCTCTGTGAGAAAAAGTGTTTCCTCGTCTCCGTTCTAAATGGCTTGCTCCTTATTCTTAAACTGTGGCCCCTGGTTCTGGACTCCCCCAACATCGGGAACATGTTTCCTGCCTCTAGCGTGTCCAAGCCCTTAACAATCTTATATGTTTCAATGAGATCCCCTCTCATCCTTCTAAACTCCAGAGTGTACAAGCCCAGCTGCTCCATTTTCTCAGCATATGACAGTCCCGCCATCCCGGGAATGAACCTTGTAAACCTACACTGCGCTCCCTCAATAGCAAGAATGTCCTTCCTCAAATTAGGGGACCAAAACTGCACGCAATACTCCAGGTGTGGTCTCACTAGGGCTCTGTACAACTGCAGAAGGTCCTCTTTGCTCCTATATTCGATTCCTCTTGTCATAAAGGCCAACATGCCATTCGCTTTCGTTTCATTCGCATTCGCAATCATTTCACTGCTTTTAAAGTGCTTTGGGACCGAATACAATGTTTTATTTGTGCTTGATTCATTTACTTTAAAGCTTGTGAGTAAAGCTTAGCCTGCCCTTGTTAGCAGCACAATTGTCAGCAACTCATACAAACTGGGGAAAAAAGTGCCAGAGCAACTCTGCAGGTCAGACAGCATCCCTGGAGATCGTGAATAGGTGACGGTTTGGGTCGGGACCCTTCTTCTGACTGAGAGTCAGGGGAGAGGGAAACTAAAGGTACAGAACAAATCAGAGCCGGCACCGATGAATGGTCCTGCTCGCTTAACCCATCCAAACCATCCTTTTTCCCCAGAGATGCTGCCTGACCCACTGAGTTTTTCCATCACTTTTGTGTCTATCTTCCATACAAGAGCCCAGCAAAGAAAGTGCGCCATGAACCTACAGCGTGAAACATCACTGAAACCATTCATCTCTTTCAATTTGTTTAAAAATTGATTTGATTAAAAAAGTTGGCTGTACTTTAACAAACAAATTGCTTAAAGAACGAGCCATCATTTAGAAGACGAAGCTGTATCCCCCGCCAAATTATCTTGGTTGAAAATCTTGGCATCTCGGTGACATTGCAGTGAAGATAGACACAAAATGCTGGAGTAACTCAGCGGGACAGGCAGCATCTCTGTAGTCAGTCTGATTGAAGAAGGGTCTCGACCCGAAATGTCACCCATTCCTTCTCTCCAGAGATGCTGCCTGTCCCACTGAGTTACTCCAGCATTTTGTGTCTAACTTCGATCTAAACCAGCATCTGCAGTTCTTTCCTGACATTGCAGTGAGATGATTTGACACGCTCTCCCGTGGGAAATGCGCGGGCCAGTCGAGGAGAATTCTGGCGTGAATCTAGTATATAAATAGTGCAAATAAATGAGTTTTCTCCCATGGGTTGAACTACACAGAAGTGTCTGCCCCAGCCACAGTGGAAACAAACTTTATCTTTCAAGCTGGCCAATCAGCCACGCATTACTCAACCAGCGACAACAGACCTCCGCCATTCACCCAAACAAAGATTTACGCTGCACCCGGCTTTTTCTTTATTAAATTGAATTTAAGTGCTTCATCTTCGCCATTTGACATTCTTTTCCGACTGTTAACTAAGGCTGCAGAAAAGCTATGTTGAAAAATGGCGTTTTAATAGGTTCTAGAGTATTTTCCTGACCAGCTGCTAACCTCTGCAACTATTAGTTGTTTTTTTAATGTGAGTCCCGGGGATTACATAAACAGATGAGAAGCAAATCCGAGGGGATAATAATGAATGCTGTCCAACTAATCTTCAATGTAAACTGGATGAGGAGACAGACTCCTCAAACGCATTGCTTTGAAACGGCAATGTATTGACAGCCGTGAAACCAATACAGAGTGCATGATGGACGACTTCAAAGGACTCTCCGGATGTAAATACAGAACAATCGTGCTTTATGTATATCGCACTGAAGTGCTTCGTCCAGAGGTTACTCTGTGTATCATTGTTCCAAGTTTAGTTTAGTATAGAGATTCATGGTACATTGGACATGGATAAGAAAGGTTCAGAGAGATATGGGCCAAACACGGCTGGTTGGCACAAGTATAGATGGGGCATCTTGGACAAGTTGGGCCGAAGGGCCTGTTTCTGTGCTGTATAACTCTATGACTATGACTTGAAGGGCGATACGGTGGCGCAGCGGTAGAGTTGCTGCCTTATGGCACCAGAGGCCCGGGTTTGATCCTGACTGCAGGTGCTGTCTGTATGGAGTTTGTACATTTTCCCTGTGGCTGCGTGGCTTTTCACCGGGTGCTCCGGTATCCTCTCACATTCCAAAGAGGTGCAGGTTAGTCAGTTAATTGGCTTCGGTAAATTGTAAATTGTCCCTCGTGTGTAGGATAGTGCTGGTAAAAGGGGCGATCGCTGTTCGATGCAAACTCGCTGGGCCGAAGGGCCTGTTTCCACGCTGTATCTCTAAAGTCTAAAGAACACGTTTATAACGGCTGCTTACTGTGACTACATTTCCTACTGCCCTTGGAAAATTCCTCTTCAACTGCGTACAGTTCTGGTCGCCAAACAGGAAGTATGTGGTGGTATGAGAGAGTGTGCAGAGCAGATTCACTAGGACATTGACTGGAATGTCAGGCAGTAGTTATTCAATTATATAGTTATTATAGGGGAATGGAGTTTATTCTCAATGGAACACAGGAAGCTGAGGGGTGAATTTAAAAGGATAAGGGGCTTTGATAGGATACACAGTCTAATGCCCCTGTCCCACTTAGGTGTTTTTTAGGCAACTACAGGCGACTAGGCTGTCGCCACATGGTCGCCGGGGTGTTGCCTGTATGGCAAAAATCGTAGCGTTTTTCTGGTCGCCGCTGGGTTTTGAAATGTTCAAAACTTTTCGGCGACAGTCGGCGACCGTGGGCTTGTCGTAGCTTGACTTCTCCTGACGTAGGTGCTGTCGTGGTTTGTCGCCAGGATGACGTAAGTTGTCGCCGGTGCTGACTTCGGTGAATTCCATTGGCGACTACCGGCAACAGGTACCGGCAACAGGTACCGGCGACAGAATTGTCTTACCTTGTCGTAGCTTGTAGCAGGTGGACGTAGGCTGTTGTAGGTGTCATCGTAGGTGGACGTTCTAATGGGTCGCCGGTTGTCGGTAGCTTGACGTCGACTAGGTGGTAGGTAGTTGTAGACATTGTCATAAGGGGATCCAGTCACCGGTTTTTCGGCAACCTGCTACAACTATCGCCGGCAGTCGCTGAAAAAAATCGCCTAAATGGGACAGGCCCATAAGTCTTTATTGTGGGATAGGGGCGTCTATAACTGGAGGACACATGCGAGAGGTATGAAATGTGAAGGAGACAGTGTTATGGGTATCTGGAACATGTCCCCAGACAGAGGAGGTAGTGTGAGCAGATACACTCAAGAGTCAAATGTCAAGCGACTATAGTTTAATTGTCATATGTACTGAAAACAGACCAATTTAAATCTCACTTGCAGCAGCATAACAGAAAATAGAGAAAGTTAAATAAATTAAAAAACATATAGATATATTAGCGTAAAACAAAACTTTGGAGTCCCTAGTGCACCCAACATGGTTCATAGCTCGTTGTTGAGTTGGTGTTTGTGGCATTCAATAACCTGATGGTAGTTGGGAAGAAGCTGAACCTGGATATCACAGTTCTCAGACTCATATACCTTCTTTCCGAAGGGTACGAGTGAAATGAGAGCGTGGCCAGGCTGGTGTGGGTCCTTGTTGATGCTGGCACAACGTTTGAAAGGCATTTGGACAAGTACGTGGATAAGAATGACCTAGAGGGATATGGACCTAATGCAGGCAAATGGGATCAGCGTAGATAGGCATCATGGTTTACATGGACGAGGCATGACAGAGCCCATTCCCGTCCTCTACGATTCTATGATTCAAGCCCTTCAGGCAACCAACACCAATCCAGGTCATCTCATGGACCAAGAGTTAGTGTAGAGTCATTTGTTAAGGGCCTATCCCACTTTTTCGGCGACTGCCGGCATCATTGACTGACGTATCGGGTCACCGAAAATGTCGCGGCGTGATGTGGCGGTGACACGGCGTGATGACGTATTGACGCGCGGTGTTTCCTCAGGTGTTGCAACATTTTTTTGGCGCCGCTGGATTTTGAAATGTTCAAAATCCAGTGGCAACTGCCGGCTGTCGCCGAAAAAATCGGCAAGTGGGACAGTTCCTTTAAGATTCAATCCCGCGTGGAAGTACTAAATGTGATGCGTAAAGATGCTGATTGGATTCAAAGTTGGCTTGGTGATGGGAGGCCGAGGGCTGTGGTTGCCTGTCTGATTGGAAATCAGTGACCAGCGGTGTACCACACATTTCAATGCTGAAACCCTTGTGGTTTGTGACATGTATTGATGACTTGGTTGTGAATGGAGGATATATGAATAGTAATCATTCTTGCAAGTCGGTCGCAAGACACAAAATGCTGGAGTAACTCAGCGGGACAGGCAGCATCTCTGAAGAGAAGGAATGGGTGACGTACAGACTGAAAATACTGGGTAGACTGCACTTAGAAAATGATCTACCATTCCACTTACCGCACTTGAAGTGGAACGGGATTGCAATGTAGAAACGCAGTGGAGATCAGCGGACCATTGTTTGGATTAGAAAGAATATTGGTTATCAATATTGCACTATATGTGTTTATTTATTGAGTATGTGTGCATGTGTATATACACACACTGAACTTTTCTTCTCCCATTATGTACTCTGTTTACATATTCTGTTGTGCTGCAGCAAGCAAGAATTTCATTGTCCTATCTGGGACATTTGACCATAAAACACTCTTGACGTGTTATGGAGAGAGATTGGATGGGCTAGGTTTGTGTTTTCCCTGGAGCAAATGAGGCTGGAGAGGTGGCCTGATAGAGATATACAAAATTATTAGAGGCATAGGTAGGGTAGAATATTTAAATCCTTTTTTCACAGTAGGGGTATCAAATGAAGAGGATAAAGGTTTAAGGTGAGCGGAAACCCCATTGTCTTGGGCGTCACAGTGGCACAGCTGGTAGAGTTGGTGCTTCACAACACCAGAGACCCAGGTTCGATCCTGACCTTGGTGCTGTCTGTGCGGAGTTTGCACGTTCTCCCTGTGACTGCTTGGGGTTTCGTCTGGGTGCTCCGGTTTCCTCCCACATCCCAAAGACGTGCGGGTTTGCAGGTTAATCGGCCTCTGTAAGTTGCCCCTAGTGTGTAGGGAGTGGATGAGAGAGGTGGGATAACATGGAATGTGTGTGAAGGGGTGATCGATGATCAGCATGAATGGAAGGTCCCATTTCCATGCTGTATCTCTATGCTTAATTAAATGTAAAGATTTGATTGGAAAGAGTAGTTGCTTGCTGCCTGAGGATGTGTTTAGAGTTTAGAGATACAGCGCGGAAACAGGCCCTTCGGCCCACCGGGTCCTCGCCGACCAGCAATCCCCGCACATTAACACCATCCTACACCCACTAGGGACAATTTTTTTTTTACATTTACCAAGCCAATTAACCTACATACCTGCACGTCTTTGGAGTGTGGGAGGAAACCGAAGATATCAGAGAAAGCCCACGCAGGTCACGGGGAGAACGTACAAACTCGGTACAGACAGCACCCGTAGTCGGGATTGAACCCGGGTCTCCGGCGCTGCATTCGCTGTAAGGCAGCAACTCTACCGCCGCGCCACCTTGACCGCCCGGTGGAATTAAACACGATCAGGATATATGGGAGAGATTTGGTCAGTCTCTTGAATGGGCAGCATACAGAAGCAGGCACACCTAATGCTGGCAAATGGGGTTAGTTCGGCCCACCGAGCTAATGCCGACCGTCGATCACCCATTCACACTAGTTCTATGTTATCCCACTTCCCCACTCCCAACACACCAGAGACCATTTACAGAGAGCAAATTAACCCACAAACCCGCCGTCTTTGGGATGTGGGAGGAAACCGGAGCACCCGGAGGAATCCCACGCGGTCACGGGGAGAACATGCAAACTCCACCCAGACAGCACCCGAGGTCAGGATGGAACTCGGGGGGTTCTCCGGCACCGAGTCAGCGGCTCTACCCGCTGCGCCACCCTGCCACTCTAGAGTGGACGAGCAAGAAGGTTAGCATGGGTGAGGTGGGCTGAAAGGCCTGGGTTTTGCGCTCCGTGGCTCCCTGGGAACAAACCCACGTACCTGGAATGGAAGGTGGACAAAAATGCTGGAGAGACTCAGCGGGTGCAGCAGCATCTATGGAGCGAAGGAAATAGGCAACGTTTCGGCCCGAAACGTTGCCTATTTCCTTCGCTCCATAGACGCTGCTGCACCCGCTGAGTTTCTCCAGCATTTCTGTCTACCTTCGATTTTCCAGCATCTGCAGTTCCTTCTTAAATACCTGGAATGGAAGTCAGTCGTGGAGGGGAAAGGGAACGGGAGGAGGGAGCTGTTCCCAGCGGACAGAGTTCGTGGAGTGCATCACCAGACTTGCTTTTCACGGCAGCGACAGAGCAGAGGGTGGAAAGCAACCACAATCAAGCCGGGAAGGAAGTAGCACTTCATAAAGCGCTGGCTTGGGAGCTCAGATATGCGCTCCCATAACCTGAAATGTACAGCACGTGAAGCTTTCAGCTAACTCAGTCCTGAGCTGCTGCAACTGGTGGCCATCCTGTCTCCAAAGGAAGAAAGAAAGGAAGAAACTTTTTTTTTTCTTTAAACCTATTATGGCTTGGAGATTACTCACCGTGCCATGACCTTTACAAGAGTAAATTACGGAGTTGAGTGGGTGAAAAATATGGAATGAAATGAGTTCATTGCAAATATCAAACTGCCGTGGCAGATGGGAATTGTAAGTTTGAAGCAACGTCATTGCGTGAAAAGTGTAAGCCTCTTCTTGTTTAAGAAAGGAGGGACCCCTTTCATAAAGATGCCATTTCACACAAATCACTGCTGCTGCTACCAGGCGGAAGGTGGATCATTGATTCTATGGAAGTGTCATTGGTGCTGAAGAAGTGGGATTAATTTGTACTTCAAGTGGGACAGTAGTCAGTATCTTCCCCCTTTGCTCTACCTGCTGGACGAATTTATTTGTGTATAGTATTATCCGGTCTTTGGATAGAATGTAATTCACTGTACCTCAGGTGGCACGGTGGCGCAGCAGTAGAGCTGCTGCCTCAAAACGCCAGGGGCTCGCGTTCAACCCTGACTACGGGCATTGTCTGTACGGAGTTTGCACGTTCTCCCCTGTGACCGCGTGGGTTTTCTCCAGGTGCTCCGGTTTACTCCCACATTCCAAAGACCTGCGGGTTTGTAAGTTAATTGGCTTCTGTAAATTGCCCCCAGTGTGTGGGATAGAACTGGTGTACGTGCGCTTGTCGCTCGGCGCGGACTCGGTGGGCCGAAGGGCCTGTTTTCATGCTGCATCTCTAAAAACCTCAGTACACGTGACAATAGTCAATCGAAACCTATTATGTACGAGTGGATAAACCTAAAAATAAAATACCTTTTCAAACTATTTGGAATGGTAGGAAGATAGATTTGGGTCTGGATTTTAAGGATCCTAAAAGAGCCCAAGCCAAATTCCTGTCAATATTTACAAAATCACCTCCATCTTCAGTAAAAGGAATTGATTCTGAAGTACCCGTGAGATAATCAGAGGCAAATAAAAACCAGCGTCCGGGCACTAACTTCCGTCTTTCACGCAGAACCGGCAAGATAAGAACGTTTTGGTGATCAGATCTAATCAGCTTCATCGAAGGAATTCAAGTGTTTTCAATTCAATTCAAGCAGCAGCGCATGACTGGGGTGATATGAAGATGTTGTCAAGTTGGAACGGGTAGAAGGGAAGATTTACGAGGATGTTGCCAGGATTCGAGGGTCTGAGCTGTGGGGAGAGGTTGAGTAGGCTGGGCCTGGGCAGCACGATGGGCCAAATGGCCTAATACTATTCCCATTCCTTATGACCCTATGACCTTAGCAGTCTATAATTGTAGGTTATGTAGGAAGGAACTGCAGATGCTGGTTTACACCCATTCCATCTCTCCAGAGATGCTGCCTGTCCCGCTGAGTGACTCCAGCTTTTTGTGTCTATAATTGTCATTGAATTCAATTAAAACATGTTTTATAGAGACACAAGGAACTACAGATGCTGGCATGTATAATAAAGCAGAGTAACTCCAGCACTTTGTGACTTTATTTTGCACTTTATAGAGATGAAGTTGATATTGGATTTTATTTAAATTATCAAAATAATTTAAAAAACTATTGTTTATTATAATTATCTACAAATTTGCCAAACTAAGAATAACCCATCCCAAATTGCACCATAAAGTAGCAAACCAGAAAACACACTCCCTAGTTTACAGCAGTTTTAGTTTTGAGATGCGGCGCGGAAACAGGCCCTTCGGCCCACCGAGTCAGTGCTGACCTTCGATCACCCGTTCACCCTAGTTCAATGTTATTCCACTTTCACATCCACTCCCGACAAACAAAGGGCAATTTACAGCGGCCAATTGACCTATAAACCTGCACGGCTTTGCAAAGTGGGAGGAAACCGGGGCACCCGGAGAAAACTCACCTGGTCCCAGGAGGAACATGTAAACTCCATACAGACCACACCCCAGGTCAGGATCGAACCCAGGTCTCTGGTGCAGTTAGGCAGCAGCTCTACCACCCATAGACACAAAGTGCTGGAGTAACTCGGTGGGTCAAGTAGCATCGCTGCAAAAAAGGAATAGATGACGTTTTTGGGTCGAGACCCTTCGTCAGGAATGGATGATGTTTCCATTCCTTTACACCAGAGATGCTGTCTGACCTGCTGAGTTACTCCAGCATTTTATGTCTATCTTCGGTGTAAACCAGCATCTGCAGTTCCTTCCTACCAGCTGCGCCACTGTGCCACCCTTGTTGAACATGCACTGGACAATTAGTACCCTGTTAATGTTCTGTTAATATGGCTTTCTGTTTAACGTTTGTGACCCAAATACAGGCAAGCTGGAGTATTGTCAAGTAGCCAAATTGTCACGAGCTTCCAAGCTTCCCGCCAGGAAGCCTTTAAAGCTGTGAAGCAATTGTGGAGAATCACGGGCGCCATCAATGGGGAAATGTGGCCGACTTATTTTGCTGCTGACAAAAGGCTCGCTTGTTTACTCAGTACTTTACTGCAGCTCATCCACCAGGAGCCATTCCAGCATGTTTGCCATCGTGCTGAAAAACACAGGACCGCAGCCGTCGACAGTCTCTTGCAGACGAACCAGCCCAGAAACAGAACCAAACTGCAATCGACCCGACAATGGAACAATTGGTACTCGCCGCTTCGCAGGACAGCCTGCAATGGTGCCCCGTTTTACCGAACACTGCCAGATCTCCTGGTTGCCAACCATTTCAACTCCCCTTCCCATTCCCACGCTGACCTTTCTGTCCTGGGACTCGTCCACTGTCAGAGTGAGGCCACACTCAAACTGGAGGTACACCACCTTATATTGGGCAGCTTACAACCCAGCGGTATAAACATTGAATTCCCCAAATTTAGGTAATTAACCGACAATAACCATCCTCCCTCTTATCCCCGACCCCCCTCTTCCCTATGTCCCACCTAGATATAAACCTATTTCTCCCTCCTCCCCCCTGTCCCCATCCACGTTTATTCCATCCTCTGGCTTCACATTTGACACCTTGGCTCATTATCTCACACCTTTTGTCTTTTCAATCTCTGGCCTTTGTCCAACCATCAGCCTATCAACCTTACCCCACCCCCCCCTCACTTGTATCCACCTATCACTTGCCGTGCTTTGTCCCGCCATCACCTATTTTCCAGGTTCTTCTCCCTGTCCACATTCACTCGAGTTTGGCTTGATTGTATTTATGTATCGTATTATCTGATGTGATTGCAGTAGCATGCAAAACAAAAGCTTTTCACTGGAGCTCGGTGACGTGACAATACTAAACCCAGACCTGAAGGTGAGTGTCGGATACACTCTCGGTGTTACGTGGGGAAATGTTTCAGTCGGAAGAATGTACAGATGGATCCAATCACACACTGTTCACTGCATTTACCCACTGCCAATTGATAACACGTGGAAACACAAATGGGGCTCAAATATCCAGAACGGGCTAAGTGGTTAGAATATACATCTTTGACTTGTTAACAAAGAGAATTGATGGTGGAAAATATTTTCACAGGTTACGAAATATTTTCAACTACTTTTTCCAAGTTTCCTAACTCTTTACACGTGGTCGGTTCTGCTGCTACTCAGTGATCGGGGCATGTTACGTACAAAGCGGTAGGGTCCACACCCCTGAATAACTTGGGAGTTTCACACGGAACACAAGTAGTAAAGATAGACACAAAGTGCTGGAGTAACTCAGCGGGTCAGGCAGCATCTCTGGAGAAAAGGATTAGGTGACGTTTCAGGTCGAGACCCTTCTTCAAGATAGGTTATGTTTTGGATCTGATTATGGGTGAAGGGAAGGGGGAGGAAAGCTGGAAGAGGGGAGGGGGCAGGTGATGCAGGCGAGGGAGGTTGACAGGCAAGATGTCTCAGAAAGAACTGCAGATGCTGGTTTAAATCAAAGGTAGAAGGTAGTTAATCAGTGGGTGAGGCAGCATCTCTAGAGAGAAGGAAAGGGCGACATTTCGGGTCGAGACCCTTCTTCAGAATCATCGTCCATTCCTTCTCTCCAGAGATACAATACAATACTGTATATTGTCATTTGAACCTCAAATGAAGTTCAAACGAAATTTGGTTTCTGCAGTCATACAAGAAAAGAACCAAGACTCATAACCAACACCATCCACACAAACATCCATCACAGTGAATCTCCACCACACTGTGATGAAAGGCAAAGTCATTGTCTCTCCCCTGTTTTCCATTCTTCTCCCGATGTTAAAGCCCCCGGCCGGCGATGGCAAGTCCCGCGGCCGTTAAGGCCGTACCGGGCGATGTAAGGCCCTGCCCGGGTCTTGATGTTGGAGGCCCCGGCGGGCGATGGCAAGTCCCATGGCCGTTAAGGCCACGCCGGACGATGTAAGGCCTCGCTCCGGGTCGTTTTCAACCCCCGCAGTTCGGGCGGGAGAAGTTGCCGTTGCGGGAGCCTCGAAAAGCGGTCTCCCACCAGGGACCCGCGAGCTCCCGATGTCACCGTCCACCGGGCCTGTAGCTGGAGCCTCCGAGCTCCGGAGTCGGGTCGCAGCCGCACATTACCACAGCTCTCTACGCTCCGAAGCCGGCCAGCTCCAGGATGGTAAGTCCGCAGGCTCCGCTCCACGGTGCTAGGCCCCAACGACAACGGAGACCCGACAGGGAAAAAGTCGGGTCCCCCGTACAGGGAAGAGATTTAAATGTTTCCCCCATCCCGCCCCCCCCACCCCCACATATACATAGCTAAAAACAATATATAAACTACAACCAAACTATATACACTCAACAGGACAACATTTTTTAAAAAGACAGACGGACTGCAGAGGCCGCTGCCGCGAGGCGCCACCATCTTGGATGCCTCACTCGCTGAGTTACTCCAGCATTTTGTGTCTACCTTTGACAGGCAAGATGGTTGGAACACTGACCAGAAATGAAAAAGCCGAAGGTGCGAGACAAAGCGTTGATTACTACGGGTGACGGGAGAATGGGGTTGAGAGAGAAAGATAGATCAGCCATGATTGAATGGCTGACTAAAGAGATTTCTCATAGCCTTTCTAAAGGTACGTTCTTTTACTCTGAGGCTATGGCCTCTGGTCCTAGACTCTCCCACTAGAGGAAACATCCAGTCCAATTCAATCTGAATTTTATTATCATATGCTCCTTGACCCCATTGTATTGTTAAGCACTGAAGCAAGAGGGGAAACCAATGAAAGTTTAGTTTAGAGATACAGTATGGAAACAGGTCCCTTCTGCTCACTGAGTCCACGCCGACCATCGATCACCCGTACACTGGTACTATCCCACACCAGGGACAAATTACAGTAGCCAATTAATCTATATACGTGCATGTCTTTCAATGTGGGAGGAAACCGGAGCACCCAGAGAAAACCCACGCAGTCACGGGTAGAACGTGCAAACTCCACACAGACAGCGCCCATAGTCAGGATTGAACCCGGGTCACTGGCGGCGTGTGGCAGCAACTCTACCGCTGCGCCACCATTGCCCTTGCATATGACGGTGTGCAGCCTTGGACTTCCGCAGACTGAGTGGTGAAGATGTGATCTTCAGGAGGTCGTTCCAGCTTTTAGACCAGGGATGATCTACCGCTGCTCCACTGTGCCGTGGTACAATGTGGACCTACTGGAATAGTCTCTGGCTGAGGAACTGGAGTGCATTGCAGGTCTCTGATAGGGCATTCATCCCAGGAATGTAAGCCCTTTTCCTGTGTGTAACAGGCCCCACATAGGCCATGCCCACATAGTGAAAGCTCTAAGTGCCCAGTAGTCTACTCTCCCCAACGTCTCCCCATGTTTTGCTTCCATAATGAACCGGGATTATTGGATTACATCCACACGAGCGATGTGGACTTACTGGAGTGCAGTGCAGGTACACAGCAGTAGAGTTGCCACCTCACAACTCCAGAGACCCAGGTTCAATCCTGACTACGGGTGCTGTCTGTACGAAGTTTGCACGTTCTCCCCGTGACCTGCGTGGATTTTCTCAGGAATCTTCCGTTTCTTCCCACACTCCAAAGAGGAGCAAGTTTGTAGGTTAATTGGCTTGGTGTAAATGTATATTGTCCCTAATGTGTGTGGGATAGTGTTAGTGTGTGGGGATCATTGGTCGGTGCGGACTCGGTGGACCGAAGGGCCTGTTTCCGCGCTGTATTTCTAAACTGCAAAAGACTATATTATTATTGTACTATATTTTGTTCATTATTGAACTTATTATTAATCTCTCCCCCCGTTCTGTACCATGTTTACATATTCACATCTCCCCCCGTTCTGTACCATGTTTACATATTCACATATCCCCCCGTTATGTACCATGTTTACATATTCACATATTCCCCCGTTATTGTACCATGTTTACATATTCACATATTCCCCCGTTCTGTACCATGTTTACATATTCACATATCCCCCCGTTATGTACCATGTTTACATATTCACATATTCCCCCGTTCTGTACCATGTTTACATATTCACATATTCCCCCGTTCTGTACCATGTTTACATATTCACATATTCCCCCCGTTCTGTACCATGTTTACATATTCACATATTCCCCCGTTCTGT
>CM075987.1:4125240-4188482 GCA_038087875.1 Malacoraja senta
GCACTCATATCCGCTCAGAGGGTCCAGTCACTACACAAGTTAAGACTGGACAACATGGTGACCACCCCAGATCAGATCACATTCATCATACAAGGTCTGGTGAAGCAAAGCAGGCCAGGAACAGCTAATCCACTGGTGGTATTCCGGGCCTACCCACAAGAGCCACGGTTGTGTGTCGTGACCCATCTACAACATTACATAGACACAACCCACAATATCAGAGGGAGTGAAAAAGCCTTATGGGTCAGCCACAAGAAACCTCATGGCCGGGTAACGAGCCAAACCATTTCAAGATGGCTCAAACAGGTACTGAAGGCTGCCGGAATAGATACTAATACATTTAAATCTCATTCCACTAGGGCAGCATCTACATCAACGGCCGACAGAATGGAAGTACCGGTTGACCATATTCTGAATACAGCAGGATGGTCGAGGGAAACGATATTCAGAACTTTTTATAATAAGCCGTTGATGAAACCTGATTTATTTGCAGAGAAAATATTACAAGCTGCAAATATTTAATTTAAGCCCGGGGGAGCACTTTAATTTTGTTATTGTTAATAAATACCTTTTTTGTTTCTTGAGAAACAGATTCATTGGTTGATTACGATAACACTTCATCCCTCAAGAACTTTCGGCAGTGAGTGAAATAAAACTGTTACACGGTTTGAAATCACAGAGCTTTGAAATCTTCACGTAGTCACTCACGTGACTCCGAAGTAAAATAGTAAGATTAAACGAGAACTTACCAGTTTGAAGTTTGATCTGTATTTTATGAGGAGTTACGATGAGGGATTACGTGCCCTCCGCTCCCACCCTCATTATATGGATCAAACTAATAAATTGATGTCTCCTTTTCTTTACTATGTTTACTTCAAATACTTGTGTCTATCTGTGATTCCACACCGCTGCTTGGAAGTATGCCGCGCCTGCGCACTGAGCGGGTTCTTCACGTAATCCCTCATCGTAACTCCTCATAAAATACAGATCAAACTTCAAACTGGTAAGTTCTCGTTTAATCTTACTATTAACACTGACTCATCCATTCCCTATACACTAGGGGCAATTTTACAGAGGGACAATTAACCTGTACACCCACACGTCTTTGGAATGCAGGAGGAAACTGGAGCACCCAGAGGAAACCCACACAGTTTAGTTTAGTTTAGTTTAGTTTATTGTCATGTGTACCAAAGTACAGTGAAAAGCTTTTGTTGCATGCAAACACCACACCCAAGGGGAGAGCCAGACCCTGCATACAAACCGACCAGCCAGTACTGACCATAGACCCGATGGACACACGGAGAATCCTGTCCAGGGTCAACCCGTGGAAAGCAGTCGGACCCGATAACATCCCAGGACGTGTGCTTAAGGAATGTGCTGAGGAGTAAGCATATGTGCTAACAGACATCTATAACATCTCCCTCAGTCAAGCCATTGTCCCCACATGCCTCAAAACGAGTACAATAATCCCCATAGTGAAGAAACCAGTTGTGGCCTGCCTAAATGACTACCGCCCTGTCGCCCTGACCCCAATAATAATGAAGTGTTTTGAACGTCTGGTGAAACCCCACATTACTGCCAGCCTCCCCTCATCGTTAGACCCCCTCCAGTTTGCCTATCGCCCCAACCGTTCTACAGAGGATGCCATCTCTACCACGCTGCACACAGTGCTCACACATCTGGAAAAAAGTAACACATACGCCAGAATCCTGTACATTGACTTCAGCTCAGCGTTAAACACCATCATCCCACGGAGACTTGTGGAGAAACTAACCCTGCTGGGCCTCAACACCACCCTGTGTCACTGGATCTTGGACTTTCTGACAGAGAGACCGCAGTCAGTCCGTGTGGGCAAGAACACTTCAGGCTCGATCAAGCTGAGCACCGGCTCACCTCAAGGCTGTGTGCTCAGCCCGCTGTTGTTCACATTGCTCACACATGACTGTGCTGCCAGATTCAGGGACAATAAGATCATAAAATTCGCGGATGACACAACAGTGGTGTGACTCATCAGCGGAGATGATGAATCAATGTACAGGGAGCCAGTAAAACAACTAGTGGACTGGTGCGGCAAAAATAATCTAGAATTAAATGTCGACAAAACAAATGAGATGGTTGTCGACTTCAGGAGGGCGCAGCCAAAGCATGCACCCCTTAACATCAGTGGCACCACAGTGGAGAGAGTGGAGAGCATAAAGTTCCTCGGGGTGCAAATTACAGACAGCCTCACCTGGTCCAGAAACACCACTGGGACCATCAAAAGGGCCCATCAGCGACTGCACTTCCTGAGGAAACTAAAACAGGCCTCACTCCCCACCAACATCCTCAGGACTTTCTACAGGGGTACGGTGGAGTCTGTACTCACGTACTGTTTAAATACGTGGTACTCCACCTGCAACTGCTCGGACAGGAGGCTCTGCAGAGGGTAGTGAGGGGAGCAGAGAAGATCATTGGCGTCTCCCTACCCTCGGTACAAGAACTGTTCCTGAGCCGCTGTCGGAAAAAAGCTCAGAGAATTGCTAAGGACAAACTGCACCCCCTCCACATACACCTGGATCTCCTGCCATCAGGCAAGAGATATCGCAGCATCAAAGCCCGGACTACAAGACTGCTAAACAGCTTCCTGCCATATGCTGTGAGGCTGCTAAACAGCCACTCTGTACTCACAGTCACCTGATTCTGCGGCTTGGCACGGACTCTATAATAACTGGCACTGGCCACTTCAATAACTGGCACTGGCCACTCAAATCAGCCACCACGGACATGTTTATGATTGGTCTTACTGTATTTTAACGTTGTTTTTATCTATTTTAACTTTATACTGTTCCATCAGGGACTGGATTGTTTTTTAGTGTTATTATGTGTGAAATGTTTTAAACTTCATGTGCGATGCTCCGGTATTCCCTGGGAAACGTCTTCTCGTTTTGCACTGCACAACTGTTGCTTGCAAGATGACAATAAAGGAATTGAATTGAAACCAGTCAGCGGAAAGACTATGCGGTACATGATTACAATCGAGCCATCCATAGTGTACAGATACATGATAAAGGGGATAACATTTAGTGCAAGATAAAAGATCTGATTAATGATAGTCCGAGGTCACAGTGAGAACGTGCAAACTCCTCATAAACAGCACCTGGGTACCCGGGTCTCTAATGCTGTGAGGCAGCAGCTCTACCCACTGCACTGCCTGTGTGGATTGCTTATGACAATCAACATCACCAAAACCCTGAAATTCTATGGAGTCACAAGGAAGGACAGATGCTGGTTTACTAATCAAGGACGAGTCGCACCCTGGCCACTCTCTCTTCTCCCCTCTCCCAGCAGGCAAAAGTGTGAAAACGCACACCTCCAGATTCAGAGACAGTTTCTTCCCAGTTGTTATCAGTCAACTTAACCATCCATCCAACAACTAGGGAGCTGTTCTGAACTACTATCTACCTCATGGGAGACCCTCGGACTATCTTTGATTGTACTTTACTGGCTTTAGCTTGCACTACATTATTCATGTCATTCCCTTCATCATGTATCTGTACACTATAAATGGATTGCTTGCAATCATGGGTTGTCTTTCCACTGACTGGTCAGCACGCATCAAAAGCTTTTCACTGTACCTTGGTACACTCAACTGAACTCAAGCTCGCAAAATGACGCAAAGTGCCGGAGTCACTCAACAGGTCAGGCAGCATCTCTGGAGAAGATGGCCTGGAATTGTCTCGTTCAGCATCATCTCAGGAGACTACGTGAACACGTTTGTCCTGGCTTCATTGAATCAATGACTGGCTACTGTGCAGTGCTTCAGCATGGCATTGGCCAAGCAGTGAGCTTGCACCCTTTAGAGTAGCTGGTAGACTGCACAAGGATTAACGTGATTTATTGTCAGGAAGAAACGTCCAAACACAGTAGGCTTCAGAAAGGCAGAAAATGGGCTCCAAAACAAAAACTCTTGGGATTGTGTTCTTTTCACAAAAGGTCACCTAACATTAAGAAGAGGCTGTTTAACAGCACTAATTCACTCCATCATTCCTTCTGTCACGCAGCGATCAGCTATGTTATATATCAGGAAAGCACATTTCTGCATTGGCCGCTGAATCTGTGCATTACACCACTATGCTCTTCGCAATGTTATGGCTCAAGTGTAGACATTATGGTTTAATAATACGCCTTCAGATTTTTTTTTCCATTTTGTGTAATTCATTCACCTTAGAAGCTACAACATGTGTTCGATAACAACTCTGACTGCAGGATTGTTTCCAGATGACATCATAATTAAGTGCTTTTTCTTCTTAAAAAGGTTCAGCCTCAAAACACTCTGGAGAGATGAATCACTTAGCATGGAAAATGTGCATTCATATTTTGTTCCGTCCAGCTTTTAACCCATAATGTTGCTATAATTGCTGCTTCATGTGGCTGTGTGAAGTGCAGTTCACTTCTTGGAGATACGAGAGACTGCAGATGCTGGAATCTTAAGCAAAGCACACAAAGTGCTGGAGGAATTGGGATGGCACGGTGGCGCAGCGGTAGAGTTGCTGCCTTACAGCGCCAGAGACCCGGGTTCCATCCTGTTCTGTATGTACGGAGTTTGTACGTACCCAGTCCAATCGCACACTAAACATGAGGACAATGGATCTACTTCTGGAACAGCAGACAGAGAGTCGCCACAGCTTGCAACTTCCAAGTCTCTGAAAAGTCCGATCTTGGCCCAAGGAGATATGCATAGAACATAGAACACTACATAGAACACTACTATGGCATAGAACATAGAACACCACAGCACAAGAGCAGGCCCTTCAGCCCACAATACTGGTGCTGAACATGCTGCCAAGTTAACCTGAGCTCATCTGCCTGCACGTGATCCATATCCCACTATTCCACCAAGAGCGTCTTAAAAGTCACTACAATATCTGCCTCCACCACCACCCCCGGCAGTATGTTCCAGGCCCGCACTGCCCTCTGTGTGAAACTTACAGATTCAGGGACAGTTTCATCTCAGCTGTTATCTGAATCATCCTACCACAACTAGGGAGGAGTCCTCAACTACCATCTACCTCTTTGGTGACCCTCGGACTATCTTTGATCGGACTTTGCTGGCTTTACCTCGCACTGAATGTTATTCCCTCATCGTGTATCTGTACACTGTATATGGCTCGATTGTAATCATGTATTGTCTTTCCGCTGACTGGATAGCACGCAACAAAAGCTTCTCACTGTAACATGACAATAAACAAAACATTGCCCCACACATCTCCATTATGAATTTCACTGTAACCTCAATATATGTGAGAATAAAGTACTATTGAACTATTGAACTTTCCCCAATCTCCCCAATACATTCCTTATTTTCTCACTTTAAGGCCAGGTGTCCTGGCAGCACTGGATCTCGTTACGCTGTTGATCACATCTCAATTTCAGAATTCCCCTACCTCTCTCCACTTCAGCACCCATTCAACTCTTTCACCTTTTGCCTCAGGAACGTGTAGACATGTTTTAACTGTTTGGAACTCATGTATTTGTCCAATATCATGCTAAAGTGTAACGGTTTACAATTATTGCTCTTCAAGCAGCCTGCCCAACGTTACAACAAGCACAACTTCCAATTGAAGTGCTCCTGAACATCACTGAAAAGAAATAGACTTTGGACTTCAGAGATACAGCGAGGGAGCAGGCCCTTCGGCCCACTGAGTCCGTGCCGACCAGCGATCTCTGCACACACGAGCACTATCCTACACACTTGGGACAATTTACAATTTTACCAAATCCAATTAACCTACAGACCCGCACATCTTTGGAGTGTGGGAGGAAACCGGAGCACCCGGTGAAAACCCACGCAGATCATAGGAGGAACGTACAAACTCCGTACAAACAGCACCCGTAGTCAGGATCAAACCCGGGTCTCTGCTGCTGTAGGGCAGCAACTCTAACACTGCGCCACCATGCCATCCTCCAATTTCTTCTAATACTAACGCCCTTAAAGAACATTAATGCTCACAGAACAATAAATAGCACAGGACAAAGATGCTAAAGTCAAACACCTATAGAAGAGTGCAGCACAGGAATGTGTACTTTGGCCCACATTGCCTGTGATAAATATGATGCCAAGATGAAATTATCTCCTCAGACTGTATGTGATTCAATGTGACTGTTTCCATTCCCTGCAAATCTATATCTCCCTAGGGAACCCTCTGCCTATCTCAAACAAAGGGCTACATCCTCCCTTTGATCCAAGTATTTGTTCTTGCAATTGAGGGAGTGCAGCGATGAGGATGCTGTGAGGCTGCAGGGTGACTTGGATATGTTGGTTGAGTGGGCAGATGCATGGCAGATGCAGTATAATGTGGATAAATGTGGAGTTTATCCACTTTGATGGCAAGAACAGGAAGGCAGATTATTATCTGAATGGTGTCAGATTTTGAAAAGAGGAGGTTCAACGGTACCTAGGTGTCCTTGTACATTGTGTAAGAAAGAACTGCAGATGCTGGTTTAAACCGAAGATAGACACGAAAAACTGGAGTAACTCAGCGGGATAGACAGCATCTCTGGAGAGAAGGAATGGGTGATGTTTCGGGTCGAGATCCTTCTTCAGATGCTGAAGAAGGGTCTCGACCTGAAACATCCCCCTTTTCTTCTCTCCAGAGATGCTGCCTGGCCCGCTGAGTTACTCCAGCTTTTTGTGTCTATCTTTTGTCCTTGTACATCAGTCACTGAAAATAAGCATGTAGATACAGCAGCCAGTGAAGAAAGCTGCCTGCTGGAATTTTAGCCTTCATAGCGAGAGGTCCTACTACAGTTGTGCAAGGCCCTGGTGAGACCACACCTAGCGTATTGGTCTCCTGATTTGAGGAAGGACATTCTTGCTATTGAGGGAATGCAGCGTAGGTTCACCAGATTAATTTCCAGGATATGATGAAAGAATGGATCGACTGGGCTTATATTCCCTGGAATTTGGATGAGAGGGAATCTTACAGAAACATATAAAATGTTTCAGGAATTCGACAGGCTAGATGCAGGAAAAATGTTCCCGATGTTGGGGGAGTTCAGAACCAGGGGTCACAGTTTAAGAATAAGGAGTAGGCCATTTAGGACTGAGATGAGGAAAAACTTTTTCACTCAGAGTATTTAATCTATGGAATTCTCTGCCACAGAAGGCAGTGGAGGCCAATTCACTGGCTGTCTTCAAGAGGGAGTCAGATATCTGTTAGGGTTAACGGAATCAAGGGATATGGGGAAAAAGCAGGAACTTGGTACTGATTCTGGATGATCAGCCATGATCATATTGAATGGCGGTGCTGGCTCGAAAGGCCGAATGGCCACTCCTGCACCTATTGTCTATTGTCTATTACCAAGAGCAAATTATTTTTCAATTATTATTCAAAATTGATTAATTGGTTTAGATACACAGCATGGAAACAGGCCATTCAGCTCAAGTCCATGCTGACCATTCACACTAGTTCTACGTTATGCCACTTTCCCATCCACTGGTATACACTGGCGGAAATTTACAGAGGGCTAATTGTCCTACAAACCCGCACGTCTTTGGGATGTGGGAGGAAACCGGAGCACCCGGAGGGAGCTGTGAAGCAGCAGCTCCATCAGCAGTGCTGCCCTAATCTTCAAAATTAGATCATGAAATAAGTACAGAAATATACATAACCGTTAGCAAGCAGAGCAGAGGTGAATGGAAGGCTTGGTTCACTTGCATAGAGAGGAGCATGCTATCTAATCATAAGATAATAGTATTCATAAATACAACTGTCAAACTCGAGTACAATAGGTAGAGCAAAGGGCAAGACACAGAGTGCAGAAGATCGAAATCAGTCCGTAAGTTAAAGGAGTAGAATTAGGCCTTTTGGCCCATCAAGGCCCGACGCCTCCCAGAGGGCCGCTGCAGCAGACGCCGGCAGCCCTGAGAAGCCGAGGCCAGAGCCCCGAGGGCCGGAAACACGCGAATTGGAGGTAGAGCCTCGTGAGTTGACGAAGCCCGCGGCCGACGGCCCTTGGGTCTGTGGAGCCCGTGGCTGGGGCATGTGGAAGTGAGGACGCCGCTGCGGAGGGCAGGAACAATGGAGGACATGGTGTGGGAGGGACCGCCGTGTGGGGGGGGGGGGGAACAAAGGAGGGCCTGGCGCGGGATACTTTGTCACTTTGAAAGCGCCCGTTATGGGCGACTATTTGCATACCTTGGGTATACAAGCAAAGAATTTAATTGTGACTTGTCACGAGTGACAATAAATTACTAATTCACTAATTCATTCATTCATTCAAATCAACTCCACCATTCAATCATGGCTGATCTATCTTTCCCTCTCAACCCCATTCTCCTGCCTTCTCTCCATAACCCTGACACCTAACCAAGTTCTCAGCATTGTAGCACATCAGTTCCATAGACAAAGTCCAATGTCCGCAATGGGGTAGAGGTGAATCGGACAGTACCCTGGCTTATGGAAGGACCGTTCTGAAGCCTGATAACAGAGGGGAAGAAGCTGTTCCTGAGTGTGGCGGTGCGCGCTCTCAAGCTTCTGTACACTTCAGTTCCAAATATTGCCTGCAAGCTGGGAGACAGATTTCAGACGCAATCAGGTAAAGGAGAGGAAAGTTAGTGGGAAAATGTGCCCCCACTGAAAAGGTGGCGAGGATCCTGAAGGTGATGCCCAAAAGAGGGTATAGAAATGAGATCCCCTGCGACACTTAAATGTTCCCAGACGGTGTGGAGAGAGTGTTGTTGCTGAGAGAGAGGAAGTGGGTTCAGCTCGAGTAACGAGATCCTAAACTCCATGTGATCGGATCCCAAGAGATTTGAGGTCAGCTAGAAAAACAAAGCCCAAACCAACAAGGGTGGAAAGGAGTACGTGTTGGAAAGAACTGCAGTTGCTGGTTGCTGGTTGAAGTCGAAGTGTAGACACAAAATGCTGGAGTAACTCAGCGGGACAGGCAGCATCTCTGGAGAGAAGGAATGGGCGACGTTTCGGCTCAAGACCCTTCTTGAATCCAGTGATTTCCAGCTCCATGGAATGGTATTATATTCACTGGAATTTAGACAGATGAGAGGGGACATATAACATTCTTTAAGGATTGGCCAGGTGAGATGCAGGAAAAATGTTCCCCATATTGGGGGAGTCCAGAACCAGGGGTCACAGCTTAAGAATAAGGGGAAGGCCATTTAGGGCTGAGATGAGGAAAAACTTTTTCACCCAGAGAGTTGTGAATCTGTGGAAATCTCTGCCACAGAAGGCAGTAGAGGCCAATTCACTGGATGTTTTTAAGAGAGTTGGATATAGCCCTTAGGGCTAACAGAATCAAGGGATATGGGGAGAAAGCAGGAACAGGGTACTGATTCTGGATGATCAGCCATGATCATTATTGAATGGTGGTGCTGGCTCAAAGGGCTGAATGGCCTACTCCTGCACCTATTTTCTATGTTTCTATGTATTGATTTCTCTGGTCAGCTGTATGTGTGTGTGCACAGCCCTGTGAAACTTGCCGTGTTTTGGAAAACTCATTTTGGTCCTCAAAGATATTTTTCAATACACATATCGACTACAAACACATCCTTAACCTGTCATAGATCTCCAAGCCAAACTGAAGGATGGACTTCGTTAAAATGGCTCCTGGATTGCGGCTAAAAACAGATGGGAGACGAGGCAGACTTTCCATAAATAATAACGCTAATGTACAAGACCTGAAGGCACGTTCTTTGCAGGGAGGTAAACAGTGGGTACATAAACACGTTTTTATACGTGTTAACGGCGTGTTATACCTGCCACGAGGGGTGGTGTGGCTCCTGTTCAGAAGCGGCTGCTGTGTTTCCTCAGAGGTTGTCCAGGAACAGGCAGAAAGAGGGGAACGGGACATGGTTCTGGAGGTGAAGGGATGGGACCTCGTTCTGGGGGACAGGACCTGGTTCTGGGGACAAGACCTGGTTCTGGGGACAAGACCTGGTTCTGGGGACAAGACCTGGTTCTGGAGATGGTGGGAACTGGTTCTGGGGCATGTAGGACCTGGTTCTGGAGATGGTGGGACCTGGTTCTGGGGCATGTAGGACCTGGTTCTGGGGCATGTAGGACCTAGTTCTGGAGATGGTGGGAACTGGTTCTGGGGCATGTAGGACCTGGTTCTGGGGCATGTAGGACCTGGTTCTGGAGATGGTGGGACCTGGTTCTGGGGCATGTAGGACCTGGTTCTGGGGCATGTAGGACCTGGTTCTGGAGATGGTGGGAACTGGTTCTGGGGCATGTAGGACCTGGTTCTGGAGATGGTGGGACCTGGTTCTGGGGCATGTAGGACCTGGTTCTGGGGCATGTAGGACCTGGTTTTGGGGCATGCCGGACCTGGTTCTGGGGCATGTAGGACCTGGTTCTGGAGATGATGGGACCTGGTTCTGGGGCATGTAGGAACTGGTTCTGGGGCATGTAGGACCTGGTTCTGGAGATGATGGGACCTGGTTCTGGGGCATGTAGGACCTGGTTCTGGAGATGGTGGGACCTGTTTCTAGGGCATGTAGGACCTGGTTCTGGGGCATGCCGGATCTGGTTCTGGGGCATGTAGGACCTGGTTCTGGAGATGATGGGACCTGGTTCTGGGGCATGTAGGACCTGGTTCTGGAGATGGTGGGACCTGGTTCTGGGGCATGTAGGACCTGGTTTTGGGGCATGCCGGACCTGTTTCTGGAGATGGTGGGACCTGGTTCTGGAGATGATAGGACCTGGTTCTGGGGCATGCCGGACCTGTTTCTAGGGCATGTAGGACCTGGTTCTGGGGCATGTAGGACCTGGTTCTGGAGATGGTGGGACATGGTTCGGGGGCATGCCGGACCTGTTTCTAGGGCATGTAGGACCTGGTTCTGGAGATGATGGGAACTGGTTCTGGAGGTGATGGGACCTGGTTCAGTACGGAGATGGGACTTCTGTCTGGAGGTGCAGGGTGGGAGGCGGGGGCCTGGTTCTGGGGGATGGAGGATGGTGAGAGGGTGAACAGGGGAGGGACCATGGAGAGATGGAGGGTGGGGAGAGGAACGGGGAGGACGAGAGGGTGCATGGTGGCAGGAAGGATGGGGGATGGAGGGAGGATGGGGAGAGGGAGGACAGGGGGTGAAACAAGACAGGGGAGATGGGGAGGGGAGTTAAAGGGAGAGGGAGGCCATGGGTGAGGGGGGCAGGGGGGAGAGTGGATGGGGGTGATGGAGGACGGGGGATGAGGTAGGATGGGGAGGGGAAGGCCAGGGGTGAGGGGTGATGGGCGGTTGGCATGAGGGGTGAGGGAGGCCGGGGTGTGGGAGGGGTGTAGTGTATTCTGAAGGTGCTGGTCGGAGCTCAGTCCGTGGGTCTCCACAGTCTCTGCAAGGTTGCTCTGTGGTTGGGGCTCAGCCCACGGGCAGGAAACTCCAGCAGAAAAGCTGCAGGTCTCCTGATCCCATGGACAGCTTCAGCTGATCAAAACTATCAATATGTTCACAAAATACACAAATGATTTACTTTTGGTTGGGTTAGAACTGGGTTACTGGAAGCTGAAATATATATATCCTGTGAACATTTGACCCAGCCGGCACCAGACGTTTCATTATCAGTTTCCCACCGCGACAAATCTCGGCACGGCTCCACGGCACGTGGTGGAGAGAGAGGAGGGAGGGGGGGCTGGAGGGAGAGGGAGAGGGTGGGCAAGGAAGAGGAAGGAGTGGAGGAATGGGAGGAAGGGGAGGGAGGGCGGCGGGATGGGGAAGGTGGAGGGATGGGGAGGGAGGTGCGGTGGGGGGGAGGAGTACAGGGGAGGGAGGATAGTGAGGAATGGAGGGAGGGAGGGAGGGAGGGGGACAGAAGGATGGGGATCGTCGGGGAGGATGGAGGAGGGAGGGAGGATGGAGGAGGGAGGGCGTTGGAGAGGACGGGGAGGGGAAGGGAGGGAGGGAGGCAGGAGGGGGGGAGGGAGAGAGGGACGGCTGTGTGCCCATATCTCTAAACTGTGGAGCCACACAGCATGTCTGTTGAGAACTTTGGGTCATCCAACAAGGCCAAAGATATAAATCTAAGTCTCACAGAGTGTTCCGCTCGCCAACAATGATGTGATTCATTCTCTGCACACCATAGTTGTCACAATTCATTCATAATGGTTCAACACTCACCACAGATAGCCAATAGCTAAACAGTCCTTCATGGCTTTCTACTGCTGGAGTATTGATGTTTACAATTTAGCAAATCGTGCATCACAATGGTAATAAGGGGACTTTTGATGGAGAATTTTCAGCTGCTGTTCAACTAATATATATATATATATTTTAATGAAAGCACTGCACAATGCTAGGCTTTGTTCACCCACCAGGCGATTTGCCAATGAACACGATTATCTCTGTCAGAAATGCTCTCGCGCTTGAGTAAGGTGGACAGGCACAAGGTGCTGCAGTAACTCAGCGGGTCAGGCGGCATCGCGGGGGAAAATGGATGGGTGACGTTTCGGGTCGGGACCCTTCTTCAGACTGAAGGTAGAGGGGTGTGGGGGGAGGAGAGGGGAGGGGGGGAAGGAGGGAAACTGGAGGTAGGAAAAGGCCAGAACAAAGCAGGGCTGGCAACAGTTGACCAAGGAAGGGTGGAGCCCACAATGGCCCATTGTTTGCCTAGAGTAGAGGTGATAACGTGGGGATTACAAGGATACGAACAGTGGAACTGGTAGGATGACTCGCCACAGCAGCCAAAGTCCAGGTTCATAAGTTCATAAGTGATAGGAGCAGAATTAGGCCATTCAGCCCATCAAGTTGACTCCGCCATTCAATCATGGCTGATCTAACTCTCTACCTTCTAACCCCATTCTCTTGCCTTTTCCCCATAACTGATGCCCGTACTAATCAAGAATCTATCAATCTCTGCCGTAAAAATATCCATTGACTTGGCCTCCACAACCTTCTGTGGCGAAGAATTCCACAGATTCACCACCCTCTGACTAAATGATTTACACCTCATCTCCTTCCTAAAGGAAAGTCCTTTCATTCTGAGCCTATGACCTCTGGTCCTAGACTAGTGGAAACATCCTCTCCACATCCACTCTATCCAGGCCTTTCACTTTTCCATGAGTTTCAATGCGATCGCCCCTCATCCCTCTAAACTCCAGCGAGTACAGGCCCAGTGCCGTCAAACGCATTGACCTGCCCCTGTGCCGTTTGGAAAAATGTGACTGCACCAGATAAAACGGCCCAGAAAGGGGGAACCTCGAGGCAGCCTGTCTTCAACATAGTGCGTCCAATTCACAGTCAGTCAGACAGCAACATTCCCTGGTGACGCAGTGATGGATAGCCATTACATCCTGTGCCAGGGGGTTTACTGCTCCCTGACAAAACACAGAGATCGTTCGTTCATGTACAGTCTCTGGACATGAATATCATTGGTTCCCCTCAGGGGGGCACTCACTTGGTTCAGCTTGGGGCCTGCAATAGGCTTTGAATCTAATTGTTCTTAAAATAATCTGTGAGCCACGTTGTGATAATCATGTTTCGTTTAGTTTCGAGATACAGCAGGGAAACAGGCCCTTCGGCCCATCGGGTCCGTACTGACCAGCGATCCCCGCACATTAACACTATCCTACACACACGAGGGACAATTTAAATCTATACCAATTATCCTATAAACCTTACGTCTTTGGAGTGTGGGAGGAATCCAGAGGTCTCAGAGAAAACCCACGCAGGTCACGGGGAGAACGTACAAACTCCGCACAGACAGCACCCGTAGTCAGGATCGAACCCGGGTCTCTGGCGCTGTACGGCAGCAACTCTACCGCTGCCCCACCGTGCCGCCCTGTGTACTCTTTATTGTCAGTATTGTAGCTTTATGGCATTTTAAAAAACAAATTAAAAACTAACTTTTTACATCTAAAACCACAGAATTGTAACAGAGGCACCAGAGGCCACAGATGCTGGAAGCTTGAGTAAAACACAAAGTGATGGAGGAACTCAGCAGGTCGGGCAGCATCTGTGGAGGAAACGGAGAGTCGGTGTCGGGTCGGGACCCTTCTTCAGATTGATGGAGAAAGCTGCAATCTGTACAATGTCCAAACCTAAAGTACACCCTACAGTGCATTTAACACTAAGGAAATCAAACCGTTTCATCAGGTTATTTTGTAGCAAAACAAAAGACTACAGGAGTAGGAAGGAACTGAAGATGCTGGTTTAAAACTAAGATAGACACAAAATGCTTGAGTAACTCAGTGGGACAGGCATCAACTTTGGAGGGCAGAAAAAATGGGTGACGTTACATAGAAACATAGAAAATAGGTGCAGGAGTAGGCCATTCGGCCCTTCGAGCCTGCACCGCCATTTGATATGATCATGGCTGATCATCCAATTCAGTATCCCATCCCTGCCTTCTCTTCATACCCCCTGATCCCTTTAGCCACAAGGGCCACATCTAACTCCCTCTTAAATATAGCAAGAGGGTCTTGACTCGAAACGTCATCCATTCCTTCTCTCCGGAGATGCTGCCTGTCCCACTGAGTTACTCCAGCTTTTTGTGTCTATCGAAAGACTACATGAGACCAGTCCAATAATGGGAGAACCACATAATTCTGTCTACCTGCAGCTGAGATTCGGTGTTCCCACCAGCAGCCCCTTCGGCCCAACCTAAGGTGTCCCATCTACACTAGTCCCACCTGCCTGCTTTGGGCCTATATCCCACCAAACCTATCCTATCCATGCACCTGTCCAAGTGTCCTTTACCTTGTCCGAAGGTTCTGAATCCGTCTCGCTCTGGAGACTCAAGGATAAAAATCGTGGATGAGTTCATAAGTTTATGTCATTGGAGCAGGATTAGGCCATTCGGCCCATCAAGTCTACTCCACCATTCAATCATGGCGGATCTATCTTTCCCTCTCAACCCCATTCTCCTGCCTTCTCCTGTAAACTTTGCCAGCTTTACAAATCATGAACATGTCAATCTCCGGTTTAAAAATAGCTAAAGACTTGGCCTCCACGGCCGTCTGTGACAGATTCACAACCCTTGACTAAAGAAATTCCCCCTCATCTCCTTTCTAAAGGTACGTCCTTTAGAAAAGAGATTAGTTCACTGAGGTACTGTTGGAGTGTAGGCTCCCTTTTTTAAATGAGACCCCAGACTCAGGGTCTATCTGCTCTTACAACAGAGTACGAAAACGTCCCAAATTTCTGAATGCCGAATTCCTTTAGTCTTCCAAGTTGGAGAAACATTGGTGTTTTCCCGGGCTTACACCAGTAGTTGTTGCAACTCACAGTCCCATTCCTAAAGCTCACAGACCTAATCTAACTACAGGGCATAATCTGGAGACAAACAGAACTGCAGATGGTGGTTTACAAAAAATAAGGTGCAAAGTACTGGAGTAACTTAATGGGGGTCAGGCAGCATCTCTGGAGGACATGGATAGGTGAAGTTTGAGGTCGGGAGAATAGGAAGAAGGGTCTCCACCCAAAACGTCACCTATCCATGTTCCCCAGAGATGCTGTCTGTACCGCTGAGTTATTCCCCCATTTTATGTCGTTCTTTTTTTAAATGTATAATTTTCCTCTTTAACATTTTCCATTTTTTCTCATCTTTCAATATTGAGTATAACTATTTTAATTTTCATTTAGAATGGATATACTTTTCATGTGTTTCTCTAAATGTGTGTCTGAGTATGTGAGGCATTGAAGAGCAGTGGGATTTGATGACCCACATAGTCATAGTCATAGAGTTATACGGCATGGAAACAGGCCCTTTGGCCCAACTTGCCCACACCAGCCAACATGTACCATCTACACTAGTCCCACCTGCCTGCGTTTGGCCCATATCCCTCCAAACCTGTCCTATCCATGTACCTGTCTAACAGTTTCTTAAACGTTGGGATAGTCCCAGCCTCAACTACCTCCTCTGGCTGCTCGTTCCATACACCCACCACCCTTTGTGTGAAAAGGTCACCCCTCAGATTCCTATTAAATCTTTTTCCCTTTCCCGTAAATCGAAGTCCTCTAGTCAGAAAGCAGATCAGCTCAGCCGATCGGCACAGCGGTAGTGTTGCTGTCTCTCAGCGCCAGAGACCCAGTTTCGATCCTGACTACAGGTGCTGTCTGTAGGGAGCTTGTACATTCTCCCTGTGACCGCTTGGCTTTTCTCCGGGTGCTCCGGTTTCCTCCCACTCTAAAGACATACAGGTTTGTAGGTTAATTGGAGATTGTCCATTGTGTGTAGAATAGTGCTGGTGTACACTGTAATTGGCTTCTGTAAATTGTCCCTGGGGTGCAGGATAGAACTAGTGTCCAGGTGATTATTGGTTGGCATGGACCCAGTGGGCTGAAGGGCCTATTTCTACACAATATCTGTAAAACTAAATGCTGCTTGCGTGAAAAGTTTAGTTTAGCTTATTGTCACGTGTACCGAGGTACAGTGTAAAGCTTTTTGTTTTTGCAGAGAAAAATGAAAAGTTTTTTTTTCACTGCAAACCATTTTTTGCCAAGATTATTGAAACAAGGCTTTGTGTTCCAGTTGGGGTGGGCACGTGTATCCTGAATGTTGCCTGGACTAGCGGGTCGTAGTGCTACAAGGTGAGATTGTTTTCTCAACAGCACCGGTGCAGGGACCCTGATCATATATAAACATTATGAGAGGCATAGATAAGGTAGACAGTCAGAACCTTTCTTCCAGGGTGGAAATGTCAAATAGAGGGCAGAGCTTCAAAGTGAGAGGGGCAAAGTTTAAAGGAGATGCGTGGGGCGTTTTGTTTTCCAGAGGTTGCAGGGTGCCTGGAACGCGCTGCTGGGGGTGGTGTTTGAGGCAGATAGGATAGTGGTGTTACAGAGGCTTTTAGATATGCATATGGATATGCAGGGAATGGAGGGATATGGATCACGTGCAGGTGGAGAATATTGGATTATTTTGGCATCATGTTCACCACAGACTTTTTGGGGTGAAGAGCCTGTTCCTGTGCTGAACTGTTCTATGTCCCATGTTCTATGTTCTGATTCCTGTGAATGACCAGAAGGCAAAATAACCAATATGGAATGCTTTCTTCAGGTGATGTTTTGGGTCAAGACCTTTCTTCTCCCATGACTCTCAGTCTGAAGAAGGGTCTCGAACCGAAACGTCCCTCAATCCGTTTCTCCAGAGATGCTGCATGTCCCGCTGAGTTACTCCAGCACTTTGTGTCTATCTTCAGTGTAAACCAACATCTGCAGGTGCTTCCCACACAGTGTGGAGAGCAGGGCAGGTTTAGCTCAGAAGGCCCAGGAACCAGTGAACTTGTCAGTAGTTGTAGTAAGGGCCGCTGCACAATCCAGCCATGACACCCAGTTGGTTTTGTTTAGAAATCAAGTTGAAAAATTCAGGACTCCAGTCCAAACCTCCTTTTCTTGGTATAATGCGAGCTGTCCTCCCACAAGCTTTGAACGGTGGGGGATGAGGGAGTGTGCAGCTTAGGCCGGGCTTTAGTGAGGCAGCCCAGCGCAGTGTTTTACCCAGCAGAGGAAACGGTGACAGCTGCCCCATCGTTTGTCAAAGCCGTCGGCAAGGCAACGGGATTCTCCCAGCCCCAAGGTCAGCTCCCTTCCAGCATGCATTTAATTCCTGTAGGAAGGAACTGCAGATGTTGGTTTAAAACCAAAGACAGACACTAAATGCTGGAGTAACTCAGCGAGACACAGTGGCGGAAATCCCGGGGGGGCAGGGGGGACACGTCCCCCCTCTGTTTTGAGAGGTGGGGGACGCCCCCCCCCCCCATTTTTTGTAATCCGGATTTTAAAATCCGAATGAAAAACGGTGAAATCTCTGCTTTCTGCGAGACAGTGGGGGTGGGACCGTTGATCGAGGGCGCTGATTGGACGAGAGAGACGTTGGTCAGCAGGCAATGGGGCGGAACATGATGATTCAGAGCGATCATTGAAGGGGGGAGGTGTCGGTCAGAGGCGGAAGTAGGCGGGTGGGACTGAGGATAGAGCGCGGTGATTGGAGGAGGGAGACGTGCCCAGGTCATAGGGTCACAACGGCAGCCCTGGACACAGACCTGTGCCTCATCCGCAGCCAGGATCGATCCCGGCCGGCTCTCCGGCGCTGCAATCGCTGCCGAACCGCCCCGTCCCCACCCGAGTGCACCCCACCCCCCCCCCCCCACGCCCGGGGGTGGCCAGAGACGTCGGGAGTCAGACGGGCGCGATGCCCCCAGGAACACAGCCAGCGCAGAGAAGCAGCGCTAAACCCAGCTCAACTCTGCCTGTCCCGCCGGGTTAACCTACAGCCCTGCCTGGACGTACGGGAAATATGGCCCAGGCTTACAGCCAGTGCAGAGAAGCAGCGCTAGCTCCACGGCTCCGGACTGGTATTCCGTCAGTCCAGGCAGGGCTGTAGGTTAACCCAGCGAGATAGGCAGAGTTGAGCTGCATTTAGCGCTGGATTGAGCTGTAATTACCATTCACAGGGGCCACGGCAGAAGCCTTCGAAGCCTCGCGCGCGTGTGTGAGTGTGCGCATGCGTGCACGGCCGCAAAGAAATTGTGTCCCCCCGGTCCCCTCCATATTTTGATAACGATTTCCGTCACTGGCGAGACATCAGCATCTCCGGAGAGAAGGAATGAGTGACGTTTTGGATCGAGTCTGAAAAAGGGTCTCGACCCGAAACGTCACCCATTCCTTATCTCCTGAGATGCTGCCTCTGTCCTGCTGAGTTATTCCAGCATTTTGTGTCTATTTGCATTTAATTCCTCCTCATTTTTGACACTGGGACTGATTAGATGCGAGAATGCAAGTCATCCTGGAATATGCCTTTGCAGAAGAGGGTGGTGCAGCAGTTGAGTTGTTGCCTTATAGCGCCAGAGACCCGGGTTCAATCCTGCTACGAGTCCGTTCTCCCCGTGACCCGCGTGGGTTTTCTCCCGGTGCTCCGGCTTCCTCCCACACTCCAAAGACTTGCAGGTTTGTAGGTTAATTGGCTTCGGTAAAATTGTAAATTGTACCAGACTAAGTGGGACCCGTTGGGTCCCATGTTCACACGGGAGGACTGATCCCCCAACGCAATATTCCACCTCCCCACCAATTTCAATATTGCTGGCCAGTTGGGGGGGGGGCTTTCTGGAGCGCTATCATGGGTGTTGTGGGCCAAAGGGACTGGTTACACTCACATACACACTCACACACATACACTCAGTCACACATACACTCACGCACACATACACACAGACGCACACACACACATACACTCACACACATACAAACACATATACACTCATATACACACACACACTCACACACACACACACACACACACACACACACATATACACACACACACATACTCACACACACTCACTCACACATACACACTCACACACACACATACACACACACACATACACTCGCACACATACACACTCATACACTCATACACACACACACACACACACACACACTGACTCACACACCATATATATGACAGTAAACCTTCTTGAATCTACTCACATGGCTGAACGCGGTCTCTCCAATTTGGGGCTTCCGCAGTCAGCGGCACTTCCGCAATCAGCGTGACCTCTGCACTCACCGGAAATTACGCAATCAGCGCGACCTGTCCACTAAGCGGAAGTCACGAAATGAACGGGACTTTTGGACTAAACACAGTTGGACCTAGTAAAGCATTTATTCCTTCCAAACACAGTCGGACCTAATAAAGCATTTATTCCTGCCAAACACAGTCTGACCTAATAAAGCATTGCACTTTCAAGCACAGGCAGGGCAGCAGGCCAAACAACTCATGGCATTGTCATTAAGGGCTAACAAATCATTTATTGCAAGTACATTGCAGACTCACGGTTCAGTTGATTCACAGCTTAGAATCACAGTCGTGGCCTCTCCCTCGCGATCTTACAGAGTGACTGACTTGCGTCCAGGCATCCGGGGTTTTATAGTCCTGCCCCCCCCTCCCCTTGGAAGGGGCGTTACCTTCATCGTGGTGATTGACAGGCGAGAAGACCAATCAGCTGATCTCAAGGTTTTTTTAAACACATAACTTTTTTATTTTTCATCGATGGGAAAAATCATCGGGGCTGGCTCAGCGGAGGAGGACTGTGAGTAAGATGGCCAAAAATCACAGCGATAGAGGGTAGCGGTTTTTCTAAAATCAATATACAGCGCAGACAGGAAGTGGTCAAGATGAGACTTTTAATTATATAGATGTAAGATAGTGTTAGTGTGCGGGGATCGCTGGTCAGCGCAGACTTGATGTGCCGAAGGGTCTGTTTCCGTGATGTATATCTAAACTAAAAACAAACTACCTACTTCACCGGGGAGTGATGGAGCAGTTGTTTGTTACCAGATATTAAACCAAAACCTAGTTGTGCTTACAAACTTTATAGTTTAGCTGCAAGGGGCGAGGAGAGAGAGAACGGTTCGCGGGTCGATCGGATGGAGGTGACGGCTGCACTGTGCCTTTAAGGCCATCTGCATCTGGGACTATGAAAATAGCCCCAAAAGCTGGCAACTTGCATATACTCAGCGGGCTGTTTGAATGCATTCTGTACTTCATCAGGGATTGTACTTCTGCATGGCAACAAAGGAGATAGTGATGGACTTCAGGAAGCGAGGCGGTACGCATACCCCAGTCTGCATTGACGGAGTCTAAGTGGAGGTGGTTGAAAGATTCAAATTCCTAGGAGTAAATATCACCAACAACTTCTCGTGCACCACCCATATTGAAGCAATGGCCACGAAATTGCACCAACACCTCTAGTTCCACAGAAGGCTTCGGAAGTACGGCATGTCCCCAACAACTCTCACCAACTTCTACAGATGCGCCGCAGAAAGCATTTTATCGGGATGCATCACAGCACGGTTTGGGAACAGCTCCATCCAAAACCGCAAGAAATTGCAGAGAATTGTGGACGCAGCCCAGACCATCGCACAAACCAACCTCCCTTACATTGACTTCATTTATACCTCACGCTGCCTCGACAAGGCCACCAGCATAATCAAGGACCAGTCGCACCCTGGCCACTCCCTCTTCTCCCCTCTCCCATCGGGCAAAAGGCATAGAAGTGTCAAAAACGCACACATCCAGATTCAGGGACAGTTTCTTTCCAGGTGTTATCAGGCAACTGAATAATTATTCCACAACTAGAGAGTGTTCCTGAACTACTATCTACCCCATAGGCGACCTATCTATCTTAAATTGGACTTTACCTTGCACTAAACGTTATTCCCTTTATCATGTATCTGTACACTGTGAATGGCTCGGTTGTAATCATGTATCGTCTTTCCGCAGACTGGTTAACACGCTACAAAAGCATTTCACTGTATCTCAGTACACGCAACAATAAACAAAACTGAAACTGAAACTGCACTGAAAATGAAAATGAATCTTACTGATCTGTATGCAGGAAAATAATTTCACTGTACCTTGGTACACGTGATATTGAAGAATCTTTAAACCACCGAGCTATTGAAAATTGTGGAAGTGTGAGATGAGGCAGAGAAGGGTGAAGGGGTCGGAAAGAGGTGCACAGGGTCTGGGTCGGGTGAGGCAATAAAGTAAGTTGTTCCCCTTGGCAGAAGATACAACATCTTGATAGCATGTACCACCAGATTGAGAGACAGTTTCTTCCCTGCTGTTATCAGACTATTGGGATTGGAGATTGCAACCTTCACGTGGTTGCAACCCTGTTTCAACGAATGCAATCAACCGGGCGTGCGCAATCAAATAAGATCAAATAGAACAAGTTGTCCCACAACTTTAGGCTGTGCACGCCATACGCAAGAAGAAGAAGAAGATCAGACTATTGAATGGTGCTCCCATAAGCCGGGGTCCCAATCTTCCAACCCACCTTATCCCAAACTTTTAGCTTTGGCTCTGGAGATACAGTGTGCAAACAGGCCCATTGGACCACTGAGACCAACCGCGCCGACCAATGATCATTCATACTCTATCTTACAAACTAGGGTCAATTTGCAGAAGCCAATTAACCTACAAACCTGTACGTCTTTGGAGTGTGGGTGGAAACCGGTGCACCCGGAGAAAACCCACGTGGTCACAGGGAGAACGTGCACACTCCATACAGACAGCACCCGAGGACAGGATCGAACCCGGGACTCTGGCGCTGTAAGGCAGCAACTCGACCGCTGTGCCACCGTGCCGCCCTTACATGCCACTGTGCCGCCAGATATTGGACTTTTTGTCGAGAGCTGTAACACTATATTCTGCTCTATGATATTTCTCTCTTTTTCTTGAACTGTTGTACCTGGCTCAATTGTCTCAATTCTAGTGTGAATTGATTTGACTGTATAGCACTCAAATTAAAGCATTTCACTGCATCCTGGTACATGCAAAGATAATGATAAAACAAACAAATAAAGGATGTTTCAGGGACCAGGGACAGGGATCTAGTGTTTTTGACAAGAGACTTCAGGGAGGGGAGAGATGGGAGGAAGGACTTTTCGACATAAAACACAAGAGAGATCTGGAACTCACTGCCCACAGGAAAGAGAGAAATAATATCAATCAAAGCTTTTAAAGGGAACTGGGGAGAGGCTTTGGAGAGATTAATTTGTGGGGCTTTGGGGGTCGAGGGAGGGAATGGGATTGAAGGGATTGCTCGATGAGGAAGCTGCAGAGACACAATGCAACCTCCTTGGATGAAGCATTAATGATTCCCAAAGATTATACCTTTAATAATCCTTTGCAGGAAATTACAATGCCACGACAGCTTCAAGATAGACATAACACCACAAATAGCTTCCATACTTAACAAGTTAAAATACAAGTTAAAATACAAGTTAAAATACAATTAATTTTTAAAAAGTGCAGTTATTTATGCGCATTATATAACCTTATCGCAGCTGGTAAACAGGACTTCCTATGTCTCTCCATTTTGCACATTGGTGCAATCAGTCTCTGACTGAAGCTGCTGCTCTTGATCACCTTCAGGGCATGGAGTGGGTGAGTGGGGTTGGTCATTATAGAACCCAGTTTTTTCAGAGTTCTGGCCTCTGCCACCTGCTGGACCGTTCGTTGCTCAGCCCCGACCACTGAGCCGGCCTTCCTGATCAGTTTGTCCAGTCTGTTTTTGTCCGCTATGCGAGCGCCATCTCCCCAACAGGCCACCGCAAAAAACAGAGCACTGGTAAAGTGTCACTATCTGCCCAGAAACGTTTTAAGTTTAAGTTTACATTTATGTTGCAGCTTAAAGATGTAGAATGGAAAAAGGCCCTTCAGCCCATCAAGTCCATGCTGACCATTGATCAACAGCATAGGGTCATCTCCCTAGATTAAACAATATCACTCTGAATAATTCTGAACCAGATTACCAGGTCAACTACGCATTGCAACTTGAGGTGCTGGTTGCATTACAATGGTGAGAGCACTTCAAAACTGGTTCGTTAGTTTAGTTTAGAGGTACAGCATGGAAACAGGGCCCTTCAGCCCATTAAGTCTTCACCGACCATCGATCACCTGTTTACATTAGTTCTTAGTTTAGAGGTACCGCATGGAAACAGGTCTTATGGCTGACCGAGTCCATGACGACTTGGTGGGCCTTCTCATAAATTATAGCAGCAGAATTAGGCTATTTGGCCCATCAAGTCTACTCCGCCATTCAATCATGGCTGATCTATCTCTCCCCCCAAACTCCTGCCTTCTCCCCATAACTTCTGACACCTGGACTAATCAACCGTACTAATCACTTCTAAGTTGTCCCACTTTCACATGCACTCCCTGGACCCCAGGAGCAATTTTTCTTTTACAGTTGCCAATTAACCTACAATCCCGCACAACTTTGGGATGTGGGAGGAAATCGGAGCACCTGGAGGAATCCCACGCGGTCACAGGGAGAATGTGCAAACTCCACACAGACAGCACCCGAGGTAGGGATCAAACCTGGGTCTCTGGTGCTGTGAGGCACGGCTCTACCAGCTGCACCACTGTGCTGCCCAGATCACTTTAGATATTGGGCTAATCAATTGGAGTTTTGTTCCAGTATCGAGCAGGTCGGGCAGCATGTGTTTTTACAGTATGTCAGCGACAGTTTCTTCCCAGCTGTTATCAGGCTACTGAACCTCACCGAGCTTTGAACCATCTTTAATGGGACTTTACTGGACTTTATCTTACAATCAAGCCGTCTGCAGTGTGCAGATACAGGATAAAGGGAATAATGTTTAAGTGCGAGCAAAAGTCCAGTAAGGTCCAATAGAAGTTAGTTCCACTGAAGTAGATGGTAGATCAGGACCGCATGCTATTCCGTGATAGGATGGTTCAGTTGCAGGATAACAGCTGGGGAAAAATTGGCCCTGAATCTGTGCATTTTCACACTTCTGTTCCTCTTGCCTGATGTGAGAGGGGAGAAAAGGGGTGAGACTCATCGTTGATTATTCTGTTGTCCTTGACCAGGTGAAGTGTAAGTGCGGACAATGGAAGGGAGATTTGCGCGATGGTCTGGGGCTGACCCCACCACTCTGCAATTTCTTTACAGTTTCATGTAAAGCTTTGTAGCACGAGTCTCCCAGCCGTTTAATAGCTGACAGTGGTCGGTTCCTGTCAGTGCAACACCCGATCACCCATCTGGTAGCAGAGGCTGAGCAGAATATCGCACTCATCAATCACCAGCTCCCTGCTACACCATGTGTTCTAACGTGTCACGAACATTAACACTGGGCCCAGGAGAACTTCATCAGAGAAACAAAGCACACTCTCCTCTTGCCTTGTGATCGTCGATGCCAATGTCTGCATTTAATCGATGCCAGGCACATCACCTAATTCCCACAACTACAGGGACCAGTTAGCACAGGGATCTGGTTTATACATCATGTCATGTTTATAGGTTCTAGTGCAGAATTAGGCCATTTGGTCCATCGAGTCTACTCCGCCATTCAATGGTGGCTAATCTATCTCTCCCGCTCAACCCCATTCTCCTGCCTTCTCCCCATCCTCCCTGACACCCGCACTAATCAAGAGTCTATCAATCTCCGCCTTAAAAATCTACATCGACTGGGCCTGCACATCCATCTGTGGCAAAGAAATCCACCTCCCCCACCGATTTCCCGGCATCCTTGGTTCTAGAGCCTATCATGGCCTCCGTGAAGAGTCCACCGGTACCGGAACGGTCCACCCAGGCCACCAGAGAGCCGAGATACCGGCCCGCAAAGTCAGCCGCGGAGGTCGGCAAAGGGAATGGATCTGCCGGCTCTGGCAGGGCCGGAGTTCTAGAGGGGGCAACTTCCACCCAGCGATCGTCACGGAAGTCCTGATGAGGTCGATATCGGCCGTCTCGCCCGGCCAAAGCGCCACATTTTCGGGGGGGACTTGCAGAGGTGCATTTCAAGTGCGGTCTCGTACTTTTGTCTGGATTAAAGGAGGTGCTGGACCAGTTGCCGGTAAATCAGTGGTGGACCTGTATTTTGGCCTCATGGGGCATGAGTTTAGTATCCACTCCAGAAACTTGGGTACAAAAATCTAGACTAACAATCCAAAACCAATATAGTACAGATGAGAATCAACCATATTGTTAGGAACCCAATTTTCAATACTCTACAAGTGGAGATCTCCGAAAAGATGGAGTTAAAAGCACACATTAGCTAAGCAGTGACTCCAAGTACAGTTGCAGCAGCCACATTTCTGGACACTGAGATATATGTTCGTATTCCACTATGGCAGCAGAAAATGCAAATTCAAGTAATTAAATAAATCTGGAGTTCAACCAAAGCCTTCGACCCAGTAACGGTATCCAAGTAACCACACGGTTGTTGTTCACAACCTCATCTGCGCTCCCTAGCCTGGTTACGAGTAACTCCAGATCCGCTTATGTAGTCGGCTCTTCAACTACAACCTCCTCGCTTCAGGGGAAGTAAGGGTGGGCAATAAATGCCAGCGGTGCCAACACAGTGGCGCAGCGGTAAAGCCGCTGCCTTATAGCGCCAGAGACCAGGGCTCGCTCCTGACCACGGGTGTACAGATGTTGTACCTTCTCCCCGAACTGCAGATGCTGGTTTATACCAAAGATAGACACAAATTGCTGGAGTAACGTGACCCGCTGAGTTACTCCAGCATTTATCGTCTATTGTTAGCAATATAATAATGTTAGATGATTGTGCGCAATGGTGGAGTTGCGGCCTTGTAGCGCCAGAGACCCGGGTTTGATCCTGACTACGGGTGCTGTCTGCATGGAGCTTGCACGTTCTCCCTGTGACCGCGAGGATTTTCACTGGTTTCCTCCCACACTCCAAAGACATGCAGGCTTGTAGGTTAATTGGCTTTGGTAAATTGTCCCCCGTGTGTAGGATAGAACGAGTGTTACGGTGATCGCTGGTCGGTGTGGACTCGGTGGGTGGTAGGGCTTGTTTCCGTGCTATCTAAGCTAAATTAAACAAGGCGAATAGCGGATGGTTTCCATGTAGCCTCCAATCCACCCCCCCCCCCCTTTAACCCTGTTTTTTTCCCTGTGCCCCACCAGCATTTTCACCCATTCCTCCCCTTTCCCCCTTCCCGTCCCCTTCCACCTACATTCCTTCCTCTGGCTTCACAATTTGAATATCTTCTATCTTTATCTCACACTTTATGCCTTTCCATCTTGGGCCTTTGCCCAATCATCTGTCCAATTAAATACCCCACTCAGTTGTATCCACCGATCACTCGCCGCCTTTGTCCCACCTACACCTCTCTTCCAGCTTCACTCTCACCCCCCCCCCCCTACAATCAGTCGGAAGAAGGGACCCAACCAAAAACGACATCTCTCCACGTTCTCCAGAGATGCTGCCCCGACCCATTGAGTTACTCCAGCACTTTGTCTTTTTTTATTACCTGCTGGAGGTAATGGCACTTTGGTAATGGGATATAATGTGTAAGTACACGCTTGATAAAACAGATATTGATATTAATTTTTAGTTTAGGTTTGAGGTACAGCGTGGAAACAGGCCCTTCAGCCCACTGAGTTCACGCCGACCACCGACACAACTTCTACGTTATTGCACTTTCTCTCCACCCTCTTCACTTTAGGGGCAATCCACAGAGGGCCATTTAACCTACAAACCTGAGGAAACCCACACGGTCACAGAAACAACAATCAAACTCCACACAGACAGCACCCGAGGTCAGGATCGAACCCGGGACTCTGGAGTTGTGAGGCAGCGGCTGTACCCGCTGCTCCACTCTGCCCCCCTTTTAGACAAAAGAGATTCTGGCTGTTTTATCTAAGAGTCTGTATACTTGTATAGGAAGGAGTGCAATGAAAGTTAATCAAATTCATTCCCGGGAATGAGGTGTTATTGAGAGGTCTACGCACACTGGCATTTGAAGGAATCAGATGCAATTTAAGATATTCATAGGAATGAGCAGCTACAAATTACCTCAGGCAGGGCGTTGCCTGGAAGGTCTTTTGTTGGCTGGGGAAGGTTTAGTTGAGCTTAATTTAGTTTAGAGATAGCACACGGAAACAGGCCCTTCGGCCCACCGGGTCTGCGCCGACCAGCGATGCCCGCACACTAGCACTATCCTACACACACTGGGGTCAATTTACAAATATACCAAAGCCAATCAACCTACAAACCTGTATGTCTTTGGAGTGTGGGAGGAAACCGGAGCACCCGGAGAAAACCCACGCGGGTCACGGGGAGAACGTACAAACTCCGTCCAGACAGCACCCATGGTCAGGATCGAACCCGGGTCCCTGGCGCTGTGAGGCAGCAACTCTACCCTGCCGCCCTGTCGCTTAGGTTTATCAAGATTTCTCATCGCAGTTGAGAAGGCAGAGTCCCGAGCTGTCCCTGCCTAGTGAACATTCTCTGGAGCTCCTCCAACAAAATGATATTTTTCCTTAAGTAGGGAGTCCAAGAGTTTGTGCCGACCGGCGATCCCACACACTAGCACCATCCTACACACACACACACACACACACACACCAGGGACAAGTTACAATGTTACCCAAGGCTGTGGAATCTGCTCCTTCCCACACTCTAGATCCCTTACTCAACAGCCATGGCAACGTGTTCGTAATTCCCTCCGCAATCTCTCTGCCGTGCCTCATCCTCCTGCAATGTGGCGACCAGAACTGAGCGCAGTTGTGGTCGCAGATGACTGATCTCTATTTGCTGAGCTCACCAAGTCTTATTCCACAACTAATTCCTGAGGAGAACCATATGTGCAAAACACATGAATGTGCAGTTCGGATCAGAGGGGGACGAGAGACATGAAGACAGATATTGGAGCAGCAACACAACATGTAAGTGGTGCAGATCCAAGCCAAGTCTGGCTTTCCCGTACTCTCTTGAAAAAAAACTCCGTCTTAGGATATCCCAGAGCACTTCATGACTAATGAAGTACTTCTGACTTTAATGTAGAAACAAAGAACTGCAAATGCTGGTTTATTCCAACAGTAGACACAAAGTACTGGGTTAACTCAGCATCTGGGTCAGGCAGCATCTCTGGAGAAAAAAGTATTGGTGAAGTTTTGGGTCTGGACCTGTCTTAAGACTGAATGTAGGGGGTTGGGGTGGGGGGGGGGGGGGGGAGGAGTCCATGCCGACCAGTGATCCCCACTCACTAACACTATCCTGCACATACTGGGCCAATTTACAATTTAACTGAAACCAATTAACCCCAAAACCTGGACGTCTTTGGAGTGTGGGAGGAACTGGAGATCCTGGAGAAAACTCACGAGGATCACGGGGAGAACGTACAAACTCCGTACAGACAGCACACGTATTCAGGATGGAACCCGGTCTCTGGCGCTGTGAGGCAGCGACTCTACTGTGCCACCGTGCCGGAAGGTGTGATTCTCGAGAGACAATGTGGAGAACTGGGACTCGGGAGGAGGCGAGGAGGGAGGGGGAGGGTGGGGAGTATAAGATGAAGTTAGATAATTAAATGTTCATCCCGCTGGGTTGTCAGCCACCCAAGTGAAATATGAGGAGCTGATTCCTCCAATTTGCATGCGGCCTCACTCTTAACAATAGAGGAGGCCCAGGACAGAACGGTCAGTATGGGCATGGGAAGGGGTGGTAAAATGGTCAGCTGCCGGGAGATCACGTAGGCCTCGGCAGACTGAGCGTAAATGTTCAGCGAAACGGTCGCCGAGTCAGCGTTTGATCTCGCCGATGTACTGGGGAACTTTAATGCTGTCCCTGTTCTTTGGAGCGTCAGAGGCTGAGGTTTATAAAATGATTAGAGTCATAGAAAAGATGGGAATCTCAAAGACTAGAGGGCATAGTGAATGAGGCAACGTTTAAACATGATGTGCGAGGCAATTTTATTTGTACACATTGCCTGGAATGTGTTGCCAGAGGTGGTGGTGGAGGCAGCTACCATCATTGTGTTTAAAAGCTTTTAGATAGGCACATGGATATCATAAGATCATAAATGATAGGAGCAAAATTAGGCCATTTGGCCCATCAAGTCTACTCCGCTATTCAATCATGGCTGATCTATCTCTCCCTCCTAACCCCATCTCCTGCTTTCTCCCCATAACCTGTCACCCGTACTAATCAAGAATCTATCTATCTCTGCCTTAGATATATCCACTGACTTGGCCTCCACAGCCTTCTGTGACAAAGAATACCACAGATTCACCTCCCTCTGACTAAAGAAATTCTTCCTAATCTCCTTGCAAAAAGAACATCCTTTAATTCTGAGGCTGTGACCTCTAGTCCCATCCTCTCCACATCCACTCTATCCAAGCCTTTCACTATTCTGTATGTTTCAATGAGGTGCCTCCTCATGTCTTCTAAACTCCAGCGAGTAGAGGCCCAGTGCCGACAAACGCTCATCATATGTTAACCTACTCATTCCTGGCATCGTTCTTGTAAAATAACATATATAGGGATATATATAGGGAATGCAGAGATATGGATTGCGTGCAGGCAGAGGAGATTAACGGCTTCATGTTCAGTATGGACATTGTGGGTCAAAGGGCTTGCTTCTGCGCTGAACTGTTCTATGAATTGTCGCAAGCATTGCAGTTAACATACGCAGCAAGCCCCACAGGGAGCAACGTTGCAGGGATATCAAGAACCAAGCAACTAGGGTTAAGGTGAGAGGGCCAGATCCGGGTTCCATCCTGATTACGGGTGCTTGTCTGTACGGAGTTTGTACGTTCTCCCCATGACTTGCATGGGTTTTCTCTGAGATCTTTGATTTCCTCCTATACCAAAGACGGACAGGTTTGTAGGTAAATTGGCTTGGTGATAACTGTCCCTAGTGTGTGTAGGGTAGTGTTAATGTGCGGGGATCGCTGGTCGGTGCCAGCTCGGTGGGCCGAAGGGCCTGTTTTCTGAGGATCAAGGGATATGGGGAGAAAGCAGGAACAGGGTCCTGATTTTGGATAATCAGCCATGATCATATTGCTGGCTCGAAGGGCTGAATGGCCTACTCCTGCGTCTATTTTCTATGTTTCTATGTTTTCACGCTATATCTCTGAACTTAATTAAATTAAGATGGCAGGCCACACAGCAGTAGCTGATGGCTGAGTTGTGGCTTCCGTGTTACAATGCCTGCCACAAAGCAGCCACACACTTTGAACTGTCTCGTCTTGCACTGCTGGAAACAATGGGCTTCATTTTTGGCCTAACTGCAGTGTTGTGGTGGTGAATGCTGCCAGCTTCAGCTGAGAGATTGAACAGTTTGTACTCTGCTGCATCTACTACTGCTCAACAATCCCATTGCGACATTCCACAGTGGGAGCCAGTCCACGTTTACTCTGCACGATTAATCAGTCGTAATTAGAAGTTAGACACAAAAACGCTGGAGTAACTCAGCGGGACATCTCTGGAGAGAAGGAATTGGAGACTTTTCGGGGTCGAGGCCCTTCTTCAGACTGAGAGACAGGGGAGAGGGAGACTAGAGATGTGGAAGGGTAAGGTGTGAAAACGACAGGTCAAAGCAGACGATGATCAAGGAAATGTAGAACAGTTCATTGTTGGCTGAGGGGAAGGTGAGTCATACAAACAGTACAATTAATCAGGTGGACAGTGAAACTAGTCGGAGAACTAGGATGGGGAGGGGATGGAGAGAGAGGGAAAGCACGGGTTAATTGGTTAGATAAATCAATATTCATACCCCTGGGTTGTAAGCTGCTTAAGCCAAATATGGCGGGGAGATCTGCAAAGGCTACTGGGGAGACTTTAAACTAGAATGGTTGGGGGGAGGGACTCAAATAGAGAATGCTATTAGACAGTGTGTGAGGCAGGAGGCAGAGAAGGAAAGCACTCAGACCCAACATGTAGGGGGGAAAGAAGAAAACAATAATAAACAGAGAATAAGAGGTGGTGGGGTTCTTAAATGGGTGAGCAGAGAAACAGAGGGGTGTAAAATGCGGGCGGAAGCAATAGGTAGCAAGGTGAAAGGTAAAAGTGGCAGGCAGACAAATCCAGGACAAAAATCAAAAAGAGCCACTTTTCAACATAATTGTATAAGGGGTAAGAGCGTTGTAAAAACAAGTCTGAAGGCTTTGTGTCTCAATGCAAGGAGCATTCGTAATAAGGTGGATGAGTTGAACGTGCAGATAGCAATTAATGATTATGATATAGTTGGGATCACGGAGACATGGCTCCAAGGTGACCAAGGCTGGGAGCTGAACATCCAGGGATATTCAATATTCAGGAGGGATAGAGAGAAAGGAAAAGGAGGTGGGGTGGCGTTGCTGGTTAGAGAGGAGATTAACGCAGTGGAAAGGAAGGACATTAGCTTGGAGGATGTGGAATCGGTATGGGTAGAGCTGCGAAACACTAAGGGGCAGAAAACGCTGGTGGGCGTTGTGTACAGGCCACCTAGCAGTAGTAGTGAAGTTGGGGATGGCATCAAACAGGAAATTAGAAATGCGTGCAACAAAGGCAAAACAGTTATAATGGGTGACTTCAATCTACATATAGATTGGGTGAATCAAATTGGCAGGGGTGCTGAGGAAGAGGATTTCTTGGAATGTATGAGGGATAGTTATCTAAACCAACATGTAGAGGAACCAACGAGAGAGCAGGCTATTCTAGACTGGGTATTGAGTAATGAGGAAGGGTTAGTTAGCAGACTCGTTGTGCGTGCCCCCTTGGGCAAGAGTGATCATAATATGGTTGAGTTCTTCATTAGGATGGAGAGTGACATTGTTAATTCAGAAACAACGGTTCTGAACTTAAAGAAAGGTAACTTTGAGGGTATGAGACATGAATTGGCCAAGATTGACTGGCAATTAGTTCTAAAAGGGTTGACGGTGGATATGCAATGGAAGGCATTTAAAGACTGCATGGATGAACTACAAAAATTGTTCATCCCAGTTTGGCAAAAGAATAAATCAAGGAAGGTAGTGCATCCGTGGATAACAAGGGAAATCAGGGATAGTATCAAAGCAAAAGATGATGCGTACAAATTAGCCAGAAAAAGCAGCATACCAGAGGACTGGGAGAAATTCAGAGACCAGCAGAGGAGGACAAAGGGCTTAATTAGGAAAGGGAAAATAGATTATGAAAGGAAACTGGCAGGGAACATAAAAACTGACTGCAAAAGTTTTTATAGATATGTGAAGAGAAAGAGATTAGTTAAATCAAATGTAGGTCCCTTGCAGTCAGAAACAGGTGAATTGATCATGGGGAACAAGGATATGGCAGACCAATTGAATAACTACTTTGGTTCCGTCTTCACTAAGGAAGACATAAATAATCTGCCGGAAATAGCAGGGGGCCGCGGGTCAAAGGAGATGGAGGAACTGAGTGAAATCCAGGTTAGTCGGGAAGTGGTGTTGGGTAAATTGAATGGATTAAAGGCCGATAAATCACCAGGGCCAGATAGGCTGCATCCCAGAGTACTTAAGGAAGTAGCTCCAGAAATAGTGGATGCATTAGTGATAATTTTTCAAAACTCTTTAGATTCTGGAGTAGTTCCTGAGGATTGGAGGGTAGCAAACGTAACCCCACTTTTTAAGAAGGGAGGGAGAGAGAAAACGGGGAATTACAGACCAGTTAGTCTAACATCGGTAGTGGGGAAACTGCTAGAGTCAGTTATTAAAGATGGGATAGCAGCACATTTGGAAAGTGGTGAAATCATTGGACAAAGTCAGCATGGATTTACGAAAGGTAAATCGTGTCTGACGAATCTTATAGAATTTTTCGAGGATGTAACTAGTAGAGTGGATAGGGGAGAACCAGTGGATGTGTTGTATCTGGACTTTCAGAAGGCTTTCGACAAGGTACCACATAAGAGATTAGGATACAAACTTAAATCACACGGTATTGGGGGTTCAGTATTGATGTGGATAGAGAACTGGCTGGCAAACAGGAAGCAAAGAGTAGGAGTAAACGGGTCCTTTTCACAATGGCAGGCAGTGACTAGTGGGGTACCACAAGGCTCAGTGCTGGGACCCCAGCTATTTACAATTTATATTAATGATCTGGACGAGGGAATTGAAAGCAACATCTCCAAGTTTGCGGATGACACTAAGCTGGGGGGCAGTGTTAGCTGTGAGGAGGATGCTAGGAGACTGCAAGGTGACTTGGATAGGCTGGGTGAGTGGGCAAATGTTTGGCAGATGCAGTATAATGTGGATAAATGTGAGGTTATCCACTTTGGTAGCAAAAACGGGAAGGCAGACTATTATCTAAATGGTGGCCGATTAGGAAATGGGGAGATGCAGCGAGACCTGGGTGTCATGGTACACCAGTCATTGAAAGTAGGCATGCAGGTGCAGCAGGCAGTGAAGAAAGCGAATGGTATGTTGGCCTTCATAGCAAGAGGATTTGAGTATAGGAGCAGTGAGGTTCTACTGCAGTTGTACAGGGTCTTGGTGAGACCACACCTGGAGTATTGCGTACAGTTTTGGTCTCCAAATCTGAGGAAGGACATTATAGCCATAGAGGGAGTGCAGAGAAGGTTCACCAGACTGATTCCTGGGATGTCAGGACTCTCATATGAAGAAAGACTGGATAGACTTGGCTTATACTCGCTAGAATTTAGGAGATTGAGAGGGGATCTTATAGAAACGTACAAGATTCTTATGGGGTTGGACAGGCTAGATGCAGGAAGATTGTTCCCGATGTTGGGGAAGTCCAGGACAAGGGGTCACAGCTTAAGGATAAGGGGAAAATCCTTTAAGACCGAGATGAGGAAAAACTTTTTCACACAGAGAGTGGTGAATCTCTGGAACTCTCTGCCACAGAGGGTAGTTGAGGCCAGTTCATTGGCTATATTTAAGAGGGAATTAGATGTGGCCCTTGTGGCTAAAGGGATCAGGGGGTATGGAGAGAAGGCAGGTACGGGATACTGAGTTGGATGATCAGCCATGATCGTATTGAATGGCGGTGCAGGCTCGAAGGGCCGAATGGCCTACTCCTGCACCTAATTTCTATGTATCTATGTATCTATGTTCCTCCAATTTGCGCTGGGCTTCACTCTGATAGTGGAGGAGCCCCAGGACAGAAAGGTCAGTGTGGGAATGGGAGGGGGAGTTAGATGTTAGAAGATTCGAAGGTGATCGGCTGTCTACTGCCTTCAGTTTCTTTGAATATTTAAAACAAGGATTGGGATTTGCTCTGCATATAGTCCACACTAACAGAAAAGTCCGTTTGAAAAATAAGACTTCCAACCAGCAGATGCTGATGTATGCTCTTTAAATGTTAAAGACATCCAGTGGAATTAACCCAAATATTGCCGCAGCAAGTTAAGGCTCTGTCTTACCTGTTTGCGGTCATCGGCGGTGAAGCGCGGCGTCGCCGGTAGCGGGGACCGCGCGGCAACGGCGAGAGCGCCGAGCCTATCCACTGGAGCGCCGCACGGATGCTGCGTGGGGGCCGAGTAATTCAAACACGGCGGGTCCCACGTGCTTGCGGTAAGTAAACAAAAGGGCGGGCCGACTGCGATGACGTCGGCCCGCCGCACGTGACTCACCAGCGGCGGCTGTGGCGGCGGCCATCCTGATCGCGGCGCTGTAGCGGTGGCTGTGCCTGCGGCCGTGCCGCACACGCGCCTCACTGGCGGAGGCACATGCCTCACTGGCGGAGGCTGTGGCAGTGGAGGTTTGACGCACGGCGCTCGAGCCACACTGGCGGCGGCCCGTGCGGGCGGCCGTGCCGCACTCGTGCATCACTGGTGGAGGTTGTGCGGTGAGTATATAGTTTTCGACATTGTCGGTTTTATTTTAGCACCATGCGCTGTTGGGAACACCGCCGCACGGCCCCGGAATTGTACGTTCTCACGAGTGCGCGGTCTATGGCGGCAGATTCTTCCCGTTTCGCTGCCAATGACCGCAGACTCGTGAGACAGGCCTTTAAGTTATTGTTTAAAACATCTGTTTAAAGCACACATTTCAAAAAGAAATCAAGATTGTTAATTTAAATAGTAGAAGATAAGAATACAGAGATTATAACATAGAACTAGTGTGAACGGGTGATTGATGTAGACTTGGTGGGCCGAATGGCCTGTTTCCATGCAGTGTCTTCAAAGTAAACGTGACTTCCTTCACTCATTTTGTCATTTAGTTATTTGTTGTTCATTCACTTGATCTTTGTAATTCAATCTGTCGAGTTGACACAAATTGCTGGAGTAACTCGGAGGGTCAAGGGCCTGTCCCACTTGGAGATTTTTTCGGCGACTGCCGGCTTCATATCAGTGTCACCAAAAGATGTTGAACATTTCAAAATCCAGCAGCGACAAAAAAAAAGTTGCGATACTTGAAAAAACACCGCGCGTCAATACGTCAAGCCGCATCACGCTGCGTCAAGCCGCATCACGCCGCAAATTTTTCGGTTCTTCCAGAAACATCAGTCAATGATGCTGGAAGTCGCCAAAAAAATCGGCAAGTGGGACAGGCCCTTCAGGCAGTATCTCTGGAGAAAAGGATAGGTGACGTCAGGTCGAGAAAGAAACTCTTGACCTGAAATGTCACCTATTCTTTTTCTCCGGAGATGCTGCCTGACCCGCTGAGTTACTCCAGCTTTTTGTGTTTATCTTCGGTTTGAACCAGCATCTGCAGCGATCGTTTCACTGAACACCTTCGCTCAGTCCGCCTGCACCTACCTGATCTCCAAACACTTTAGTTCCCCCTTCCCATTCCCACACTGACCTGTCTGTCCTGGGCTTCCTCCATTGTCAGAGTGAGGCTGAACAGCATCTCATATTTCGCTTGGACAACTTATGGTATGAATATTGATTTCTCTAACTTCAAGTAACCCTTGCATACCCTCCCCCACCCAAGTTACACCAGTTTCTCGTTCTCACCTAGCAAACAGCTAACAATGGCCTGTCCCATTTATCATTGTCACTTTTATTGCATATCTTTCATTTATTTGTTCTACATCTCTCTACGTCACTGCCTATATCTCTCGTTTCCCTTTCCTCGGACTAGTCCGAAGAAAGGTCACGACCCGAAACGTTACCCTTTCCTACTCTCCAGCGATGCTGCCTGTCCTGCTGAGTTACTCCAGCTTTTTGTGTCTACCTACACATCTGCAGTTCCTTCCTGCACAAGTGGGTTACTTGCTTAGTTTGGAGTCCATGTTGGGTCTCCTGTGAACAGGAGACCACAGGGCCACACTGCAGTAGTGCTTCTCCATTACAAACCCTTCCGCAGGGTGGGATCAGGATGGATCAACGGGGATATGGAGCCAACTTATGGGAACTGTTGCTAATTATCCACTACTGGGCTCCAGATTCACAACAGCTATTTGTAGATTTTATTTTCCACTAATAATTGCCAGAATACTCGACAAAACCCTTTCATATCATGTAAACATTATCATAGTGTTTGTTTAGTTTATTGTCACGTGTACCGAGGTACAGTGAAAAGCTTTTGTGGCGTGCAAACCAGTCAGCAGAAAGACAATACATGATTACAATCAAGCCATCCACAGTGTACAGACACAGGATAAAGGGAATGACGTTTCGTGTAAGATAAAGTCCAATATAGTCCGATTAAAAATAGTCCGAGCGACTCCAGTGAGGTAGATGATAGCTCTCTGTGGAGTAAGGATTAGGAAATTTGTAAAGTATTCTATAAATGAAAAGCACTTCAAAACAAAAGTGCCAAAAGATGTCTGGATATTGACCAACGTTCAAACAAAAGCATACATAAAGGATATATATTCAGCAGTAGAGTTGCTGTCTTTTACCACCAGAGGCCCAGGTTTGATCCTGTCTACGGGTGCTGTCTGTATGGAGTTTGCACGTTCTCCCTGTGACCGCGTTGGGTTTTCTCTGGGTTCTACTGTTTCCTCCGCATCTCAAGGATGTGCACGTTTGTAGGTTAATTGGCTTCTGTAAATTGTCCCTAGTGTGTAGGATAGTTGGTCGGTGCGGACTTGGTGGGCCGAAGGGCCTGTTTCCACACTGTATCTCTGGACTAAACTAAAACCACACTAAATCTATGTGGAAGAAACTGTGCAGAGGAACTGTCTGAAAACAGATGCAAATCCTATTGCCATTTCCCAATGGATTCAAGCATGTTGCAACCATTCTTCACATCCCTCGCCCGTTCATCTTAAGAGGCATTAAGAGCATAAAGAACCCTGAGCACCTATTAATCCTTGCATCAATGGCCCCTGGAATCTCTAAATCACAAGCAATGAGCATCATAATGTGTCCAATGGAAGGATGCAGGAATGTGATGAGGTTAACTTTATGTAAAGCAAATCCACGCTCAAAAGGTCAAATCCCCATGTACGAACCCCATCCTCATCTCGACTGAATTTTAAACGGTTCAACAGGAAAAAACTCCCTTACTCCAGCGGGGAACAGAGGAAGTTGCATAATAAATACAAGAGTTTTAATTGTTTTAACAGTTTGTAAAATAAAGTTATTCCTACACACAATTACAAGCATGGTCTGCACATCCCGCCAATGATCGGGAGCCCAGCTGACTTAGCGTCTCCGAGCCCCAGACTCACTCCTTGCGATCCTTTGGAGTCACGGTTGAATTGGTTTTGTTGGCAAGTGTACAATCTGCAAACAGTATTTTGCTTCTATTTAAATATTAATAAAGACGTTTCACCGCGATCTTTGCGAGTGATTCACGCCTCGTTCAACATCAGCAAGCCCAAAGAGTATTGAGATCATTCGGGAGTCCAGGACGTCTCGAGCAGGGCGACTTATTTAATATCAGCTCAGTGAGCCCACAATGCAGCATGGAATTATGAAATATTTCAGCAAGAATGCACATAAATATTGCGGCCAGCTACCCTTTGAGTCATGTCTACTGGATTTCCTCATTCAAAGAAAAATGGTCGAGAAGCCAAATTAAAACACAAGGTACACAACATTTTAATATTACTTAGCAACAAAAACCAAGCCAGGGCTGCCAAAAGCTGCCTGGTAGCTGAGTGGGAATGGCAGGGGGTGGCGTGCCAAGGTACAACATGGGGAACTGCAAGCCAACAGCACTGCGGTTGTCGCCAGTGAGGTTCAGGAGGGAATATAGCGTACAGAAATACTCAGCGGGACGGGCAGCATCTCTGGAGAACATGGAAGGGCGGCATTTTAGGTAGCAACGCAACACAACACAGTGACACGTTTGTGGGCGACTGGTAGAGTTGCTGCCTCACAGCGCAAGATTCCTCGGTTCAATCTTGACCTCGGATCCTGTCTGTGTGGAGTTTCCACGGTCTCCCTGTGACTGTGTGGGTTTCCTCCAGGTGCCCCGGTTTCCTCCCACATTCCAAAGTCATCACATATAGTCTTTTCGCTGACTGCACAGTATGCACCAAAATGCTTTTTACTGTACCTCAGTACACGTGACAATAATAAACTAAACTAAACTAAAGACAGGCTGGTTTGTAGGTTAATTGGCCTCTGTAAGTTGCCCTTAGTGTGTTGAGAGTGGATGGTGTGTCTCAATCCCCACGCCATACTGCGGCACGGTGCAATGCTGTAAATACTCAGCTGGTCGGGCAGCATCCATGGAGTGAGAAAATGAGCTAGCATTTCAGCCCAATAAAGTTTTACCAGAATGGTCACTACCTGAAACTTTATCTCTCCCACTATCTCTCGATCCACAGATCTGTCCAGATCTGGGCGGCATGGTGGCGCAGCGGTAGAGATGCTGCCTCACAGCGCCAGCGACACGGGTTTGATCCTGACCACGGGTGCTGACTGTGTGGAGTTTGTACGTTCTCCCTATGACCGCGAGGGTTTCTCCAGGTGCTGCGGTTTCACTCCAAAGATGTGCAGGTTTGTAGATTAATTGGCTTCAGTCAAATTGTAAAGGCCCTGTCCCACTTTCCCGAGTTACCACAAATTCTCCCGAGTTTTCCCCTTGATTCAAACGCGGAGAATTACGGTAATAGCCAGCCGTAGGTACTCGGGGCTATTTTTTTTACTCGTGGACATTTTTCAACATGCTGAAAAAACGTCCCGACTTACCTGATGCCCCGAGTACCTACGGCTGGCATTACGAGCCGCTACGGACTCGCTACGGACATTATTATTATTATTATTATTATTATTATTATTATTCTCCGAGTTTGAATCAAGGGGAAAACTCGGGAGAATTCGTGAGTAACTCGGGAAAGTGGGACAGGGGCTTAAATTGTCCATAGTGTGTAAAATAGTGCTAGTGTTAGGCGTGATCGCTGGTCAGTGGGCCGACGGGCCTGTTTCGGCACTGTATCTCTAAAGTCTAAAGATACTCCATGACTCACGAAGTACTTACAGCACAATGTTTTTATTTCGGACTTTTGGCATCTGCAGGTTTTATAAATGTTCCCAGCACACGATATTCTGTGGGGGAACCACAGGAACCTGGTCTTCATTCTCCCCTCAAGTTTTAGCATTTTCTTAATCTAGACAAACTGACGATCAGAAATCAAAGATGTTGGAGATCGGATCTAAAAAAACAGTAACTGCTGCAAACACTCAGCAGATCAGACTGCTTCTGCCGAAAGAGAAATGGAGTTTACGTTTCAGGTGAAAGAACCCTGATTGGAACGGGGACAAAATAAGTTAGTTTGAAGTTGTAGAGAGGATTGGGAGGAATGGAAGATGCAGCTGGTAGAGTTACTGCCTCTGGAGCGTATCTGCGTGATTCTCCCTGTGACCGCGTGAGTTTCCTCCGGGTGCTCTGGTTTCCTCCCACATCCCAGAGACTGTGGGTTTGTAGGTTAATTGGTCACTGCTAGTTAGCTGGTGAATGTTAAGCCCCTGTCCCACTTTGGCGATTTTTTTGGCGACGACAGGCGACTAGGCTGTCGCCACATGGTCGCGGGGTGACGCCTGTATGGTCGTGAGTTGTCTCCTCAAGTCGCCTAAAGAGTCGTAACATTTGTTTGGTCGCAGCTGCATTTAGAAATGTTCAAATCTTTTCGGCGACTGTGGTCTTGACGTAGCTTGTCTTCTCCTGTCGTAGGTGCTGTTGTAGGTTGTCGCCAGGATGGCGCAGGTTGGCGCCAGGTGTCGTTGGTTGTAGCTGGGTGCTGACTTCAGTGAATTCCATTGGCGACTACCTACATCAACCTACGTCAACTGGCGACAGGTACCGGCGACTGGATTGTCTTCAGTTGTCTTCAGTTGTCGCCGACAGGGTCGTAGCTTGTCCTAGCTTGTCGCGGGTGGACGTAGGTTGAGAGTCCAAGGAGATGAAGATGGGCTTGGTGTGGGATTGATGTAAGCATGTAGCTCACGGTCCAGGAGCCTGTGGGCCAAAGGCACGAAGGCTAGTCTACCCATTTGTCATCTGAATTGCTGGCTGACCTCCACAGTGCCCGTGGGCCTTCCATGTGCAGGACCACCACGGGACGCATCAGCCTTGCTGCCTTTACCCTCTCCACCAGCAAATGCTCTCATGCTTCTCATGTGAAAACTAAAAGCAGATTGTTTCAGAAGCAGAGAATCAAACACCCGCACTCGCTCACACAGACACCCGCGTGCACACACTCTATGCCGGGCCGCAAGGTGCCACAGCGGTAGAGTTACCGCCTGACAGCGCTTGTAGCTACGGATGCTGTCTGTACGTAGTTTGTACGTTCTCCCTGTGTCCTGTGTGGCTTTTCTCCGAGATCTTCAGTTTCCTCCCACACTCCAAAGACGTACAGGTTTGTAGGTTAATTGGCTTGGTAAATGTAAAAATTGTCGCTAGAGTGTAAAGGGCCTGTCCCACTTGGGCGTCATTTGCTGCAACCTCTCTGCTGCTTCCTGCAGCTGCTCGGGCTCCTCATCATGCTCAAATACTCGGCTCTGCGGCTGACTGGTCTCTCCAACAATCACACCCCATCCTGCATCCCAGTCATTAAACAGTTTGGACTTCTGCGTCGACCCCGTTACATCCACAGAGGCCCTCGACGCAAGCTTGTTTGCTTTCGCCACGGACATTCCATTCCATCCATCTGCTCACTACCACGCTCTGCCCCCCCCTCAACCGCGTCACCCCCCATCCCAGCTGACCACATGCACTGTCAACTGGGACAACCTCAGATCTCTCCAGCCTGCCCCCATCCCTCCACCCTCTCACAATGCCAACTTTGCCCTCCTCAACACCCGGTCGCTCAACAACAAAGCCCTTGCCCTCCATGAATTAATCCTTGACAACACTCTTGACTTCCTTCTGCTCACTGAAACCTGGCAACAACCCAATGTCTTCTTCTCCCTCAATCAAGCATCCCCATCTGGATTTAATTAGATCTCCAAACCCCGCCGCTCCCGCCATGGAGGTGGCCTCGCTGTTATTTTCAACCAGAACTTTCCGATCGCTGAACTCCCCCTCCCCGCAGTAGCATCATTTGAACTCCTCGCATTCAAAGCCCTTTCCTCCATGACAGTCATCCTCATTTACCGGCCACCTAAACCAAACCCCTCCTTCCTATCTGACTTCACTGAACTCCTCACACTTGCCTCATCTCTCTCCCCACGTCTGCTGCTACTTGGTGACTTAAATTATCATATGGACTCCCCCACCTGCAAGCTCGCATCTGAATTCGCTTTTCTACTTGACAACTTCTCTCTCACTCAGCACGTCACCTTTCCCACTCATGACAAAGGTCACATCCTTGACCTGGTCTGCTCCACAAATCAACCGGTACTCGACCTCCATCCATGCCTCTTCCCCCTCTCTGATCATAAGCTTATACGGTTCACCATCCCTTCTCCGACACCTCGCCCCCGCTTCCTCCGAGAAATCACCTTCCGTAATCTAAAATCCATCGACCCCCACCATCTCCCTGACCTGCTCTCCACCACTCTCCCCCTGGACTCAACCCACATCTCACCTGATGATCTCACAAACCATCTCAATTCCACCTTGTCTACCTGCCTTAACACTCTGGCCCCCCTCAAAACAAGAACCGTAACTTTTAATAAATCTTCACCCTGGTACACACCTGCACTTCGTAAGCTGAAACAGATTGGTCGCCGACTTGAACGACTCATAAAGAAATCATCTCTCACAGTCCACCATGAAGCTTACAAACTCCACCTCACTGCCTACAAAGATGCCCTCATTGCTGCAAAATCTGCCTACATCTCCTCCATACTCACCGACCCCTGCCTAAACCACAGAACCCTCTTCTCCAAAGTGTGCAACCTCCTCAAGCCTCGAGCCAACACTCTCCCTACCTCCACTCTGGATCTCTGCAACTCATTCCTCCACTTTTTCGCTGACAAAATCAGCACCATCTATCAATCTTTATCCCCTGTACCCGACTCCCCAGCATCTACTCCACCACCTACCAAGGCCCCTCCTTTCAACATCTCCACTGACCTCCTTACCCCTCCTCCACACTGCTTCCTCTCCCAGTTTGACCCAGTCACCCCTACTGAAATCTCCAAACTTATCAGCTCTTCCAAACCCACTACCTGCTCCCTTGACCCTCTCCCCACCTCCCTGCTGAAGTCCTGCCTCCCCGCTCTCTGCCCCTACCTCACTAACCTCTTCAACTCCTCATTGTCCCAAGGAATTGTCCCCTCTGCTTTCAAAACTGCTGCTCTCACACCAATCTTAAAGAAACCTGGTCTTGATCCCTCCTCTCTCATTAACTACCGCCCTATCTCAAACCTCCCCTTTCTTTCAAAAACCCTGGAGCGTATCGTTGCGTCACAACTTCATTCCCATCTCCTCGCGTATAACCTATTCGAACCCCTCCAATCTGGCTTTCACCCCCTCCTTAGCACAGAAACTGCTCTCCTCAAAGTCCTCAACGACCTCCTCACCTCTGCTGACACTGGTTCCCTCAACATCCTCATCCTCCTCGACCTGAGTGCAGCCTTCGATACCGTGAACCATAACATCCTGCTCACCAGACTTAGGGACCTTGGCATTGAAGGTTCTGCACTCAGCTGGCTCCGTTCTTACCTTTCCAACCGATCCCACTTCATCTCTCTCTATAACCACACCTCTGCCACAGCCACTGTCACTCAAGGCGTTCCCCAAGGCTCTGTTCTCGGTCCCCTCCTCTTCATCATCTACATCCTCCCCCTTGGTCATATACTCCGTCACTTCAACCTGGACTTCCATTGCTATGCTGATGACACCCAGATCTATCTCAGCACCAAGTCCCCCCACCACCCCCCTCTCTCCCATATCAACTCCTGCCTGTCAGCCATCAAATCTTGGATGCAACTCAACTTCCTTAAATTAAACAGTAACAAAACAGAATTTCGCCTCATTGGCTCCAAATCAACACTCACTAAAATTAACAACCCCACTCTCACTATTGACGGCACCACTGTCTCCCCATCTTCTCAGGCCCGCAACCTTGGCGTGATCTTTGACTCAACCCTCTCCCTTGAGCCTCACATCCGCCATGTTGTCAAAACATCATTTTTTCACCTCCGCAACATTGCCAAAATCAGACCCTCTCTCACACCCCCCGCTGCTGAAAGACTCATCCATGCCTTCATCTCCTCCCGACTGGACTACTGTAACTCTCTTCTCTTTGGCATTAATTCCAGCAACATCAACCGACTCCAACTGGTCCAGAATGCAGCCGCCCGACTCATCACCCACACCAAATCCTGGCACCACATCACCCCAGTTCTCAAAGAACTTCACTGGCTTCCCATTTCCCACCGGATCATCTACAAAATCCTGGTCCTCACCTACAAAGCCCTCAACCACTTGGCCCCCCCTTATCTCACTGACCTCCTCTCCCCCTACCAACCCTCTAGGTCCCTCAGATCCACATCAGCCGGCCTCCTCTCCACTCCGATATCAAACCTTTGCACTTTTGGAGGCAGAGCCTTCTCCAGGGCAGCTTCCAGGCTCTGGAATTCCCTCCCACAACTGATCCAAAATTCTGAGTCCCTCACCATCCTCCAGTCCCGCCTCAAGACCCATCTCTTCACCTCTGCATACCCTTAGTCCCATGTCCCCCTCCCCTTTGCATCTCTGTCTTACTGCTCTATTTTGTTTTGTTCTTGACTCTCCATGTAAAGCGACTTTGAGTCCTTGAAAAGCGCTATACAAATAAAATGTATTATTATTATTATTATTTGCGCATCACGCAGATGGCGCGCGGAGATTTTGTACATCCCAAAATCCTGGGGCGCCGCGAGCGACCGCGTGTCACTGCCTACGTCACCACGTACCATGCGCGCGTAATGTGCATCATGCGCGCATCACATGCGCATCGTGCGTCGTGATGTGTAAATGATGTCGCGTAAATTACGCGCAATGACGCCCACGTGGGACAGGCCCTTTAAGCATAGTGCTAATGTGCCGGGATCGCTGGTTGGCGCGGACACCACACGCACACACATCACACGCACACACACACAACACACGCACACACGCCCATCACGCGCACACACGCACACCACACGCACACACACATCACATTCACACAAACATCACATGCACACAGACACCACACACACACACACATGCATACACATGACACGCGCACACACACGCATGCAGCACACACCTCCCACACTCACATGCGTACAGTGGCGGACTGGGTCTAAAAATATTGGTTGCCAGGAGACAAAGGGGGCCCACTTGATATAGGGGGCCCACTTCATCAGGGGCCCACTTGCCATCGGGCAAGCTGACACCCTGGCCAGTCCGCCACTGCATGCGTACACACACATGCAGTCACATAGGCTTGCGCACACACAACCACACATACACACACACACACACCGCACACACATATACACACCACACACACATGCACATATACACACATGCATGTGCACACACATGCATGCAGACACACACATGCAGGCACGCACATACATGCATACACACACCACACACAAATATGTGTGTGTACGCATTCGCACATACACACATGCATGTGTACACAGGTGTATACTCACACAGTTAGTACATGATTGTAATGTCTTTCCACTGACTGGATAGCACGCAACAAAAGCTTTTCACTGTACCTCGGTACATGTGACAACAAACTACACTGAACTAAACTAGTGACTAGAAACAGACGCTCCAAATTGCCCGCATCTCTTTGGCTGAGAGTGACAGACGGTGGTGAGTCATATCTTGTTCACTGGTCTGCAGCTAGAACTACCGCTACAAATGGGGAGATTAAAAGGATTGCCGTTTGCTACAAATCTCAGCTGTAGGCAGTGAACAGCGAGACAGGCATTGGTGCTCTACGGGCAAGGCAAGTGGCCACAGTGCCCCCTAGGCCTTTCAACCTTCACATTTACACAGCATGTAGATGTCACACAATTCACTGCACCAGGGAAAACCTTTAGCGTTGTCAGAAACATAGGACCGCAGATGCTGGTTAATACACAAAAGGACACAAAATACTGGGGTAACTCAGCAGGTCTGGCAGCATCTCTGGAGAACATGGACAAGTGACATTTCGGGTCAAGACCTTTCTTTAACATGGTAGACAAAAATGCTGGAGAAACTCAGCGGGTGAGGCAGCATCTATGGAGCGAAGGAAATAGGCAACGTTTCGGGTCGAAACGTTGCCTATTTCCTTCGCTCCATAGATGCTGCCTCACCCGCTGAGTTTCTCCAACATTTTTGTCTACCTTCGATTTTCCGGCATCTGCAGTTCCTTCGTAAACCCTTCTTTAACATTGTCATTTCCCTTTGTTAGATTTAGCTTCTGCCAGCATGTAACTCCCAATTCACCACGTGTACCTATCAGGCCACCTATTGGCCTCCGTAAATTGCCACTAATGTGTAGGGTGTGGATGAGAAAGTGGGATAACACAGAATGCGAGTGAACGGGTTACCGATGGTCTGCATGGTCTCGCTGGGCCGAAGGGTCTGTTTCCATATTGTATGTATATCTACATTCTAAAGTAAAACCCTCTCTGACAAGTAGGTAACCAGGACTTAAAAGCAAATGAGCAGAAAAAAAGGCCATTTTGCCCATCGAGCCATTCAGCAGAATCATGGCTGACAATAGACAATAGACAATAGGTGCAGGAGTAGGCCATTCGGCCCTTCGAGCCAGCACCATTCAATGTGATTATGGCTGATCATCCCCAATCAGTACCCCGTTCCTGCCTTCTCCCCATATCCCCTGACTCCACTATTTTTAAGAGCCCTATCTAGCTCTCTCTTGAAAGCATCCAGAGAACCCGCCTCCACCGCCCTCTGAGGCAGAGAATTCCACAGACACACACAAGGCTGATATCCTACTCTCAATCCTATTTTCCTCACTAATCCCCAAATCTCTTATTTTCATTAACAACCAAAAGTTCAATCTCTGCTTTGAACACAGTCTATGACGGAGCTTCCAATGATAGGTGTACAGGATCATGAGGGGCATGGATAAAATGTGCACAATGTTTTCCCAGGGTAACCAGGATAGAGGATTCGAAAACTAGAGGGCCTAGCTTAAATTGAGATGGGGAAAGTTTAACATGGACTTCAGGGATGATCTTTTCATTCAGAAGATAGCCAATATCTAGATAGAGCTGCCAGAGGAAGCAATAAATGTAGATACAATTAAAACTCTTCAAAGACATTTGGACATATGTATGGTTTAGTTTAGACTTTAGACATCCAGCATAAAAACAGACCCTTCTGCTCACTGAGTGCACACCGACCAGCTATCAACTCCGTACACTAACACTATCCTACACACTAAGGACAATTTGTACAACTTACTGAAGCCAATCAACCTATAAACCTGTACGTCTTTGGAGTGTGGGAGGAAAGTGGAAACTAGAAACTGGAGCACCTGGGGAAAACCCACACGGTCACCAGGACAACGTATAAACTCAGTACAGACAGCACCTGTAGTCAGGAACGAACCCGGGTCCCTGGCACAGTAAGGCAGCAACTCTACCGCTGTGCCGCCCAATATGTCTTATGATATGTACTTGCTTCTAGATCTTATGGTCATGGCTTGCACTAAACATTATCCCCTTCATAATGTATCTGTTCACTGTGGACGGCTCGACTGTAATCCACTGACTGGTTAGCACGCAACAACATCTTTTCACTGTACCTGGGTACACGTGACAATGAACTCAACTCAAACTCAAGATGGAGTCCAATTACTTTGTGCCATTCAATAACATAACTACTGGCAAATTGCTCACTATCAACATTAGGAGAGTTACCAATAACCGGAAACCCAACAGGACAAGTCACATCACTACAGAACAGGGGCTGGGTATACTGTGGCTACACTGTGGCGACTGACTCACCTACAGACACCCGGACGTCTTTCCACCGTTGGTAGATCACCTCAGGGTGGGGCTCTCCACTTGTCTGGGCCGACTACATCTCCAAAGCACCCAAGCCAACAAACGCCATCCAAGGCGTCAAAATACGTCTCCATACATCTGCTCCATCAGCAGCCATTACCGCGTGGAAGACCATGGGCAGGAGTCACGTGGGAACAGTTCATCTTCCTCTCCTGGATGTGGAGGTATCACTGACGTTCCTTCGCTGTCTCTGGGTCTAAATCCTCTCCAACAGCCGCCAAAAGAGACAGTTCAGCAGAAGGACAGCAGCGGTCCAAGAACCGGACTCACCACAACCTTCCTGGGGGCTATATTTGGAAGGGCAACAAACACTAACCAACGGCACTCACCAGTTTGAGAGAGAATTATGGAAACAGCATATCGGGTGGATAGATTGCCTTGAGGAGGAATCGGAAAGGCCATTTGGGAATTGGATCAAAACAAATGGACTGGAAAACTGCTCTCAACTTTGGAAGCACAACTGATCGCGACGCCAAATCTCGTTCCACCCAATCCACCATGGCTTGACACGATCTGACCAGCCAGATGGAGAAGGAATGCAACTATCTATCCCTCACTTTCAAGGTCAATGATCATCAGGCGGAGAGCCGTTAAGTGAGGAGGCTTTATACATGTTCATTAGTTCACACAAATGACATCAAAAGGCCAACATCAGACAGCATCTCTACACTACATATTTATTGGAACAAGTACAATGGCCCCACACAGACTTGGAAGTCGAAACACATAAATCAGTTGTATGCTCGTCTGGGCAACGTTAGTGCCGGACTGGGAATAATTTTGGACTCCCTACTTAAGGAAAAATATCATTTCATTGTAGGAGTTCCAAAGAAGGTTTACTCGGCAGGGATTGTAACACGAACAGCTCTGCACTCTGACGTGTCAACGCCGATGAGTAATCTTGATGAACCTTAGCGGTAGGGGTGGCAGGGCAGTAGAGTTGCTGCCTCACAGCGCCAGGGACCCAGGTTCGATCCTGACTATGGGTTCTGTCTGTACAGAGTTTGCACATTCTCCCTATGTGGGTTTTCTCCGGGTCCTCCTCCTTCCTCCCACACTCCAAAGACATACAGAGATAGATTCTCCGTAGATACAGAGATAGATTCTTGATTAATATGAGTGTCAGGGGTTATGGGGAGAAGGCAGGAGGATGGGGTTGAGAGGGAGAGATAGATCAGCCATGATTGAATGGTGGAGAAGACGATGGGCCGAATAGCCTAATTCTCCTCCTATAATTTATGAACAAAACCAAAGCAGTGTGACTCATGGCATAAACTACGACACACAACTTGGCATTAAGCTGCAAGTTTCACAGAAACATTGAACTTGGGTGGTACGTCATGTGGGTAAAACCAAACTCGCACCAGAAACAAGGAGGGTTTTCTCCGTAGCTTTGAGGATGCAGTGGGTAATTTGGGGAGCATCGGTAGGGGACTGCTAGTAGTTTTTCATAATTTTTCATGGTACTTAAGGAAAAATATAATTTAATTGAAGGAGCTTCAGAGAAGATTTGCTAAGGAAGGATTGTCATACAAATAGCTCGGGGCTCTGCCATTTTATGCTTCTCACCTCACGCTGCCTTGGCAAGGCCAGCAGCATAATCAAGGACCAGTCTCACCCCAGTCACTCCCTCTTCTTCCCTCTCCCATCGGGCAAGAGGCACAGAAGTGTGAAAACGCACACCTCCAGATTCAGGGATAGTTTCTTCCCAGCTGTTATCAAGCAACTGAACCACCAGCTAGAAGCGGTCCTGACCTACCATCTATCTCATTGGAGACCCTTGGACTATCCAAGGTAATCAGACTTTACCTTGTACTAAACATTATTCCCTTCATTCTGTATCTGTATAATGTAGACGGCTTGATTGTGATTAATATCTGTATTAGAAGCAAACATATTATAAGGTATGGTAACATATTATAATAGAAATAAAAGCTTTTCATATACATCAATCATACATTATTAGAATTGTCAATTGTCGATTAATTCTGCTTCTAATGTTTTTTTTTATATAGATAGAAAAAGAAAGAAAGAAAAAAGCATTACAAATATCATGAGAAAATAAAAAGAGGTGGAATGAACTACTTATAATACGTCTTTGGAGATAAGTTCGTAGGTTATGAAATATAATTTTACATCTAATCCTGAGTTCAAGCTTTAGTTGGGTTTTCGTGCTTGGCCCATCTATCCCTTCAAATAGTTAATGAATGGAGCCCATATTTTAACAAAAAGTTCTTGTTTGTCCATTAAGACAAGTCTAATTCTTTCTAGGTGTAGGGTCTCCGACATTTCCACAATCCACATTTTAATTGTGGGGGTTGTAGGGCCTTTCCAAAATTTTAATATTAATTTTTTCCCTGTTATTATACTGTAGTCAAGGAGGTTTCTTTGGTTTGTTGTGAGTGTTAAACTTTGTTCTGATATCCCAAGTATTATTAATTTTGAGTCTGGATCCAATTTTGTATTAACAACTTCAGAAATTATTTCAAAAATATCAATCCAGAAGTTTTTAATTTTTATACAATTGGCAAAAGTATGTGTTAAATTGGCCTATCACAGATAGAAGAAATATGTGAGAAGATTCTATTTAGTTTTACTTTGGAATAATGTAATCTGTGTAAGACTTTAAATTGTATTAAAGCATGTCTGGCATTTAACGAGCATTGATGTATATGTTGTAAACTTTCGTCCCAAATGTCTTTCGTTATAGAATGACCCAACTCATTTTCCCATGTGTGTCTATATAGTTCCATCGGTGGTACCTCATTGTTTAAGAGGGGGTTATAAATATAAGCTATTAATTTTTCAGTGTTAGGATGCTTATTCAAACATTCATCAAGAATTTCTGGTTCCCTAGTCTAATATACTTGTGTATTAGATTTAACATAATCCCTAATTTGTAGATATCTAAAAAAATTATTTGAGTGCAGTCCATGATTCTGTTGTAGCTCTTGAAATGACAAAAACATGCCTTCCCTATAAAGATGTCCAATCTTTTTAATTCCATGATTGTGATCATGTACAGTCTTTTCGCTGACTGCATAGCAACACAACAAAATAGCTTTTCACTTGTACCTCAGTACACGTGACAAAAGCAAAACCATCAAACTTGTAAACTCCGATGAGTTCTCTTATTGAAACGGATGGAATGAGCTGCCAGAAGAGGTGGCTGAGGCAGGCACTACAGCAATGTTTGAAGAAGGGTCTAATCCCAATACGTCACCCATTCCTTCTCTCCAGAGATGCTGCCTGTCCCGCTGAGTTGCACCAGCATTTTGCGTCTATCTAACAGTGTTTAAAACCTGACCATCTCCTTGGACAGGCAGATGGATGGGAAAGGTAAAGAGGGATATGGGCCAAACGTGGGCAGTAGGGACTAGCGAAGATTGGGCATCATAGTAATGCAGATACACAAAAATGCTGGAGAAACTCAGCGGGTGCAGCAGCATCTATGGAGCGAAGGAAACAGGCAACGTTTCGGGCCGAAACCCTTCTTCAGATGCTGGTTTACACCGCAGATAGACACAAAATGATGGAGTAACTCAGCGGGTCAGGCAGCATCTCTGGAAAAAAAGAATAGGTGACGTTTCGGGTCGAGACTCTTCTTCAGACTTGTTAGTTTATTCAGACTTAATTTATTGTACAAGTGTGATGAATCTGTCTGAAGAAGGGTCTCGACCCGAAACATCACCCATTCCTTCTCTCGAGATGCTGCCTGTCCTGCTGAGCTACTCCAGCAGTTTGTGTCGACGGACAGGTTTTAAACACTATTAATGTACCAGCCTCAGCTATCTCTACTGGCAACTCATTCCATACATTTCAATAAGATAACTCATCAGAGGTTATAAGACTGATCATTTAGTTTATTGTCACATGTACTGAGGTACAGTGAAAAGCTGTTGAGTGCTATCCAATCAGCGGAAAGACTGCACATGATTACAATCAAGCCGTCTCCAGTGTACAGATACAGGATGAAGGGAAGCGGGAAGAGCAAACTCTGGCTTTGCACGTGGATAACTACATGGGTAGACAAAAATGCTGGAGAAACTCAGCGGGTGCGGCAGCATCTATGTAGCAATGTTACAAAATTTTGAGCTTTTAAAAATAAAGTCTGCAATTTATCCCATCAGATAAAGCATAAAAATAAGTTTAATTTGACACTTAATTCACTTTCATATCTTCAGTATTAAAAAAAGTTATGGCCATTATCATACTCAGAAATTAGCATCTAGTTCCCTATTGCTTTTCCATTGACTTAACACAAAAGCTGTGATCGAGGACAGTTAAAAGCCCATAACTTTCTTAAAAATTATGATAACTGAAAGAAATTTTCAGTTATTATAGATTGAAGCATTCTGAAACAAATATGAAACAATCTTACTTCGAAGACATGAAAGTAAAGCATATAATTAGTTAGTTACCTAATTGTAGCTAATTACAAAATTCAATTACTAGATCTAAACATCTATCAATTTCTTAAGAATAGATTAACATTTTTAAATAGCCTAAGTGTCCAAATAACATTCACACAATAATTCACAATATAACATAATTTTTAAATCTAATTTTCATGAATTTACAGGCCAAATGGAAGGAATTGAATGTTTAATACCTGTAAATTAATGGGCATTTAATTCATCTTGCGAGTGAGGTTTTTTGGAACGCGATCTTTTGAAACGTTGATTTGCGGTGAATTTAATCCCGTATTGGCATGAAAAATACTGCTGTTAATTCGGGGAATAAAATCACCGTGTCGCATGAAAAAATGTGAATTAAAGGCTTCTTAAGAAGCACTTTTATACATTTAAAGAAACCACTTTCGTTTACCTGTCCCGTGTGTGAAATCCGTCCCCGTTATCGGCGTTGACGCTTCAGGAGCTGCTTTTAAAATTACTCTAGCACTGACATTGACGATTTAATAAAAATAAAAAATTCACAAAACGCCGGTAGGAACGATTCATCAGCCAAGGCTTGTACTCCAACAAAATATCAACCAGGACAAGGGAGGAGAAACCCGCGTTTTAACCCCGCCCCCCCTTAAAGGCGCCAAAATCGCGCACACGGCCAGTGGCAGAATTACAGCGCGACTGAAGGTAAGTTTTGTAACATACCTAATCTATGGAGCGAAGGAAATAGGCAACGTTTCGGGCCGAAACGTTGCCTATTTCCTTCGCTCCATAGATGCTGCCGCACCCGCTGAGTTTCTCCAGCATTTTTGTCTACCTTCGATTTTCCAGCGTCTCCAGTTCCGTCTTGAACATGATAACTACATGGGCGTGGAGGCCTGAAATTGTTGTCAGGTTGACAAGATCATTACTGTCACGGCTGATCATTTTGTTAGTGATTGCATGCCTGGATTTCGGGCCATGATACGGGAATTAGTAACATGGATCAGTTTAAAACTGCCAGAAACAATCCTGTTGATAACACAAACTCATACGATATCAAACAGTGAGCAGAATGTGGGACTTGGTTTAATTCTCCAGGCCCCTCTGCTGTCGCATTGATTCAAGATATTCCCATTCAATTTGTAACTACACATTTAACGTGGATGATTCACACACTACTTATGGGGTTCAACATGGTATATGCAGGGTTGATGCTTCCTCTGGCTGATGGTGTTTAGAACTAGGGATTTATAGTGTCTATCAACCCAACAGTGTGAACAATGAAATCTCCAACTATAGATAACCAGTAACAACCTCTCTCTCCCTCCCCTTTCACATCCACTGCCTACACACCAAGGGCTATTTACAGAAGCCAATTAACCTACATAATCAAAGACTTGTCCCACCCGTCATTCCTTCTTTTACCTCCTCCCGTCCGTCCGGCAGAAGGTACATCGCGCTTGAAAGCGCGCATCACCAGACTCAGGAACAGCTTCTTCCCCTCTGTTATCAGGCTTCAGAACGGTCCTTCCATAAGCTGTCCGATTCACCCCATCCTCTGAATTAAAGGACGTTCTTTTAGGAAGGAGATGAGGAAGAATGTCTTTAGTCGGTGGTGAATCTGTGGAATTCTTTCCCACAGAAGGCTGTGGAGGCCAAGTCAATGGATATTTTTAGATTGGCAGATTCTTGATTAGTGCGGGAGTCAGGGGTTATGGGAAGGAGGCAGGAGAATGGGGTTAGGAGGGAGAGATAGATCAGCCGTGATTGAATGGTGGAGTAGACATGATGGGCCGAATGGCGTAATTCTGCTCCTATCACTTATGAACGTAAACTCATGAACCTCTACCCCATTGCGGACATTGAACTGATGTGCCATGATGACGAGAACTATATTCTGCACTCTGTATTTATGTATAGTATTATCTGATTTGATTGAATCGCAAGCAGAACAAAGCTTTATACTGTTTAAGAAGGAACTGCAGATGCTGGAAAATCGAAGGTACACAGAAATGCTGGAGAAACTCAGCGGGTGCAGCAGCATCTATGGAGCGAAGGAAATAGGCAACGTTTCGGGCCGAAACCCTTCTTCAGACTGATAGGGGGTGGGGAGAAGAAAGGAAAAAGGCGGAGGAGGAGCCCGAGGGCTGAGGGATGGGAGGAGACAGCAAGGGCTAACAAAATTGGGAGAATTCAATGTTCATGCCCCCAGGATGTAGACTGCCCAAGCGGAATATGAGGTGCTGTTCCTCCAATTTCCGGTGTCGCTCGCTCTGGCCATGGAGGAGACCCAGGACAGAGAGGTCGGATACGGAATGGGAGGGGAGTTGAAGTGCTGAGCCACCAGGAGGTCAGGTTGGTTATTGCGGACCGAGCGGAGGTGTTCGGCGAAACGATCGCCAAGCCTCCGCTTGGTCTCACCGATGTAGATCAGCTGACATCTAGAGCAGCGGATGCAATAGATGAGGTTGGAGGAGATGCAGGTGAACCTCTGTCGCACCTGGAACGACTGCTTGGGTCCTTGAATGGAGTCGAGGGGGGAGGTGAAGGGACAAGTGTTGCATCTCTTGCGGTTGCAAGGGAAAGTACCCGGGGGGGGGGTGGTACGGGAGGGAAGGGAAGAATTGACAAGAGAGTTACGGAGGGAGCGGTCTTTGCGGAAGGCAGACATGGGGGGGAGATGGGAAGATGTGGCGAGTGGTGGGGTCACGTTGGAGGTGGCGAAACTGACGGAGGATTACTTATTGTATGTGACGGCTGGTGGGGTGAAAGGCGGACTCTGCCCTTGTTGCGAGTGGGGGGGATGGGGAGAGAGAGCAGGGTTGCGGGGTATGGAAGAGACCCTGGTGCGAGCCTCATCTATGGTGGAGGAGGGGAATCCCCGTTCCCTGAAGAATGAGGACATTTCAGATGCCCTGGTGTGGAACGCCTCATCCTGGGAGCAGATGCGGCGTAGACGGAGGAATTGGGAGTAGGGCATGGCCTTACAGGAAGCAGGGTGGGAAGAAGTGTAGTCCAGATAGCCATGTAAAGCTTTATATTGTGCCTCGGCACACGTGACAATAATAAGCCTAAACCTAGGCCCAGGGTAAGTTGTAGTCATAAAGCCTAGAAACAGTATTAACTGATTGAGTGGACAGCATGCAAAACAACGCTTTTCACTGTACCTTCGTACAATAATAAACCTAAAAGGGCCTATCCCACTAGGCGATTTTTTTGGCGACTGCCGCCATCATATCAGTGTCGCCAAAAGACTTTGAACATTTCAAAATCCAGCGGTGACAAAAAAAATGTTGCATCTTACGGCATCACGCCAAGTCACGGCCGCATCACGCCGCTAATTTTTCGGTGACCTGATATATCAGTCAATGATGCCGGCAGTCGCCGAAAAAATTGCCAAGTGGGACAGGCCCTTAAGCGTTTCACCTTCGTGTTTGTGGGAGATTGCTGTGTGCAATCTGGCCGTCAAACTTCCCTACATTCAGAAACGCTCTGGCAAATGCTCTAGATCAGGAAAGCCACGATAGAAATGCAAGTATGTTCCCCTGCACCCAGCCAATAAAGTGATGGATGATCTCCAGCCTTCACTTTCACGTCTTTCTTCACCTCCTTTGATTGTCCTAGAATTTAAAAAGCTTTTTTTTTTACCTCTATATATTTGCTCACAGATGTTTCAAAGAGCTCTGTGCGACCTTAGGGCAGCAAGGTGGCGCAACGGTAGAGTTGCTGCCTCACAGCGAGAAAGATCGGGTTCGATCCTGGCCATGGGTGCTGTCTGTGCGGAGTTTGCACGTTCTCCGTGTGACCTTGTGGGTTTCCTCCGGGTGTTCCTGTTTCCTCCCACACTCCAAAGACGTGCAGGTTTGTAAGTTAATTTGGCTTCTGTAGTTTGCAGGATAGAAGTAGTGTATGGGTGATTGTAGGTCCGTGCAGAAACTAGGTGGGCTGAAGGCCTGTTTCCATGCTGTATCTCTAAACTAAAATAAAACCCAAAAATCTGCAGGCAATTAACCAAGTGTCATCATTGGTATAATGCTGGAAATAGACACAAAATGCTGGAGTAACTCAGCGGGACAGGCAGCATCTCTGGAGAGAAGGAATGGGCGACGCTTCGGGTCGAGACCCTTCAGATTGAGAGTCCGAGGAGAGGGAGAGACCTAGAGATATGGAAGGGTATGGTCAGAAATAGAGAAATCAAAGTGGAAGAAAATCAAGGAAGAAGCAGAATGGATCATTGTTAGCCGAGGGGAAGGTGACAATGAGGCATAAAATCTGTAAAAGTTCATCGGGAGGACAGTCAAACTAGTCGGAGAACTAAGATGGGGGAGGGACGGAGAGAGAGGGAAAGCAAGGGTTACTTGAAGTTAGAGAAATCAATATTCATACCGCTGGGTGGTATTTCTGGAAAATCTGGAGGTGTGTGTACCTCTTGCCTGACGGGACAGGGAGAAGATGCAGTGACCAGGGTGAGACTCATCCTTGATCATGCTGGTGGCCTTGTCGAGGATACTGTTGGATTGTTCCAAACACCCATCTGGTCGGAGTGTTTCAGTTATGTATAGTTTGAGGTGTGGGGATTATTATTGTAACATGTACCGAGATACAGTGAAAAACCTTGTTTTGCATTGAACCAATCAGATCAGATAATACTATACATAAATACAATGACGTCAAACTCGTCCAACAGGTAGAGCAAAGGGGAAGATACAGAGTGCAGAATATCGTTCTCAGCATTGTAGCGGACCAGTTCCAGAGACAAAGTCCAATGTCCGCAATGGGGTAGAGGTGATCTTCAGTTTCCTCCCACACTCCAAAGACGTACAAGTTTGTAGGTTCATTCAGTACCCTAGCTTATGGAAGGACCGTTCAGAAGCCTGATATCAACGAAATTGTTTCTGGTGGTGCATAGTTTCACAATTCTGTATCTTTTGCTCGACGGGAGTGGGGAGAAGTAGTAAGGACTTGGGTGGGACAAGTCTTTGATTATGTTAGCTGCTTTTGGCTGAAGTGTAGATGGAGTTGATGGTGGGGAGTTGAGTCTGTGCGATGGACTGGACCACATCCACAACTCTCTGCAATTTCTGGCGGTGTTGGGCAGAGCTACTCCAAAGCCAAGCTGTGATGCAACCTGACATTATGCCTTGTATGGAGCAACTCCTGGGGTAGTTCAAACTCTACCCCTAAAGTAAAATCCCCAATCTCAGCTCACTTTGAGTTGAATAAAACAAAATCTTGGCTGAGAAGATTGTGTCTGATACTGATGGTGAAATTACCAAGTTGGCATCAAACCTAGACAAAAGAAGCAACAGGTGTCAATTTCAAAAAAATGACAAAGTGTTGGAGTAACTCAGAGGGTCAGGCAGAATCTCTGAAGAACCTGGATAGGTCACGTCTCAGGTCGGGACCCTTGCTCATGCTACTTCTTAAGCAAAACGTCACCTGTCCATGTTCTCCAGAGATGCTGCCAGACTTTGTGTCTTTTTTAGTTATAAAATCTATCTGTTCACCCTTGTTGTTCAGAGAAAACTGCAAGCTATGGAGAAAACTTCAGTGGAGAAAACTGCAAGCTGTACCCAGATTGGCCTACAAGCAACTCCATACCCACGAGCAAGATGGACTCTTATCTGCCTCATAGAGTGGTCATGACCATCACTTTGAGGAGTAACCTCAAATGGCCAAAATAAATGGCACAATGACCAGTTCTCTTAGTTTTAGTTTGAGAGATGCAGTACGGAAACAGGCCCTTCGGCCCACCGAGCCCATGCTGACCAGCGATCACTGCATACTAACACTATCCTACACACACTAAGGACAATTCACATCGATACCAAGCCAATTAACCTACAAACCTGTACGTCTTTGGAGTGTGGGAGGAAACTGAAGATCTCGGAGAAAACCCACGCGGTCACGGGGAGAACGTACAAACTTCGTACAGACAGCACCCATAGTCAGGATGGAACCCGGGTCTCTGGCGCTGCAAGGCAGCAACTCCACTGCCGCGCCACCGTGCCGCCCCTCTTATAACACATATTTCCATAACTCTAATTGAATGCAACGCAAGTGAAGAATTTATAGCTCACGCTGCATCGGCAAGGCCAGCAGCATAATCAAGGACGAGTCGCTCGCTGGGCAATCCCTTTTCTCCCCTCTCCCATCAAGCAAGAGGTACAGAAGTGTGAAAATGCACACCTCCATATTTCAGGGACAGTTTCTTCCCAGCTGTTATCAGGCAACTGAACCATCCTACCACAACTAGGGAGCAGTGCTGAACCACTATCTACCTCATTGGAGGTCATCAGACTATCTGATTGGACTTTACTTGCTTTATCTTGCACTAAGCGTTATTCCCATTACTACCTTTATCATGTATCTGTACACTGTGGATGGCTCGATTGTAATCATGTATTGTCTTTCCGCTGACTGGTTAGAATGCAACAAAAGCTTTTCACTGTACTTCGGTACACGTGACAATAAACGAAAGAATTAAGGAAGACTTTTAGTGTTACACAGGCTGAATCGGTGTTAACACAATTTAGATCGGGAACGAGGAAACCACTTAAAAGTTACTTTGGAGATTCACAAGCCTAAAAAAAGTTGCTTTGGGTAAAATAAACAGTCTTCGGGGGAAAAAAACAAACTGTTTCCATGTAGCCATTGGTTCTTAAGAACACAACTGCCAGCTTCACGGCAGGAGGTTATTTAAATTGACACAAAATCACGTCTATTGATATTGTACAATGATACTATTAAATAATAACATAGAGCCTTTGGTATTTTTAGCTTGTAGTAATGAAAATAAACATAGGTATTAAAAAGACCTTTGTTTCTGAAAATCATGTGGGAGAAATAACAGTAACTGCAAGTCTGAAACTTTCCAGCTCCTAACTTCTTTTCCGCCCATGAGACAATTGTTTTTATATTGCGATTTTCAAAAATGATAGATTTCTCAGCAATACAATTTTCGGTTTAAAGAAGCGAAAACAGAAGATCTACCTGTATGAACCCAAATGAGGAACGCATTGAACAATCATTGTTGGCTGAACTTTGGAGAGAAAGGGAAGGTTTCAAAGTCTCTGCAAAAATACATAGTTGGGCTCGGGTGCCAGGGTTTGGCCGTATAAATGAGCCACACCCCCTTTCAAAATTCCAGTCTTTCCCCATCCTTACTCTTTCCGTTAGCTAGGAGCTCCAGCCCCTCTCCCTCCCTCCCTCCCTCCAGTCCACAATCCCAATTCCAAACACAATCCCACTTCACCGCCCCTTTGGACAGAACTCCAGTCGTTCACACTGCCATGTTGGTTGTCTACTCCAACAAGAAGCTCCTGTTTTACTAATTAAACAGGAGCTTCAGTAAAAAACGGACCAGCTCTATTGGTTCACCGTTGCAACTCCACGCATTACATCCACTGCACAGGGTTCTTAAAAGGAAAATTAATGCAATCATCTAACAGTTTGGGAACGGTTCCATCCAAGACCGCGAGAAATTGCAGAGAATTGTGGACGCAGCCCAGACCATCACTCAAATCAACCTCCCTTCCATTGACTCCCTTTACACCTCACGCTGCTCCGGCAAGGCCAGCAGCATAATCAAGGACCAGTCTCACTCACTCTTCTCCCCTCTCCCATCAGGCACGAGGTACGGAAGTTTTAAAACTCCAGATTCAGGGAAAGTTTCTTTCCAGCTGTTACTAGGCAACAGAACTGTCCACTTGCCCACTAGAGAGTGGCCGTGACCTACCCTCTACCTCATCGGAGACACTCAGGCTATCTTTAATTGGACTTTACTGGACTTTGTCTTGCATTAAACGTTATTCCTTTTTATCCTGTATCTGAACACTATGTACAGTTTGATTGTAGTCTTTCCACTGACCAGGTAGCATGCAGCAGAAAAGCTTCTCACTGTACCTTGGTACACGGGACAATAAACCAAACTAACCCAAAGCGTCTATATTGCTGTTGTGCTCCGTGTGACAAAACACACCATCTTCACACTGAGACCATTACTATGATTCTGTTACCCAGGGCATGGAGACCAAGCCCTTCAACTCACTTATCCCATGCCAACCAAGATGCCCCATTTACACTGATCCCACCTGCCTGCATTTGGCCCATATCCCTCTAAATCTTTCCTATCTGTGTACCTGTCCAAATGGCTTTTCAATGGAGTTATAATCCCTGCCTCAACTGCCACCTCCGGCAGCTCGTTTCCATGCACCCACCACTCTCCGTGTGAAAATGTTGGTCCTCTGGTTCTATGCAATCTGTCCCCCTCACCTTCAACGCGAGTCTTCTGGTTTTTGACTCGCTTACACTGCGTAAATGAATCTGGACTTTCACACCATCTATTCCCCACATGATTTCAGACATCACAATAAGATCACCCCTCAGCCTCCTGCACTCCAAGAAATAAAGTCCCAGCCTGCCCAACCTCCCTCCCTCTCTAACTCAGGCCAGAGTGTCTTGGCAACATCCTCGCGCACCTTCTCTCTGCACTCTTCCCAGCTTGACGACATCCTTCCGATAAAAGAGTGATCAAAACTGGACACAATATGCCAATTGTGGCTTCATTTACATGCTGTCCAACTGTGACATAAAACAAACTGTAATCTCTACTAGAGGGCCACGGCACTTGATGCTTCGTGCGCATAGCTTTGAAGTTAGTGAGAGGGGCAGCGTTTAAAGGAGATGTGCATGACAAGTTTTTTTTTGCACAGAGGGTGGTGAGTGCCTGGAACGCATTACTGTGGGTGGTGCTTAAAGCAGACACATTAGTACCATTTATAAACTTATCTTAGTCTTAGGCCCCCCTCTCGGTCATGTCTGACCATGGGTGTCTCCAGGGTGTTATTCCCTATATGGAGGACACCAGTGCGTGACTTTGTTTAACGTGGGGAGACTGGTGCACTGACAGCCACGGTCCTTGACGGATTTTGGTCAGGATCCAGTGGCATGGAGTCCAAGACAACCGGAGACCCTTTTCTGCTGCAGCCTTCATCCGCCTTCCCAGCCGTTGTGACGCTCCACTAAGTTCAGCCATCATCCTCAGCCTGTTCCACCATTGAGGTCTTGGTTGGATTGCTCTTTGTCAGGGACCTCCCCCTCGACCGTACCGCCATGGGTGGCCCTACCAGGAGCATAGCTCCAGACGGCATCGCTCTCAGGATCTCAGGTCCACACAAGCTTCTCCACCACGACAAGGTGACAATCCATGGAGAACTTATAGGCGCACGGATATACAGCAATATCACACAGAGCAATATCGGTTATGTGAGGTAGATAAGTGATGATCTTGGCATCACATCTGGCACAGACATTGCGGGCAGAAGGGCCTGTTCTTGTGCTGTACTGTTCAATGTTCCATGCACAGAGTTTCGTTTAGTTTAGAGATACAGTGCGGAAACAGGCCCTTGAGCCCACCGAGTCGGCACTGACCAGCGATTCCCGCTCACTATCACTATCCCACACAAACTGGGACCAATTTACAATCTTTACCAAAGCCAATTAACCTACACAAACCTGTACATCTTTGAAGTGTGGGAGGAAACCGGAGCACCCAGAGAAAACCCACGCAGTCACGGGGAGAACGTACAAACTTCATACAGACAGCCACCCGTAGTCAGGATCGAACGCGGATCCCTGGCGCTGTAAGGCAGCAACTATACCGCTGCGCACATTCATCTAACAGTACTATATTGCTGAAGATAGACACAAAATGCTGGAGTGACACAGATCACGTTACTCCAGCATTTTGTGTCTACCTTTGCTATAAACCAGCAACTGCAGTTCCTTTTTAATGCATTTTAGTTCTATGTTGCTGTTGTGTTCCAAGCGGCAACACAACCCTCTTCATATTGAGATCATTGCGATGATTCTGTTTCCGAGTGATTTCGATTTTACAATCTCAGGCAGAGCTTGGAATCTTCCCACTTTGTTGCTGACTGCAGACTGACAGTCACTGGAGCCCAGTGAACAGGACAAACATGTGGATCAGTAGTCATAAGGGTGTAAGTGATAGGAGCAGAATTAGGCCATTCGGCTCATGAAGTCTGCCATTCAATCACGGCTGATCTATCTCTCCCTCCTAACCCCATTCTCCTGCCTTCTCCCCATAACCGCTGACACCCGGACTAATCAAGAATCTATCTATCTCTGCTTTAAAAATATCCCTTGACTTGGCCGCCACAGCCGTCTGTGGAGAAATTATGTGCATTTGGTTAGACTGTAAGCCTTGGATTATAGTGTGCTATTGATATATGGTGGGGCAGGCAGGTTCCACACACATTTGAGATCCCCTGTTCCAAACATTAGCATGATGAACTCGGTATTTTTATATTTGTAGAGTAGGTGAAATGTGAAAATACTTCCAATCTCACGAGGACCTAAGACAGTAAATCAGAGCAAACACAAACTTACAGCCCAGGTCTTGGAAAGCCTGAGATAGGCGCACTTTGCAGGCCAGAGACCACGGCCATGAGGGAATGGAGGTTGTTCAACTCCAGCAGTTTCTGAAAGGAAGAACAAAGTAGAGTCATAAAGTAATAAAGAGTGATGCAGCGTAGAAACAGGCCATTCGGCCCAACTTGCCCACACCGCCCAACATGTCTCAGCTACACTAGTCCCACCCGCCCGCGTTTGGTCCATATCCTTTCAAACCTGTCCTCTCCATGTACCTGTCTAAAACCCCACTTTCACAACCTAATTGGCGACCTCTGCCGAGTTTGCCCTTGACTCATACTCGCAGCATGGTCGCCACGAGGTCGTAGGAGGTCTTCGTAACTCTTCCTCATGCTCGTGTGGTCTCCGCGTACTTGTGGCCTCAAGTAGGTCGCGGCGGTTTTTCCAGCCTGATAATGTCCACGAGTAAAAAAAAGTCGGCATGGAAAAAATCGATACTTTTTATTCATAGGTAGGTCGTAGTAGGTCGTGATGGTAGTCGTAGATAGTCGTGGGTAGTCGTAGATAGTCGTAGACAGTCGTAGATAGTCGTAGATAGTCGTAGATAGTCGTAGGTAGTCGTAGATAGTCCGTAGATAGTCGTAGGTAGTCGTAGATAGTCATAGGTAGTCGTAGATAGTCGTAGATAGTCGTAGGTAGTCGTAGGTAGTCGTAGGTAGTCGTAGGTAGTCGTAGGTCGGTAACTGGCCCGAGAAAAAAAATGCAAACATGACATCATTTTATCATGTGATAATGTCCCACTCGTAGCTGGTCGTAGTTGGTCTTAGGTGTAGAAGACTGAGGTCGAGGGGGTCGTAGGAGGTCGTAGACATAGTCGTAGGAGGTCGTAGACAGTACGTAGGAGGTCTTTTACTTCGGAGAGTCA
>CM075987.1:4188682-4289689 GCA_038087875.1 Malacoraja senta
GTCCCAACCCGACTGTTAATCTACTGGAGATATAGGCTGTGGGCCGAGGAGCTTTTTCGTTCAGATTCGTGACCCAACTCACGGAACTACCTGAATTTTTAATATATTGTGTAAAAATACTATATAAATCATACCTGAAACTCGTCAAGACCAAAACCTACACATTTTTAAGAAATATGAGAAAAATCTCAAATTTTCCGAGTAGTAATTGTCCAATTAATGCACATTTGACATTGAGGTCGGACGCAAATTGACCAATCATGCGCTTTGTTTTATGGTCGCTAGGCAGCGAGGACCCTGGGATCATGGCTGCCTCCTCATTACATCAACAGCAATAGCAAGGTTTCCGAGGAATAAAGGTAATGCTAACCTTGCTGATCATTTTTGTTTTTCAATTGATTCATCTTTATAAAGTTATGATGTGAACTGTTAAATAAAAATGATAAATAACAAATGTAGAGCTAGGGTTAGGATTAGGGTCAGTCAGCCGGTCAGTCAGTCGGTCGGTCAGTCGGTCAGTCTGTCAGTCGGGCTTGTCGGTAGGTCGATGGATGCTGTGGAGGATCAGTCGGGCCGTCGGGCGAGTTAGGGTTAGGTTTAGGCATTTTCCTGTCAGTGGAAGATGCCTTAGCCTTCCCCCAGCCTGGCACTGCCCAATCCCCACTATGGCCATGACCCCCACTGGCAGTCAGTGTGGTTCAGTAAACGGGGAACCCAGAAGAACTGCCCTCACCCATTAATTGAGCTGGTTCAGGAGCCGGACCTCTGCGGCAGTCTCATTAAAAAAAACTCACAATTATATTCATTACATTATTTTTATATAATATAATTATACATAATTACATATCATTACAGTCATATTCACAAGTCATATATATATATAGATGGTATAATAATATATGGTTTAAAAAGACTGCAAACACGGAAACGGGCATTGGACACTAGAGGCGTTTACTTTTTCGATCTCATTTTCTAATTAGTTTAATTAATTAATGTGCAACCTTTGGCACTGATGAGTTATGACTTCCTTCTCAATTATATTTTATCTAAATCGTGATGCAGTTCCGAGACATGGGTCACGAAAGTTGATTTCTAGACACATTTTTGATGCTCGGCCCACAGCCTAATAGACGCAAAATGCTGGAGTAACTCAGCGGGACAGGGAGCATCTGGAGAGAAGGAATGGGTTCCGTTTCGGGTCGAGTCGGGTCTGAAGAAGGGTCTCAACCCGAAACGTCACCCATTCCTTCTCTCCAGAGATGCTGCCTGTCCCGCTGAGTTACTCCAGCATTTTGTGTCTATCTCCTATATTGACGTATGAATGGGCATAAAAGAGTGGGAAATCTGATTTTGATCAGAGTGGGGGCAGAGGAATACTCAAGAAGATAGAACAGAACACCACAGGAACAGGCCCTTCGGCCCACAATGTCCATGCTGAACATTATGCCAGCTGAACCTAATCTTTTCTGCCTGTACATGATCCCTCTATTCCTTGCTTATCCAAGTGCCTGACCAAAAGCCTTTAAATGATATTTAAAAGCCTTTTAAATAGCATTGCTGCTACCCCACAAGGATGTCCTTAACCAAGACTTGGGTGCTCATTTCTTAACTTGCTCCAAGGCTTGGTAGCCCAACGCCTCAGTGCTTTCTGCCTCCCATTTTAAAAGCTTCATCCAATCTATTTTTTAATCCTTCCTTAATCTCATCCCCCAAATTTTCTACAGCCTCTACCAGTCCCACAAGCATTCTCGCGCCCTACCTTCAAGCCTAGCTTAGTTTTAGTTTTGTTTAGAAATACAGCGCGGAAACAGGCCCTTCGGCCCACCGAGTCCACACAAACCAGTGATTCCCACACATTAACACTATACGACACACACTAGGGACAATTTTACATTTTTACACTTATACCAAGCCAATTAACCTACAAACCTCTTTGGAGTGTGGGAGGACACCAAAGATTTCGGAAAAAACCCACGCAGGGAGAATGTACAAACTCTGTACAGACAAGCACCCGTAGTCGGGATCGAACCCGGGTCCCTGGCGCTGTAAAGCAATAGCTCTACCGCTGCGCCACCGTGGCTGCCCTTCCATTATATTCATCACTCTACTATCAGTTGCTTTTGGCCTCAATGGAGGATCATCCTTTTACAGAAGGCGCTCCTTAAAAGATCTCTCTTCAAGGAAAACCTTTTGCCAATTCTCCTGTCTATTTTTTATAAAGACACAAAGTGCTGGAGTGACTTAACAGGTCAGGCAGCATCTGTGGAGAACATGGGTAGGTGGTGTTTTGGGTCGGGACCCTTCTTCAGACATTGTAGTAGAGGGGGAGAAAGCTGCAAGAGGTGGGACCGGACAAGGCCTGACAAGTGATAGGTGGATACATGGGGGTTGATTGACTGATGGTTGGACAAAGGCCAGAGATGAAAGACGAGAAGTGTGAGATAAAGATCAAAGAGTCGTGAAATGTGAAGCCAGAGGAAGGAATATAGGTGGAAGGGAAAGATCTTTCATTGGCTCGATGTCTAATTCATTTAGTGGTTCCCAAATTAGTCCCAGAAAATATGCACCAGATTTGGAAACAGGGACTGAGATGGGAAAAGATCAGAGCAACCATGACAAGAAATCCTAGAAAGGAGATAAGGAGGAATTTCTTCAGTCAGATGTCTCTTACATGTCCCATATCATGGTCAAGCCCTTCACTTTGAGGAGTAACTTCAAATGTCCAAAATAAATTATTTAGTCAGAGAGTGATAAATATGTGGAATTCTTTGCCACACAGTAGGCTGTGGAGGCCAAGTCAATGGATATCTTTAAGGCGAAGATTGATAGATTCTTAATTAGTACGGGTGTCAGGGGTTATGGGGAGAAGGCAGGAGAATGGGGTTGAGAGGGAAAGATAGAACAGCCATGATTGAATGGCGGAGTAGACTTGATGGGCTGAATGGCCTAATTCTGCTCCTAGAACTTTGGAACATTTCATGGAATCCAAAATATTCTCATCACAAGAGAGAGGCATTTGCCTACCTTGGCGAGTTTTATAAAGTGGCTCAATATTTCCGCTCTTATTTTCAACGTCTGTGCAGTCAGGATCTCTCGACAAATCCAGAAACTGACCTGCCAGGAACACAAAGGTTTAGTCACATTTTGTGAAGCTGAAGATATGAAGCATTTTATCGCGCTGAACGGAAGAGGGAATGCAATGAGCATGACCTCAATAATACATTTTTTTAGCAAATTTTTTCATCCAACTTAAACTTATTGGACTAAATTGAACATTTCTAAATTTCAGAGATACACAAGGGCTCTTGACAGCTAGCAATGCCTGAGAGCCTGGCTCAGCCATTTTCAGCTATAAGGGCTGTAGGAGGGTCACCCGTGGCCACGTGCGGCAGCAGGACTGGTTCGTCGCTGCCAGAAGATAAGACTGCTCGACGAACCTTTTGCAAGTTTGTCGACGCCAGAAACGTGACGACTCTTTGTGTACTGCCGAGGTGAGGTCTGCTGTGTGATTCTACCGGGTTGTATGCAAAAACAAAGCATTTCACTGTACCTGGGTGCATGTGACCATAAAGTATCATTGATTGTTCTCTCAGCCTTGAGGAGCAGCAGTGTTGAGGGTCAGGGTGGAGGAAATGTTATGATCAATTCTAAACGTCTGAGGTGTGCCGGCCAGAAACACTCAACTACAAACACAGCAGGTATGGTGAGAGTTAATCTTGTGTCTATCTTCAATTTAAACCAGCATCCGCAGTTCTTTCCTACACATGGTGAGAGTTAAGGGCCTGCCCACCTTCCCGATTTTTCGGCGACTTGCCGGCACCTGTCATAATCGCAGCAGGTCTCTGAAAATTTTCAACATGTTGAAAATCCAGCTGCGACCAGAAAAAGGTACGACTCTTTGGGCGGCATGTCGCGGGGTGACGCCTGTATGGTGGTGAGTAGTCGCCCAAAGAGTCGTACCTTTTTCTGGTCGCCGCTGGATTTTCAACATGTTGAACATTTTCGGAGACCTGCTATGACTATGACGGGTGCCGGCAAGTCGCCTATGTGGGACAGGCCCTTTAATGTTCTAGGTCAAGGGTCTTCCATTGGAACTGGTTTAGGTTTATTATTGTCACGTGAACCAAGCCACAGCGAAAAGCTTTGTTTTGCATGCTATCCAATAAGATCAGATAATACTACACGTAATACAATCAAAAACTCAAGTACAATAGGTAGAGCAAAGGGGAAGATACAGAGTGCAGAATATAGTTCTCAGCATTGTAGCGCATCAGTTCCTGACACAAAGTCCAATGTCTGCAATGGGGTAGAGGTGAATCGGACAGTACCCGAGCCTGTGGTAGGACCGTTCAGAAACCTGATAACAGAGGGGACGAAGCTATTCCTGAGTCTGGTGGTGTACGCTTGCAAGCTTAGTTTAGTTTAGTTTATTGTCACGTGTACAGAGGAACAGTGAAAAGCTTTTGTTGCGTGCTAACCAGTCAGCAGAAAGACAATGCATGATTTACAATCGATCCATTCTGCATCTCTGCCCAACGGGAGCAAAATAGGAATGACCGAGGAGGAAGATCTGGATCAACAGACCTTCGGCGGGTTGGAGACTGTGATCTCGAGGCCATGACTTGCAGAACATGCTCTTGCCCTCCTCCAGTTCCTATCACATCCCCCAGCCTGAATTTTGCAAAGGAACAAATAATCCATGTATAGCCCATGTGGAAGAGACCTCACTAAATGTTCAATCACACACTCAGTACTGACCCTGTTTAAATGACTCCTCCATTGTGTATGGGGACGCCCAAACATGGCGTCACTAACATTACTCGCACAGGGACTGGTGGATCTCAGGAATCCCCATTCCCGGAGGGTTGTACAGGCTGGATCACTCGAGGTGTTTAAAGGAAAGATCAGGGGCGTGAGGGAGGACAGACACAAAATGCTGGAGTAACTTAGCGGGACAGGCAACATCTCTGGAGAGAAGGAAAAGGTCGAGACCCTTTCTTCACACTCAAGTCTGAAGATGGTTCAGTGGCCCGATAACAGCTGGGAAGAAACTGTCCCAAATGGAGAAGTAAATGGAACTGTCGGGGGAGGGAAGCAAGGGGTGTTAGTGCATTAATAAAGGGCAGCTCGTCACCATCAATCCGGCCACAGTATTCAAAGTTGATCTTTCTTTCTATCTTCGGTTCAAGCCCAGCTTCTGCAGTCCCTTCCTACACAGGGAAGTGAGGGACATGGGGAATGGCACAGAAGAGGAGATGACCTATGATGAGCGTTTGTCGGCACTGAACCTGTACTCGCTGGAGTTTAGAAGACTGAGGGGGGGGCCTCATTGAAACGTACAGATAGTGAAAGGCTTGGATAGAGTGCATGTGGAGAGGATGTTTCCACTAGTGGGAGAGTCTAGGACTAGAGGTTACAGCCTCAGAATTGAAGGAGGTTCTTTTAGGAAAGAGATGAGGAGAATTTTCTTTAGTCAGAGGGTAGTGAATCTGCGGAAGTCTTTGCCACAGAAGGCTGTAGAGGGCCAAGTCAGTGGATATTTTTAAGGCAGAAGATAGATAGACTTTTGATTGGTACCGGGTGTCAGGGATTATGGGGAGAATGTATTTTAAGAAGGAAGAGATAGATGGAGGAGCTAGACGTGTGGGCCGAATGGGCCTAATTCTGCTCATATTACTAATGACCTTATGAGGTCAGGGCAGATCAACAATGAACATATTGAATGACAGTACAGGCATGAGGGGCCGAATGGCCATCTCCCACTCCTATGTTCTTGTCATCTCACCTGGTGAACCTTTGGTGAACGCAACGATGTTTGGTGCCAGGATGTGCTTGTCTTTCTTGTTCCATCCGCAGCTACTCAGTTCCTGCAAGATAATAAATTAATTATTACTCATATTATTAGATAATAATTATTAGAAGATAATTCAAACTAATTATTCAACATCCTGCTTACGTTTTCAGGGAGATGAGACTGCCGTGTGGGCACATCGCAATGTATCAAAGTATTCAACACAAACGAGCTCTTTGGCCCAACTTGCCCATGCCGACCAAGATGTCCCATCTGCACTGGTCCTATTTGCCCCATGTCCATGTGAACCTATTCTGTCCATACACGTGTCCAAATGTCTTTTAAATGTTATAGCAGTTGCCTCAAACTACCTCCTTTAGACTTCAGAGGCACAAAGCAGAAATAAGCCCTTTGGTCCCACCGAGTCTGCGCCAACCAGCGATCTCCCCTGTACACTAACTCTATCCTACACACGAGGGACAATATACAATTGTCACCAAAGCCGTTTAACTTACAAACCTGTACTTCTTTGGAGTGTGGAAGGAAACCTGAGCACCCGCACAAAACCCACGCAGGTCACGGGGAGAACGTACAAACTCCGTACGTGTAGCACCCGTAGTTAGGATCAATCCTGGGTCTCTGGCGCTGTGAGACACCAACTCTAGCGCTGCGCCACCGTGCCGTCCTTGTAAAATCCTACATTGTCCCGACGTGCCTGAGGCTGTTCACCTTGGAGACCTGCTGCGGATATGGGCACGGACCGGCGCGAGACTTACACCTTCTCCCCTGGATTTACAAGGGCCAGCGAGATCTCAGCGGACGCTGCCAGAATCCATGACACTTTCCCTGCCCTGGCCTTCACGAAGAAAAGGGAACTCTTCCCAGGATCATTAACGGCAGCACACTGGACGCCCGTGTCTACCACTCTGCGTTCGTGGATCTGAACCCAATCGGCAGCTCGTTCCATCCACCCACAACACTCGGAGTGAAATGGTGACCCTCAGGTCTCTATCAATTCTTGCCCCTCTCACCTTAAACCAATGTCCTCTGGTTCTTGATGACCTGCTGAGTTACTCCAGCACTTTGTGACTTTTTTTATTTGTTAACCACCATCTGCAGTTCCTTATTTCGACATCATTTTAAATACCTATAAGGTCACCCCACAACAATGGCAGCATTGGACAAAGACATTGTACCTGAATGAACTTCAATGGCATAAATTACAGCAGCAGTTGGCATTGACAAAGTAAATGTAGCCAGTCTGAAGAAACTAGAGGGACATTTTCTGTTGTCTGAATGTCTCTCATGCTATTAATCCAGTGTCAAGATGTTTAAGAAGGAGCTGTAGATGCTGTAAAAATCGAAATAGACAAAAATGCTGGAGAAACTCAGTGGGTGAGGCAGCATCTATGGAGCGAAGGAATAGGTGTCAAGAAGTCAGAAGGCCTTAATTTGTTAGGCCTGTATTTCTTTCCCTCTTCCTGAAACTATATTAAAGACCATCTGCTTGAGATTGCCTTTCTTTGTGCTATTTAGAATTGTTTGCACTCTATTGGAGAAGGATTTCAGCTTTGAATCCTGGTGGCTGATTGATTGTGATGAGCTGCCCATTATTAATTCCACCCCCTCCCCCCCCCCCCCCCACACACACACACACACACACACACACACAAACAATCACAGTTCCATTCACTTCTCTCCATTTGCTGCAAATGGGAAAACTTTCCGAGTCTGTCCAACCTCTCCTTGCAGCTAATACTCTCTAATCCAGGCATCATTCTGGTAAACCTCGTCTACAGCCTCTCCTAAGCGGGTCGGAGCCCGCGCGCGGTCGATGGAGTCTACGCAGCCCGAGGCCGATCGTGGCTGGGTCTGTGGAGCCCGCGGCCGGCCCCTGGGTCTGAGGAGCCCGGGCCGGGGCCCGGGTCGGGTCCATGGAAGCGTCCGGAGAGGACCCCGGCGACGTTAGCGGTGAGGTCGGTGCGGCTGTCGATGATGGCGCCGACCAAGGGACGAGGACGGACACGTGGAAGTGAGGACACCGCTGCCGGGGGGAAGGACCAAAGGAGGACCCAGCATGGGGGGATGAGCAATGGACAATGGAGGACCCAGCGTGGGAGGGGGGGGTGGGGGGAGAACAGAGGAGGAGCCAGCAGGGGTATTTTGTAACTTTGTAAGGACCCTCCCTCTATGTGGCACCTATTTGCATACCTTGGATACTCCAAATCTGGCCTATCCAAAGTCCTATAAAACTGTATTATGACTTCTTCATTCTTCTACTCAATGCCCGACCATTGAAGGCAAGCACACACTATGCCTGCTTTACCACCACACCATTGATCTGGTGTTGTTGGCCGAAGGAGCTGCAACTGTGGCACCGGAGCATTGAACAACATTGGAGCAACAATGACATTCACAGCGAACCCACATCTGGAGACTGCTTTAGTTCTGTCCTCAGTCACAGATTCCATTCTGTCTTTTTAGACGTGGCTTTTTGGTGTCTGATCCAAGATTAAAGCACTAGTTTAGTATAGAGACGCAGCACGGACAAAACAGGCCCTTCGGCTCAAATCGTCCATGCCCCAACCAGCCATTCATCGGACACTAACACTATCCCACACACTAGGGACAATTTTACCAAAGCCAATTAACCAACAAACCTGTACGTCTTTGGACTGTGGGAGGAAACCGGAGCATCCGGAGATAAACCCACGCAGGTCACGGGGAGAACGTACAAACTCCGTACAGACAGCACCCGCAGTCAGGATGGAACTTGGGTCTCTGGCGCTGTAAGGCAGCAACTCTACCGCTGGGCCACCGTGCCGCCTCAACGAGTTTTGGAGTAGACATTTGCCCTGTGTGGAAGGGTACTCTATGGCAGGTTTCTGCAATTTGATTCCTTCAACAGAACCTCATTTCAGAAACAGTTCCACTCACCCGCTACCTTACTGAGCAGACACAAACAGACAGAAATCTACCTCTCCATTTTTGGAGAGTTTCCACAGAACCAATTATATTTAAAAAAATTCTAACTGCACCTAGATAAAGGGGTACTGTGGAACTGAAGACACTTTGCAAGTTCCTTGCAAACAGGTGGAACTTTAGTTCATGTCCTCGAGTTCACTTTGTTATGACTTTATGATGTTTTTCTACGACTGGTTTGTCAATGAAAATAACATCTTTCACAATCTCTGGCCATTCCAGTACGTTTCACAGCCAATGCAGGAGATTTGAAATGAAGTCATGGATGTAGCAAAGGAAATGAGGCAGCCTATTTTGCAACGCCAGCTTTCCATTAACAAGATTTATTTTTATTAAAGTCACTTTGGTCAAGAGGTAAATGTTCCGTGAACATGGCCCGCTGACAATCCAGCATTCCTGCCTTATTGTGTCAGCCTAGATGTTTGTGATCAAGCTTGGACTGCGTCATGAAGCCATCATGAACCAGTCGGCCATTCGGCTCATCAAGCCTGCTCCACCGTTCAATCATGGCTGATCTATCTCTCCCTCTCAACCCCATTCTCCTGCCTTCTCCCCGTAACCCCTGAAACCATGGTGGTGCAGCGGTAGAGTCGCTGCCTTACAGCGCCAGCGACTAGGGTTCGATCCCGACTACGGGTTCTGTCTACGGAGTTTGTACGTTCTCCCCGTGACCACGTGGGTTTTCTCCGAGATCTTCGGTTTCCTCCCACATGTAGAGGTTTGCAGGTTAATTGGCTTGGTATAAAATGTAAATTGTCCCTGTTGGTGAAGGATAGTGTTATGTGCGGGGATCGCTGGTTGGCGCGGACTCGGTGGGCCGAAGGGCCTATTTCCGCGCTGTATCTCCAAACTAAAGTAAACTAAACGAGCCCCGACCCAAAACATCACCAATCCTTTTTGGGTGGAGCAGTGGAGTTGCTGCCTCACAGCGCTTGCAGCGCCGGAGACCCAAGTTCGATTCCGACTACGAGTGCTGTCTGTACGGAGTTTGTACGTTCTCCCCGTGACCTGCGTGGGTTTTCTCTGAGATCTTCGGTTTCCTCCCACACTCCAAAGACGGGTAGGTTTGTAGGTTAATTGGTTAATTGACTTGGTATAATTGTAAATTGTCCCTATTGTGTGTAGGATAGTGTTAATGTGAGGGGATCGCTGGTCGGTGTGGACCCGATGGTCCGAAGGGCCTGTTTCCGCGCTGTATCTCAAAACTAAACTAAACATTAGACTTTCCATCACAAATGATTCCTAGCTCAACCCTTCTTTGGAAGGTAGCCCTGCATAATTCTGTTATTGTGTAATGTTTATTGTGTTATGTTTTCTCCATTCTCAGTGAAAGGTTATGGAATAGAAATTAACAAATGAGGTGTGAAACTCCTTCACCAGCCAAGTTTGCTAATTCCACAGGACCATTGAGGGATCTGGGTCTCATGGTATACAACACTCCAACTTCAAGTTACAGCAGCCGAGAATGAACATATAAAACCAGGAGGAACCATCGCAATACACCACCAATCCATTGAAAACAAAAACAGAACTACAAATGGATAAATTAATGGATGATTTCACTTTTGTTATGTTTGTTAATTATTTTTCCTGCTTTAGACTTTAGAGATACAATGTGGAAACAGGCCCTTTGGTCCACCGAGTCTGTGGCAACCAGTGATCACCCCATACACTAGCACTATGCTACACTGGGGACAATATACAATCTACAGAAACTGCACACCAGTTCTGTCCTACACACGAGGGACAATTCACACAAACCAACAAACCAACAAATCTGTACGTCTTTGGAGTGTGGGAGGAAACGGGGAGAATGTACAAACTCCGTACAGACAACACATGTAGTCAGGATCAAACCTGGGTCTCTGGCACTGTAACGGGCCTGTCCCACTTGGCGATTTTTTTAGGCAACTGCCAGCGACTGTCATAGTCGTAGCAGGTCGCCGAAAAACCGGCGACAACCTACGTCACCCTGGCGACAACCTACGGCAGCACCTACGTCAAGCTACGCTCATTGGCGTCAAACCCTCTGTCGCCGACAATTTTTCAAAGTGTTGAAAGTTTAGTGGCGACCAGAAAGCCGCTACGACTTTTTGCGCAACTGAGGTGACTACGCACCGACGAAAATGTGGCGACAAACTAGTCGCCTGTAGTTGCCTAAAAAATCGCCTAAGTTGGACAGGCCCATAAGGCAGCAACTCCAACCTGCGCCATGGTGCAGCACCCCCCAAAAGAAGAAACTTGTTCATCTATCCAGGTAATCAGTTAACATCTTGTAATCATTTTGTCAGACTTTGGGCATTCATTTTCAGAAGGAGATCGGGAAAGCAGCATGAAACAGGAATTAGGGTGCAACTGGAAGAACTGCAAGTCTGGAGAAGGGCCGTCGCCTATCCAGAGATGCAGCCTGGCCGCTGAGTTACTCCAACGCTTTGTGTCTGTTTTTCCAAACCAACATCTGCAGTCCCTTGTGCCTAAACTAGAATGTGAGTGGAGTGCTGCTGCATAATGCAAACGTCATCACTCCAAAACATTGGCTCACATTGCTGTTGCCACAATCCCAAATGTACTTTGATTACCAAGTAAGATAACACAAATAAAGAATAAGACAGAATAATCCTTCACTCCAGAGATGCTGCCTGCCCCGCTGAGTTACTCCAAACTTTTGTGTCTATCTCAGAATAAGACACTTGGACCGGTACACCATTCATAAGTTCATAGGTTCTAGGAGCAGAGTTAGGCCATTCGGCCCATCAAGTCTACTCCGCCATTCAATCATGGCTGATCTATCTTTCCCTCTCAACCACATTCTCCTGCCATCCCCATAACTCCTGACACCCATACTAATCAAGAGTCTATCTATCTTCACCTTAAAAACATCCACTGACAGCCTCCACAGCCCTCTATGGCAATGAATTCCACAGTTTCACCACCCTCTGACTAAAGACATTCTTTATCTCCTTTCTACAGGCATGTCCTTTTAATTTAAGGCTGTGGCCTCTGGTCCTAGACTCTCCCACGAGTGGAAGCATCCTCTCCACATCCACTCTATCCAGGCTTTTCGCAAACCTACAAACCCGGACATCTTTGAGACATGGGAGGTAAACTGGAGCACCCGGAGGAAACCCATGCAGTCACAGGGAGAACGGGCAAACAACTTTCAGAATGGAACTGGTGCGCTACAATGCTGCGGAGTATATTCTGCACTCAGTATCGTCCCCTTTGCTCTATCTCTGGTATGCGGTATAGTGACACAGCAGTAGAGTTGCCGCCTTATAGCGCCGGAGACCCGGGTTCGATCAGTCAGTACGGAGTTTGCAACATTCTCCCTGTGACCGCGTGGGTTTTTGACAGGTGCTCTGGTTTCCTCCCAAAAAGGCGTGCAGGTTCGCAGGTTGATTGGCTTCTGCGAATTCTCCCCGGTGTGTAGGGTAGAACTAGTGTGCAGGTGATCGCGGGTTGGCGAGGACTCAGTGGGCCGAAGAGCCTCATTCGATGCTCTGTCTCTAAACTAGACTAAACTCCACACAGACAGCACTCGAGGTCAGGACTGAACGTGGGTCTGTGGCGCTGTGCGGCGGCAGCTCTACAGTCGCGTCACTCTGCCGCCCCAGCTAAACAAAGCCTTTCACTGTAGCTCGGTACACGTGACAGTAATCAACCTAAACCTGGACATAAAGTAGTACAGCGGACTCACAATTAACTCACAGACGATTAGCTGTCAGCTCAGTTAAACATGTACTGTTTCCAAGTTAAAAGGTCTGGAATTCTGAGCTTAAGTGTTGAACAGAACACTTGTGTGGAACAGGAATGCTGTAGTAGCCCCGCTGATTACATTTTAGCTCTGTTTGCTTAGTTGTCACCTTCTCCGAGCTAACAATGACCTATTCTCCATTTTCTTTGATCGTCATCTCTTCTGCTGTCTCGTTTTCACACCTTACACTTCCTTATCTCTGTGTCTCTCTCTCCCCTGACTCTCATTCTGAAGAAGGGTCTCGAGCCGAAACGTCACCCATTCCTTCTCTCCAGAGATGCCGCCTGTCCCGCTGAGTTACTCCAGCACTTTGTGTCTGTCTTCGTGTGCAGTCTCAGTGAATGGCAATGAAGCTTTCACTACAGCAGCACAGATGCCTGGAGCATTGTTCAGCATTGCAAACACCTCCACTAAATGCCAAATGCCTAAACGTGCTACTTTGACCACAGGAAATCCAGTAGAAGCTGGAAAAAGGTATCACGTCTCTCAACAGTTCCGGTTGAGTATTTTAAGGAACAAGTGTGGTGCTAAAGATCCGACACCTTATAATGAGTTTTGCATCAACCAGGACATTACACCCTTTCTTTCCCTAGTTAGTTCAGACCCATTTCAAATCTCGTCGAGCTGCTCTGAGCAGTTCATGGTTTCTACCCGTTTCGGATGACTGCGGAGATTATTTCTTGCTACTTGGACTTTTGAAAGAGACTTTGCCATCTCCTTCCTTTTACTGCTTTCTGTTTTCAAGTCCAGCCAAGATAGAAACAAAGCGCTGGAGTAACTCAGCAGGACAGGCAGGATCTCTGAAGAGAAGGAATGGGTGACGTTTCAGGTTGAGACCCTTCTTCATACTGTCTGTCTGATAACAACATATTAGAACTGGGCTGATGCTTCTTAATGCCATTGGTATTCTGCGGTGTTAATTTTAGTGGACCTGCATTTTTATGGAAGTTGTTTCATATATGTGGTGAAAAAATAAATGCTGTTTCTCCATGTTTAGTTCTGACTGGTGACAGAGCACCTGGCCCAGACGACCTCATAATGGTTCATAATGTAGCAGAAGATCAGAAATGCCCTAGACCATTCAGTGCTTTATAAACCAACAGTAATATTTTGAAATCAATTATTTGACAGACTGAGAGCCAGTGTAAAGAACTCCAAACTGAAGTGATGTGATCCACTCTTCAACATAAAGAGGACTCGAGCAGCAGCTTGCGTGATCTAGTGGTTGGCTTTGGTTTGATAGAGAGAGACTACAAGGATTGATTTGGATGAGAATCTGTACTAATGCTCCCGTGCTGTGGCAACCTTCACCATTCATGCAGCCCCCAACCTACGGTAATATCGAGTTTGCAGCTCTTGCAACATCACCTGCGTCCACTATACCAGCAGCACCGGCAGAGTTCCCTGACTCTGACAGCACCGGTATTGGTGGCCTCCCCAGTCGCACTCTGTACCAGGAGTAAGACTAAAAAGAGGCAACCCATACCACATGTTCTAACCCCAGTAGAACACGCAAGATTCCTAGCTAACTTGGGGTTCCGAACCCATGACGCGCTGGTTAATGACCCGGTGGCGACCTGAATCCGGAGGCTCGGCCGCAGCTGGCCCAGTGGACGACATCTTCGGGAGCGCGAGGCTGGCCAACTTCGGGGCTGCGGTGGCGTTCCGGCGGTGGCGACCGAGGACACTGGTGGCGACCTGAATCCGGAGGCTCGGCCGCGGGCCCAGTGGACGACATCGTCGGGAGCGCGCAGGTCACAGGTTGGTGACCTATTTTTCTGGGGCTCCCGCAACTACAGCTGCGTCCGCTGGACTGGAGGGCGGCAGCTTCGGCAGCTTCGACCACCCCGGGCCGCGGAGTTTGAGCCGGCCCGTCGCGGAGCACGGATTCGGCCGCGGGACTGGCTTACCGTCGCCCGGCGGGGTCACAGCATCAGAAGCCTGGATCGCCTCAGCGCAGAGGGAGAACAAAGCGGGAAGAGACAGAGACTTTAAGACTTTTGCCTCCATCACAGTGAGGAGGTGCCTGGTGAACTCACTGTGGTGGATGTTAATTTGTGTTTATTGTGTGTTTTGTCATTTATTATTATATGTATGACTGCAGGCAACGAAATTTCGTTCAGACCGAAAGGTCTGAATGACAAATAAAGGAATCTCTAATCTCTAATCTCTTAATTAACATGCTCAGAATGAAGCCAGAGAGGAAACAATCCTTACCGCCCTTACTACCACTGTAAAAACCTATTGATATCTCCAAAATTCAGGATACTAAACCCAGGAAAGGAGAGGAGCAGAAGAATATTTGGAGAGATTTTCAGACATATACATCAGTCAGTCGGGGGATGCTAGGTATCGAGACAGTCAGAATTCACCCCAGTACTGTGCTATCCTAGAACATTGTCTCCCAGCTACTGTCGCAGAGGCAATAAAACCTAACAATATGGACTGGACTGACAATTCTCAGAGCCTGTGCAGTTAATGATACTTTTGTAGCGGCACCAAACGTGGTGAATAAAGGTGAGACATCAGGCAAAGAGTCGTTTATTCAGTGGTGACACGTTAGGGTGGCGCTAACTATAATAACAGTGTTACTGTAGCTGAGCGAGGTTGTTCACTCGGGCTCAGCTACCGGTTGAATACCTTAAGGTCTCGAGGTGAGATGACCTTAAGTACCAGGACACTCCCTCTAGCCCATGACGTCACGTGCCCGCCCTCGTACTTCCTGACGAGGGTTCGAGCATGTGGCCCCTGTATAGGCTGACGCCACACTTTAATTGTATCCAGCAAGGCCATTGGAGTAAGGAGTGCCCATGGCAGAGACAAGCGGGAGGGGGTTATCAGCAAGAACAAAGGGGAGGTTGGCAAGGAGATCAAGGACAAGGGAGGTGCACAGACATCTCCCAGGCTGATCAATTTCCTCAATGCTGACTAGCCAACAGTGGTGAACGGGTGTTACAATGACAAGGAACCTGTTCTGGTATTACAAGTTGCAGGAAAACATTCAGTCCACTCACAACCTCCCCAAATCCGACAAGACTCAGAGATTATCTGGATTACAAGGACAGATCTATCAATAACCCATCTCCATGCCAGTCGAAGTAACATACGGTGCAGCATCAGTTTGTGATTACCCCAGGCCTAGACTGTAATCTGCTAGGCCGAGATTTACTTGTCAGTAACACCACAATGGTGGTCCCTAACACTGGAAGATGAGCCCCTGCTCCATATCACCTTAGCCTATTGTTTCCTCTCTGGCTTCATTCTGAGCATGTTAATTAACCAGCGCGTCATGGGTTCGGAACCCCAAGTTAGCTTATCACCTTAGTGGCGGGAATAAAGAGCTAGAAACGATTTTCAAATCCCGTGAAGGAACTAGATGGGATGTAAACCTTTTGGCATTAATAACCGGACCACAGGGAACAGCAAAGTTTGCTGAGGTGCCCTTGGAATTGTGGAAGCAGGACTATGAGGTTGCCCTGCATATAACAAAGAGAGCGAACTTCCCATCTCATGCAAAGGATTTAGGAGCTATGGTGAAGCAAGCGATTGGTCTGGCGAATCCAAACACGAGCCAGGAACAAGAACTGTCTAATAATTGTACTGTTCAATTTTATCAGTCACTAAGGACGGTTACTATGCAGCTACGCCATCATCTGGGGAGTGAGGTAACAGAGTATGTGGACCCACAGGGGTGGGCAGAAGACTCTACTCAGGTAGGATGCGTCCAGATTAACCCCATCCAAGTAGCTCCCCAGAAAAGTTAACACTGCCCTCGATATGACAGTACCCGCTGAAGCAGCAGGCAAGCTTGCAATCTAAGTATTGTACCACCGTCAATCCGGCATCCTTTCTTGCCAAACCACCGGAGGAACAAGCTGAGTCAGGGCACGACTGCCTATTTGTGATTAAAGAAGATACCTCTGTTTGGGAAGATTTGACAGATATTCCCATGACACACCCCGACTTAACTATGTATGTAGATGGGAGTGCATCAATTGGATCTCTGGGTGAAAGTCTTTCAGGATACGTAATTATAGATCAGGATGGCAATGATGTGGAGGCAGCGGCCTTTGAAACACCATTCTCTACCAAACAAGCAGAACTGTTTGCCCTGATAAGAGCCTGCATCTTAGGGAAGGACTTGGAAATCAATGTTTATACTGACTTCAGATATGCTTTTGTGCTAACCAAAGTTATCAACGTATTATTTTTTTGTGTGTTGGAAAACAAAATATAGTGGCACAGCTGGTAGACTTGCTGCCTCACACGCCAGATATCTGTGTTAGATCCTGTTCACGGGCGACGTTTCAGGTCGAGACCCTTCTTCAGACTGATGTGAGGGTGCGGGGGGGGGGGGCGGTGGGAAGAAGAAAGAAAGAGGCGGAGACAGTGGGCTGAGGGAGAGCTGGGAAGGGGAGGAGAAAGCAGGGACTACCTGAAATCGGAGAAGTAAATTTTCATACCGCTGGGGTGTAAACTACCCAAGCGAAATATGAGGTGCTGCTCCTCCAATTTACGGTGGGCCTCACTCTGGCCATGGAGGAGGCCCAGGACAGAAAGGTCAGATTTGGAATGGGAGGGGGAGTTGAAGTGCTGACCCACCGGGAGATCAGGTTGGTTATTGCGAACCGAGCGGAGGTGTTGGGCAAAGCGATCGCCAAGCCTACGCTTGGTCTCACCGATGTAGAGCAGCTGACACCTAGAGCAGCGGATGCAATAGATGAGGTTGGTGGAGCTGCAGGGGAACCTCTGCCGCACCTGGAAAGACGGCTTGGGTCCTTGAATGGAGTCAAGGGGGGAGGTAAAGCGACAAGTGTAGCATTTCCTGTGGTTGCAAGGGAAAGTGCCAGGAGAGGGGGTGGTTTGGGTGGAAAGGAACAAATTGACCAGGGAGTTACGGAGGGAGCAGTCTCTGCGGAGATGGGTAGATGTGGCCATTGGTGGGATCCCGTTGGTAGACAATGCTGGAGAAAATTAGCGGGTGAGGCAGCATCTATGGAGCGAAGGAATAGGCAACGTTTCGGGTCGAGACCCTTCTTCAGACTGATGTCGGGTGGGGGGGGGGGTCAGGAAAAAGAAAGGAAGAGGCGGAGACAGAAGGCTGTGGGAGAACTGGGAATGGGAGGGGAAGGAGGGAGAAAGCAAGGACTACCTGAAATTGGAGAAGCCAATGTTCATACTGCTGGGGTGTAAACTACCCAAGCGAAATATGAGGTGCTGTTCCTCCAATTTGCGGTGGGCCTCACTCTGGCCATGGAGGAGGCCCAGGACAGAAAGGTCGGATTCGAAATGGGGGGGGGGGGGGGGGGGAGTTGAAGTGCTGAGCCACCTCGAGATCAGGTTGGTTATTGCGAACTGAGTGTAGGTGTTGTGCGAAGCGATCGCCAAACCTGAACTTGGTCTCACCGAGGTTGATCAGACGCTGAATAATCCAACCAGAATTTTGTTTGGAAGTGGAAAGAAATAATAAAAATTGCACTCATTGCAACGTGTAAAAAGAGATGAGATACTGTATTGTCATTTTGCTGCATGTCATTGTGGGATATATCATGTCTTGATTGGTGAATATGTTTAGTTTGTGACTTTATTTGAAGCAGAAATAATATGTGAATGCTTCATTGAGCATAATTCTGACTGGTAACTACGCACTTCATCCAAGCACATTATCGCACGTGTCATGCAAGCCGTCTTAAATGACCACCTACACTGTCATTTGGCAACCTAAAAAGCTGCCTAGGTTGCCCGGCTGGCAACAGGGATAAAATGTTAATCTTTATTCTTTGGAGCGCAGAAGGTTAAGGGGGGACTTGATAGAGGTCTTTAAAATGATGAGAGAGATAGACAGAGTTGACGTGGATAAGCTTTTCCCATTGAGAGTAGGGAAGATTCAAACAAGGGGACATGACTTGAGAATTAAGGGACAGAAGTTTAGGGGTAACATGAGGGGGAACTTCTTTACTCAGAGAGTGGTGGCTGTGTGGAATGAGCTTCCAGTGAAGGTGGTGGAGGCAGGTTCGTTTTTATCATTTAAAAATAAATTGGATAGTTATATGGACGGGAAAGGAATGGAGGGTTATGGTCTGAGCGCAGGTATATGGGACGAGGGGAGAATACGTGTTCGGCACGGACTAGAAGGGTCGAGATGGCCTGTTTCCGTGCTGTAATTGTTATATGGTTATATGGTTATATGGTTAAGCGAGAGCCCTGAGAATACCACAAAGGCTGTTCACTTTCAACACATGACAATGGAAATGACTAACTATATTTTATCGTTAACCAGGGCATTGAAAGATGTACACTCTAACGACTCCGTCTAAAATGGAACCTGGTACTTATGTAATGATCAATAATTGGATGAGGAAGAGACTGGACATTCAGTGGGAAGGACCTTACCGGGTCCTTCTAACAACCCTTACCGCAGCTAAGGTGGAGGGGAGGGACGTGTGGGTTCACTTTCGCCACTGTTACATTGTCAGTATGGTGCCTAAGACATAAAACGCTAACCGTTTCTTTCTTTTAAGAAATCCCTTTCTAGGATAAATCACGATGGACATACCATTGCTGTTCGCCTATCTTGGGACATTGATAGCCATCGGGTCTGCAAAAAACAGAGTATGTCGATGTAATCTATCACCTATGTGATGGAGATGCACTGTAATGTGATGGCGATAGCAAGGATGGAGAATCATCATTATGGGGTATTGCCATGTTACCATGCTCCTTGTAAATTTGATTATGCATGTCAAAAGGAGGGAGTTAAAGTCCCTGTGCCTATTAGATGAAGGGATTACAAGTAAAATTAGCAGATTTGCAGATGAGACAAAGCTGGGTGGCTGTGAGAACTGAGGAGGATGCTATGAGAATGCAGGGGGACTTGGATAGGTTGGGTGAATGGGCAGATGCATGGTAGATACAGTATAATGTCGATAAATGTGAGGATATTCACTTTGGTGGCAAGAACAAGAAGGCAGATTATTATCTGAATGGTGTCAGATTGGGAAAAGGGGAGGTGCAACGAGACCTGGGTGTGCTTGCACATCAGTCACTGAAAGTAAGCATGCAGGTACAGAAGGCAGTAAAGAAAGCTAGTGGCATGTTGGCCTTAATTGTGAGAGGATTTGAGTTTAGGAGCAATGAGGTCCTTCTGCAGTTTTACAGGGCCCTGGTGAGACCACACCTGGAGTATTGTGTGCCGTTTTGGAGAGCTGGACTTGTATACTATGGGGTTTGGAAGGATGAGAGGGAATCTTATTGAAACGTAGAGGATTGTTAAGGGTTTGGACAAGCTAGAAGCAGGAACGGGATACTGATTGTGGATGGTTAGCTATGATAACATTGAATGTCAGTGGTAATAAGAGGACAGTTGGATAACATGAAGGAAGCAAGTGACTGGGCTTCGGAAGCTGGTCAGACTGGCTAATCAACATGGCTATGTACCGAGCTATTGCGATTATTTGTATTTTTGTAGGATTAGCAGTTGTAAAATGTGTATTGGGGAGGATGCAGACAGCACTGGAAGGCAAAGGTGCTCCGAGAATGTTATTGGTGAGACTGGAAGAAGTATGTGATGAAGCAAAGACTGAGTATGTTGATAAGGTGCAGGAAGAGTTTAAATGACTGGGAAGGATTGATATAGAAACATAGAAACATAGAAAATAGGTGCAGGAGTAGGTCATTCGGCCCTTCGAGCCTGCACCGCCATTCAATATGATCATGGCTGATCATCCAACTCAGTATCCTGTACCTGCCTTCTCTTCATACCCCCTGATCCCTTTAGCCACAAGGGCCACATCTAACTCTCTCTTAAATATAGCCAATGAACTGACCTCAACTACCTTCTGTGGCAGAGAATTCCACAGATTCACCACTCTCTGTGTGAAAAATAATTTTCTCATCTCGGTCCAAAAAGACTTCCCCCTTATCCTTAAACTATGACCCCTTGTTCTGGACTTCCCCAACATCAGGAACAATCTTCCTGCATCTAGCCTGTCCAACCCCTTAAGAATCTTGTAAGTTTCTATAAGATCCCCCCTCAATCTTCTAAATTCTAGCGAGTACAAGCAGAGTCTATCCAGTCTTTCTTCATATGAAAGTCCTGCCATCCCAGGAATCAGTCTGGTGAACCTTCTCTGTACTCCCTCTATGGCAAGAATGTCTTTCCTCAGATTTGATGACCAAAACTGTACGCAATACTCCAGGTGTGGCCTCACCAAGACCCTGTACAACTGCAGTAGAACCTCCCTGCTCTTATACTCAAATCCTTTTGCTATGAATGCTAACATTCCATTCGCTTTCTTCACTGCCTGCTGCACCTGCATGCCTAGGTAGCAACATGGGGAGTTATCATGGAATGATAAAAGGGAGGAATGAGATTATGTAGAATTGGGGATACTTTAGGATTAAGGTTTAAGTATTCTGAGTTAAGATGGTTCAAGTATTCTGAGCTAAGTTTCAATTTCTTTATTTTGACATCATTTGGTTAAGTTTCATTATCCTGGCTGTGACATTGTTTTTCCTGGAAAATATGTGGTCTATGTGATGTTTAATGCTATTGTAACTGGCTAAGATGTATTATGCTGTGTATGATTGTAAATGGGTAGAAAGATTGTCCCCACCTATATAACCATGTGATACTGTAGTTATTGGTCTAGATTCACCACCCTTTGTAAGTTACCTCCCACTGTATCAACCATATATATATGTTAATTCCTTTGTTTGAGCACATGTGTTTCTCCGTGATCCACTGGGAGAGCTTCCCAGGGCAGTACAGAGAAACCTAGTCACCATGGTGAAATAAAGGATGATTTAAAGTATTCTAGTCGGTGTTTTCACTGAACGGACTAAGGGATATAAATACCGGAATTATCACCCCCACATAAAACAAACCGGAGAACATTTACACAAACTTTTAACACACACTGAAAATAAAAAAAGACTGTTACTCTTACAACATTCAACAAGTGTTTATCAATTATAAAGGAATTAGACTAAGTGCTGGTACATGGGACTAGTGTAGGTGGGAAACGTGATGGTCAGCATGGACATGATGGGCTGAAAGGCCTGTTTCTGTGATACGTGACACGGTGACCATAGTGGATGTTGGTTTGATTTCAGGAAGACGCTGAAGGTTCAGCAAGATAGTTAAAAGTGATCTTTGGCGACAAGAGTGGTGAAAAGAATTAATGATGGAAGTAGTAACTGGGTGCAGAAACTAATTGGTTGATACAGGATGGAAACAGGTCCTTCGGCCCACCGAGTCAACGCTAACCATCGATCACCCACTAGCTCTATGTTATCCCACTTTCTGATCAACTCCCAACCCATTAGGACAATTGACAGAGGGTCAATTGACCTACAAACCCGCACGTCTTTGGGAGGTGGGAGGAAACCGGAGCACCTGGAGGAAACAGGGAGAACATGCAAACTCCAGGGAGAACATGCAAACAGGTCACAGGGAGAATATGCAAACTCTACTCAGACAGTACCTGAGGTCAGGATCGAACCCTGGTCTCTGGCACTGTGAGGCTGCAGCTCTACCAGATGTGCCACTGTGTCACCCCAATAATAGGAATCCACCTGGATTTACGATTACAAAACCTATTTAACTAATCTGAGGTGAGGAGGAGTATAGACCAGGGGGAACCAGTAGAAGTGATGTATCTAGACCTTTGGAAAACCGCCATAAAGGTTGATTTTTCATGGCATGGACAAGTTGGGCTAAAGGGCCTGTTTCCTTGCTATATGACTCTATGATACCATGTCCTCTTGTCGTTAATTCCACGGGTTTTGGAAAAATCAGCACAATATCGGCACAAATCGGATTGGGAGTTACACACAGATATAAGTTCTGTTAACAGACAGTAAACAAGTTCGGACTAAAGTCATTTTAAGTTGGGAAACTGTGATGCAGGGATGATGAGTGCCTCAGCTGAGATGCCTGGAACCAGGGAACGAGTGTAGGTGGGCAACCTCATGGTCAGCATGGACACGAGGGGCTGAAGGGCCTGCTTCTGCACTACTTGAGAGAGATACAGCATACAACAGTACAGCACAGGCACAGGCCCTTCAGCACACAAAGCAATGTCACAACATTCATAGTGGAGAGAAAATCTCTTCTCTCGGAGGTTTAAAATCCTTTGGGATGTTCTTTCCAAGAAGGCTGTGGAGGCTCAGTTGCTGAATATATTCAAGACAGAAGTTGATAGATGTTTGGACACTAACCAGATCAGTGGATGTGGCATTAATGGAGGAAGTCAACACTGAGTTACAAGATAACTTCTTGACCACAGATCAGGGCTAAGGGATTAATGACCTCCTCCTGCGTTTTGTAATCAAATGCACTTCAAGGATCAGGGCTGGATTTTTTGGTTAAGCTGCAAGATCTCAGACCAGGCCAGCTGGTATCCCACCCAATGCCAAGAAGAATATTTTGAGTAGGAAAACATGTAGAATCACTAGCAAAATCATTTAAACTAAGTACCAAATGAGCTTGGCAATTCCTCCACACCCACGCACATTTGGCATTTTCACATTTTCCTATTAAATGATGATGTTTCGCAGATGAGTGCGGGTGACAACGGGCTAGTAGTCCACTGCTGGGGCTTGGCAGAGCTACAAAGCAGATGCATCGCACGGGAGCAAAACACAAAGTGCTGGACGAACTCAGAGGGCCAGAGAGCATCTGGAGAAAGAATGGATAGACAACGAAATGGTCGAGACCCTTCCTCAAACTCTCTCTCTCACTGGATAGGACAGGTTTGGGGGGATGTGGCCAAATGCGGGCAGGAGGGATTAGTGTAGCTGGGACACGTTGGCCGGTGTGGGCAAGTTGGGCATGTTTCCACACTGTAACACTCTATGACACTGCTCCCCCTCAGTGATTTATGTTGTTAAGTCTGAAGAGGGGTCCCGACCCGAAACACTCATTGGTATAGTGCACTCAAGATAGAACGTGCAACAATACAGCACAGGCACAGGCCCTTCAGCCCACAATGTGGTGTGGAATGTCATGACCGAGAAACTGCGTTAAAACCAACATTGGAACCTGGGCCTGACCTGTTACCCTCCTCCACTGTCAGAGTGAGGCTAATCGCTAATTGGAGGAACAGCATCTCTTATTTCGTTCGGGCAGCTTACAGCCTAGTGGTATGAATATTGATTTCTCTAACTTCAAGTAACCCTGGCATTCCCTCTCCCTCCATCCCTTCCCCACCCAAGTCACACCAGCTTCTCGTTCTCACCTAGCAAGCAGCTAACAACAGCCTGTTTCCTTTGTCATCGTTACTTTTTTGCACATCTTTCATCCATTTTACATCACCGACTATATGTCTTGTTTCCCTTTCCCCTGACTCTTTGTCTGAAGAAGGGTATCGACCTGAAACATCACCCATTCCTTCTCTCCAGAGATGCTGCCTGTCCCGCTGAGTTACTCCAGCATTTTGAGTCTGTCTTCCGTTAACTCTGTTGCTTTTCCCACAGATGCAGACTGACCTGTTGAGTGTTTTCAATCATTTTCTGTTTTTAATCTCAAATCTGGACTCTCTGATCCAGATGTTGACCCTCTCACTGATTACGCGTTTCAATGCACTGTTTCCGTAGCACTGAACAGCTGCTCATGCGCTACAATGCTGAGAAGAGCAATAACAAGCGCAACATTCCAGAAGCCTGATAACAGAGGGGAAGAAGCTGTTCATGAGTCTGGTGGTGCGCGCTTTCAAGCTTCTGTATCTTACATAGAAACATAGAAAATAGGTGTGTAGGAGGAGGCCATTCGGCCCTTCGAGCCAGGACCTCCATTCATTGTGATCATGGCTAATCGTCCCCAATCAATAACCCGTGCCTGCCTTCTCCCCATATCCCTTGATTCCACTAGCCCCTAGAGCTAGTGGAATTCTCCCGTACTCCTAAGATGTACAGGTTAATTGGCCTGGTAAAATTGTAAGTTGTCCCCAGTGTAGGACAGTGTTGGTGTGCAGGGTTCGCTTGTCGGCGTGGACTCGGTGGGCTGAAGGGCTTGTTTCCGCGCTGTATCTCTAAACTAAGGAGCCATGACCGGCGTGGGACAAACCTTTGATCTTCTGGGAAATATTAAGACCCAGTGCATTCAAACCTATTTGGCCTGTTACGAAATCTATCCATGGCATGCAAAACTTCCATGTTTCATATTGTCTCATGGCACATGGAGAACTGGCAAACTCCTCCCAGACAACACCCAGGATCAGGATCGAACCGGGATTCCTGAAACCATGGAGCAGCAGCTCGACCTGGAGTTTAGAAGGTTGAGGGGGTATCTCATTGGAACTTACAGAATAATGAAAGGCATAGATAGAGTGGATGTGGAAAGGATGTTTCCACTGGTGGGAGAGTCTAGGACCAGAGGTCGTAGCCTCATAATTAAAGGACGCTCTTTTAGAAAGGAGATGAGGAGGAACTTCTTTAGTCAGAGGGTAGTTAATCTATGGAACTCATTGCCACAGAGGGCTGTGGAGGCCAAGTCAGTGGATATTTTTAAGGTAGAATTCTTGATTCGAACGGGAGTTAAGGGTTATGGGGAGAAGGCAGGAAAATGGGATGAGGAGGGGGAGATCAGCCATGATTGGAAAGGCGGAGTGGACTCAATGGGCTGAATGGCCTAATTATACTCCGATAACTTGTGAACGTTAACCTCCTACTGCCACATGCTCAATGGAGGTGAGGCCCAGGAGATGAATGCCAAGCACAAGGCTGAAGGATTGCCAGCACTGTGGGGACATCTTCACCAGGAGGACGACAATCATGGATTAAGAACGTGGCTCAACACCACCATCTCAAGAGCCATTTTGGGATGAGCTACAAATGCAGGCTCCGCCAACCGAACCCACCTACTAAAAGATGAATAACTAAAAGAAAAACCATGAGGGGAATAGATAGGATGAATGAACAGTCTTTTTCCCAGGGTAGGGGAATCAAAAGTTTACTTTAATTTAGTTTAGTTTATTGTCACGTGTACCGAGGTACAGTGAAAAGCTTTTTTGTTGCATGCCATCCAGTCAGCGGAAATACTCTTTACCAGAGGACAATGGTTTAAGGGGAGAGGGGCAAGATTTAATATGAACCTAAGGGGCAACATTTTCACTCTGCAGTTGGGGTATACAAAATGAACTGTCAGAGGAGGTCGTTGAGGCAGATACTATAAAGACATTTGGGCTGGTACATGGATAGGAAAGGGTTATAGGTATATGGGCCAAATGCAGGGAAATGGGATTAGCTTAGATGGGACACCTTGGTTAGCATGGGCAAGTTGGGCCGAAGGGCTCGTTTCCATGCTGTATGACTCTATGCCTCTAAAAAGGACAGGTCTATCTGATTCTATCATGCCAAACAAGAACATTACAATTAGTCATTTACCGTTAACTTGCTGTGCCCCAGTGTGCAAGGGCCCCAGTCAAACAGGGGTCTCGTAGAGGATACTCATTGCCTTCATCTGATGCTCCATGGTTAGATAAGGCGGTGCAATCCATCTATGGTGGGATTCAAGCATTTGCCAAAACCTTTCACGCCTAAACCTGATTAGCTCACTGCTTCGTGATGCCTTGTATACGAGAATTGTCTGTACGAAGTTTGCACGTTCTCCCTGTGACCGCGTGAGTTTTCCCCGGATGCTCCGGTTTCATTCCTACATCCCAAAGACGTGCCAGTTTGTTCGTTAATTGGCCTCTGTGTGCAGGATAGAACTAATGTACTGTGATTGTTGGACAGCGCAGACCCGGTGGGCCGAAGGGCCTGTTTTCATGCTGTATCTCTGAACTAAACTAAACATAAAGAATCAGCTCAAAAAGACTAGGGTCTCAGACATGCTTCAAAAATTGAACTTAAAATGCAGTTTGCATGTCTTAGACAATAGACAATAGACAATAGGTGCAGGAGAAGGCCATTCGGCCATTCGAGCCAGCACCGCCATTCAATGTGATCATGGCTGATCATCCCCAATCAGTACCCCGTTCCTGCCTTCTCCCCATATCCCCTGACTCCGCTATTTTTAAGAGCCCCATCTAGCTCTCTCTTGAAAGCATCCAGAGAACCTGCCTCCACCGCCCTCTGAGGCAGAGAATTCCACACTCACCGCTCTCTGTGAGAAAAAGTGTTTCCTCGTCTCCGTTCTAAATGGCTTACTCCTTATTCTTAAACTGTGGCCCCTGGTTCTGGACTCCCCCAACATCGGGAACATGTTTCCTGCCTCTAGCGTGTCCAAGCCCTTAACAATCTTATATGTTTCAATGTCTTGATTCCATTTGTTCGATCTATTGGGGGATTCCAGCATTTGCCAAAACCTTTAAGCCTAAACCTCGTGGGTTTTACCCCAGGTGCTCCGGTTTCCTCCCAAATCCCAAAGACGTATAGGTTTGCAGGTTAATTGGCTTGGTGTAAATGTAAATTGTCCCTAGTGTGTGTAGGATAGTGTTAGTGTGCGGGGATCGCTGGTTGGCGCAGACTCGGTGGGCTGAAGGGCCTGGTTTTGTGCTGTATCTCTAATCTAAACTAAACTAAACCAAACCTGATGAGCTGCCTGCCTCGTGATACCTTGTGGACACGCGTTGCTTTGCGTACAAATATTGAAGGTACCTCGGAGCAGAAATATCTTACACTGGTAACACTCATGCACGGTCACACATACTAAAGTGAAGAACTATTGGCTTGCGTTTCGCTGAGCCTACACAGTTATTTCCCAGATGCTTTTTTCAGAGCTGAGAAATAAATTGCATAATTTCCCAAAATCTACTGAAAACAGATTTTCGATATTTTTCTGCAGGCAGAGAAAATCCAACCTCCGTTTTCTGTACAAAGTCCAAGATTGATCTTTCCTCTCTGGAATGTTCATAAGCTCCGCGCCCTGAACTCTCTGATCCGCAGGGAGTGGAAAATTCAACAGACTTGCCCCAGCGTCCGGCTGCATTCAATATACCGGGAGACAGAGAGCATTACCCATCCATGCAGGCAGATCTTGCCATTCAAATTCCAATGATGTGATGATAGACAACAAAGTGCTGGAGAAATTCAACGGGTCAGGCAGCATAGGTGAAGAACATGGATAGGTGACGTTTCAGGTCGGGACCTTTCTTAAGGATAATCTGTAGTTCATTTTGATTCACCTCTTTGATCTTCTGCAAGCAAACCACAGCAGAGGCGGCACAGGGGTAGAGTTGCTGCATCACAGCGCCCGAGTTCGATCCTGACCTCGGGTGCTGTCTGTACGGAGTTTGCACGTTCTCCCCGTGACTGTGTGGGTTTTCTCTGGGTGCTCCGGGTTCCTCCCACACTCCAAAGACGTACAGTTTTGTTGGTTAATTGGCTTCTGTAAATTTTCTCTAGAGTGCAGGGTGGAAACTAGTGTCGGGTGTGTTTGGTGGCCAGCGTGGACTCGGTGGCCTGAAGGGTCTGTTTCCATGCTCTATCTCTAATCTAAACTAAATATAAACAAATAGCTAAAAAAAGACTTGGGTCACAAACATGCCTCAAAAATGGTACTTAAAATGCAGCTTGCATGTCTAATTCAGTTTGTGTGAGTTTATATAAACCCTTGGTCAGTCTTTACAGTCATAGGATCATACAGCACGGAAACAGACCCCGTGGCTCAACTTGCCCATACCCAACAAGATGCCCCATCAATGTTGGTCCCACCTGCCCATGGTTGCCCCATATCCCTCTCCTAACTACCTACCTGTCCAAATGTCTTTTAAATGTTGAATAGTACCTCAGGACTTGGCTTCAAATTTCACTTACATTGCAGGCGTGTAAAAATTACATATTTCCTAAACATGATGTTCCACACAAAATTGAGGTTGACAGCATTACTCAACCAACGTGACATCTCCAAATGCAATTTACTGAACAGTTTAAAGAAAATCTCACTTCTCCACAATCCCAACATTGTTGTTAAACCCGCCGACAAGGGAGGTGCCGTTGTGGTCTGGCAGGCTGACCTCCACCGTGCTGAGGGGCCAGCTCTCGGCCACCTCGTCATACCCACCCCTTCACCATGACCCTCACAGATGAACACCAGGCCATCCTCTCCCAAACTGTTTCTGATCTCTTCGCCTCAGGCGAAATCTCCTCCACTGACTCCAACCTTATCGTTCCCCTGCCCCCCAATGCCTGTTTCCCAAAATCCACATATATAGGTTGCCCTGGCAGACCCATTGTCTCTGCCGGCTCTTGTCCCACTGAACACGTCTCCACCTACCTCGATTCCACCCTATTCCTCCTTGTCCAGTCCCTTCCCACCTACATCGAAGACATCTCACATGTTCTTCAACGCCTTAATAACTTTCAGTTTCCTGGCCCCAGTCACTCATCTTTACCATGGGCGTCTAGCCCCTCTACCTCTCCATCTCCCACCGGGAAGGTCTGAAGGCCCTCTGTTTTTTTCCTCCAACAGAGACCCAACCAATTTCCCGACCAACACTCTCCTCTGCCTGGCGGAACTTGTCCTCATCCTCAACAACTTCACCTTTGACACCTTTCACTTTCTCCAAGTTAAGGGCCTGTCCCACTTTCACAACCTCTGCCGAGTTTGCCCTTGACTCATACTCGCAGCATGGTCGTCACAAGGTCGTAGGAGGTCGTAGGAGGTCGTAGGTACGTCGTAGGTAGCCCGTGATGCTAGTCATAGGTACTCGTGGCATCAAGTAGGTCGGGCGTTTTTTCTAGTCTGATGAAAAATGTCCACGAGTAAAAAAGGTTGTGAATTAGGTCGTGAAAGTGGGACAGGCCCTTTAAAGGTGTAGCCATGGGCATTTGCATGGGCCCCAGCTATGCCTGCCTTACATTGAACAGTGAACTAGGCGTACACAGGTTCTATCCCCCAACTTGTTCTCTGTTACATTGACGACTGCACACATGCAGATCTTGTGCATTTCATTTACTTTACCACTACGTTCCACTCTGCCCTGAAATTCACCTGGACTATCCCTGACACCTCCGCACTGCCTTCACTTGGATCTGCATGGAACTCCAGAATAAAAGTAGGACATACAGTGTCCTCTATAATGTTTGGAACAAAGACGCATCATTTATTTATTTGCCTCTGTACTCCACAATTTGGGATTTGTAATAGAAAAAAATCACATGTGGTTAAAGTGCACATTGTAGGTATGTTACAATACTTACCTTCAGTCGCGCTGTAATTCTGCCACTGGCCGTGTGCGCGATTTTGGCGCCTTTAAGGGGGGGCGGGGTTAAAACGCGGGTTTCTCCTCCCTTGTCCTGGTTAATATTTTGTTGGAGTACAAGCCTTGGCAGACAAATCGTTCCTAGTGGCGATTTGTGTATTTTTTATTTTTATTAAATCGTCAATGTCAGCGCTAGAGTAATTTTAAAAGCAGCTCCTGAAGCGTCAACGCCGATAACGGGGACGGATTTCACACACGGGACAGGTAAACGAAAGTGGTTTCTTTAAATGTATAAAAGTGCTTCTTAAGAAGCCTTTAATTCACATTTTTTCATGCGACACGGTGATTTTATTCCCCGAATTAACGGCAGTATTTTTCATGCCAATACGGGGTTAAATTCACCGCAATTCAACGTTCCAAAAGATTGCGTTCCAGAAATCCTCACTCACAAGATGAATTAAATGCCCATTAATTTACAGGTATTAAACATTCAATTCCTTCCATTTGGCCTGTAAATTCATGAAAATTAGATTTAAAAATTATGTTATATTGTGAATTATTGTGTGAATGTTATTTGGACACAGGCTATTTAAAAATGTTAATCAATTCTTAAGAAATTGATAGATGTTTAGATCTAGTAATTGAATTTTGTAATTAGCTACAATTAGGTAACTAACTAATTATATGCTTTACTTTCATGTCTTCGAAGTAAGATTGTTTCATATTTGTTTCAGAATGCTTCAATCTATAATAACTGAAAATTTCTTTGTTATCATAATTTTTAAGAAAGTTATGGGCTTTTAACTGTCCTCGATCACAGCTTTTGTGTTAAGTCAATGGAAAAGCAATAGGGAACTAGATGCTAATTTCTGAGTATGATAATGGCCATAACTTTTTTAATACTGAAGATATGAAAGTGAATTAAGTGTCAAATTAAACTTCTTTTTATGATGGGATAAATTGCAGACTTTATTTTTAAAATCTCAAAATTTTGTAACATTGCTATTTATAGACATAAAAATGCTGAAGTAACTCAGCAGGACAGGCAGCATCTTTGGAGAGGAATGGGTGACATTTTGGTTGAGACCCTTCTTCAGACCTCTAATGTTAAGTTGTCCAAAATCCAAGATAGCGCCCAACCCTGACCACTCATTGTGCGCTGGTCACAGAAGTGGATCTTTTAAATCTCTACTCCTGCAGCAACTTTTCTCACTACTCCCTTCAGAAGGATAAGGAGGGACCTCATTGAAACTTACCGAATAGTGAAAGGCTTAGATAGAGTGGATGTGGAGAGGATGTTTCCACTGGTGGGAGAGTCGAAGACCAGAGGGCACAGCATCAGAATGAAAGGCCGTTCCTTTAGGAAGGAGATGAGGAGGAATTTCTTTAGCTAGAGGGTGGTGAATCTGTGGAATTCATTGCTACAGAAGGCTGTGGAGACCAAGTCAATGGATATTTTTAAGGCAGAGATGGGGTGGGAGATTGTAACCTTCACGTGGTCTGCCCTGTTTCGACGAATGCAATCAACCTGGCGTGCAAAATCAATTAAGATCAAATAGAACAAGTTGTGCTGCAACGTTAGGTTGTGCGCGCCATACGCAAGAAGAAGGCAGGAGAATGGGGTTGAGAGATCCACCATGATTGAATGGCAGAGTAGACTTGATGGGCCGAATGGCCTAATTCTGCTCATATCAATTATGAACATGAACTTTATCCTGTATCTGTGCTCGATTGTAATCATGTATTATATTTCCGCAGACTGCTTAGCACACAACAAATGCCTCTAGTGAGTTTGCTGAGATGTCATTCTTGGCACAGTCCTTTAAAAGTAACATGGGTAATAAACCTGAACGTACAGCCCTCCACTCACTCTGCAACAACCCAGACTGGGTGATCAAACCTGCCGACAAGGGAGGTGCCGTGGTAGTCTGGCGCGCTGATCTCTACAAGGCTGAGGCCACGCGCCAACTCTCAGACACTTCCTCCTACTTATCCTTGGACCATGACCCCACAGACGAGCACCAGGCCACTATCTCTAACACTATCACTGACTTCATCACTTCCGGCTCCCTGCCCTCCCAAGCCTCCAACCTCATCGTTCGCCAGCCCCGCACGGCCCGATTTTACCTTCTCCCTAAAATCCACAAACCTGACTGTCCTGGCAGACCCAGTGTCTCTGCCTGTTCGTGCCCTACCGAGCTCATTTCCACATACCTCGACTCCATCCTTTCCCCCTTGGTTAAATCCCTCCCTACCTATGTTCAAGACACCTCAGACACTCTCCGTCATCTACGGGCATTCCATTCTCTAGGCCCCCATCCCCTCATCTTCACCATGGACGTCCACTCATTGTACACCTCCATCCCCCACCAGGAGGGTCTCAAAGCCCTCCGGTTCTTCCTCGACCGGAGAACCAACCAATCCTCGTCTACTGACACTATCCTCTGCCTAGCTGGTCCTTACCCTTAATAACTTCTCGTTTGACTCCTCCCATTTCCTCCAAATACAAGGCGTAGCTTGGGCCCCAGCTACGCCTGCCTCTTTGTAGGGTACATCGAACAATCCTTGTTCGAGGCGTACCAGGGCCCTATCCCCGACCTCTATCTCCGCTACATCGACTACTGCATTGCTGCTACCTCCTGCACCCACACACAACTCACTGACTTCATCCATTTCACCACTAACTTCCATCCGGCACTCAAATACACCTGGACCATTTCCGACATTTCCCTACCATTTCTAGACCTCACTATCTCCATTGCAGGTGATAGTGACTGACATCCACTATAAACCCACTGACTCCCATGGTTATCTGGACTACACTTCTTCCCATCCTGCTTCCTGTAAGGACTCCCCTACTCTCAATTCCTCCGTCTACGCCGCATCTGCACCAGGGCATCAGAAATGTCCTAATTCTTCAGAGGTTCCCCTCTTCTACTATAGATGAGGCTCTCACCGGGATCTCTTCTATACCCCGTAACTCTGCTCTCACTCCCCCATCCCCCCCCCCCTCGTAACAAGAGCAGAGTCCCCCTAGTCCTCACTTTCCACCCTACCAGCCGTGACATAAAACAAATAATCCTCTGACATTTTCGCCACCTCCAACCTGAATCCCACCACTGGCCACATCTTCCCATCCCCTCCCCTGTCTGCTTTCAGCAGAGACCGCTCCCTCCGTAACTCCCTGGTCAATTTGTCCCTTCCCACCCAAAACCACCCCCTCTCCTGGCACTTTCCCTTGCAACCGCAGTAAATGCTACACTTGTCGCTTTACCTCCCTCCTTGACTCCCATTCAAGGACCCATGCAGTCTTTCCAGGTGCGGCAGAGGTTCACCTGCACCTCCTCCAACCTCATCTATTGCATCCGCTGCTCTAGATGTCAGCTGCTCTACATCGGTTGAGACCAAGCGTAGGCTTGGTAATCGCTTCGCCCAACACCTCCGCTCGGTTCGCAGTAACCAACCTGATCTCCCGGTGGCTCAGCACATCAACTCCACCTCCCATTCCGAATCTGACCTTTTTGTCCTGGGCCTCCACCATGGCCAGAGTGAGGACCACCGTAAATTGGAAGAGAAGCACATCATATTTCGCTTGGGCAGTTTGCACCCCAGCGGTATGAACATTGACTTCTCTAATTTCAGGTAGTCCCTGCTTTCTCTCCCCTTCTCAGCTATCCCACCGCCCACTGGCTTCTTTCTTCTTCCCGCCCCCCCCCCCCCCCCCCCCCATCCTCACATCAGTCTGAAGAAGGGTCTCGACCCGAAACATGGCCCATTTCCTTCTCTCCATAGATGCTGCCTCACCCGCTGAGTTTCTCCAGCATTTTTGTCTACCTTGGGTAATAATAATATAATTACGTGACATTGGGAGTACAACCAATGTAACAAGAATGCGCATTAAAAAAAAAATCAAAATCTTCTTATGTGGCTTTCTGCTGATAAGGTAATGCCACCAAAGTGCGTTCAAGGATAGTCGAGGGTCACCAAAGAGGTAGATAGTGCTGAACCTCTTTGGTGACTCTCGGGGCTATCCTTGATCGGACTTGACTGGCTTTACCTTGCACTAAACGTTATCCCCTTCTCATGTATCTGTACACTGTAAATGGCTTGATTGTAATCATGTGTTGTCTTTCTGCTGAGTGGATATCACGCAACAAAGGTTTTTTTACTGTACCTCGGTACATGTAACAATAAACGAAGCTAAAACATAGGGGTTTACAAATAATTCTGTAAAGATAAATAATTTGTACTTCATTCCAGCTTCTTTATGCCATTGTCTTGACCTTCACAGTCATTACCTTAAAACATGTGGATTATTAGCTCGGATAGTGGAAGCAAAAATCAGTAATGTGTCATGGTCTGTTGGACGTTCTCAATTAGTTTAATGATCCACGGCAACCTGGAATTCTGTGCACGCTCATAAAGCACGGCCAAGAGAAATGATCTTCGAGGCCATGATTAAAGCAGAGTGGCTGCACGGTGGTGCAGAGTTAGAGTTACTGCCTCACAGCGCCAGAGACCCGGGTCCGATCCTGACTACGAGTGCTGTCTGTACGGAGTTTGCACGTTTTCCCTGTGACCGCGTGGCTTTCCTCCCACACTCCACAGGTTTGTAGGTTCGTTGGCTTTGGTAAAATTGGAAATTGTCCCTCGTGTAGCACAGTGTTAGTGTACGGGGGTGATCGGTGGTCGGTGCAGACTCGGTGGGCCGAAGGGCCTGTTTCCACACTGTATCTCTAAACTAAACTCAAACCAGATGGTATCAAACGGCACTGCACGTGGAAACTATTGTCACCAAAAGTGAACAGCAGGCCTAAAACACAAACTATTTCTCTTTTTTTTAAAAAGACGCAAAGTGCTGGAGAAACTCAGCAGGTCAGGCAGCATCTCTGGAGAATAGGGATAGGTGACGTTTCTGGTCGGGGTCACCCTGCTCTCTTGAAGAGCAGGATAGCAGCAAAGGAGGAGCATCATAGAGGAGGAGCAGTGAGAGAAGGTCTCACCGAACTTCCATTGGAGAGTGTAGGAAAGAGTGTACTCTTCAAAGTAGGCATACATGGAGGAGATTATGTAATGGAAAAGTTAAATGGAGCTACAAGGAACTGCAGGTGTTGGTTTACAAAAAAAGGCACAGAGTGCTGGAGTAATTCAGCGGGTCGGGCAGCGTCTCTGGAGAAAATGGATAAGTGACGTTTCTAGTTGCTACCCTTCTCCTCCCTCTCCCCTGACTCTCAGTCTGAAGAAGGGTCTCAACCCGAATCGTCACCCATTCCTTCTCTCCAGAGATGCTGCCTGTCCCGCTGAGTTACTCCAACATTTTGTGCCATCCTTCTTCACACCCTCTTTAAGCTCTGCTAGAACACCTCTCTGGCCATCTATCATTTGGCAACCCAATGCTCTTTTTTACGAAGGAAATAAATATTTCTGATTGCCTGAAATATGATTACACCTCACAGGCAAAAATCCTTTGTGACACTTTCTTATAGTCCGCCTCTTATTTCTTAATGCTTTTAACATTAATTTAAGATTCAATGTCTAATTGACATTGTTTCAAAGAAGATCTATTTTTTTGTTATCCACTTTTAGTTTTGTTTAGAGATACAGTGCAGAAACAGGCCCTTCGGCCCACTGAGTCCAAGCCGACCCGCGATCCCCATTCACTAGTTCCATTCAACACTCTAGGGATAATTTAGATTGGCCAATTAACCTACAAACCTGCACATCTTTGGAATGTAGGAGGGAACCGGAGCACATGGTGAAAACCCACGCGCTCACAGGGAGAACATGCAAACTCTGCATAGACAGCACCCGTAGTCAGGATCGAACCAGGGGGCACTGGCACTGTAAAGGGCCTGTCCCACTTGGACGACCTAATCCACGAGTTTAGAAGACCCTAGACGAGTTGAAAAAAATGTCAAGGTTGTGTTGACTCGCCGAAATAAAAGACCTCCTACGACCTTGTCTACGACCTCCTACGACCCCCCTCAACCTCATTTTTCCACACCTAAAACCAACTACGACTAGCTACAAGTGGAAAATTATCACATGATAAAATTATGTCATGTCTGCATTTTTTTCTCGGGCCAGTTACCGACCTACAACTACCTACGACTACCCACGACTATCTACGACTACCTATGACTACCATCACTACCTACTACGACCTACCTACTGCATTTCTGCATTTCGTTGTCTCTGTGCTGTACACTGCACGATGACAATAAAGTTGAATCTGAATCTGAATTTGAATCTGCGACCTACCTATGAGTAAAAAGGATCCATTTTTTCCATGCTGACCTTTTTTTTACTCGTGGACATTTTTTATCAGGCTGGAAAAAACACAGCGACCTACTTGAGGCCACGAGTACGCGGAGACCACTCACGAGCATGAGGAAGAGTTACGAAGACCACCTACGACCTCGTGGCGACCATGCTGCGAGTATGAGTCAAGGGTAAACTCGGCAGAGGTCGCCAATTAGGTCGTGAAAGTGGGACAGGGGCTTGAGGCAGCAACGCCACTGCTGCGCCACCGTGCCGCCAACTTCCAAAGCAATGAAAAATGTTTTCAGCAACTACCAAGCAGATACGAAAACAATACGTAAAATTCCATACCGATCATTTACAGATCTAAACATAATCGTATTCATTTCTCTTAATTTCATCAACAGACACTTCCTTCAGTTTCATAGTTATTGCTGGAAATCTATAGTACAGATGTGGAAAGTAAAATGTTTGCAGTGGTTACCTCAGTTTATGCAGACATTCACACATTAATTTGTTGTGAATCTGTGTGCTCTGTGATCCTGACACTTCTAGACATAAAGCCACAGGCATTACTTTACCTTGAATCTATTCAATGTTACCACAGGTGTAATCACCCACTGTTTCCTATTAACCATTAAAAGCAATCCCTTCTTCAACTGAATCTAAAACACTGCATTCAATTCATTTTGGCCTCTGCTGTAGTGCTTTTAAATTGGATGGCCAGAGTTGTACCGCACCGAAACTGTCCTTCAACCCGCCACATCCTTGCTGAATTATTGCCCACCCACGCTAATCTCGTTCAGTTTAGTTCCGTTCAGAGATTCAGCATTGAGACAGGCCCTACGGCCCACCAAGCCCATGCCAACCATCAATCACTCATGAAGACGAGTTATATTTTATCCCAGATTCCCATCCACTCCCTACACACACAAGGGGCAATTTACTGAGGGCCAATTAACCTACAAACCCACACGTCTTCGGCATGTGGGAGGAAACCGGAGCACCCAAAGTACCCGCAGGAGGAACGTGCAAACTCCACACAACCAGTACCCACCTGATTTAAGCCTGAATTTGCCTGTATTCAGATCATATCCTGCACACCTTACCTATTTAGGTTCCTGTGTGTATGACCAACCTCTTTTTTCAGTCATCTCTTTGTTTTTCAGGAACTGGGGACTGATGGCAAGGCCACCATTTATTGTTCTTCAGAAATTTTTCCTCAAGAAAATGACATTGTCACTTTCTTATAGCCCTTGTGGTGAAGACATTCTCATCGTCCGTGGAGCTAAGAATTCGATGGCTGGGTCCATTAATGTAACCCGTGACTCTGTAAACATTCAGGGCCAACTAGGGCAGCACGGTGGCGCAGCGGTACAGTTGCTGCCGTACAGCACTTGCAGCACCAGAGACCAGGGTTCGATCCCAACTACAGGTGCTGTCTGTATGGAGTTTGTACGTTCTCCCCGTGACCTGCGTGGGTTTTCACTGAGATCTTCGCTTCCCCCCCCACACTCCAAAGACATTCAGGTTTGTACGTTCATTGACTTGGTATAATTGTAAATTGTCCCTAGTGTGTGTAGGAAAGTGTTAGTGTGCGGGGATCGCTGGTCAGTGTGGACGCGGTGGGCCGAAGGGCCTGTATCCACGCTGTATCTCTAAACTAAACTAACCAACATATACTGCCGGCGCAAGGAACTGCAGATCCAGCGATTTTGAGCAAATAAACAAAAGACTGGATGAACTCAACAAGACAGGCATCGTGGAGAGAATGGACAGACAATGTTTCGGGTCAGGACCATTCATCACACTGATGGAGAAGGAGAGAGAAAGCTGGAAAAGAAAGGTGGGGGCAAGACTAAGCCTGGCACGGGGAAGGTGGAGAGACACCAAATGATGGAGTAACTCAGGCAGCATCTCTGGAGAAAAGGAATGGGTGACGTTTCGGGTCAAGACCCTTCTTCAGACTGAAAGTGGGTGGGGGTGGGGGGAGGGGGGATTAGGGTAGGAAAAGGCCAGAACAAATCAGGGCTAACAACAGATGACCAAGGATGGAGCCCATAATGGTCCATTGTTGGCTGGGGAAGAGGTGATAACGAAGGGACACTGCGATGCGAACAGTGGAACTAGCAGGATGACTAGGGTGGGGAGAGGGGGATTGCAGCGGTTACTTGACATTAGAGAAATCAGCGTTCATACCCATGTGTTGTAAGTTGCCCAAGCAAAATATGAGGTGTTGTCCTTCCAATTTGCGTGTGGCCTCACACTGACAATGGAGGGGGCCTAGGATAGAAAGGCCAGTGTGGGAATGGGAAGGAAAGGTCAGTGTGGGAATGTGAAGCTATCTTTGGTACAAACCAGCATCTGTAGTTCCTTCCCACACAAGGGAAAAGTGGAGACAGGTGAGGAGGGGGGTTTAATTGGCAGATGGAGGCTGGCATTAAAAAGGAGACAAGTGGATGTCCGTTAAAGAAAGAGGAGTGGGCTGGAATGCCGCAGAGACTGATCTGGGTGGGACGGAATGGTGGGAAGGGAAAAGAGACGGATAAAAGGGAAATGGGGAACTCGGGGATGGGAGATGAGTGCGGAAGGGAGGAGGGGAAAGGAGCAGGGTGACTGGTGGATGGGAGATAGTGGGTGAAATGTGGTGGGAGAGAGGGGCGGGGGAAAGAGAGGGGGGATTATTGCAGCTTTAATACAGCAAACATGCCCCACAGTGTGGAGGGAGAGATGATTCACAGTATCTTCGACTGAGCTGCAAAGAGATTGTGGGACGGATGGGTACAAATGAGGTTTAAAGAAGCATCTTGAAGAATGAGCGAGCAGTTTTAGGGAAGGATCCAAAGCAAACGATGTTGAAGATAGATACAAAATGCAGGAGTAACCCAGCGGGTCAGGCAGTATCTCTGGTGAACATGGAGAGGCAACGTTTTGAGTCAGGACCCATCTTCAGGCAGTGTTTAACCTTTGTTTTCACTGTAAATTGCAGACAGATGCGCCACTTTCAGGCAACATAAAGAATCAGTATTATTTTTTAGTCTCTGATTTAATCTTGGGGTGGCACAGTGGTGCAGCGGGTAGAGCTGCTGCCTCACAGTGCCAGAGACCCAGGTTCGGTCCTGGCCTCGGTTGCTGTCTGCGTGGCGTTCGCACGATCTCCCTCTGACCGCCGGGTGCTCCGGTTTCCAACCCACATCTAAAAGACTTGCGGGTTAGTCGGTTAATTGGCCCTCTTGTAAATTGCCCCTGGTGTGTAGGGAGTGGGATAGCATAGAACTAGTGCGAATGGTTGATCGCTGGTCGGTGTGGACCCGGTGGGCCAAAGGGGCCTGTTTCCATGCTGCATCTCTAAACTCTACACTGAAATAAGTGACCACCCCACCTGCAGAGTCCAGGAAAAGCAGACCAAAGCAGAAGGCAATGGCACATCCGATTTATAAAGGATATATCAAATTATGTGTCCATCCACCCTTCCCCAAATCGCCCCGCTCTACAAACTCTCATCTTACCTCAGGCTGGATTGCTTTAAATACTGGAACATCCATTAAAGTGATCTGGCTCTGCAACACAGGAGAAAATTAGCAATTTAGTTCAAATTTCAACAATCTTTGTGCTCATTGCAATATTTTCTACCTTCTGCAGATTTAAGATCTGATAGGAAATGTTTGCCTAAAGCAAGGCATTGTGCAAAAATTAAAAAAAAATTACTGGAAGAACTGTAGGAAAGATCGTTTCCCCATCCACGCTTCATCAGATTAAAACTGGCAAAGATTTGCTGGAACGACTTTAAAACAACTGGATTTGTTAAATGTTTCATTTTAAGCCAATTCTTCTGATGACCATTTGCCGTTTCTGGGCAAACTCCGTCGGTTTGGAGCGCCGATTGGAAAATTTCCCACACGTTCCACGCGACTCTCCGTCCCGAGGGGGCAAACCTTTGTTGGGATTGGAATTGCAACATCACCGCGAGCCTACCTCAGGGTTCATGAAATCAACACTCAACCCGCAGAGTGATTCCAGAGCTGTAGGTGGGCCATTCAGCCCATCAAGCCCAACTTAGCTCTTGATAGCCTTATCCCATCAGAGCCACCCGTCCACCATTTCGCAGCTGCAGATTATTTTCCCACATATGCCTCTCCGACCCCCTGTTGAAAGACTCAACACTTTAACTCCCCCTCCCACTCCCACACTGACTTTTCTGTCCTGGGCCTCCTCCATAGAATCATAGAAAGTAGGTGCGAGAGCAGACCACCAGGTCCATCGAGCCCGCACCGCCATTCGCTCATGGCTGAACACCAAACAAACAAACACCCCCACCCACAAACAGTAGACACAAGACACAGAACACAAGACACTACCCTCCCCTTTATAGCGCTATCACCCCTCTCCACCCCAAGAACCGAGTGATCTCCTGGGGGAGGCAAAAAACCGGATAAAAACCCAGGTCCAATTCGGGAAAAAAATCCGGGAAATTCCTCTCCGACCCCAATCCAGGCGATCGACACTTGTCCAGGAGATCACTCAGGTCTTACTATACTAACCCTACCTAGGTCCATATCCCTGCCCTCTCCCCGTAGCCCCTTATCCCCTTGGCAGCTAAAAAACCATCTATTTTAGACTTAAATATATTTAATGTTTCTGCTTCCACTGCTCCCTGGGGCAGTGAATTCCATAAATTAACCACCCTCTGGGTGAAGAAGTTCTTCCTCATCTCAGTTTTAAAAGAGCCCCCCCTTATTCTACAACTATGTCCCCTAGTTCTAGTTTCCCCGATCATTGGGAACATCCTCGGTGCATCCACCCGATCAAGGCCCCTCACGATCTTATATGTTTCAATGAGATCGCCTCTCATTCTTCTAAACTCCAAAGAGTAGAGTTCCAGCCTACTTAACCTTTCCTCATATGTCAATCCCCTCATTGCAGGAATTAATCTTGTAAACCTTCGCTGCACTGCCTCCAGGGCCAGTACATCCTTTCTTAAGTATGGACCCCAGAACTGTACACAGTATTCCAAATGTGGTCTCACTAATACTGTGTACAGCTGCAGCAAGACCTCTGTGTTTTTATACTCAATCCCCCTAGCAATAAAGGCCAAAACTCCATTGGCCTTCCTGATAGCTTGCTGCACCTGCATACTAATTTTTAGTGATTCATGTACTACTACCCCTAGATCCCTTTGCGTTGCATTACAGCGCAGCTCCTCCTCATTTAGAAAATAACTTGCCCTATCATTTTTTTTCCCAAAGTGAATGACTTCACATTTATTAGTATTAAATTTCATCTGCCAAGTTGTTGCCCACTCACCTAGCTTATCTATATCCTTTTGCAGACTCTTTATATCCTCCTCATCCCCTACTTTTCTTCCCATTTTTGTATCGTCCGCAAATTTTGATATGTTACACTTGGTTCCCTCCTCCAAATCATTTATATAAATTGTGAACAACTGGGGTCCCAGCACCGACCCTTGCGGAACCCCGCTAGTTACCGGTTGCCATCCCGAATATGAACCATTTATCCCCACTCTCTGCTTCCTATTTGTTAGCCAATCCTCTACCCATGCTAATATATTACCCCCAATCCCATAATTTTTTATTTTTAGCAATAGTCTCTTATGTGGCACCTTGTCAAAAGCCTTTTGGAAGTCCAAGTATACCACATCCACCGGTTCCCCTTTATCCACCCGGGTTGTTACTTCCTCAAAGAATTCGAGCAGATTCGTTAAACAGGACTTCCCCTTCACAAAACCATGCTGGTTCTGTCCGATGAAGTCATGTCTATCCAAGTGCCCCGTTAGTGTTTCTTTAATAATTGTCTCTAACATTTTACCCACCACCGATGTTAGACTAACCGGTCTATAGTTACCCGCCTTCTGTTTACTTCCTTTTTTAAATATAGGTGTTACATTGGCCAATTTCCAATCCACTGGGACCGTTCCTGCCTCCAGGGAGTTTTGGAAAATTATCACCAATGCATCCACAATCCCCACCGCTATCTCCCTCAAAACCCTTGGATGTAATCCATCAGGCCCAGGGGATTTATCCTCCTTCAGTCTCATTAATTTCCCTAATACCACCTCCTTGGTGATCTTAATAGTATTTAGCTCCTCCATTCCTACCTCCCCCTGTTTATCCAGCGTTGGAATATTTTTTGTGTCTTCTATGGTGAAGACTGATACAAAATACTCGTTTAGTGCCTTTGCCATTTCCATGTTCCCCACCAACAACTCTCCAGTCTCACCCTCCAATGGACCAACGTTCACCTTAGCCACCCTTTTTCTTTTTATATAGCTATAAAAACTCTTACTATTAGTTTTTATGTTGTTCGCTAAATTCCTTTCATAGTCTATTTTCCCCGTCTTAATTAATCTCTTAGTTATTTTTTGCTGACCTTTAAATGCTTCCCAATCCTCTACCCTCCCACTATCTCTAGCTACCTTATATGCCCTTGCCTTCCGCCGAATACTATCCTTTATAGTTTTACTGAACCATGGCTGACTGTTCTTACCCTTACCCCTTTTTTTCTTCATAGGAATACATTTTTCTTGAAGGTTATACAGTAGATCCTTAAATGTACACCACTGCTCATGTACCGTCTTATTCTTGAGTCTGCTATCCCAGTCAACTTTGATCAGCTCAGTCCTCATACCTTCATAATCCCCCTTATTTAGACTAAGTACCCTAGCCTGAGTTTCAACCTGCTCCCCTTATTTGAATATGGAATTCGACCATATTGTGGTCACTTGTTCCCAACGAGTCCCTAACTATGACATTTTTAATTAATCCTGCTTCATTACACAGGACCAGATCCAAGATTGCCTCCCCCCTTGTCGGTTCTGTGACATACTGTTCTAGGAACCCGTCTCTAATACATTCTATAAACTCTTCTTCTAGTTTACCCTGCCCAGTTTGGTTTGCCCAATTAATATGAAAATTGAAGTCCCCCATGATTACAGCAGTTCCCTTTTTACATGCGTCAACTATTTGCAGATTTATGTTCTGACTAACAGCGTCACAGCTATTTGGAGGTCTATAAATTACACCCACTAGTGTTTTTTTCCCCTTGTTATTCTCTATCTGTACCCAAGCTGTTTCACTATCCTGATCCTTCAACGCAATATCCTTCCTCTCTATTGCCGTTATTCCCTCCCTTATTAAAAGGGCCACCCCTCCTCCCTTTCTTTCCTGTCTATTTTTTCTAATTGTCGAGTACCCCTCTATATTTAACTCCCAGTCCTGATCCCCTTGCAGCCATGTCTCCGTAATGGCCACGATATCATAACTATATATACTTAATTGCACCGTTAATTCATTTATCTTATTTCGAATACTCCGCGCATTTAGATACAGCACTTTCAGATGATTTTTACTACCCTTCCTTTCTGTTTTTGCCTCTTTTACATCTAGAGCTTTATTTTCACACATTCTGAATCCTCCTGTCACATTTTGATTTTCCGTTTCCCCACTGATACCCTGCTCTATTTCCTCTACCCCTGCCGTTATTACCACCCTTGATACCTCCCCCCCGCTACTTAGTTTAAAGACCTCTCTACTGCCCTAGTTATATGATTTGCCAGGACCCCAGTCCCAGCACCGTTCAGGTGAAGTCCGTCCTTACAGAACAAATCCCCCCTGTCCCAGTACTGGTGCCAGTGGCCCAAGAAACCAAACCCATTATTCCCACACCAGTCTTTTAGCCACGCATTCAGCTTTTTAATTTTACGTACTCTCGCCGATTTGGCCCGTGGCTCAGGTAGCAATCCGGAGATCAGTACCCTCGAGGTTCTGCTTTTTAATTTATTCCCTAACTGCTCAAACTCCTTCAGCAGATCCTCCTTCCTCGTCCTTCCTATGTCATTGGTTCCCACATGGACCACGACTACTGGATCCTCACCCTCCCTCTGCAAATTTCTCTCCAGCATCGCAGAGATATCCTTAACCCTAGCACCGGGTAGGCAACACAGCCTTCGGGACATGTTCTGCTGGCCACAGAGAACCTTATCTACCCCCCGAATAATACTATCCCCTATCACAACGGCATTTCTTCTAACTCCCCCCTCTTGAATGTCCTCCTGATCCACGATGCTGCAGCCAGGTTGCTCATCCCTCCCACAGCCCCTGTTCCCATCCTCACATTGAGTAAGAGCCTCGGTCATGCTCGTCAGGAACAAGGGCTGTGGCTCCTGCCGCATCTCCTCCTGGTTCCCCCTACCTGCCTCGCTTATGGCCACACCTTCCTTTCCTTGCTCACTCACTACTGAATTAGTTAAACTGGTCGGTGTGACCATCCCCTGGTACAAAACATCCAGGTAATACTCCCCCTCCCTGATGTACCGCAGCGTATGAAGTTGGGTCTCCAGCTCGTCCATTGTCAGAGTGAGGCCCAGCACAAATTGGAGGAACAGCACCTCATATTACACCCCAGCGGCATGAACACTGACCTCTCTAACTTCAAGTAGCCCTTGCTTTCCCTCTCTTTCTATCCCCTCCCCTTTCTCAGTTCTCCCACCAGTCTTACTGTCTCTGACTATATTTTATCACTGTTCCGCCCACTCCCCTGACATCAATCTGAAGAAGGGTCTCGACCCGAAACGTCACCCATTCCCTCTATCCAGAGATGCTGCTTGCCCTGCTGAATTACTCCAGTATGTTGTGTCTATCTCCAGTGTAAACCAGTATCTGCAGTTTCTTCCTACACACCCTGAATAATTTTCTCACCTCTTTCTTGGTCCTTACTCTCCTAAAATCTGCTAATTTTCAAATCTTTTGATCGTTTAGACGCAGGTTTAGAGACGCAGCATGGAAGCAGGTCCTTCGGCCCACCGTGTCCGCGCTGACCAACAATCACCGTACACTAGCACTATCCTACACGCTAGGGACAATTTACAATTTTTTACCAAAGTCAATTAACCTGCAAACCTGTACAGCTTTGGAGTGTGGGAGGAAACCCGAGCACCCGGGGAAAACCCACTTGGTCACAGGGAGAACGTACAAACCCTGTACATACAGCACCCACAGTCAGGATCGAACCCAGGTCTCTGCTCAAAGACATTGCCTAAGGATATTTATAATTCAATGATGTGCACATGCCTTGTGTAAATGTCTCTTGGATAGGCACTGGGATATGCGGAGGAGGGGGATATGGATTATGTGCAGGCAGGAGGAATTTGTTTAATTTGGCATCACGTTCAACACGCACACAGTGGGCTGAAGGGCCTGTTCCTAAGCTTCTAGTTTCTATGTTGTATTCATCTATGCTCACACAACAAAATGCAGAACTCTATTTCGGCCATCACAACCTTAATCTTTGACGTGAGAGGTTAGCACTGGCTCTCCTCCCACAGATGCTGCCTGACCTGCTGAATGTTTCCAGAATTTCCCTTTTCCATTTCAAATGTTGTTTTGGTGCAGCTCAAGGTGGTTTTATAGAGATGTTACCAAATACACAGAGGTCATTACAGATCTGGCCTGAGGAGCTAAAGAAACAGCTTCAGAATTTAAACACCTTCGGAATAAAGGTTGCAGGTGGGAAGATTATGAACAGGATCAGACGTAATTAAAGAGCCAGTCTGCAGAGCCCCAGACTCAAAGATCGCAGTCTACTGACAGTGAAGACATTCTTCCAAACAGACATTAAACTTGGCCCATGGGAAGAGGAAAAGAGTAAATGAGAATTAGGGGAAAAAAAGATTTAAAACAACGCTAGGGGTGGCACAGCGGTAGAGTTACTGTCATACACTGCCAGAGACTCATGTTTGATCCAGACAAGGGGTGCTGTCTGTACGGAGTTTGTATGTTCTTCCTGTGACTGCGTGGGTTTTCTCCGGGTGCTCTGGTTTCCTCCCACACTCCAGAGAGGTACAGGTTTGTATGTTAATTGGCTTCAGTATGTTGTAAACTAGTTCCTCAAGGTGCTAGTGTACAGGTTAATCGCCGGTCGACGCGGACTCTGTGGGCCAAAGGGCCTGTTTCCGCACTGTATCTCTAAAACCTAAAGTTGAGCCTAAAGTAAAACTAGAGATTCAAAACACGGAGGACTGGGAATAACCTGCAGGTGGGAAAACAGAAGTAATAGATGGAAGAAACACATTGAACAAAAATAAAGAGCAAAGTATCTGTTAATAATGAAAGTCAGCCTTTAAATATATGATAAACCTAATAAACCTAGCACAATCTCCCGGTTCTTTATAGGCAATAAACTAGAGGTATTTGAGCTATAACATGATAATTGCATTCCTAAGAAAGCTCTTGTTATGGCAATTGGGAAAATAAGGGCAATTGTATCAGTAGGGGCTGATATTAAGGGCTATTAGTATTAAGGTTTTAGACTTGCAATAATGACGTTTTTTTTCCTCATGATTTTCAAATATAAAGGTATTTTTTAATAAAATTGCATTTTTGGCTAAAATTACTAAAGGCTGTATGTTACATTGTTTAATAGTGATAGACACAAAAAACTGGACTAACTCAATGGGTCAGGCAGCATGTTTGGAGAAAAAGGATAGGTGACGTTTCAGGTCGGGATCCTTCTTTACACAACTCTCCATAGAAGCAATTGCTTGACAATTTCAATCGCTTTGCATGGTGAAACTTCATTTTAGGTTTATAATTGTCACCTGTACCAAGATACAGTGAAAAGCTTTGTTTTGCACGCGATCCTATCAGATCAGATTTACAATACACAGATTCAATCAGTTCAAACTCAAGTACAATAGAGCAAAAGGGAAAAATACAGAATGTAGAATATAGTTCTCAGCATCGTAGCGCATTAGACCAAAGGTGCTGCAGTAAAGGGCCTGTCCCACGAGCATGCGACCGCATGCGGCTAGTGCGACCTAACGTGGCCGTGCTAGCCGTACAGCCTCGCAGGGCCGGTCCCACTTCGATCGCCGGCGCTGTATGGAGTTGTGCGGAACTGGTCCCGACATCGCGCGGGGCTCCGAAAAACTGACACTGTCCAAAAATTCCGTGCGGCAACGGCCTGCCGGCCCGCAGCCGCCTCGACGCCGTACGCACCGCCTCGACGGGCGTGCGCAGCGTACTCACGTCACGCGCGAACTTCCCACGGACTTCGCTCGAACTTCACGTCACTCACTCGACCTCCGCGCGGCCCCCGCTTCCGGTTTGGTCGCGCTCGCCGCATGCAGTCGCATGCTGGTGGGACAGGCCCTGTACAGGGATCACTCGACCTCCTCGCGGCCCCCGCTTCCGGTTTGGTCGCGTTTGCCGCATGCAGTCGCATGCTTGTGGGACAGGCCCTTAACTCAGCGAGTCAGGCAGCATCTCCGGAGAAAAAGGATGGGTGACATTTCTGGTCGGGACCCTTAGAACATTCATTTCACAGACAAAGTGCAATGTCCGCAAAGGAAGAACCGTTTAGAAGCCTTATGATAGAGGGGAAGAAGTTGTTCTTGTGTCTATCTTCAGTATAAAACAGCACCTGCAGTTCCTTCCTCCACATTTACTTTGTTAAATGGCCATAGTGTCAGATTACTGCAGGAAGGTTACATGAAAACAGATATTTTATTCCCTTTTAAATCCAAGACAGCTTTTTCTCTGCTTGTCAATTTCCAAATTAACTTTTAATTGGTTTGCTAGTTCCCAATCGAAATTACATTATAATCAATTTAACCTGCATAATGGAAAAATTATAATCCATCGCTAATGTTATATCTGATTTGTGTCATGGAAACATACAGCATAGCAGGACCATCTGTACCTGTTAGACAACTCTCAGATACCTCCTCCTACTTATCCTTGGACAATGATCCCACAGATGAGCACCAGGCTTTATTCTCAAACACCATTACTGATTTCATCACTTCTGGCTGTCTGCCTTCCACAGCCTCCAACCTTATCGCTTCCCAGCCCCACACAGCCCGTTTTTACCTTCTCCCCAAAATCCATAATCACAACTGCCCTTGCAGACCCATTGTTTCTGCCTGCTCCTGTCCCACGGAATGGATTTCCACGTACCTCGACTCCATCCTATCCCTCCCTGGTCCAATCTCCCCCGACCTATGTCCAAGATACCTCACATGTCCTTTGTCTCTTTAATGTCAGATGTATGTTTTAGTCTATTTTTAGTTGTGTATATGTGGGGGGTGGGGTAAACTTTTTAAAAACTCTTCCTTCAACGGGGATGCAACCTTTTCCTTGTCGTATCTCCGTCTCCGTCTGCGCTGAGGCCTAATATCGTGGAGCTGGCGGCCTCCAACTGGAATCGACCTTGAGGGCTCCAGTGGCAGAGCCTGTGGACTCACCATCGCGGAGCTGGCTGACTTCGGAGGCTGTGGTGGCGCGGTGGCTGCGACCCGACTTCGGAGCTTCGGAGGCTTCGGCCGCAGGCCCTGTGGACGTTAACATCGGGAACTCGCAGGTCCCAGGTTGGTGAACGATTTTTGGGAGCTCCCGCAACAGCAGCTTCATCCGCTGGACTGGAGGGTGGCAGCTTCGGGGTCGCGGAGTTTGAATCGGCCCGTTCGCGGAGCTTAAGATCGGCCGCGGGATTTACCATCACCCCGGCGGGAGCTTCAACATCGAGAGCCTCGATCGCCTCGACGCAGCGGGAGATCAAGCAAGGAAGAGATAAGACTTTTGCCTTCCATCACAGTAAGGAGGTGCCTGGAGATTCACTGTGATGGATGTTTGTGTTAAATTGTGTTCATTGTGTGTGTTGTTGCTTTTTTCTGTCATGACTGCAAGGTACGCAATTTCGTTCAAACTTAATGTTTGAATGACAATAAAGGAAATTCAATTAAATTCAATTCAATGACTTCCGCTTCCCGAGCCCCCACTCCCTCATCTTTACTATGGACGTTCAGTCATTCTACGCATCCATCCCCCACCAGGAAGGTGTTAAAGCCCTCCGTTTCTTCCTCGACTGCGGAACCATCCAATTTCCCTCTACTAACACTCTATTCCGCTTAGCGCAGCTGGTCCTCATCCTCAACAACTTCTCCTTTGACTCCTCCCACTTCCTCCAAATCCAAGGCGTAGCTATGGGCACCCACATGGGCCCCGGCTATGCCTGCCTCTTTGTAGGGTACGTTGAACAATCCCTGTTCCAGGTATACACTGGCCCTATCCCCGAACTCTATCTCCGTTACATTGATAACTGCATCGGTGCTACCACCTGCACCCATGCAGAACTCATGGACAATCAACTTTACCACAAATATTCATCCTGCACTCAAATTTACTTGGACCATCTCCGACACCTCCCTTCCCTTTCTAGATCTCACCGTCTCCATCACAGGAAATAGACTATTGACTGACATCTATTACAAACCCACTGACTCCCACAACTATCTCGACTACACTTCGTCCCACCCTGCTTCCTGCAAAGACTCTATCCCCTACTCCCAATTCCTCCGTCTACGCCGCATCTGCGCCTAAGATGAGGTGTTCCAAATCAGGACAACCGAGATGTCCTCATTCTTTAGGGAACGGGGATTCCCCTCTCCCATCACAGGTGAGGCCCTCACACGTGTCTCCTCGGTACCCCACAGCTCCGCTCTTGCTCCCCTCCCCATAGTCGCAACAGAGACAGTCCCCCTAGTCCTTATCTTCCACCCCATCAGCTATTGCATACAACACATAATCCTCCAAAATTTCCGCCACCTCCAACGGGATCCCACCACAAGTCACATTTTCCCATCTCCAAACCTTCGCTCAGCCCGCCTGATCCAACCTGATCTCCCGGTTTCTGGACACTTTAATTCTCCTTCCCATTCCCACACAGACCTTTCTGTCCTGGGCCTCCTCCATTGTCAGAATGAGGCAATAAATGCAAATCGGAGGAACAGCATCTCATATTTTGTTTGGGCAGCTTACAGCCCAGTGGTATGAATATTGATTTCTTTCACTTCAGGTCACCACAGCATTCCCTCTCTCTCTATCTAACCCTCCCCCATCCAAATCGCACTAGCTTCTTGTTTTCACCCTACAAACAGCTAACAATGGCCTGTTTCCTTTATCATCGTTCCTTTTTTGCATATCTTTCATTCATTGTTCTTTATCTCTCCACATTACTGTCTATATCTCTCGTTTCCCTTATCCCTGACCAGTCTGAAGAAGGGTCTCGACCCGAAACGCCATCCATTCCTTCTCTCTGGAGATGCTGCCTGTCCCGCTGAGTTACTCCAGCTTTTTGTGCCTCTCTTCATGTTGAATGTAGGAAATATGGCTGCTAAATTGGAGTTTGCTGAAGTTCACAGGGCACGCAGTGGAAAACGAGCCTATACTTTGTCAGTCTGAAGAAGGGTTCCGATCCAAAATGTCACCTATTCTTTTCCTCCAGACGTGCTTCCTGACCCACTGAGTTACTCCAGCATTTTGTGTCAGGATATCTTCAGTATAAAACTGCATCTGCAGTTCCTTCCTACGCATATACTTTGTCAGTTTAGTTTAGTTTGTCACATGTGCTAAGGTAGAGTGTAAAGCTTTTGTTGCGTGCTAACCAGTCAGCGGAAAGACAATACATGATTACAATCAAGCTGTCCACAGTGTACTGATTCAAAGAGTCATAGTCTTACAGTGTGGAAACAGGCCCTCCAGCCTAACCAGCCCACACATGATAAAAGGAATAACATTAGAGCAAGATAAAGTCTGATTAAAGATAGTCCAAATGTTTAAGAAAGAACTGCAGATGCTGGTAAATCAAAGGTAGATACAATATGCTGGAGTAACTCAGCGGGTGAGGCAGCATCTATGGAGAGAAGGAATTGGCGATGTTTCGGGTCAAGGCCGTTCTCCAGACTGATGTCAGGGGAGGGGACGGGGCAAGGAAAGAATGGAGGCGGAGACAGGAAGACCAGTGGGAGAACTGTGAAGGGGGAGGGGATGGAGAGAGAAAGCAAGGGCTATCTGAAGTTAGAGAAGTCAATGTTCATACCATTGGGGTGCAAACTACCCCAGCGAAATATGAGGGGCTGTTCCTCCAATCTGCGCTGGGCCTGACTCTATCAATGGAGGAGGCCCAGGACAGAAAGGTCAGATTGGGAATGGGAGGGGGATGTTGAAGATTGTCCGAAGGTCTCCAAAGAGTAGCTCAGGACCGCTCTGATAGAGACTTTAGTGATGTTGATAGTGGAACAAGCATTAGACACAAGACCAGATAACTCTCCTGCCCTTCTTTGAGAAAGATGATCTTCGGAGGGAGAAGTTGAATGTTTCCCAACCCGTAGATGGTGGCCCGAACAGCACTCCAATGAAATGTTGGCCCAGATTTTTGTGCTCAAGTCCCTCGGGTAGAACATGAAACCCAGCACCATTCTGTTCCAAGGGTGAGAGTGAAGCTAATTGAGGCACAGTCATGCAGTCAGTCAACGAAGAACTTATGGGACCAAGGTCTTCTACGTAAATTGTCTCCCTAACTAACCGAGGGAGTGACGCAGTCTCAACTAGAGAGCAGTCCTGAATAGACAATAGACTATAGGTGCAGGAGCAGACCATTCGGCCCTTCGAGCCAGCACCGCCATTCAATGTGATTACAATCAGTACCCCGGTCCTGCTTTCTCCTCATATCCCTTGATTCTGCTACCATCTACCTCATTGGTGACCCTCGGACTATCTTTGATCGGATTTTACTGGCTGTACCTTACACTAAACCTTATTCCCTTATCACATATCCATACACTGTAAATGGCTCGATTGTAATCATGTACTGTCTCTCCACTGACTGGTTAGCATGCAACTAAAGCTTTTCACCAACCCTCAGTACATGTGCCATTAACTACACTGAACTGGTGCTGCTGGTTGAGCTGCTGCCTCGCAGCGCCAGAGACCCGGGGTTCGATCCTGACTCGGTTGCTGTCCGTGTGGAGTTTGCACGTTCTCCCTATATTATGAGCAGCAGCATATCCATGGGCCTGTCCAAAAACTACTATTATATCTGCTTCCACCACTATCTCCGGCAGCAGGTTCCTGACACTCACCACCCTCTGTATAAAACCTGCCTCACACATCACCTTAATATTTGCCCTCCACCTTACATTTTAGTTTAGAGATACAGCGCGGAAATAGTGCCTTTTGTACCGAGACCTATACACTAATACTATCCTACACACTAGGGACAATTTATAATTTTACCAAGCCAATTAGCCTACAAACTTTTGGAGTAAGCCTTTGCAGTGAGGGATGAACCTGTAGCTCCCGGGGAAAACCCACACAGGACACGGGGAGAACGTACAAACTCCGTACATACCGCACCTGTAATCAGGATCGAACTCAGGTCTCCGGCGCTGCGAGGCAGCAACTCTACCGCTGCACCACCATACTCCCCTATACTTTCTAGTCTCTAACATTTCCATCGTGGAAAAAGAGTTCTGACTGTCTACCCTATTTATGCCTCTGATAATTTTAGATACTTCTATAGATGTTATATAAAATTATACATTGCACCACATAATTCAACACTACTTACAGCAAATTCCTCTGGAGTAACTTTCAATACGTCAAATACAACTGCGTCATAACTTTTCATAGCATAATCTGAATATTGCCCATCGAGAGAGTCCGAACTGCTGCTGGCCTGTAGGGAAAAAGGAAGAACATTTCAATACAACTTCAACTCCTCCCCGTGGTCATCTTTCTTACAAAATACGTTTGCAAAGAGTTAACACGTTAGGTTTAGGTTTATTATTGTCATGTGTACCAAGATACAGTGAAAAACTTTGTTTTCCATTTAGCCCATCATATCAGATACGGCATGTCTGGAGAAGGGACCCGATACGAAACGTCACCCATGCAATGAGTGTGTCATTTTCCAGCGAGGTTAATTTCAGAAGTTCTGCATGCAGTCACAACTACATGGCGGGTTCAGAAACTGCGGATTAATTTCCCTCCGTATCTCTCTCTCTCTGCACATACAACGGTTCATTAAGCATAAATGTTTCCATCATGAACACCAAGAGCAGTAACAATAAGGTAAAGGGGCTGTCCCACTGCGGCGACCTAATCCACGAGTTAAGAAGAGTGTCTTCGACCTTCCAGCTCGAGGGCACTCGCCTGGAAAGCCTCGAGCTGGATCGACCGCGTTGAAACCGCGAGCTGGATCGACTGACCGCACACACACACACATCGCAAAGGAGGGGGCCAGGGAAAGCGGGGGAGCGCTATTTGAAATTCACACTCGCGATGAAAATGAAGGTAAAATGGCTGCACAGTGTACGGTAAGTCCTTTAGAGAGCATGGGGGGGGAGAGAATGGGAGAGAGGGGGAGAGAGGGGGAGAGAGGGGGATAGAGGGGGAGAGAATGGGAGAGAAGTGGAGAGAAGGGGGGAGAAGGGGAGAGAAGGAGAAAGAAGGGTAGAGAAGGGGGGAAGAAGGAGTGGAGACACTTTTAAGAAGTATAATAAAGTTTAGCGGACATTTAACTTTACCGATCGGTCTTCCTTGGTCCTGAAAACCCCAATGAGCCAATCGAAATGGCCGGTCAGCGAAGGAGATTGCCCACGGCTGCCCGTAACCAAATAGCGATCCCACTCCACTGCACTACGAGTTAAAAAGAACCATGCCGACCAAATTTTACTCGCGAAAATATTCCGCGACCCAGCTGAGGCCGCGAGTATTCGGGAACTTCCCTCGAGCATGAAGGAGAGTTCCAGTGACCTCATAGGACCTCCTAGGACCACGTGTCGACCATGCTGCGAGTTTGAAGGTCGAAGACACTCTTCTAAACTCGCAGATTAGGTCGCCCAAGTGGGACAGGCCCTTAACGATCTCATGCACTAGCCACGTCTAATTCATATCCATCTCATGCACTGAAACCCCTCTAGATGACCTTCTACCTGGTCTTGGAGCTGTCTCTGTGGCAATGATACCAATCGCACTATTAGGCTGGGAACTCAGATACTTTATATAATGTACCTACATATAAAACAAGCCAACCAAAACGTAAACGATTTCTCTTGGGATGGAGAAGACATCCAACACAAACAAGATTGGTTCTACGGTAAGAAACATGACAGTAAGTAAAATGGTTTTAGAAGGCACCATCATATTGCAGGGGGGCACCCCAGAACTTGCCAAAGGGCTTTACAGTTCATGATCTACACATGGAGTCACAGCCTCATAACGGCATAAGGCCACAATGTCATTGAGCCATGGAGAACCCGAGAGAGACATAGCGAGCCAGACAGTTATAGAGGACACACACGGAACTGCAGATGCTGGTTTACAAAGAAGACACAAAGTGTTGGAGTAACTCAGGTCAGGGAGCATTTCAGGAGAACATGGATAGATGACGGTGAGTGTGCCTGGGACTCCTTAGGGACTGTGGAACAAGGAGTCCAAAGATTGAAGTCTTTTACAGGATTTGGCATTTGTCGTACAAGGTGGCACAGCGGTAGAGTTACTGCCTTACAGAGCTTGCAGCGCCAGAGACCCGGGTTCGATCCCAACTACAGGGGTGCTGTCTGTACGGAGTTTGCACGTTCTCCCCGTGACCGCGTGGGTTTTCTCAGAGATTCTCGGTTTCCTCCCACACTCCAAAGACGTGCAGGTTTGTGGGTTAATTGGCCTTGGTGTAAGTGTAAAATTGTCCCCAGTGTGTGTGGGGTAGTGTTTATGCGCGGGGATCGCTGGTCGGCACAGACTCGGTGGGTCGAAGAGCCTGTTTCAACGCTGTGTCTCTGAACTAAACTAATCTAAAGTTCAATATAGAAACATAGGAAATAGGTGCAGGAGGAGGCCATTTGGCCCTTCGAGCCTGCACCGCCATTCATTGTGATCATGGCTGATCATCCACAATCAGTACCCCGTTCCTGCCTTCTCCCTATATCCCTTGATTCCGCAAGCCCCTAACAGTGGAGAAATAGCCCTCAAGACTATGATGGTAGTTCAGACGTAAAACTGAGTCTCAGAAATGTAAGTCCAGATAATCATCTTCAGAGTTGTCGGTCAAAGATGAAGGATCAATCCCGGGAGCAAAGAAAGAGCCAACCCTTTAGATTATTTAAATGTGCGTAGAATAATAAATGTGGGACAAATCAGAAACAGATAGGGTGAGGGTTTAGTATTTACATCAACGACCTAGAGGGGGGGATGTATTGTGAGGGTTACAAGTTTACTGACAATAAAGGAAGTAAGTGGAATGACATGCTGTGTTTAGACCACTGTGTTTCTGCAATGGAATGTGGATAGAGTGAGCGACTGGGAAAAAAAACCTGGCAAATGGTGTTTTAACATGGGGAAAGCGTGGTCATGCACTACCTTCAGAGAAACCGAAAGGCAGAATATTACCTCAATGGGTTGCAAGCGGGAGCAATCCGGGGGGATCCAGGCATCATCGTGCAGGAATCACCAAGAGTTAGCAGGCAGGCACAGTGACAAAGCGGTAGAGTTGCTGCCTTACAACGCCGGAGACCCGGGTTCGATCCTGACTACGGGGCTGTCTATACGGAGTTTGTACGTTCTCCCCGCGACCGCGTGGGTTTTCCCCGAGTGCTCCGGTTTCGTCCCGAACTCCAAAGACGTACAGGTTTGTAGGTTAACTGGCTTGGTATAAAATGTAAATTGTCCCTAGTGTGTGTAGGATAGTGTTAGTGTGCGGGGATCGCAGGTCGGTGCAGACTCGGTGGGAGAGAAGGCATGGGTGACGTTTCGGGTCGAGACCCTTCTTCAGACTGATGTCAGGAGGGAGGTACATAGAAAAAGAATTGTAAGGTGTGAAACCAGGACAAAAGGAATGGAGATCAAGGAAAATGTAGAATAGATCATTGTTAGTTGGGAGAAGGTAACGACAAAGCAAACAGATAAAATGTAGTCAGAGACAGTACGACTTGTCGGAGAACTGGGGAGGGATGGAGAGAGGGGGAAAGCAAGGGTTACCATTCTCCCTTCACCTCTGGGACAGCTTTGGAGTTGCAATCCATACTGATGGAATGAAAACTTCTATTTCGGTGCAAGCGCGAGTAAAGACTGGGAAAGCTTGGCCAGTTTCCCGGTGGGCAAATTCTCATGCAAGCAAGACCGTAATTCATCGCAGACTGTCAGTAAATTGGACACTTTTGATGAGAAACACAAAAAGGATTGCTGTTCCAGCAATAAGGAAAAATCACACCAGGGCATGAAGAGGTGGTCCATGGAACCTGAAGCTGAGGTCTGATGTGGGGCCAGTGTTATATGTACTCCTGGCATCAGACGTGTACATGAGGGATAGTCCTCTTCCCCACAGTGACATTCCTTACTGTGGTGAGCAGGTTCATTTACTGGAAGATGGGTTCTCAACAATGACCGCACATGGAGAGCTCTTAATAGTGGCGCCAAATTCCAGAGCCAGACTCAGTCAATAGGTTCATTGCTCACTCCCAAGTGAAATGATTAGCAGAGGTGATTGAAAGTCTGCAGTAGTGTTCTCACACAACACACCACACACCTTCTCACTCGTCCCACAGCGGCAATCCTCTCTCTTGCTATTTCCATCCCCAGCTTTCCTCAGCTTGCTGGATTTTACCATCTTTAGTTTTCAGTTTAGAGATACAGCGCGGAAGCAGGCCCTTCGGCCCACCGAGTCCATGCCGACCAGCGATATCCGCACATTAAAACGACCCGACACACATTAGAGGCAATTTACATTTATACCAAGCCAATTCATCTCCAAACCTGTACGTCTTTGGAGTGTGGGAGGAAACCAGAGCGCCCGGAGAAAACCCACGCAGGTCACGGGTAGAAGGTACAAACTCCGCACAGACAGCACCCATAGTCAGGATCGAACCCGGGTCTGTGGCGCTGTAAGGCAGTAGCTCTACCGCTGCACCACCGTGCTGCCCACTGGTGGCAGAGGATGGTTATCAGTGGGCGGCGGCACGATGGCAAAGCGGCAGAGCTGTTGTAACACAAATACACCAAGGTGGAGAATTAAAACAGAGCCAGGGACCCGGGTTCCATCCCAACCTCGGGGCCTGTCTGTGCGGAGTTTGCACTTTCTTCCCGTGACCGGGTGGTTTTCCTCCGGGTTCTCCGGTTTCCTCCCGCATCCCAAAGATGTGCGGGTTTGTAGGGTAACTGCCCTCGGTAAATGTTCCTGTGTGTAGGATGTGGATCTGAAAGTGGGATAACATAGAACTCGCATGAGCAGGTGATTAATGGTTGGCGTGGACTCAAAGGGCTGAAGGGCCTGTGTCCATGCTGTATCTCTAAACTAAACTACAAAACAGAAAATACTGCAGGGCAGACAGCATCTGTGAAAAGATGAATGGAGCCACTATTTCAGTCTGAACGCCCTTTGTCTAAACTGAAAGAGAACAAGAATGGAGACACAAGAGACTGCAGGTGTTGGAATCGTCAGCTAAACACACAGAATGCTGGAGGAATTTAAAGGGTCAGGCAGCATCTATGGAGGGAATGGAAAGGCAACATTTCAAGTTCTGATCCTTCTTCAAGCATAGTTTTAATTTCTTGTCACGTGTACCAAGGTACAGTGAACAGCTTTTGTTGCGTGCTAACCGGCCAGCGGAAAGACTATACATGATAACAATCGAGCCATTCACAGTGAATAGATACATGATGAGGGGGATAATGTGAATAACTTCTAGTCCAAGATAAAGCCAGTCAAGGTTGAACAAGATGATGGATTGCACTGGATGCACAACATAGAAACAGGCCATTCTGCCCAACCAGTGCAGGCTGGTGTTTATGCTCAACCTAAGCCTCCTGCAAGTCTAAATCTGTGGACATAATCCTCTCTCCCCGCCCATCTCACCTTTATTCAGTCTACTCAATACTAAGTGTAGGAAGGAACTGCAGATGCTGGTTTAATGGTTAAAGATGCCTGAGTTACTCCAGCTTTTTGTGTCTATCTACTCATGCTATGCACTTCAACCACTCTATGGTGATGTGTTTCACATTCTAACCAGTATGGATGGTACAGTTTGCTCGAGAGGCTGAATGAGCTGTTTTCTTGCACAGAGGAACACAGGTGTCGGATGGTCAACTTCCAGAGCCTGTTGAGCCATCAATGATTAATCTGTACCTCAAATTACTTTAACCACTTTAGCTCCATATCACTGAAAGCATTGGCCACTCACTAAGCGTGGTCAATGCCCCCTCATTCTTCTAAACTCCAGTGAGCGCTGGGCCTGTACTCGCTGGAGTTTAGGCGGGCACCTCATTGAAACTTACCAAATAGTGAAAGGCCTGGATAGAGTGGATGTGGAGAGGATGTTTCCACTGGTGGGAGAGTTGAGGACCAGAGGGCACAGCCTCAGAATAAAAGGACATTCCTTTAGAAAGGAGATGAGAAAGAATTTCTTTAGCCACAGATGGCGGTGGAGGCCAAGTCATCGGGTATTTTTAAGGCGGAGATTGACAGATTCTATGGGCGTCAAAGATTATGGGGGGAAGGCAGGAGAATGGGGTTGAGAGGGAAAGATAGATCAGCCATGGTTGAATGGTGGAGTAGATGTGATGGGCCGAATGGCCTGATTCTGCTCCCATGACTTATGAACTAATGTTCCTCTCATTGCCAAGTACCAGAAACACCATTTGGCCATTGATTGCCAGTACGGCTGGTTGTTATCCAGTGGATTTCAAGATACAAGATACAAGATACATTTATTTGTCAGATGTACCAATTGGTACAGTGAAATATGTGGTCACCATGCAGCCATACGAATAATAACGAGCACAGAACACGATAGTCTTCACACAGACATCCCCACACAGCGGGGAGGGAAGGCTCCAAAATCCAGTCATCCTCCTCTGTTGTCCTCCCGTGGTCGGGGGGCTCCCGAACCCCCCCGCTGTCGCCGCTACGGGCGGCCTGATGTTCAGACCCGTTCGCCGGGATGATGGAAGCCCGACGTCGGGACTGGAGGACATCCTCAGTGGCTTGGACATCTGAATCGGCCACCTCCTACAGGATTCCGCGGCTCCCGAAGTCCACGGGCCGCGCCGGGCGGAGATTCAACGCCGGCGGCCCTCGGCAAAGGGCCCCAGGACTCCGCGATGTTGAAGTCAGCGCCGCCCGTGCTGGATTAGTACACACATGGGAGGAGGCCGGGGAATGTGGTGCTGGTACGTTTGCACACATTTGCACGTTGGTGAGAATGTGCTGAGAGAATGGAGCAGCTGGGCTTGTACACTCTGGAGTTTAGAAGGATGAGAGGGTATCTCATTGAAACATATAAGATTGTTAAGGGCTTGGACACGCTAGAGGCAGGAAACATGTTCCCGATGTTGGGGGAGTCCAGAATCAGGGACCACAGTTTAAGAATAAGGAGTAAGCCATTTAGAACGGAGACGAGGAAACACTTTTTCTCACAGAGAGTGGTGAGTCTGTGGAATTCTCTGCCTCAGAGGGCGGTGGAGGCAGGTTCTCTGGATACTTTCAAGAGAGAGCTAGATAGGGCTCTTAAAAATAGCGGAGTCAGGGGATATGGGGAGAAGGCAGGAACGGGGTACTGATTGGGGATGATCAGCCATGATCACATTGAATGGCGGTGTTGGCTCGAAGGGCCAAATGGCCTACTCCTGCACCTATTGTCTATTGTCTATTGTCTACACTTGGACTATTGCTACAAGCAAGTCACATTCTCAGAAGATAACTGATTGACTTATATTCCTGTTCGTAGCCATCTGCCCTTGCGACACAAAATGTAGAAACAAAGAAGTGCAGACGCTGGTTTATACCAAAGATACAAAGTACTGGAGTCAAGACAGCATCTCTGGAGAAAATGGATGGGTGACATTGGGCATTGGGACCCTTCTTCAGACTGAATAAGGGTCTAAGGGTTTCGACCCGATACATCACCCATCCTTTTTCTCCAGAGATGCTGCCTGACCCGGCGAGTTACTCCGGCACTTTGCGTCTATCTTTGCCCTTGCAGACAAAGTGGGTTTTTTTTTTCTGCTTACAGCCCTTGAGCATCAGAGTGAGTGCTGGCAGCAACAGACTGCCTGATTCACACTTGGTTATGACATGGTTCCTATTTGTTACTTCTAAAATAACTTGGTTAATGGTGCTGTTAAAATATCCGTCACATGAATGTCACAGAGATGAGCTACATGCCATCAACAAGCAAGTCTTGTCTTCAATGGCAAGACATTGTATACTTACAGCAACATAAACGGAGGCCATTTGTCCCACGGATTGCATGCTAGCTTCCAGGGATGCAAACCACATGTGGTGTGTGTGTGTGTGTGTGTGTGTGTGTGTGTGTGTGTGTGTGTGTGTGACATGTGTGTGTGTGTGTGTGTGTGTGTGTGTGTGTGACGTGTGTGTGTGTGTGTGTGACGTGTGCGTATGGTGTGTGTGCATGTGACGTGTGTGTATGACATGTGTGTATGTGTGACATGTGTGACATGTGTGTGTGACATGTGTGTGCGTGTGAGACGTGTGTGATGTGTGACTTGTGTGTGTCAGTATGTGTGTGAGACGTGGTGTGTGTGATGTGTGTGATGTGTGTGCATGTGTGCGTGTGTGTGTGAGAGACATGTGTGCATGTGAGATGTGTGTGTGTATGTGTGGATATATGTGTGTATGTGTGCGTGAGTGTGTGTGTGTGTATGTTTGTGTATGTGTCTGTGTAGTGTGTGTGTGTGAGATGTGTGTATGTATGAGTGTGCATGGTGTCTGTGTGTATGAGTGTGAAACATATGTATGTGTGTGAGATGTGTGTGTGTGTGTGTGTGAAACATGTGTGTGCGTGTGCATGTGAGTGTGTGTAACATGTTGTGTGTGTGTGTGTGTGCGTGTGTGTGTGTGAGACGTGCAGTGTGTGTGAGACATGTGTGTGTATGTGTGTGGAACATGTGTATGTGTGTGTGTGTGAAACATGCGTGTGCACGTGCATGTGAGTGTGTGTAACATGATGTGTGTATGTGCGTGTGTGTGATGTGGTGTGTGTGTGTGTATAGGGACTTATGACAATAAAACACTCATGACGATACAGAATAGTTACATGATGATGGAGTAATAGGTAGAAAAGAGGTTCAGAAGATTAGAACACGTATCGGAGGATGGACACACAATCGCCACTCTCTGGTACCATCTAGTGAGGAGATAGACATGTGACATGGCACCAAGGTGTACTTGCACGTCGACATCCAGTGGTTACCTCAGGTGTGACCTTCAGATTGGCCATCAGGCCATTCCTCTTGTACATTCTGCCGCTGCTTGTCAAGCAGTCCTTAGTTGAGCCTCAGCCAGTGATAACACATAATAGATGGACAATCCCTGTGGAAGAAAAGAGAAACAATGGGTTTAAATAAAGACACTCAGTAATTGTGCCAGGCAGCTGAGGCGTCTCTTCTTGTTTCGTGTCTGGGTGGGTTAGATTACAGGGGTTGGTTTTCCCAGCAGTTTTCAATATTAAATTTGCCTTTCCTCTTTGAGCGGGTTGGTGGTGCAGCGGATAGAGCTGCAGCCTTGCAAACGCCAAAGACCTGGGTTCAATCCTGACCTTGGGCGCCGTTTGTGTGTAGAGTTTGCACGTTTTCATAAATGCAACCAAATTTGCAAACAATTATTTTTGGCCACAAGACACATGTGCAAGACACAAAGACATGCACCGTTGAGGTATGAGGTGTGATTGTTGAGTTTGTAATTGACTCAATAATAGATAGCGGAGAAAGTTGTCCTGGCATACCTGAGAACAGATCAGATGGCAAGTTAGGCAGAGCAGTGGGAGTTGAAATTTAATCTAGACAAGTGTGAGGTAATACAGTTTGGGAAGTCACTTTCTGGTGGGATACACAGAGTAAAGGGCCTGTCCCACTTGGCCATCATTTGCGCGTCACGCAGATGGCGAGCGAAGATTTTGTACATCACAAAATCCTGGGGAGCCGCGCGCGACCGCGCGTCACTGCTTATGTCACCACGCACCATGCGCGCGTAATGCGCACCATACGGCGCAGTGGGCTAATGGGCTAAGTGTTCGGCTGGCAACCGGAAGGTAGCCGGTTCGAATCCCGCTTGGAGTGCATACTGTCGTTGTGTCCTTGGGCAAGACACTTCACCCACCTTTGCCTGCGTGTGAATGTGTGTGAATGTGTGTGAATGTGTGTGAGTGATTGGTGGTGGTCGGAGGGGCCGTAGGCGCAGATTAGCAGCCACGCTTCCGTCAGTCTGCCCCAGGGCAGTTGTGGCTACAGAAGTAGCTCACCACCACCGAGTGTGACTGAGGAGTGAATGAATAATGCGATGTAAAGCGCCTTGAGTATTAGAAAGGCGCTATATAAATCCCATCCATTATTATTATTATTATCACATGCATGTCACCATGCGCGCGTCGTGCGTCGTGACACATAAATGATGTCGCGTAAATTACGCGTTAATGACGGCCAAGTGGGACAGGCCCTGAAATGTCAAGGACCTTTGGTGGAGCGAGATCTCTGCCGCTAGTTGATAGTTCCCTGAAAGTAACGGCATTGGGTGGATAGGTAGTCAGAAAGGCTTTGGATATATTTGCTTTCATAGGTCGAGGCAATGAAAATAAGAGTTGGGACAGGTTGCTGATGGTGGGGGGAGTGGAGGGGAAAAAATGCTGGAGGAACTCAGCAGGTCAGCCAGCTCCCCTGGAGAGAATGGACAGATTGCATTTTGGATCAGGACTCTTCTTCAATTCTTTGCTATGAAATGGCTGAAAGAAATTTTAGTTAGAACGAGTTTTGTTTTTGGTCAAGGTTTCAGTATCTGCTCTTTGTCTTTTTCCTGGTGTTGCTGCAAATTTTTCTCCTTAGGGCCTTCAGATCATTGATGTAGAGAGACATCTTGGCTGCTAGTTGGTAGTTCCCTGAACGTTGAGGCATGGGTGGAAAGGGAGTAACGAAAGTCTTTTGATATGTTCGATAGGTGGAGGCATCGAAAATAAGAGTTGGGACAGGTTCCTGATGTACAGTACAATGATTAGACCGCCCTTGCAGCATTGTTCATAGTTCTGGTCATCGCACAACTATCTTCTTGCTTCTAATACACCTATAAAAGGTTTTAAAACTCTACACGTGTTTCACTATGGTGTGCAGTTGTGCCCTGTGTATGGGTGGCACAGTGGTGCAGCGGGTAAAGATGATGCCTCACGGCGTCAGAGACCCGGGTTTGATCCAGACCTCGGGTGCTGTCTGTGTAGAGTTTGCACGTTTCTCCCTGTGATCGTGTGCTGTTCCGGTTTCCTCCCACATCCCACAGTTTGTGGTTTAATTGGCCCTCTGTAAATTGCCCTGAGTGTGTAGGGAGTGGGTGTGAAAGTGGGATAGCATAGAACTAGTGTGAATGGGTGATCGATGGTCGGCGTGGACTCGGTGGGGCGAAGATTCTGTTTCCATGTTATGTCTTTAAACCAAAACTAAACATGGCGTAGAAACAAAACTGCAAACGCTGGCTGATGCACAAAAGGACCCACGGTGCGGGAGTAACTCAGTGGGTCGGGCAGCATCTCTGGACAACATGGACATTTCTGGTTGAGACCCTTCTTCAGTGATTGTAGAGGGGGGGAGAAGTAAGCAGGAAAAGGGGAAAGGCAGGACAAAGCATGGCAGGTAACAGTTGGACGTAGGTGAGGGGGGTTTTAATATACAGTTGGTTTAAATAAAGGCCAGTGATAAGAGCAGAAGGTGTGAGACAGGTTTGAAGAGTTGCGGATTGTGAAACCAGAGGGAGGAATGTAGTGGGGGGGGGGGGTACAGATGCTGGAGGATCTCAGCGGGTCAGGCAGCATCTCTGGAGAGAATGGACAGACGACATTTTGGATCAGGACTCTTTTTCAATTCTACGCTATGAAATGGCTGAAAGAGGAAGTTTTAGTTTGGACAAGTTTTGTTTTTAGTTCGAGGTTTCAGCATCTGCGGTATCTCTTTGTCTCCTTTTCTCCCTGTAGCTGCAAATTTCTTTCCTTCCCTCCAAACACAAAACTTGCATGAACTTAAATTTCTTCTTCCAGCTGCCTCGTGGCATAGAATATTCCCCACCTTCCTCACGGCCCCTGTGTTACACGAATAGATGTCAGTGTTCCCCTTTAACAGTTTACAACATTCATTATAGACTTTCGAGATACAGCGTGGAAACAGTCCACCAAGTCCACGCCGACCGTTATCCTACACACTAAGGACAATTCTCCATTTTTACCAAAGCCAATTAACCTACAAACCTGTATATCTTTGGTGTGTGGGAGGAAACCAGTACACCCGGAGAAAACCCACGTGGTCACAGGGAGAACATATATACTCTGTATGGACAGCACCCAAGGTCATGGTCGAACCCGGGTCTCTGCCGCTGTAAGGCAGCAACTCTACCGCTGCGCCATTGTGCCACCCAAACATATTCCTGCCCATCTAATGCTCTATATATGTGAGGTACAAAGCAACAATGTATGGCAAATGCCTCCATCCCCTCCAAGGTCTGTCACTGGAGGGTGGCTTTATCTTAAGGTTAACAACGTCACCATTGCCCAGACATAACTCCAGATATTTATTTCAAATACAGATGGACAACCTTGACTCTGGGAACAATCTTCATGAAGAGCGTTGCTAATCCTGAGGCAATTTGTTTGATGAAGAACACATTTACAATTTCAACACACACATTAAATTCTTCCCTTCGATGAATTCTCCCTTCTGATGCCACAGTTGTGCATGCTGTACCTGCTGATATCTGGAGCAAATGTGCCCTCTGCAGGAACTCTTCTGCTAATGCAGCTTTCATCTTTCCATCTTCGCATTAAGGAACTACAGGTGCTGGTTTACAAAAGACACAAAATGCTGGAGTGACTCAGCAGGTCGGGCAGCATTGCTAAAAAAAGTCACAAAAAGTCCCTGACCCACTGAGTTCAGTTTAGAGATACAACGTGGAAACAGGCCCCTCGGCCCATCGAGTGTGCAACTAGATACATAGATACATAGATACATAGAAAATAGGTGCAGGAGTAGGCCATTCGGCCCTTCGAGCCTGCACCGCCATTCAATACGATCATGGCTGATCATCCAACTCAGTATCCCGTACCTGCCTTCTCTCCATACCCCCTGATCCCTTTAGCCACAAGGGCCACATCTAATTCCCTCTTAAATATAGCCAATGAACTGGCCTCAACTACCCTCTGTGGCAGAGAGTTCCAGAGATTCACCACTCTCTGTGTGAAAAAGTTTTTCCTCATCTTGGTCTTAAAGGATTTCCCCCTTATCCTTAAGCTGTGACCCCTTGTCCTGGACTTCCCCAACATCGGGAACAATCTTCCTGCATCTAGCCTGTCCAACCCCATAAGAATTTTGTACGTTTCTATAAGATCCCCTCTCAATCTCCTAAATTCTAGCGAGTATAAGCCAAGTCTATCCAGTCTTTCTTCATATGAAAGTCCTGACATCCCAGCAATCAGTCTGGTGAACCTTCTCTGCACTCCCTCTATGGCTATAATGTCCTTCCTCAGATTTGGAGACCAAAACTGTACGCAATACTCCAGGTGTGGTCTCACCAAGACCCTGTACAACTGCAGTAGAACCTCCCTGCTCCTATACTCAAATCCTCTTGCTATGAAGGCCAACATACCATTCGCTTTCTTCACTGCCTGCTGCACCTGCATGCCTACTTTCAATGACTGGTGTACCATGACACCCAGGTCTCGCTGCATCTCCCCATTTCCTAATCGGCCACCATTTAGATAATAGTCTGCCTTCCCGTTTTTGCTACCAAAGTGGATAACCTCACATTTATCCACATTATACTGCATCTGCCAAACATTTGCCCACTCACCCAGCCTATCCAAGTCACCTTGCAGTCTCCTAGCATCCTCCTCACAGCTAACACTGCCCCCCAGCTTAGTGTCATCCGCAAACTTGGAGATGTTGCTTTCAATTCCCTCGTCCAGATCATTAATATAAATTGTAAATAGCTGGGGTCCCAGCACTGAGCCTTGCGGTACCCCACTAGTCACTGCCTGCCATTGTGAAAAGGACCCGTTTACTCCTACTCTTTGCTTCCTGTTTGCCAGCCAGTTCTCTATCCACATCAATACTGAACCCCCAATACCGTGTGATTTAAGTTTGTATCCTAATCTCTTATGTGGTACCTTGTCGAAAGCCTTCTGAAAGTCCAGATACAACACATCCACTGGTTCTCCCCTATCCACTCTACTAGTTACATCCTCGAAAAATTCTATAAGATTCGTCAGACACGATTTACCTTTCGTAAATCCATGCTGACTTTGTCCAATGATTTCACCACTTTCCAAATGTGCTGCTATCCCATCTTTAATAACTGACTCTAGCAGTTTCCCCACTACCGATGTTAGACTAACTGGTCTGTAATTCCCCGTTTTCTCTCTCCCTCCCTTCTTAACTACCAGCGATCCACGTACACTAGCTCTATCCTAAACACATTTACAGAAGTCAATTAACCTACAAACCTGCACGTCTTTGGAGTGTAGGAGGAAACCGGAGCACCCGGAGAAAACCAACGCAGGTCACGGGGAGAACGTGCAAACTCCGTACAGACAGCATCCATAGTCAGGATCGAACCCGGGTCTCTGGCGCTGTGAGGCAACAACTCTCTCTGCGCCACCACATCTATTGGAGGGCGGCCTATCAGATTTTGCCATGGAACAGTAAAATGGAGACACGAGACACGAGACACTGCAATGCCTCAGGTATTTTAACCCTTTTTTAATGATCATGATGAATTAAAACAATTAAGATACATGCAGAGAATGCTGGAAATACTCAGCAGGTGAGGCAGCATCTGTGGCAGGTTAAACCAAATTGTCCAAACATGCAGAAACCAAGGAACTGCAGATGCGAGTTTACAAAAACAGACACATAGTGCTGGAGTAACTCAGCAGAACAAGCAGCATCTCTGGAGAATAGGGATCGGCGATGTTTCGGGAAGAGACCCTTTTTCAGAGTCTGTTCAACCGGGCACAGTGGCGCAGCTGGTAGAGTTGCTGCCTATCAGCGCAAGGTACCCGGGTTCGATGCTGACTACGGGTGCTGTCTGTACAGAGTTTGTATCTTCTCCCCATGGGTTTTCCCCAGGTGCTCCAGTTTCCTCCCACACTCCAAAGACGTACGGGTTTGTAGTTTGTAGAGGAAATGCACCTCATATTCCGCTTGGGCAGTCTACATCCTGGGGGCTTGAACATTGAATTCTCCCAATTCTGCTAGCCCTTGCTGTCCCCTCCCCTTCATCAGCCCTCTGGTTGTCTCCTCCCCTCCCCCAGCCCTCGGGCTCCTCCTCCGCCTTTTTCCTATTTTCCTTTCTTCCCCCCACCCCCTATCAGTCTGAAGAAGGGTTTCGGCCCGAAACGTTGCCTATTTCCTTCGCTCCATAGATGCTGCTGCACCCGCTGAGTTTCTCCAGCATTTTTGTGTACCCCAGGTTTGTAGTTTAATTGGCTGTAAATTGATTGTAAATTGTCCCTCATGTGTAGGGTAGTGCTAATGTACAAGGAATTAATCTTTCAGTTGACTCTGTCCATTTACTAGCTTCCACTCCGGTAAACAGATCGCCCAGGTACCCAAGATTCCAGAGCGTTAGCTTGTCATTTACTGACAATGGAACAGTGAGATTCTTATTTGCAGCAGCTTAGCAGGCCTGGACACACAATACTCATAGATAACATATAACAAACAAAAATAATTTTGTAAAATCAATAACTCCATTTAGTGGAAAAGAAACTGAAGTCTTTAGTGCAACCAAAAAAAGGCCATAGCTCATAGATTCATTAGTGTTATATGGTGTTCAAGAGCTTGACAGTTGTTGGGAAGAAGCTGTTCGTTTAGTTTAGTTTAGAGATACAGCATGAGAACAGGCCCTTCAGCCCACCAAGTCCGCCCAACCAACCATTGCCGTACACACGGGGGGCAATTTACAAAAGCCAATTGACATAAGTCCTTAGAATGTGGGAGGAAACCCACAATGTCACAAGAGAGCGTATGAGCTCCGTACAGACAGCACCCGTAGTCAGGATCAAACCCGGGTCTCTCGCGCTGTGAGGCAGCGACTCTACTGCTGCACCATCGTGACTCCCCTGTTCCTGAACTCCATTTCACAGTTGACATTGTGAGCTTACAGGGTCGCCTTCACTCAGCGTGTCGTACGTGAATTTCAGAGTCTGAACATTCTGAGTTCAAATCCCACTCCAGAGGGTCTGATGAGCCTGTTCTCGTGTGTGGTATGCCGGCTCCTCAGCAGCAAAAAGGAGAGCACTGCAGAGAGTGATCAAAACTGCCCAGAAAATCATCGGCTGCCCTCTGCCTTCCCTGGATGCCATCTCCAGCTCTCGGTGCCTCCGTAGAGCCAGGAGTATAATCAAAGACCCCCTCCCATCCTGGACAGTCACTGTTCAACCTCCTGCCCTCAGGTGCGTCAAAAAGCCAGACAAACAGACTCAAGAACAGTTCCTTTCCCTGGGCCATTAGAACTCTAAATTTCTCAACTATCCACACGACATGAGAATGCTGTCATTAATTCCACTATAAAACAGACCACTCAGTTAATATTTCCTCTTTTTTTTAAACCCTTTAAAGTATTTACTAAATTTAAAGTGTAATATTCTCCCCGTGCAGAATAACGTATTGATTGTATTGGATGTGACTTTGTCTTGTTTGGACTTGTTTTGCTTGCACTGATCAGGAGTAGCTCTCCTAATTTCGCTGTATTTCTAAGTGCAATGACAATAAAGGCTTACTATTCAGCAGAAACCCAAAGGCTGACAACTCAAGGGCGGGACTGAGGGAGATGCTGTCTTTTAACTGTGCCATTAAGCTGGTCTCTCAACTGAATTACAAATAATGGATTAAATAATGTGAGTGGTAGAACCTGTGGAGGACTGATGGGAACATGGGAAGAATAAGAAATGGGATTAAAAATGTAGGATTTACCAATGGGTGGTTAATGGTCGACATGGACTGGATGGGCCGAAGGATGTTTATCCATGCTGTATCATTCCAAACAGTTACAACTCTACAACAACCCAAAGTACTTCATTTTAATGCAGGAGTTTAGACTAGATTTTAGAGATTTAGCGTTGAAACAGGCCCTTTGGCCCATCAAGTCCGCGCTGTCCAGCAAGCACCCTGTATACTAGCACCATCCTACACACTAGGGACAATTTACAATTGTGCCATATCCATTTAACCTACAAACCTGTGCATCTTTGGAGTGTGGGAGGAAACTGGAGCGCCCGGGGAAACCCCATGTGGTCTCAGGGTGAACATACAAACTCCAAACAGACAGCACCCGCAGTCAGGATTGAACCTGGGTCTCTGTCGCTGTAAGGCAGCAGCTCTACCGCTGCACCACTATGCTGCCCTAGTTTAGTAGGAAGGTAGCAGCCGTTTACAGTTAGTCAGTCTTCACTAACAGAAATACAAACCAGCATCTCCAGTTCCTTCCTGCACATATTGAGGCGGCACGGTGGCGCAGCGGTAGAGTTGCTGCCTTACAGAGCAAAAGACCCGGGTTCGATCCTGACCGCAGGTGCTAACTGCGCGGAGTTTGTACGTTCTCCCTGTGACTGTGTGGATTTCCTCTGGGTGCTCCGGTTTCCTCCCACACGTCAAACACTGACAGGTTTGTAGGTTAATTTGTTTCAGTAAAGTTGTAAATTGTCCCTCATGTGTAGGATAGTGCTAGTGTACGGGTGATCGCTGTTCGGCTTGGACTCGGTGGGTCGAAGGGCCTGTTTCCGCTCTGTATCTATAAACTTAAAATAAACATTGCCTGATTGAATTTGGACTTCTTATTATTTAAGGGAAAACACAAGTAGGGAGACTCAGTGCAGTTCCAAAATATGGGATCTGGGAGTATCAATCTATCAAATCGGTTTGGGAACAGCTCCATCCAAGACCCCAAGAAATTACAGCGAATTGTGAACGCAGCCCAGACCATCACATAAACCAACCTCCCTTCCATTGACTCAATTTATACCTCACGCTGCCTCGGCAAGGCCATCAACATAATCAAGGACGAGTCACACCCTGGTCACTCCCTCTTCTCCCCTCTCCCATCAGGCAAGAGGTACAGAAGTGTGTAAACGCACACCTCCAGATTCAGGGGCAGTTTCTTCCCAGCTGTTATCAGGCAACTGAACCATCCTACCACAACTAGACTGGTTAGCAGGCAACAAAAGCTTTTCACTGTGACAATAAACTAAACTGAAGTGAACTGAGACCTTGCTGTGGCCTCGAGAGACGACGTTGTACCTGTAACTTTGGGCTCAGAGACAAATGTGCTGCATTTGGGGAAGAAAATAAAATCAGCTATTTATATCATAGACTGGGTAATCTGGGTGCACAAAAGGTCAGGCAGAATGAAGATAAATATATCAGGTTGCTCTGAAAATAAATACTGGAGCGGACAGATTTGGAATTTTTAATTTAATGTTATTCTTCTCCAAAATTGCAATGGGAAATGCAGCTTTTTTTGTCGGCAGGTCAACTCCGTAATTACTGAAAAATCCCTCGACAGGGAAATTACAAATTGCAAACAAATTTCAGTCATAAAACTGTAATGTGGAGCAATAGAAACAATTGGTATTAGGAAATAAATGTGGTACAGACTGCTGGTGTTGAAGGCACATGTCATCACAAAGGACAAACATAACAGTGTGTAGGAAAGAACTGCAGACGCTGGTTTAAATCGAAGGTAGACATAAAGTGCTGGAGTAACTCAGTGGGGCAGGCAGCATCTCTGGAGAGAAGGAATGGGCGACGTTTTGGGTCGAGACCCTTCTTCAGGGGAGGGGGCGGGACAGAGATAGAATGTAGACGGAGACAGTAAGACTGGAGGGAGAACTGGGAAGGGGAAGGGGATGGAGAGAGAAAGCAAGGGCTGTCTGAAGCTAGAGACGTCAATGTTCATACCGCTGGGGTATGAAAAGACCGTTCCCTCCGTAAGTTCCTGGTCAACTCGTCCCTTCCCACCCAAACCACCCCCTCCCCCCTTCCCACCCAAACCACCCCCTCCCCAAGTCCTTAACCCTGCAACCGCAGGAGGTGCAACACCTGTTCCTTTACCTCCCCCTCGACTCCATCCAAGGGCCCAAACAGTCTTTCCAGGTGAGGCAGAGGTTCACTTGCACCTCCTCCAACCTCATCTACTGCATCCGCTGTTCCAGGTGTCAACCTCTACATCGGCGAGACCAAGCGCAGGCTCGGCGATCGTGTCGCTGAACACCTCCGCTCAATCCGTCTTAACCAACCTGATCTCCCGGTGGCTCAGCACTCCAACTCCCCCTCCCATTCTCACACTGACCTTTCTGTTCTGGGCCTCCTCCATTGTCAGAGTGAGGCCCAGCGCAAATTGGAGGAACAGCACCTCATATTTTGCTTGGGTAGTTTACACCCCAGTGGTACGAACATTGACTTCTCTAACTTCAGACAGCCTTTGTTTTCTCTCTCCATCCCCTCCCCCTTCCCAGTTCTCCCACCAGTCTTACTGTTTCCGCCTACATTCTATCTTTGTCCCGCCCCCTCCCCTGACATCAGTCTGAAGAAGGGTCTCGACCCGAAACGTGGCCCATTCCTTCTCTCCAGAGATGCTGCCTGCCCCGCTGAGTTACTCCAGCATTTTGTGGCAGCTACACAGTGTCGTACACACTTGTGGAATAATTTATCGATGTTGTTATCTCAACTGTTCTATACTTTAGAGACACAGCATGGAAACAAGCCCTTTGGTCCACCAAGTTCACACCAACCAATGATCACTATATCTACCCGACAGACTAAGGACAATTTACAGATTTGTAAATTCTAACAATTCTGACAATTAACCTACAAACCTGTACATCTTTGGAGTGGGGAGGAAACCGGAGCACCCGGAGAAAACCCATGCGGTCACAGGGTGAACGTGCAAACTCCGTACAGACAGCACCTGTAGTCAGGATCGAACCCAGGTTTCTGGAGCTGTGAGGCAGCAACTCTACCGCCGAGTTACTGTGCCGCCCATTGTTTATCGTTGATTATGGACACATAGAGTGTCCTGAAAACATACAGCACGAAAACAAGCCCTTCAGCCCAGCTCGCACGTGTCGACCAAAAACAGTCCCATTTGCCCGTGTTTGACCCATAGCCCTGTAAACCTTTCCTATCCAATCCCTATCCATCCCATGATAGTGTCATTGTCTTTTCCTTAAATGGACCACTTGATGCTTTGAATTGGGTACAGCTGCCGACAAGCCGGGTTAGTGAAGCACTAGTACAGCTATAATAAAACAGCTCAACTACTAATTACTTATGTACAAGTAATTCGGACCATTCTATTAAAAACGCTGCTTTTCTAAAACATCGCCTTTGATTAGAGGGTTTAATTTCGGTCAAGACTGCTAAACACAGGGTTCAAGTTCCTGGCTATTTCAGCACATTCATCCGTTTATTAAATGGGTTTATAATGGTGAACAACCTATGCTGACACTCGATTGCCTCCCACAAGAGTCTAATCCATCCTGATTTTCTCCCTCCAGCCACTCTGTTTGACCTTAGAACATGCAAGGAGTTGGATAACTCTGCGGGTCAGGCAGCAGCTTTAGTTTTCGTTTTTTTTTTGGTTTTAGAGATAGTGTGGAAACAGGCCTTTCAGCCCACCGATTCCACGCCGACCAGCGATCACCCCGTACACGAGCACGATCTTACACCCGAGAGACAATTTAATATTTTTTTAGCGTAGCCAATTGCAGCGACAAACCTGTACGCCTTTGGAATGTGGCAGGAAACCGGGCACCTGGAGATAACTCACGTGGTCACAGGCAGTTCGTACAAACTCCGCACAGACAGCACCTGTAGTCAGGGTCGAACCCGGGTCTCTGGCGCTGTAAGCAGCAACTCTTTCGCTGCGCCACCGTGCCGCCCATTTTGGGTCAGGACTCTTCTTCAGACTCTGGACCCGAAATGTCGCCACTCCAAGTTTTCCAGAGATCCTGCCTGACCGGCTGAGTTGCTCCAGCACTTTGGGACTTTTTTTGTAAACCAACATCTGCAGTTCCTTGTTTCTACTCTGTTTGACCCGATTAGAGAGTGATAGTGATACAGTGTGGAAACAGGCCCTTCGGCCCAACTTGCCCACACCGGCCACAATGTCCCAGCTACGCAAGTCCCACCTGCCTGCGCTTGGTCCACATAGATTGACGACAGATTTTTCTGCTTTTAATTTACAGAAGCAGCAGGTCACCCTGCTGATTTTCCACCCTGGCTAGACATTTACCACCAGTCCAGATATTTCCCTCCACAGACTGTGAATTGTCCATCATTTATAAATAGCGTGTACAAAATGGTTGGCAGACAAGGAAACTGCTACCTTTCAAATGTGTTAGAATCATAAATAGCAAACAGAAATTATGCAGTTTAATGTTTAGTTTAACTTAGTTCAGAGATAGAGCGTGGAACAGGCCCTTCGGCCCACCGAGTGCATGCCAATCAGTGATTCCCATACACTAGCACAATCCTACACACATTGGGGACAATTTACTTTTTCTTTAAACGGAAACCAATTAACCTACAGACCTGTACATCTTTGGATTGTGGGAGGAAACCGGAGCACCCGGAGAAAACCCACGCTGTCACGGGGAGAGCGCACAAACTACGTACTCAGGATCGAATCCGGGTCTCTGGCGCAGTAAGTCAGCAACTCTACCGCTGTGCCACCATAATGCCCAAATTGTACAAGTGGAACAGATTGAAAAGAAGTGGACAATGTTTAAGTGGACAAGATTGCTGCCACCACAGAACAGTCACACAGACATGGCATGGGGGGGGGGGGGGGGGGGGGGGGGGGGGGGGTTCAGTGACAAAGTTGGGTAGGTATAGTTTAATTTAGAGATACAGCATCGAAACAATCCCTTCGGCCCACCGAGTCCGCCATCGATCACCCATTCACACTGGTTCTATGTTGTCCCACTTTCCCATCCACTCTCTGCACACTAGGGGCAATTTACAGAGGGCCAATGAACCTACTAACCCGCACGTCTTTGGGATGCGGAAGGACAACGGAACACCGGGAGAAAACCCATGCATTCACAGGGAGAACGTACAAACTCCGTACAGACAGCACCCATAGTCAGGATCGAACTCGGGTCTCTGGCGCTGTAAGGCGGAAATTCTATCACAGCACCACTGTGCTGCCATAGTTTAGTTTACTGTCACGTGTAGCGAGGTGCAGTGAAAAGCTTTTTTAATGCGTGCTATCCAGTCAGCGGAAAGACTGTACATAATTACAATCAAGCCGTCCACAGTGTACAGAAACAGGATAAAGGGAATAATGTTTAGTACAAGATAAAGCACAGTAGAGTCCGATTAAAGATATTGCTTTAGAAAATACATCAATCTAACCAATTAAAAAATATTAATACATATTGCCCCTCATGTGGTTACGAAAGTGGGATTACATAGAAGTAGTTTAAAATGGAGATGTGGAGGAATTCCTTTGGTCAGAGGGTGGTGAATCTGTGGAATTCATTTGGATAATAAAATGCAGACTACTTAATTAAAAATCGAGGACTGAGTGGATTTGCCAGATATGAACTGTATGCAGCCCTTCAAACAACCTTAGACACAAATGCTGAAGCAACTCAGCGAGACAGGCAGCGTCTCTGGAGAGAAGGAATGGGTGACAATAGACAATACGTGCAGGAGTAGGCCATTTGGCCCTTCGAGCCAGCACCGCCATTCAATGTGATCATGGCTGATCATCCACAATCAGTACCCCGTTCCTGCCTTCTCCCCATATCCCCTGACTCCGCTATCTTTAAGAGCCCTATCTAGCTCTTTCTTGAAAGTATCCAGAGAACCGGCCTCCACCGCCCTCTGAGGCAGAGAACCAGTCCAAGTCACCCTGCATTCTCATAGCATCCTCCTCACAGTTCACACTGCCACCCAGCTTTGTGTCGTCTGCAAATTTGCTAATGTTAATGTAATCCCTTCATCTAAATCATTAATATATATTGTAAATAGCTGCGGTCCCAGCACCGAGCCTTGCGGTATCCCACTAGTCACTGCCTGCCATTCTGAAATGGACCCGTTAATCCCTACTCTTTGTTTCCTGTCTGCCAACCAATTTTCCATCCATGTTAGCACTCTACCGCCAATACCATGTGCCCTAATTTTGCCGACTAATCTCCTATGTGGGACCTTATCGAATGCTTTCTGAAAGTCCAGGTACACTACATCCACTGGCTCCCCTTTGTCCATTTTCCTAGTTACATCCTCAAAATTTTCCAGAAGATTAGTCAAGCATGATTTCCCCTTCGTAAATCCATGCTGACTCGGACCGATCCTGTTACTGCTATCCAAATGTGCCGCTATTTCATCTTTTATGATTGACTCCAGCATCTTCCCCACCACCAATGTCAGGCTAACTGGTCTATGATTCCCCGTTTTCTCTCTCCCGCCTTTCTTAAAAACCCTTCTTCGGACTCAACCTTCAAACAAACTGACCTCCAGCACATTCCACACTCCCTTGGTGCAGGAGTCAGGTGTGGAGGTGCGGGGGTGTACTGACAAGTGCCCTGCAGACAGACAGACGTCCATAGAGTCACCTGTACCGTCCCGCCATCATCTTCAGCCATCTCCAGAGGAACATGTAGCTGTTGTGATTCACTGGATCAAATACAAGAAGGAATAGCTTTGACAGGGACAAAGTTTAAAGGAGACCTGCAGGGCAAGTTTTGTTTCTACACAGAGGCTGGTGAATACCTGGAACGTTTAGTTTCATTTAGTCTCATTTAGTCCAGTTTAGTTTTTATCACGTGCACCGAGGTACAGTGAAAAGCTTTTGATGGGTGCTACCACTAAGTAGATACAATACATGATGTGCTGATGAACATGCTGTTGGGATGGTGGTGGAGGCAGATATGTTAGCGGCATTTAAGAGGCTTTTAGGTAGGCACATGGACATGTAGGGAATGGAGGGATATGGATGATGTGCAGGCAGAGATCAGTTTAACTTGGCATCATTTGGGGAAAGAAAGTGAGGGGAAAGAAGAAAATAATGGAGTAGGCATGTTACCTAGAATTGAAAACGACACCTATCCATGTTCTCCAGAGATGCTGCCTGACCCTCTGTGTTACTCCAGCACTTTGCGTTCAACCCAGGATTCCAGTACCTGCAGTTCTCTGTATCTTGTCTAGAACTCCCTTAAAATGGCCCTGCAATCATTGCGGGCCAAAAGGACTGATCCTGAGCTATGCTGATCTATGTGTAGGGAGGAACTGCAGATGCTAAGTTTAAATATAGTCTCCGACTACATTTTATCTGTTTGCTTTATTGTTACCTTCTCCCAACTAACAATGATCTATTCTACATTTTCCTTGATCAGCATTCCCTTTGTCCTGTTTTCACCCCTTACACTTCCTTATCTATACATTTCCTCTTCCATGTACTGCCCAATCCCCTGACATCAGTCTGAAGCAACGGCGGAAAACCCGGGGGGACCAGAGGGGATGTGTCCCCTCCATGTTTTCAGAGGTTACAAGCTTTCTAAGGTATGTTACAAGCTTTGTAAGGTATGTCGGGTTTTTCGTTCGTTTAAAGTCGTTCGAGTCGAGACGTTCGATTCGAGTCGTTCGTTCATCACTGCATTCTGACAAAAAAAACGATGTGCTAACTGTCTTTGTGACTGTTAACTGCCATCGATCCCATTCCTGCTTCCTTAGTAATTATAATTGTGTCACATTGTTTTCGTGTCAGAGGAATGGAATGGAGTGATAAATGCCTCGAATCATCTGAGTTTTAATGACATTGTCTATTGTCTATCTCCCATTAATTTTATTGAAAGGAACGCGAAATACTTGAAGCAAGGTCCCTTCACGAAAACGATGTGTTAACTGTCTGCCATTGTTGCATTGAAATCCATTCATTAATCCTCATAATATAATTGTGTGAACTGACCTTGCTTCAAGTATGATGCGTTCCTTTGAATTAAATTAAAGGGAGATGCATTTAAAATGTCAGGCGCGAGCACAATTATCATTTGAACTTGTGGAAGCTGATTTGTGAACATCGAAATGTCTGACGGTCCAATGCGGAGATGTTTGAAGAGATGCCCTCAAACCGCAGACCACAGACCGCAGACCACAGACCGCAGACCGCAGACCGCAGACTGTTCGATGTTGGTGGTCGGCGATCAGATTCCAGACGGCGTGTATTTGGAAGTTTTCACTTGTCTAAATGAATATAACTAGGTGTTAATAATACTAATAAAATATTATAAAATATTATAAAATCTATAACTAAGTGTTAATGATACTAATAAAGTGTTGCTAAATACCAATTCTTGTGAATCAAACTTTCATTGCAACCCTTTCTAACATTTTATGAGGGAATTTGAATTCGTATGAACTACATTTCTAAGTTCTTTATTAGAGAAATCCATACATTTTATTGTTTTTACTTGGGTCTCATTTATGTTCATGAATGTTGTAATCAGATATTGGCAATTGGGGAAAAAATGTTTAATACATCCAAGAATACAAAGAATACAAAGTTTTAGGTTGCATATAATGCAGATCATTTATATATTGCTTGGTTTTAATAGCTCATACTGTAATTTCCATACTAGAGCTACCACAGATTTTAAAAACCACTGGACATCATGCTGGACAGTGGACAACATAATATAGCACAGGACAAGCTGCTTGAAAGTTTCCTGTCCTATATTATGATGTCCAGTGTTTTTTAAATCTGTGGTACAGATCTGCACTAATTGACGCATTCTAACGGTAATGGCCCCGTAGTAGAGGCATCCACCTCGCGGGGCTGCAAACTGGAAGAATCCCCAGCTAATTACCGTTCACAGGGCGCACGGCTGAAGCTTCCGATTCATCGCTTGTGTGTGTGGGTGTGCGCATGCAAGCGCGGCCGCCAAGAAATTGTGCCCCTCCTGTCCCGGGTCCCCTCCATGTTTTGACAGCGGATTCCGTCTCTGGTCTGAAGAAGAGTCTCGATCTGAAACGTCACCCATTCCTTCTCTCTAGAGATGCAGCCTGTCCCGCTGAGTTACCCCAGCTTTTTGTGTCTATCAATGCCGTTCTATGTTGCCACAAGAAAGTGCAGATGCTGAATTATTACGTAGAAATCAAAGTTGGAGTAACTCAGCGGGGCAGGCAGCATCTCTGAAGGACATGGATAGGTGTTGTTTCAGTTCGGGACCCTTCTTCAGTGAATTAGTTCAAAAGCAGGATCCCGGATGGTCCAGACCCAAAATGTTGTCCATCCATCTTTCAAGTAAAATATGTAGGTAGGAACTGCAGATGCCAGTTTACACTGAAGATAGACACAAAATGCTGGAATAACTCAGCAGGACAGGCAGCATCTCTGGAGAGATGGAACGGGAGACGTTTGGATTGAGACCCTTCTTCAGACTGACAGGGGAGAGGGAAACGAGAGATATAGACAGCCTTTTCAGAGAGATTAGAACGAAAGAAATGAAAGATATGCAAAAAAGTAACGATGATCAAGGAAACAGTCCATTGTTAGCTGTGGGCTGGGTGAAAATGAGTTGGAGACAATGAAACTCACCAGGACACCAGCGATACTAGTACATCGACCAGGGTGGGGGTGGACGGAGAGAGAGAGAGAGAGAGAGAGAGAGAGAGAGAGAGGGGATGCAAGGATTACTTGAAGTTAGAGAAATCAATATTCATACTGCTGGTGTGTTAGCTGCCCAAGCCAGTAGAATAGCCCATTCAGGGAAGTTTGAATCCTGACAGATGGTTTGAGATGAGCTCAGTATTGGGGCTGCTAAGTGTAGCATTAGCCTATATCAAATGCGAGTCAGGTCAGCTCTTGAATGCGTTGGCACAGCTGATCCATATAAGAATCTATCATTTCCAAGTTTGGTAATTACGGTTTGGCAGTGAACTGGAACTAGAACTTTGACAGGAACTATCATTAGCAGTATGGAACAGAGAACCCTACAAGGTTATAACTCCGGGGCTCGGCTATTGGCAAGCTGCTCACAGGGTATCAGCTTCAGTGTCAGGGGTTATGGGGAGAAGGCAGAAGAATGGGCTTCGAAAGGAGAGATAGATCAGTCACGATTGAAAGGCGGAGTAGACTTGATGGGCCGAATGGCCTAATTCTACTCCTATCACATGATTTTATGATCAGAACAGCTGGTAGAGTTGCAACCTCACAGCTCCAGAGACCTGGGTTTGATCCTGACATCGGGTGCTGTCTGTGCGGAGTTTGTACGTTCTCCCTGCGACCGCGTGGGTTTACTCCGGGTGCTCTGGTTTCTTCCCACATCCCAAAGACGTGCGGGTTTGTAGGTAAAATGGCCTCTGTAAATTGCCCCTAGTGTGTAGGGAGTGGATGAGTACGTGGTTAATTGGCCTCTGCACATCTCCCCTCATGTTAAGGAGTGGATACGGAAGTAGGATAACATAAAACTAGTTTAGAAAGGAGACGAGGAGGAATTTCTTTAGTCAGAGGGTGGTGAACCTGTGAAAATTAATTGCCACGGACGGCTGTGGAGGTCAACTCAATGGGTATTATTAAAGCGGAGATTGATAGGTTCATGATTAGTAAGGACAATAGACAATAGACAATAGGTGCAGGAGCCAGCCATTCGGCCCTTCAAGCCAGCACCGCCATTCACTGTAATCATGGCTGATCATCCACATTCAGTACCCCGTTCCTTTAAGAGCTCTATCCCTTAATAATCTTATATGTTTCAATAAGATCCCCTCTCATCCTAAATTCCAGTGTATACAAGCCCAGTCGCTCCATTCTTTCAACATATGACAGTCCCGCCACCTCGTGAACTTACGCTGCACTCCCTCAATAGCAAAAATGTCCTCCCACAAATTTGGAGACCAAAACTGCACACAATACTCCAGGTGTAGTCTCACTGGGGCCCTGTACAACTGCAGAAGGATCTCTTTGCTCCTACACTCAACTCCTCTTGTTATGAAGGCCAACATTTCTTCACTGCCTGCTGTACCTGCATGCTCACTTTCAGTCAAAGATTATGGGGAGAAGGCAGGAAAATGGGGTTGAGGGGGAAAATATATCAGCCATGATTGAATGACAGAGTAGACTCAATGGGCCGAATGCTTAATTCTGCTCCAATGTCATGACCAGGGTGATCGCTGGTCGGCGTGGACTCGGTGGGCTGAAGGGCCTGTTTCTACGCTGCATGTCTGAACTAAACTACACTAAACGGTGCTGCCAGCAACCCACATGTGAAAAAAAACACACTGCTCAGCACCTCCCCCCATTATGGTAAACTATATCGATGACTTTGGTCGCTGGATTGCCTCACTTGTTTTATTTACCATTATGGAGTGCAAAATAATCACAGGAAGACACATAGGATTAAGGGACAGGCTCAAGTAAACTTTTCATGCAAAATAAAAGCAATTTCTAAGAGTTTGAATTAAGGGAGTTACGATACAGATGCAAATGTCAGTGGCACCGTGGCACAGCTGGGAATACCATTGCCTCACTATGCCAGAGACCCGGGTTCGATCCTGACCATGGATGCTGTCTGTGTGGAGTTGGCACGTTTTCCCTGTGGCCGCGTGGGTTTTCTCTGGGTGCTCCAGTTTCCTCCCACACTCCAAAGATGTAGGTTAATTGCTCCCAGTGTGTAGGGAGTGGATGAGAAGGTGGGTAGATCTAGTGTGAAAGGGTGATCGATGATAGACGTGCGTAGACAAAAAATGCTGGAGAAACTCAGCGGGTGAGGCAGTATCTATGGAGAGAAGGAATAGGTGACGTTTTGGGTCGAGACCCTTCTTCAGACTGATGTCGGGGGGGGGGGCGGGAAAAAGAAAGGAAGAGGCGGAGACAGTAGGCTTTGTGGGAGAGCTGGGAAGGGAAAGGAGGGAGAAAGCAAGGACTATCTGAAATTGGAGAAGTCAATGTTCATACCGCTGGGGTGTAAACTACCCAAGCGAAATATGAGGTGCTGCTCCTCCAATTTGTGCTGGGCCTCACTCTGGCCATGGAGGAGGCCCAGGACAGAGAGGTCAGGTTGGGAATGGGAGGGGGAGTTGGAGTGCTGTGCATCTGGGAGATCAGGTTGGTTAGTACAAACTGAGCGGAGGACTTGGTAGACGGGGCGGATGGTAGACGTGGACTCAGTGAACTTTTTTTTCCAAAACTGATAATCCAGGAAGGTTCTGGAACCAAGGGTGTCGTAAAATCTGTGGTGGAGCTGTTATCGGCGGTAAATATCTGACAGAATTTGACAAGTCATATATGGGCTAAAACAGCACAATGATAACTATTGATAGAGAGGGAAAGGCGGCAACCTGCACAACCCAAACCCTACCTCAGCAATGGAATGTTAAGGGCCTGTCCCACTTGGGCCGTCACTTACCCTAACCATTGCCCTCATGATCTTATACACCTCTAAAAGAACAACCCTCAACCTCCTGCGCTCCAAGGAATAAACTCGCAAACCTCTCCTTATAACGGAGGGCACCTTGGAACACTGAATATTTTCACAATTAATTGCAGTTTAGTTGCATGTATAATTTATGTGTGTGTGTTATCTGAGTCTATGTGCCTGTAATGTTGTAACAAGCAAGATATTCATTGTACCAGTATCTGAGCATACATGTATATATGAGAATAGACTTAACTAGAAAATTCCAAAGCCGTATCTTGTTTAGCATTCAGTAGACGTAATGAGCAAGGACACCCCCAGAGGGCGATGATGAGTTATCCACTGAGCTCTGAATCACTGCAATTTTAGTTTTAGTTTTGAGATACAGCAGGGAAACAGGCCCTTCGGCCCACCGGGCCCACGTTGACCATCGATCATCCATTCACACTGATTAACTTTAGACTTCAGAGATACAGTGTGGAAACAGGCCCTTTGGCCCATTGAGCCCACGTGGACCAGCGAACATCCCACATACTAAAATTATCCTACACACTGGGGACAACTTACAACAATTTACCAAAGCCAATTAACCTACAAACCTCTACGTCTTTGGAGTGTGGGAGTGTTGTTCTATGTTATCCCGCTTTCTCAGCCATTCCTTTGACCTTACAGGCAATTTATAGAGGCCAATTGACATACAAACCTGCACCTCTTTGGGATGTAGGAGGAAACCAGAACACCCAACGGAAGTCTAAGCAGTCACAAGGAGAACGGGAAAACTCCACACAGACAGCACCCGAGGTCAGGATTGAACCGGGGTCTCTGGCGCTGTGAGGCATTGATTGGGGAAAATTGTTAACTTGATTCAAAATGTTTTTAAAGTCCTTCAATTCAGTCAGACGATTAATCAACATTGCCTCTTTACAGGAAGAGTACAGGCGGCATGGTGGCGCAGCGATAGAGTTGCTGCCTTACAGCGACAGAGACCAGGGTTCGATCCTGACTATGGGTGCTGACTGCACGGAATTTGTACGTTCTCCCTATGAATTGCGTTGGTTTTCTCCGAGATCTTCAGTTTCCTCCCACAATCCAAAGACGTACAGGTTTGTAGGTTAAGTGGTTTGGTAAATGTAAATTATCCCTAGTGTGTGTGTGTGTGATAGTGTTAATGTGCGGGGATCACTGGTCGGTGCGGACTCGGTGGGCCGAAGGGCCTGTTTCCACGCTGTATCCCTAAACTAAACCAAAAATATGTAGAATTTCACTCTCTTGTTTTGCGACTTTTGTTTACTGTGACTCTTTGATATTTCATTCCCTTCCTTCCACAGACTTCTGTTCCTCTGCAGAGCCACTTTGATCAACACCAGAAATATCCTTTGATGATCCCGCACCGCTAAACAATTCACTTTGATTCGAGGGCCTGTTTGAGATGCAGATGGAGAAGCTGTAGGAAGGAGACAGGGAAAACTGTACCAAGGCATATAAAGCCTCCATTTATAATGTGGTACAGACTGGCAATTTATCCTGAGTCCAAATGCCTAAGACCCTCAATAACACGTACAAATTCATTGAAGCAATTATTAACAAAGATTTACATATTTAATATTCCTATTTTCGAATAGTTTAGCACATGATACAGGATTCAAAAATCACTATTTATGTCCCACACAATTAAAAGGTCTCAGATCACAAAGACTTAACTTCTTTGCACACTGATATCTTTTACAACTTAGCAAATATTTAGCTTTTTAATTTGATGAGAAAAATACATTGATTAGCCAGAGAATTGAATCACAGATGGGAATTTGATTTAAGTTTGTTGATTGGTTTATGGGTATGATGGGTATAGTTGAATTTAGGTTAGAGATACGGCATGAAAACAGGCCCTTCGGCCCACCGAGTCCATGCCAACCATCAATCACCCGTTCACACTAGTTCTATGTTATCCCAATTTCACATCCACTTCCTGCACACCAGAGGGCCAATTAACCTACAAACCTGCCTTGGGGATCTGTGAGGAAACAGGAGCACCCAGAGGAAAACCACGCTGTCACAGGGAGAACGTGCAAACTCCGTATAGACAGCGCCCATGGTCAGGATTGAACCCGGGTCTCTGGCTCTGTAAGTCAGCAACTCTACTGCTGCACCACTGTTTTGTGCTGAGAATATTTTGGCTTTTTAATGAAACGTGATTTTCAGTCATTGTCAAAGTAGAGAGAAAGCCGAGTACATCAGACAGATCAGCCTCTCCACCATCAACTCCATCTACACTTCACATTATCATCAAAGATCAGTTTTCACGCTGGCTATTCCCTCTTCTCCCTTCTCCAGTTAGGCCGCAGATACAAGAGCTTGAATGCACCTACCACCTGATTCAGAAACAGCTTCTTCCCTGCTGTTGTCAATCATAGAATCAGAGTCGAACAGCACAGAAACAGGCCCTTCAGCCCAACTTGCCCATGCCGGTCAAGATGCCACATCTACTCTAGCCCCACCTGCCCACATATTCCTCCAAATCTTTCCTACCCATGAAAGAGGTGGCACGGTGGCGCAGCGGTAGAGTTGCTGCCTTACAGCGCAGGAGACCCAGGTTCGATCCTGACCACGGGTGCTGTCTGTACGGAGTTTGTACGTTCTCCCCGTGACCTGCCTGGGTCTTCTCAGAGATCTTCAGTTTCCTCCCACACAAAGAACAACAGGTTTGTAGGTAAATTGTCTTGGTATAAATGTAAATTGTCCCAAGCGTGTGTAGGGTTGTGTTTATATCCGGGGATCGCTGGACGGTACGGACTTGGTGGGCCAAAGGGCCTTTTCCGCGCTGTATCTCTAAACTACACTAAACTAAACCTTTTCCATCCATTACCATCTACTGAACGTAGACACAAAATGCCAGAGTAACTCAGCGGGTCGGGTGACGTTTTGGGTCGAGACCCTTCTTCAGACTGATGTCAGGGGAGGGGGCGGGACTAAGATGGATAAAAGTGGTTCAGCACTTCACCTCAACCTCCCATTCCCAATCTGACCTTTCATTCCTGGGCCTCCTCCATTGTCAGAGTGAGGCCCAGCACAAATATTTCACTTGGGTAGTTTACACCCCAGCGGTGTGAACATTGACTTCTCTACATTTTGTGTCTACCTTCGATTTAACCCAGCATCTGCAGTTCTTTCCTACACTATCTACTGAACGGTCCTCTCACGAGTTAGGGTGTAGTCCTGTTCTTCCAACCTGCCCATTGCAAGCCTTGCACTTTTTTTTTGTAACTGTAACACAATATTCTGCACTTGGATATTTTCCTCTTTGCTCTACTTGTTGGACGTATGTGGCTTGCTGGTACTCATGTACTGTGTGATTAAACTGGATAGCAAGCTCCCAAAGATTTTCACTGCATCTTGGTACAAACCGATACCAAAGGGACAGAAAGGGTGCAGTTTATCAAAAATTGGAACCTGCAATGTTGACGCCTTTGGGTTGTAGACTACCCAGGTGGAATACAAGATGCTGTTCTTCCAGTTTGCATTTGGCTTCACTATGGTAGTAGAGGAGGCAGAGGACAGACAGAGCGGCACGGTGGTGCCGCAGCCTGACAGCGCCAGGGACCCAGGTTCGATCCTGACCTCGGGCGCTGTCTGTGCGGAGTTTGCATGTACTCCTTGTGACCACTTGCACTAAATGTTGGGTCCTTAATCCTTTATCTGTGCACTTGATTGTTGTCGTCTATAGTTTTTCCTTTGACTGGACAGCATGCAAACAAGAGCTTTTCACTGTGCTTCACTATAAACTAAACTAAACACATGGGTCTCTTTGGGGTTACACAAAAGTGCTGGAGAAACTCAGCGGGTGCAGCAGCATCTATGGAGCGAAGGAAACAGGCAACGTTTCGGGCCGAAACCCTTCTTCAGACTTTGGGGTCTCTTTGGGGTGCTCGGTTCCCTCCCACCTCTGTAAGAATTGTGGGTTTGTAGGCTAATTGGCCTCAGTAAATTGCCCCGAGTGTGTAGGGCATGGATGAGATAGTGGGATAACATGGAACTAGAGTGAATGGGTGATTGATGGTCAGGGAGTAGGAGTAAACGGGTCCTTTTCACAATGGCAGGCAGTGACTAGTGGGGTACCGCAAGGCTCAGTGCTGGGACCCCAGCTATTTACAATTTATATTAATGATCTGGACGAGGGAATTGAAAGCAACATCTCCAAGTTTGCGGATGACACTAAGCTGGGGGGCAGTGTTAGCTGTGAGGAGGATGCTAGGAGACTGCAAGGTGACTTGGATAGGCTGGGTGAGTGGGCAAATGTTTGGCAGATGCAGTATAATGTGGATAAATGTGAGGTTATCCACTTTGGTGGCAAAAACGGGAAGGCAGACTATTATCTAAATGGTGGCCGATTAGGAAATGGGGAGGTGCAGCGAGACCTGGGTGTCATGGTACACCAGTCATTGAAAGTAGGCATGCAGGTGCAGCAGGCAGTGAAGAAAGCGAATGGTATGTTGGCCTTCATAGCAAGAGGATTTGAGTATAGGAGCAGGGAGGTTCTACTGCAGTTGTACAGGGTCTTGGTGAGACCACACCTGGAGTATTGCGTACAGTTTTGGTCTCCAAATCTGAGGAAGGACATTATAGCCATAGAGGGAGTGCAGAGAAGGTTCACCAGACTGATTCCTGGGATGTCAGGACTTTCATATGAAGAAAGACTGGATAGACTTGGCTTATACTCGCTAGAATTTAGGAGATTGAGAGGGGATCTTATAGAAACGTACAAAATTCTTATGGGGTTGGACAGGCTAGATGCAGGAAGATTGTTCCCGATGTTGGGGAAGTCCAGGACAAGGGGTCACAGCTTAAGGATAAGGGGGAAATCCTTTAAGACCGAGATGAGGAAAAACTTTTTCACACAGAGAGTGGTGAATCTCTGGAACTCTCTGCCACAGAGGGTAGTTGACGCCAGTTCATTGGCTATATTTAAGAGGGAGTTAGATGTGGCCCTTGTGGCTAAAGGGACCAGGGGGTATGGAGAGAAGGCAGGTACGGGATACTGAGTTGGATGATCAGCCATGATCATATTGAATGGCGGTGCAGGCTCGAAGGGCCGAATGGCCTACTCCTGCACCTATTTTCTATGTATCTATGTATCTATGTAGCCTGGACTCAATGGACTGAAGGGCCTGTTTCCGTGCTGTATCTCTAAACTAAACCAAATAACGGAAGGCTGATGCGGGAATGGGAAGCAGAATTAAAAGAGATCGGAACATGGAGTTGCAAATGGCCATTGTGGACGGCAAAGCGGTCGCCCAGCCTGTGTTTGGTTTCACCGATGTCCTAAAATGTTTCACAACAACGCTTTAAGGGGACTCATTCCACATCAGAGATACACAAGGACGCATCAATCAGCATGATGCATGCAGCACAAAGCAGTGGCCAAAGGCCATGTGCAGCAGAATAATATCGTCAGAATAAATACTGAGGAGGATAATGGCAAATGTCGTAATGCTGAATTATGCCTTTAATTCAAGATCTGTACGCCTTCTGTTTTGACGCAGTTCCTCGACATGGAACAGCTCCTCAGGCTAGATGTTTGGTTTGTTTGATGTTCTGCGGATGGAAGGAATGCCGCATGATCAAATATTAAACATGGTCGATACTCATAACCCTGGGCAGACATGAATGTCAGCAGAGGAAGCACAGGCGACGTGACCGACCTGATCACACTCCAAGGCCATTTATCATACGATCATAAGTCCGTAGGAGTAAAATTAGGCCATTCGGCCCATCGAGTGTGCTCCACCATTTGATCATGGCTGGTCTATTTTGCCCTCACAACCCCATTCTCCTGCCTTCTTCTTTTTACGTGAATGATCCCAGGAACGAGTGGGTTAACATATGGTGCGCATTTGACGGCACTGGGCCTGCAATGTAATTGTCTGAAGATCATAAGATGTAGGAGCATAATTAGGGCATTCGGCCCATCAATTCTACTCCGCCATTCAATCATGGCTGATCTATCTCTCCCTCCTAACCCCATTCTCCTGCCTTCGCCCCATATCCCCTGACACCTGTACTCATCAAGAATTTATCAATCTCCACCATAAAAATATCCATTGACTTGGCCTCCACTGTCATCTGTGTGAATGAATACCCCAGATTCACCACTCGATAACTAAAGAAATTTCTCCTCATCACATTTCTAAAGGTACGTCCTTTATTCTGAGGCTGTGGCCTCTGGTCCTAGACTCTCCCACTAGTGGAAACATCCTCTCCACACCCACACTGTCACATCTCCTGTAGTGTAGCTGCTCTATGCTTCCTCTTCTGTCATCAGCTCATTCCAGATCTTCATTAGACCCAGTGCCTCTCTGTATCTTTAGTTGAAGTTCAGTTTAAAAATACGGCATGGAAACATGCCCTTCAGCCCACCTAGTGCACGCCAAGCAGTGGTCACCCATTCATACCCGTTCTATCCTACATACCAAGGACAATGTACAGAGGTCAGTGAACCTACATACCTTCTTTGGAATGCGAGAGGAAACCGGAGCACGCAGAAGAAACCAACACTGTCACAGTGAGAACGTGCAAACTCCGTACGGACAGCAGCCATGGTCAGGATTGAATCAGAGTGTAAGGTAGCAACTTTACCGCTGCACCACTGTGCCGTATGTGACTGGCAGTATCAGAGCAAAGGGCCATTCTGTCCCTCAGATCTGCACATCATTCAACAAGATTAGCAAAGTGGAGCAGCGGTAGAGCTGCTGCCTCGCAGCGCCAGAGACCCAGGTTCGATCCTGACCATGGGTACTGTCTGTACGGAGTTTGTACGTTCTCCCACACTCCAAAGACAAACAGGTTTGTAGGTTAATTGTTTTTTGTAAATTGCCCCTCGAGTATAGGATGCAAAACGGGGATCAACTGGGGAAGGGGAGGAATGGGTGGGAATCCAGTTGGGGCACAGGGAAGGGAGGGGGAGGAAGGGGGAGGAAGGGGAAGGGGAGGTGGATGTTGTTTGTAGGTCAGTTACCTAAAATTGGAGCATTCAATCTTTACACATGTGCAGAAGGGCAGAAATAGTGGTCTGCACATCTGACCATCATGAGGGGACTTCCCACGCCACCAGTCTCATCCTTGCCTAAGACAGTCTCTTCCGTAAGCGGCAGGTGTGAGTTACTTTGGAGAGTAATGAAATGCAAAGGCATCGGGCCAATCTTTGGCGGCCTACCAACGGAAGAGGCCCCCAGATTTCAGAGACATGATAAAGAGGTACCAAGTGAGAAGGTGTTTAAGAAGGAACTGCAGATGCTGGAAAATCGAAGGTAGACAAAAGTGCTGGAGAAACTCAGCGGGTGCAGCAGCATCATAGATGCTGCTGCACGCGCTGAGTTTCTCCAGCACTTTTGTCTACCAAGAGAGAAGGCTAAGACAATGGGCATCCCTGCCTCCAGCAGTGGACAGTACACACGTCATCCAGAGCCAATGGTTTGTCCCAGCACCTCTCCACTATGGAAAAGTATGTACTGTTCATGGGAACAACAAGTATATATCAGTGTATTTTTTAGCAGAAAAGCATCTTCCATCCACTCTCACGGGCTAAAGAATGTTTTAACTGTTGAACGGCCTCTTCCGTTTAGTTTAGCTCAGTTGAGAGATACAGTGCGGAAACAGGCCACCCAGTCGACCAGCAATCACCCGTACAACAGTTCTATCCTCCACGCTCGGGATAATTTCCCACAGGCCAATTACCCTACAAACCCGCACGTCTTCGCAGGAAACCGGAGCACCCGGAGAAAACCCACACGGTCACGGGGAGAACAGACAAACTCCGTGGAAACGGCAGCCGGAGTCAGGATGGAACCCGGGTCTCCGGTGCTGGAAGGCAGCGAGTGGCTCTACCCACTGTGCTGCCCCAGTTACAACTAAAGTTTTGGTTATGATCATTGTGAGAGTCATTGTCAAACTGCTTGGGAATAGGCCCTTCGGCTCAACGTGTCTTCATTTAAAATCATTTACATATTGAATTGATTGAAAGATACAGCATGGAAACAGGCCATTCGGCCCACTGGATCAAACCTGACCATCGATCACCCATTCACACTCATTCTGTCATCCCTCATTTCGCATCTACTCCCCACACTACGGGTTACTTACAAAGTACAATTAAGGTACAAACCCCACATACACACGCACACACACACACCCAACCAACCCCCCACATACGTACACCCAACCCCCCACATACACACGCACACACACACACCAACCAACCCCCCACATACAAACACCCAACCCCCCCACATACACACGCACACACACACACACCCAACCCCCCACACACACACACACCCAACCCCCCCCACATACGTACACCCAACTACACACACACACCCAACCAACCCCCACATACACAAACACCCAACCCCCCCCCCACATACACACGCACACACACACACCCAACCAACCCCCCACATACACAAACACCCAACCCCCCCCACATACACACGCACACACACACCCAACCAACCCCCCACATACACACACACACAACCTCCCCACATACACACGCACACACACACCCAACCCCCCCACATACGTACACCCAACTACACACACACACACACACACAACCAACCCCCCACATACACACACACCCAACCAACCCCCCACATACACAAACACCCAACCCCCCCCACATACACACGCACACACACACACACCCAACCCCCCCCACATACGTACACCCAACTACACACACACACACCCAACCAACCCCCCACATACACACGCACACACACACACCCAACCCCCCCCACATACGTACACCCAACTACACACACACACACCCAACCAACCCCCCACATACACACTCACACACGCACACAACCCCCCCAAACACACACCCAATCCCATACACACACACCCAACCCCCCACATACATATACACACACACCCAACCTCCCCCCCATACACACACCCAACCCCCCCAAACACACACCCAACCAAACACCCCCACATACACACACACACACAACCACACACACACCCAACCATACACACGCACAACCACCCACACTCACCCAAACACCCCCACACACACCACCATACACACACACACACACAAACACACACACCCTCCCCGGCCCATCCCCATCCCCCACATGGAAGGTCTATCCGCTGTGCCACTTTGCTGCCCTGAAAAAGAAAGCCTTTTATACAATACCCACCACCTTTCTCCACCTTCTCAAAAATGCCTAGTAACAACTTATGGGACCATTGAATACCACTCCACAGATGGGCAACTGGTCTATGTATGAAGTCTTTCACATACTACATGATGAAAGGCCACAAATCAGTTTCAGCCAAGAATGCTGGCAAATCCTTGCTCTCATGTTAACTATTGTAAAGAAGGGTCCCGACCCGTCCCATCCACGTTCTCCAGAAATGCTGCCTGACCCTCTGAATTACTCCAACACTTTGTGTCTTTTAAAATAAAACTATTTGTCCTCTTGGTCAAAGGAAATTTCAAGAGAAATATTTTGAAGGAAATATACTATGCAATCGTAGCTTTAGTTTATTACTGTTATGTGTATGTGTGCGGCCACGGTGGTGCAGCGGTAGAGTTGCTGCCTTAAAGGCCTGTCCCACTTTCACGACCTAATTCACAACCTTTTTTACTCGTGGACAATTTTTCATAATGTTGAAAAACGCCCCGACCTACTTGATGCCACGAGTACCTACGACTAGCATCACGGCCTGCTACGACCTCCAACGACCTCGTGACGACCATGCCTGCGAGTATGAGTCAAGGGCAAACTCGGCAGAGGTCGTGAATTAGGTCGTGAAAGTGGGGACAGGCACTTAACAGCGCCAGAGACCCTGTGACTGCACAGGTCTCCTCCTACACTCCAACGATGTACACATTTGTAGCTTAATTGGTTTTGGTCCCCTAATTTGAGGACGGACATTCTTGCTATTGAGGGAGTGCAGCGTAGGTTGACAAGGTTAATTCCCGGGGATGGCGGGACTGTCATATGCTGAGAGAATGGAGCAGCTGGGCTTGTACACTCTGGAGTTTAGAAGGAAGAGAGGATATCTCATTGAAACATATAAGATTGTTAAGGGCTTGGACACGCTAGAGGCATGGAAACATGTTCATGATGTTGGGGGAGTCCAGAACCAGGGGCCACAGTTTAAGAATAAGGAGTAAGCCATTTAGAACGGAGACGAGGAAACACTTTTTCTCACAGAGAGTGGTGAGTCTGTGGAATTCTCTGCCTCAGAGGGCGGTGGAGGCAGGTTCTCTGGATGCTTTCCAAGAGAGAGCTAGATTGGGCTCTTAAAAATAGCGGAGTCAGGGGATATGGGGAGAAGGCAGGAACGGGGTAACTGAATGGGGATGATCAGCCATGATCACATTGAATGGCGGTGCTGGCTCGAAGGACTGAAGGGCCTACTCCTGTGTCTATTGTCTATTGTTTCCATTTAAAAAAATTGTAAATTGTCCCTTGTGTGCAGGATAGTGCCAGTGTACGGGGTGAATGGTGGACGGCGCGGACTTGGTGTGTCAAAAGACCTGTTTCCACGCTGTATCTCTAAAGTACTAAATAAATGTTATTCACATTATTCCCTTTATCATGTATCTGTACCCGGTGGACGGCTCAATTGTAATCATGTATTTTCTATCCGCTGACTGGTTAGCTCGCTACAGTAGCTTTTCACTGTACCTCGTTACACGTGACAGTAAACTAATCTATGAAGGACTGAGGTACAGTGAAAAGCTTTTATGTTGCATGCAATCCAGTCAGTGAAAAGACTGTGCATGATTACAATCAAGCTGTCCACAGTGTACAGATAAAGAATAACAGGTACAACATTCAGTGCAAGATAAAGCTTGATAAAGTCTCATGGAAGTGGCGGCGCTGTCGTACAGCAGCGGCTCGCCTGCAGTCCGTCTGTTTTTACTTTTTTTGTTGTTTTCTTTTGTCCTGTTTTAGTTACATTTTAGTTTATTGGGTTGTGTATGTGTGGGGTGGGGGGGGGGGGGTGAAACATGACTTTTGTCTCTTCCTTCGGGGGAATGCGACTTTTTCTTGTCATATCCCCCTTCTCTGCCTCCGTCTGCGCTGAGGCCAAAATGGCGGAGCTGCCGGCCTCCAACTCCAACTGCGAGCGACCGACCGACCTCGAGGCTCCCAGAGGCAGAGCCAGGACTTACCAGCTGGCCAACTTCGGGGCTGCGGTGGCGTTCCGGCGGTGGCGACCGAGGACACTGGTGGCGACCTGAATCCGGAGGCTCGGCCGCGGGCCCAGTGGACGACATCGTCGGGAGCTCGCAGGTCACAGGTTGGTGACCTGTTTTTCTGGGGCTCCCGCAACTACAGCTGCGTCCGCTGGACTGGAGGGCGGCAGCTTCAGCAGCTTCGGCCCGTCGTGGAGCACGGATTCGGCCGCGGGACTGGCTTACCGTCGCCCGGCGGGGCCACAGCATCAGAAGCCTGGATCACCTCAGCGCAGAGGGAGAACAAAGCGGGAAGAGACAGAGACTTTAAGACTTTTGCCTCCATCACAGTGAGGAGGTGCCTGGTGAACTCACTGTGGTGGATGTTAATTTGTGTTTATTGTGTGTTTTGTCATTTATTATTATATGTATGACTGCAGGCAACGAAATTTCGTTCAGACCGAAAGGTCTGAATGACAAATAAAGGAATCTCTAATCTCTAATCTCTAATTAAAGATAGTCCAAAGAAATCTGAGCATCCTAGCGCGAGCACATGCACAGAACACAATCCATGTAGACCTGGGTTTGGGCTCGGTATTTGGGACAATCCCGTGGGATCCTGAACCAGCAGAGCTGGGATCAGATCACAGGTCAATGAAGGGTTAGATTTCCAGAACGGTCACAGACTATTTAAAGAAAGCAAAATTGGTTTTGCTGAGAATGACACAGGAACAAAAGAAATAGACACATAAAGCTGGAGGATCTCAGCGGGACAGGCAGCATTTCTGGAGAGAAGGAATGGGTGACGTTTCGGGTCGAGACCCTTCTTCAGTGTTACTCGGAGTTACTCCAGCTTTTGTGTGTCTATCTTCGGTTTAAACCAGCATCTGCAGTTCCTTCCGACACAAATAGGTTGAGGATTCGTCTGCGTGACTGCTCCGCTGTTGAGTCAAATCTCATCCAATTCTGACCTTGGCCTTCGTTCCACATTGCTGCCCGTTTCTCATAACCTGGACTTCTCGAACAGTTCAAAGCAAAATCCACTCAGTGAGTGGGATGGCAGGAAGGTCAGCCAAGAGTTGTCCAAACGTGACGCGCTGGCCAAGCGCCACCGCGGATGAATGTGGCCAAAGTGGTACGAGGTGCAAGGACAACCTGCTCCCCGAGGCAGAATAGTCTCCCTGAGAAACGGGACCGCAACACAGGTGCATTCCCTCAACCACACTAAAACAGCAAATTAACACTGCGATGTATTAACTATTTTAGTATATTAGCACTAAAACTTTAATGTCCACGCTCAGGAACACTTCTTCCCTGCAAGCATCAGGCTATTAAACACTACAACCTCCAAATAAGCTCTGAACGACATAGAACGGGGGGGAGGGGGGTGAGATTAGTTTTGCACTGAAAGTCACAGTGGGGACACACACACACACACACATGAGAGAGAGAGAGAGAGAGAGAGATATGTATACATCCGTGACTTTCAGGCTAAAGAAGGGTCTCGACCCAAAACTTGACCCATTCCTTCTCTCCAGAGATGCTGCCTGTCCCGCTGAGTTACTCCAGCATTTTGTGTCCATCTTCGGTTTAAACCACCATCTGCAGTTCCTTCCTACACATGCATATACATACACACACACTGAACTTTTTTTCTCTCGATTACCATATTCTTTACAGAGTACTATGTTTACATATCCTGTTGAGCTGCTGCAAGTAAGACATTCGTTGTTCTATGTGGGACATATGACAATTAAACACTCGGAAAAAGGTCAATTGTCCTCCACTGCCAGAGTGAGGCCTCACACAAACTGGAAGGTCAGCATCTCATCTACCGACCGCTTGGGTAGCCTGCAATCCAAACCTATAATATTGAATTCCCCAACTTCTAGTAATACCATCCCACACCCCGCTTCTCTTCCCCTCCCACCCGGGTGTGCACATATTTGTCCCACCATTTCCCTCCGCCCCCAGTATCTTCATCTCCCACTCCGAAGCCCCCATTTCCTATTCACCTCCCCTCTTTCCCCTTTCTCTTCACCCATATCCCACCCTCTCATATTTTGCTCTGTAATAAAATGTAATAGAAAAATTACATGTGGGTGCATGGAACGAGTGCCAGAGGAGGGAGTTGAGGCAGGGACTATCCCATCGTTTAAGAAACAGTTAGACAGGTACCTGGATAGGGCAAGTTTGGAGGGATATGGACCAAGTGCAGGCAGGTGGGACTAGCGTGGCTGGGACATGTGTGGGCAAGTTGGGCCAAAGGGCCTGTTTCCACACTGTATCACTCTATGACTCTAAAAGATAATCAAACTGAGAGGAAACAATTTCATCTCAGCTGTTCTTCACCAGGTTAGGTGCAAGAGCGGAGACATCCAACTCCCATACCGGTAGTTCTGCTGGAACTCAAGAGTTGCAATCAAAAGACATCTTGTGGTCAAGAACATGGTGCTGCTATAAAGCAATTGTGTCAAGGGCGGAAATGGGGGTGAATGGTAAGACACCCACTAATAGGCCTGTCCCACTTGCCCGACTTTTTCGGCGACTGCCGGCACCCATCATAGGTCGTTGCAGGTCGCCGAAAACTTTCAACATGTTGAAAATCCAGCGGCGACCAGAAAGACACTACGACTCTTTGGGCGACTGGGAGAATACTCACGACCATACAGGCGACAACCTGACGACATGTCGCGGGGTGAAGCCTGTATGGTCGTGAGTAGTCGCCCAAAGAGTCGTACCTTGTTCTGGTCGCCGTTGGATTTTCAACATGTTGAACATTTTCGGCAACCTGCTATGAGTATGACGGGTGCCGGCAGTTGACGAGAAAAATCGCGTAAGTGGGACAGGCCCGTTCACGATCTCTGCCGAGTTTGCCCTTGACTCATACTCGCAGCATGATCGTCACGAGGTCGTAGGAGGTCGTAGGTAGGTCGTGATGCTAGTCGTAGGTTCTCGTGGCATCAAGCAGGTCGGGGCGTTTTTCTAGCATGATGAAAAATGTCCACGAGTAAAAAAGGTCGTGAAAGTGGGACAGGCCCTTTACTTGCAGAAATAAAAATAAAGGGTAGCTATGAAGACCTATATTTTAATAATTATTTATTTGCAATCAATAAATATTAATAAATGTTATTAATAATATCCAATTATAACTATGATAATTAATAATTAAAGATGACATATTTAATGATTAAATATTATCTACAAATAATTGTCTTTATTATAGACTTCATACAGATCTATATTAATACAGAAACAGAGAAAAGATGCAGGAGTAGGCCATTTGGCCCTTCAAGCCAGCAATATGAACATGGCTGATCATCCACAATCAGTACCCCGTTCCTGCTTTTTTCCCCATATCCCTTGATTCCATTAGCCTAAGAGCTAATTCTAACTCTCTCTTGAAAACATTCAGTGAATTGGCCTCCACTGCCCTCTGCGGCAGACAATTCCACAGATTCACAACTCTCTGGGTGAAAAGGTTTTTCCCCATCTCAGACCTAAATAGCCTACACCTTATTCTTATACTGTGACCCCTGGTTCTGGACTCCCCCAAAATGGGGAACATTTTTATGCAGGGAAATATATCCTTTGGAGAAATATAAAGGACCTATATTTCTCCCATAAATCCAGAGAGAAAAATAACTTTGTGTTTCGTAGAGTATTGTTGCACAAGTATCAATAGAAGCGATTCATGTCAATTTCAATGACTAATCAATGGTACAGAAACAATTTTACGAGGATGTTGCCAGGACTAGAGGGTCTGAGCTATAGGGAGAGGTTGAGTAGGCTGGGTCTCTATTCCTTGGAGCGCAGGAGGATGAGGGGTTATCTTATAGAGGTGTATAAAAGTCATGAGAGGAATAGATCGGGTATTGAGATTATTCCCAGAGTAGATAAATTGAGGACAAGAAGACATAGGTTTAAGGTGAAGGGGAAAAGATTTCATAGGAATCGGAGGGGTAACTTTTTCACACAAAGGGTGGTGGGTGTATGGAACAAGCTCACAGAAGAGGTAGTTGAGGCTGGGACTATCCCAACTGTTGGACAGGTACATGGATTTGACAGGTTTGGAGGGATTTGGGCCAAACGCATGGAGGTGGGACTAGTGTAGCTGGGACATGTTGGGCGGTGTGGGCAAGTTGGGCCGAAAGGCCTGTTTCCATGATGAATCACTCTATGACTATGATTCTAATCATGGTGAAACAGACAGGCTGTGTTCTTAAGAGCTAATGATGGCTTATATATTGCTAGGAATTTACATGGAAACACCCTAGACTGTTTTTCCACCAAGACAGCTTTTTTTCTGCTTGTCAATTTCCAAAGTAATTTGAAATCAGTTGCTTCACCATCATTTATACTGGGTTTGTTTTCCAGATTTTTTCTTAAACCTATTTTATTTAAGTAACCAAAATCTCTATTTTCCAATAGAAATCTCATTATAACCAATTTCGCTGGCATAATATATAGAGGTCCTCACTTCATCAATCGCATTATACCTAATTCACATTATGTAAACACATGTTATATCAGAACTAAATGAACATGTTTAACATGCCTTCAGCAGGATGTTTGCTATTATTTAACCAATTAGTAATGCTTAATCTTTGAAAGTAATTAAACAAGCATGAAGTATTTTTATCCAGAATACACAAGAGGATATGACGGCTCTATATCACTTCAACACCTCCTAGATTTGTCATCCTGCTTGGAGCCGAGCCCACACTTGCGACATCCTGCTCCTACAGAGGGGTTTCTGACTGGCTGGTGGTTCTGTACGGGGCTCGGAAATCTTTTGATTTAAAATGTTCTTTTTTTTGCAGACCATGACCTTTCCGTTGGCAAAAGCCCCATCCGTCCCCTCAGCCTTGGCCAGTCAAACCCTTCAACCATTCCCAGTCCCCAAGAACATGTCTCCGTTAATGAAAGAGAGAGAGAGAGACAGAGACATGGAGAGAGACAGAGAGACAGGGAGACAGAGACAGTGAGACAGGGACAGGGAGACAGGGAGACAGAGACAGGGAGACAGAGACAGGGAGACAGAGACAGGGGGACAGAGACAGGGAGACAGAGACAGGGAGACAGAGACAGGGAGACAGAGACAGGGAGACAGAGACAGGGAGACAGAGACAGGGAGACAGGGACAGGAAGACAGGGACAGGGAGACAGGGAGACGGAGACAGGGAGACAGAGACAGGGGGACAGGGAGACAGAGACAGGGGGACAGGGAGACAGGGAGACAGGGACAGGGAGACAGGGACAGGGAGACAGGGACAGGGAGACAGAGACAGGGAGACAGAGACAGGGAGACAGAGACAGGGAGACAGAGACAGGGAGACAGAGACAGGGAGACAGAGACAGGGAGACAGAGACAAGGAGACAGGAAGACGGAGACAGGGAGACGGAGACAGGGAGAGGGACAGGGAGATAGAGACAGGGAGACAGAGAGAGAGACAGAGGGAGACAGAGAGACAGTGAGAGAGCCTCTGAAGAAGGACCAACACAAGATTCGAGTCTGTTCACCATAAAGAAAACAACACAATTTTCAGTTGCAAAATGAATGGTCTCAACAGCAAGTGACACAGTAAGACTATAATAACACACAACACTCATTTAATTTAAGGACGAAGTGCTGGAATAACTGAGCAGCATCTCTGGAGGACATGGACAGGTGATGTTTCTGGTCGCGACCCTTCTTCAGAACTGCGGTTCCTTCCAACCCCTTTATCATTTAGATTTATTTTTAAGAATTAAGCTTGCAGGGGGTGATTATCTTTATATTTATTTCATTTTTGGTTTGCTATTTCAGAGGGGAAGAGTGCACGTGACAAATTCTTTGAAGTTGTGTTTGTGCTGCCAGTGGGAGTGCTGCATTGATACTGCATTGAGTCTGCATTTACTCTGCATCGAGTCTGCATCGAGCCTGCATGGAGTCTGCAGACTCCTCCCGCCCAGCATCCAGGAGGAATGACGGCTGGCAGTGAACGTGACAGAGAGATGCATCAACCAACCAGGCAACAATCTCCCCAATGCTTTCTGCACACTTTGCAGCTTAATGTATTTGTCCTGTCACAGGGTGACCAAAACTGAATGCACTACTTTGAAAAGCAATTAAACACCGAGATCGTTGCTGCTTTATTATTAAGGGCCTGTCCCACTTACGCAATTTTTTCGGCGACTTGCCGGCACCCGTCAAAGGCACAGCACGTTGCCAAAAGTTTTCAACGTGTTGAAAATCCAGTGGCGACCAGAAAAAGGTACGACTCTTTGGGCAACTACTCACGACCAAACAGGCGTCACCCGCGATCATCAGTGATAAGAGTAGAATTAGGCCATTCGGCCCAACAAGTCTACTCCACCATTCAATCATGGCTGATCTATCTCTCCCTCCTAACCCCATTCTCCTGCCTTCTCCCCGTAACCTCTGACACCCTCATTAATCAAGAATCTATCTATCTCTGCCTTATATATATATCCACTGACTTTGCCTCCACAGCCATCTGTGGCAAAGAATCCCACAGATTCACCACCCTCTGAAATTCTTCCTCATCTCCTTCATAAACGAACATCCTTTAATTCTGAGGCTACGACCTCTAGTCCTAGACTCTCCCTTTAGTGGAAACATCCTCTCCACATCCACTCTATCCAAGCCTTTCACTATTCTGTACAATGAGCTTCCCCCCCCCTCATTCTTCTAAACTCCAGCGAATACAGCCCCAGTGACGTCAAATGCTCATCATAGGTTAAATGGGTGTCATTTCGGGTCGGGGCTCTTCATAACCAAAGCAAAATGGAAATGCACACTAATTTCCCATGTAAACAGTGTCACCCATCTAGACACTGAGCTAACTGGAGTTGCACGCACACAGAGGCCGCCGTGTTGGCAAACAGCTCGGCAGATAAGGTGAGTGAGGAAACGGCGTATCGCCAAGATCCTGTCCAAGGCCAACCAATACTTCATGAGTAAGTCCACTCTTGAAACACCCAGCACAACCCCAACCTCAACCCAACCGCAGTGCCAAACCCCGATGGACTTTGCACTTCTAAAGTTGCACCACACACTTTGGCACGCACTACAAGATCTGATTTACCTTGAGTAACAGATAAGTATATTTATTTGTGCGGTTGATCTTAACGTGTCTGCAAAGCCACAGCAAAGTGATAATTTTACTGTTTGAGTCACAGTCTTTTAGTTTAGTTTAGTTTAGGATTCAGCGCAGCGACAGGCCCTTCGTCCCACCGAGTCTGCGCCCACCAGCGATCCCCGCACACTAAAACTATCCACACACACGGGACATTTTACATTTATACCCAGCCGATTGACCTACAAACCTGGACATCTTTGGAGTGTGGGAGGAAACCGGAGCACCCGAAGAAAACCCACGCAGGTTATGGGGCGAACGTACAAACTCCACACAGACAGCACCTGTAGTCACGTTTGAACCAGGGTCTCTGGTGCTATAAGGCAGCAACTCTACCGCTGCGCCACGTGCGTCATAGAGACACTGAGCAGGGAAACAGGCCCATCAGTCCAACTTGCCCATGCCGACCAAGATTCTCCATCTAAACGTGTCCCATTTGTCCATGTTTGACCCATATCCCTCCAAACCTTTCCTATCCATGTATGTGTCCAAGTGCCTCTTAAATGCTATTATAGTGCCTGCCTCAACTACCTCCACTGGCAGCTCATTCCATATACCCATCACCCTCTGAGGGAAAAAGTTGCTCCTCAGGATCTTATAAATTAGTTTAGTTTAATTTAGAGATACAGCGTGGAAACAGGCCCTTCAGACCCGAGTCCGCACCTACCAGCGATCCCTGTACACCAAGCACTGTCCTACACACCAGGTACAATTTACAATTTTACCAAAGCCAAGTTAACCTACAAACCTGTACATCTTTAGAGTGTGGGAGGAAGCCGGAGGAAACCCATACGGTCACAGGGAGAACATACATAGATACATAGAAAATAGGTGCAGGAGTAGGCCATTCGGCCCTTCGAGCCTGCACCGCCATTCAATATGATCATGGCTGATCATCCAACTCAGTATCCCGTACCTGCCTTCTCTCCATACCCCCTGATCCCCTTAGCCACAAGGGCCACATCTAACTCCCTCTTAAATATAGCCAATGAACTGGCCTCAACTACCCTCTGTGGCAGAGAGTTCCAGAGATTCACCACTCTCTGTGTGAAAAAGTTTTTCCTCATCTCGGTCTTAAAGGATTTCCCCTTATCCTTAAGCTGTGACCACTTGTCCTGGACTTCCCCAACATCGGGAACAATCTTCCTGCATCTAGCCTGTCCAACCCCATATGATAGCACCTGTAATCAGGATCGATCTTTACTTTTTAGACTTTAGGGATAACAGCGTGGAAGCGGGCCCTTCGGCCCACAAGCCGACCAGCTTGCACTATCCCACACACTAGGAACAATTTACACGCCAATTAACGTATAAACCTGTACATCTTTGGAATGTGGAAAAAAAGCGGAAATCCTGGAGAAATCCCTCGTGGTCACAGGGAGAACGTACAAACTCCGTACAGACAGCACCCATGGTCAGGATCGAACCCGGTTCTCTGGTGTTGTAAGGCAGTAACTCTACCACTGTGCCAGTCCAATCA
>CM075987.1:4289889-4335558 GCA_038087875.1 Malacoraja senta
GAGTTGGAGAGGGTAAAAGCAGGATGTTTCCTCTCATACTTTACTTTAAAGATACATTGTGGAAACGGGCCCTTGGGCCTATCGAATCCATGTCGACGTGTGATCACCCTGTACTATCCTGCACACGAGGGACAATTTACAGAAACCAATTAACCTACAAAACCTCTTTGGAGTGTGGGAGAAAACCCTCGCGGTCAAGGGGAGAGCGTGCAAACTCCGTACAGACGTCACCCGTAATCAGGATCGAACCCGGATCTCTGGTGCTGCAAGTCAAAGGGATAGTCCAGGACCAGAGGGAATGGTCTCAGAATACGAGGACACCCATTTAAGACAGAGATGCAGAAGAAGTTCTTCTCTCACAGGATTGTTCCTCATTGGATCCCTTGCCGACCACCGATCCCATTCACACTAGTTATCCCACTTTCTCATCCACCCCCTGGGGCAATTTACAGAGGGCCAATTAACCTACAAACCCGCACGTCTCTGGGATGTGGGAGGAAACCGGAGCCACCCGAAGGAAACCCACAGGTTGAATGTGCAAATTCCACACAGACAGCACCCGAGGTGAGGAGCAAACCCGGGTCTCTGGTGTTGTGAGGCAGCAACTCTACCAGCACTGTCTGGTATCACTTAAAAAGTCTCTGAGTGCCCTGGGCAATCTTGTTATTATGTATTGTAACGTGCCTGTAAAACTGTGGCAAGTAACCAGCTTGCTGCAATGGACAGAAGATCTAGACCCCCACACTTGAGGCCAAGACCCTCCCTCACCAAACCCAGGTCATCGTTACTTGGGGAGAGGTAGCAAGGAGGGTCTCGGAGGGGCTGGATGGTGGCAGGGAGAAAACCTGCTGGTGTATAAAACCTGTTGGGGACTGGACATTGTGCCTTCCCCCACAGTGGTTATCATTGTGGGGGGGATGATTTTTGTGTGTTGTGTCTATGTTAGTCTGTGTTCAAGATGGCGGTCGGAGGGGAGAGTGGACGCTGGCGCGGTTTAGCTGCCGCTGCTCTCTCCTCAAATGGTGTTTCTGATTTTCTTTTTTGTGTCTTTGGAATGAATTCTGTCCTTAATTTGTGTATTGGTCTTTATAATTTATTTTATTCCGATTATATGTTTCTTATTTGTCAATCTCTGTAAGGTGTCCTTGAGACCTACCGGTATAAGGCGCCCGTAAATAAAAGTTATTATTATTATTTTTATTATAACAGGAAGACCAAAATAAATAGAAGTATCTGTCCAAGGTCAACAAAAATGCTGGAGAAACTCAGTGGGTGAGGCAGCATCTATGGAGCGAAGGAAATAGGCAACGTTTCGGGTCGAAACCCTTCCTCAGACCCTTCTTCAGAAGTATCTGTCCATGTAGAATCTGTGATGCAACAAAAATTAACTTTCCCAGCTTAAAACAAGACGGGCAAGAAGTCCACATATATTATAAAACTACACAAAGTAACTCAGCGGGTCAGGCAGCATCTCAGGAGAACAAGGAGGGGCGACGTTTCGGGCCGAGACACCTTCACCAGACTCCGGAGGACATGGATAGATGATGTTGCGGGTTGGGTACTTGATTAGTGTGTGTCAGAGGGGTTATGGGGAGAAGGTAGGAGAATGGGGTCGAGAGGGAAAGATAGATCAGCCATGATTAAATGGCGTGGACTCCATGGTTCGATTGGCCTAATTCTGCTCCTATAACTTGTGAACTTAAGGGACCATTCTTCAGACTCCCAAATCGAAACGTCACCTATCCATGTCGTCCAGAGATGCCGCCTGACCCGCTGAGTTACTCCAGCGCTTTGTGCCTTTTTTTTTTGGAAGCCAGCATCTGCAGTTCCTTGCTTCACCACGTCCATGTACATGCCAGTAAATTACTGGTCTAGTTGATGAAATTGCACATTTGCACTCACCCATATCTCTTGTTCTGCTCTTACATACGCAGTCTTCGAGTGACTGGTACCTTGGCAAGGAACGGTCAGGGCTGGGGATTAATCAAAACCCGGACTCTGTTGACGGACCTGAAACGGAACAGGAGCCAGTGTTACAGCCTCGCAACCAGTCCACGATTCAGTCAACCGCGCAAATGTCTTCATTTTCCTTCCAATTTGTCTTTGGAATGGTCAAAGATTTCTCTGTGAATCACAGGGCAGCATTATTCTGTAACGGTGACATCACAACAGCCTGGCGGAGATTTAATCCACTCTCATTTCAAGGCTGTCTCGCCATCTAACCCTCACCGGGGAGGGTGTTGCCGGGACCCGGGGGTCCCGAGCTACGGGAAGGAGAGGTTGAGCTGGATAGGGCTCTGTTCCTTGGAGCGCAGGAGGATGAGGGGTGATCTTATCAGGAAAGGTGTGCTAGATCAGGAGAGGAATAGCTCGGGTAAATTGCACAGTCTTTCACCCAGAGTAGGGGAATCGAGAGGACATAGGTTTAAGGTGAGGGAGGAAAGATTTAATAGAAAACCTGAAGTGGCAACTTTTTCCACAAAGAGGGTAGTGGGTGTCCGGAACGAGCTGCCGGAAGGGGTAACTGAGGCAGGTACAATCACACGTTTAAGAAACATTTAGACCGGTTTGGATAAATAGCATGGATAGGACAGGTTTAAGGGGATATGGGCCAAACACAGGCAGGTGGAACTGGTGTAGATGGGGCATGTTGGGCCGAAGGGCCTGTTTCAACGCTGTATGGCTCCATGGCTTACTTTCAACACTCAAGAGCACTGCTAGAAGGACTGGCACGTATTAATCTAAGTGAGAACACACATAGAGTTTATCAAAATCATTTATCAAATAGTTACTGATCATTTACAGTAAAGGGGATGGGGAGGCAGTGGGTCGATAGCGATGAGACAGCGTACCCTTGAGTTTGACACATGGTACCGTTTGTGTCTGTGCCCTTCCCAATAATAGGACAATTATATAAGGTCTGGATAACGAGACGTTCTTATGACCAAACAATTTTTTAATGCCAAGCACCTTTCCATTTGCAACAAGATTTATCGGAGCAATCTGATTGTCTATCTATTCAGTGGAATTGCCAATTCAGGAGGAGAGCTCATGAGGATGTAATCAAAAAGGAACTGCAGATGCTGGTCTATGCTACAGTAACACTGCAGGTCAGGCAGCATCCCTGGAGAATGGATCTCCGAAGAAGGGTCCCGACCCGAAACGTCACCTTATCAATTCTCTCCAAAGAAGCTGCCTGACCCGTTGGGTTAAGGGGCTGTCCCACTTGGGCGACCTAATCCACGGGTTTAGAAGACCCTAGACGAGTTGAAAAAATGTCACGGTCGTTTTGACTCGCCGAAGTAAAAGACCTCCTACAACTATCTACGACCCCCCTCGACCTCAATCTTCCACACCTAAGACCAAGTACGACCAGCTACGAGTGGAAAATGATCAGATGATAAAATGATGTCATGTTTGCATTTTTTTTCTCGGGCCAGTTACCGACCTACGACTTACCTTCGACTATCTACGACTATCTACGACTACCATCACGACCTACTACGACCTACATACGAGTAAAAAGTATCAATTTTTTCCATGCCAACCTTTTTTTTTACTCGTGGACATTTTTTATCAGGCTGGAAAAAACGCCGCGACCTACTTGAGGCCACGAGTACGCGGAGACCACTCACGAGTATGAGGATGAGTTACGAAGACCTCCTACGACCTCGTGGCGACCATGCTGCGAGTATGAGTCAAGGGCAAACTCGGCAGAGGTCGCCAATTAGGTCGTGAAAGTGGGACAGGGGCTTTACTCCAGCACTTTGTGTCTATCTCAAGAAAATGTTGTTGGAACTGAGGAATTATAGCCATTAAAAAAAACTGGCTAGACAAGGTTTGTTTGTTTTTCTGTTAAGTAATGGACATTTAAGAATATTTAATTGAGACGTGCAAAATCATAAGAGAGCTAGACTGGGCAACCGTAAAATAACTGTTTCCCGTGGCAGAGAGAGGTCATTAGCCTGGGAACATGAATCCAGGTTAGTTATTTGAAGGATTTAGATGGGAGTCTGGAACTCGCTTGTCCAAAGGAATGATGAGAAGTCAGTGAGGTGTCAGGGTGAGGGTGAGCAGGACTACACATGGTGCAGAGAAGATATACAAGGATGGTGCCAGGACTCAAGGGCTTGAGCTAGAGTAAAGGGTTGGGCAGGCTAGGGTTTTATTTCTTAGAGGTCAGGAGGCTGAGGGGTGATTTTATAGAAGTGTGTAAAACCCTGAGCTCAGACAAATTGAGAAAAGGATTGGTAAAATTGAGAGTTATCGCAGCAGCATGTACAAATTTACACCAACAACTTCTCCTTTAACTCCTCCCACGTCCTCCAAATCCAAGGCTTAGCTATGGACTCTCGCATGGGCCCCAGCTATGCCTGCCTCAATTGTAGGGTACGTTGAACAATCCCTGTTCCAGGCCTACACTGGCCCTATCTCCGAACTCTACCTCCGCTACATTGACAACTGCATCGGTGCTACCTCCTGCACCCATGCAGAACAAACAGACTTCATTAACTTCACCACCAATTTCCATCCTGCACTCAAATGCACTTGGACCATCTCCGCCATCTCCCTTCCCTTTCTTGATCTCAGTGTCCATCACAGGAGATAGACGATCGACTGACATCAATTACAAACCCATTGACTCCCACAACTATCTCAACTACACTTTTTCCCACCCTGCTTCCTGTAAAGACTCTATCCCCAATTCCCAATTCCTCCGTCTATGCTGCATCTGTGCCCAAGATGAGGTGTTCCATACTAGGGCATCGGAGATGTCCTCATTCTTTAGGGAACGGGGGTTCCCCTCTTCCATCATAGGTGAGGCCCTCACACGTGTCTCCTCGGTACCCCGCAGCTCCGCTCTTGCTCCCCCTCGCCCCAATCACAACAGGGCCTCACCATCCACCCCATCAGCCATCGCATATATCAGATAATCCTCCAACATTTTCGCCACATCCAATGGGATCCCACCGCTAGCCACATTTTCCCATCTCCACCGCTTTCCGCTTTCCACAGAGACCGTTCCCTTCGCAACTTCCTGGTTAACTCATCCCTTCCCACCCAAACCATCCCCTCCCCAGGTACTTTCCCCTGCAACCACAGAAGATGCAACACCTGTCCCTATACCTTCTCCCTCGATTCCGTCCAAGGACCCCGGTAGTCCTTTCAGGTGAGGCAGAGGTTCACTTGCACCTCCTCCAAACCCATGCACTGTATCCACTGTTCCAGGTGTGGACTCCTATATATCGGCGAGACCAAGCGCAGGCTCGGCGATCGTTTCGCTGAACATCTCCGTTCAGTCCGCCTAGGCCTACGTGATCTCCCGGTTGCTAAACACTAACTTCCCCTCCCATTCCCACCTCCATTGTCAGAGTGAGGCCCAACGCAAATTGGAGGAACAGCACCTCATTTTTCGCTTGGGCAGCTTACACCCCAGCGGTATGAACATTGACTTCTCCAACTTCAAGTAACCCTTGATTTCCCTCTCTCTCCATCCCCTCCCCCATCGTAGTTCCCCAACTAGTGTCACTGTCCTTCTGATTAATTTTACTGATGGTATACATCTTTGTCACCTTTCCCTCAGCTAACAATCAAGCATTCGACATTTCTTTGATCAACGTCTTCTTTGATCTGTAATTTTCACCCCTTACATGCTCTTTGTACCCTTCCCTATGTCTGGTCTCCCACTCCCCTGACTCTCAGTCTGAAGGAGGGTTTTGACCAGAAATGTCACCCATTCGGTCTCTCCAGAGATGCTGCCTGTCCCACTGAATTACTCCAGCTATTTGTGTCCATCTCCGACAATGTATTTCTCCAGAACAAGGAGGGGCAGGGATATGAGTGTCTTCTTCTCTCATTGACAACTCGAGGGATCGGACATGCAAAAATACATTTACCCCACCTATTAAGGAAGCACAGAGCTGTCTCTCCAAAGATTTAAATTCATTGACACGTCCCTGTTAAATACACCCATAGCAGAATGGGTGCACTCTGATTCTGGGCCACAAGAAATGTGGCTTCTGCACTTGTAGTAGATGGAATTGAACCAGTGAATGTCAGAGCACGCAGGCACAATTTGCTAGTTTTACAGCAAAAGGCAGCATGGTGGCGCAGCGGTAGAGTTGCTGCCTTACAGCCTTTGCAGCGCCAGAGACCCGGGTTCGATCCCGACCACGGGTGCTGTCTGTACGGAGTTTCTACGTTCTCCTCGTGACCTACGTGGGTTTTCTCCGAGATCTTTGGTTTCCTCCCACACTCCAAAATCGTACAGGTTTGTAGGTTATTAAATGGCTTGGTATGATTGTAAATTGTCCCTAGTGTGTGTGTGTGTGGGATAGTGTTAATGTGCGGGGATCGCTGGTCGGTGCGGATTCGGTGGGCCGAAGGGCCTGTTTCCGTGCTGTATCTTGAAACTAAACTAAACTAACCATGCAGGTGGTGTTGCTGGACTGAAACCAAGCAAACCCATACTTCACTGCTGATGCAAGTTAAGTGGCACTAAGCCACTGCCTGGATTAGGGGGTTTAGCTACAGGGAGAGGTTGGACAGACTTGGCTTGTTTTCTCTGGTACGCCGAAGGTTGCAGAAGCTCTTGTGCGCGACCTCAGTGTCATCTACAATTCTTACACTCAAGTATGATTATGCCTATAAATCTTTAAGGAGGAACTGCTGGAAAAATCGAAAGTCAACAAAAAATGCTGGAGAAACTCAGTGGGTGAGGCAGCATCTATACGAGATAAGGAGTAGGCGACGTTTTGGGTTGATACCCTTCTTCAGACTGATGAAGGGTCTCGATCCGAAATGTTGCCTACTCCTTTTCTCCATAGATGCTGCCTCACCCGCTGTGTTTCTCCATGCCTATACATCTAGCCTTCAGTAAGATTCTTACTGAAATGTGTGCAAAACCAGAATTTCACTGTACCTACACACATGCAACAATTAAGTAGAGTCATAGATTCATACCACACGGAAACAGGCCCTTCGGCCCAACAGTCCGAGCTGACCGTGATATCCCATCTACGCTAGTCCCGCCTTTGACCCTTCCCTATTCATGTACCTGCCCATTATTGAGATGACCCACAGCAAAGTCTAGCGTCAAGTCAGATGGGTATGGACATGCAACGTCAAAGAGAATGTCCCCGATGTTGGTGGAGTCCAGAACCAGGGGTCACAGTTTAAGAATAAAGGGGAAAGCATTTAGCACTGAGATGAGGAAAAACCTTTTCACCCAGAGAGTTGTGAATCTGTGGAATTCTCTGAGATAGAAAGAAGGCAGTGGAGGCCAATTCACTGGATGTTTTCAAGAGAGAGTTAGATATGGAGATTTCAAGAGAGAGTTAGATATAGCTCTTGGGGGTAATGGAATCAAGGGATATGGGGGAGAAGCAGGAACGGGGTTCTGATTCTGGATGAACAGCCATGTTCATATTGAATGGCGGTGCTGGCTCGAAGGGCTGAATGGTCCACTCTTGCCCCTATTTTCTATGTTTCTATGATCAAAGCCCAGCTGGGTTCCTTTGAAAGGAACAGTGATTAATGTTTACGCAAAAAAACAAACCTTGAATATCACTCTGAATAATAGACTCAGTAGAGAGAGGCTGCAAACAAAACGGATGTTGGAGCAACAGGACAGTCCGGGAGAAGTTGCCCACTCCCGACACACCCCCTGAGAACAAAAGCCCTAGTCTGAAAATTCATAGAGTCACACTGCATGGAAACAGGATCTTTGGCTCACCTTGCCCATGCTGACCAAGATCCCCCATCTACACTGATTCCATGGGCTTGTGTTTGGCCCATAACCTTTGCTATCCGAGTACCTGCCCAGGTATCTTTTAAATGTTGTTATAATATCTGCCTCAACTACCTCCTCTGGCAGCTCACTCCATTCACCCACCATGCTCTGAGTGAAAGCATTGCCCTCAGGTTCCTATTAAATCTTTCCCCTCTCCCCTTAAACCAATGTCCCCTGGTTATTGATTCCCCAACTCTCGTTACCATGAGTTTCCATCCTTTGTTGATTCCACAGTACAGTTTCCTGGCCGGTCTGGTCTCTCTTTAGTAGAGGACGTGCACAGTGCCAAGCCCGGCACTGGAAACCTCTACCAACCACCTTCATAGGTGCCCACGGATTCTCACCGCTCGCTTGCAGCAATGTAGCGTGCAATAGAAAGGGAAGGTGAACGAGGGTAAGGCTCTGGTTGTCTCCTAACAGGAAGGATGTGGAGGCTTTGGAAATGGTGCAGAGGTGGTTTACCAGAATGATGACTGGATTCGGGGGTATTAGCTACAGGGAGAGGTTGGACAGACTTGGGTTGCTTTCTCTGGAGCAGCATAGGTTGAAGGGCGAACTGATAGAAGCATATAAAATTAGGAGAGGCATAGATAGAGTACATGAAGGCAAGGCGAGAATAACATGAACAACAGTACAAAACCATGAGAGGAATAGATCGGGTAGATGCACAGTGTCTCTTAAGAGTTTAAGAAGGAACTGCAGATGCTGGAAAATCGAAGGTAGACAAAAGTGCTGGAGAAACTCAGCGGGTGCAGCAGCATCTATGGAGCGAAGGAAATAGGCAACGTTTCGGGCCGAAACCCTGGAAGGAAATGGGCAACGTTTCGGGCCGAAACCCTGAAAGGGTTTCGGGCCGAAACGTTGCCCATTTCCTTCGTTCTATAGATGCTGCTGCACCCGCTGAGTTTCTCCAGCATTTTTGTTTGCAGTGTCTCTTGCCCAGACTAGGTGAATCGAGGACCAGAGGACGTAGGTTGAAGGTGAAGGGGGAAACGATTTAATAGGAATCTTTAGGGGTAACTTTTTCACACAAAGGGTGGTGGGTGTGTGGAACGGGCTTGCCAGACGAGGTAGTTGAGGCAGGGACTATCCCAACATTTAAGAAACAGTTAGACAGGTGCGTGGATAGGACAGGTTTGGAGGGAGATGGGCCAAACGCAGGCAGGTGGTGCTAGTGTAGCTGGGACATGTTGGCCGGTGTGGGCAAGTTGGGCCAGTCTCCACACTGTATCACTCTATGACTAACCGTACCAGCAAGTTCAGTGGTGCCATTGCTAATAAATCAAACTATGTTCGCTGCCAACGGTGGCCATCTGTAAACACACTGGATTAACCGATTCAGCAGCGTTGCTAGGTAGCAGCACTTGTTAGTGGGATCCAGGAAACAGCGTCTGCATTTGTGTTTGTTGTCAGGCTGGAGAACGTGGCAGTTGGCCGGTTGAGGAAGTGGTGGACTGATTGGTGGTGAAGCACACGGCATGTGGTGGAAACCAAAGGGAAGTGTGCCGCGGTGGGGCACCGGCACAAGACTGAGTCTCAGCGGATGACACTGCAAGAACACCGACAACCAGACTTGCCCAAGGCCATTACCTCCACTGGCAGGTGCTGAGGGGGGAGAGGGGGGGAGGGGGGAGGGGGAGATGGGGAGAGGGGTAGAGGGGTAGAGGGGGAGAGGGGGAGAGGGGGAGAGGGGGAGAGGGGGAGAGGGGGAGAGGGGGAGAGGGGGAGAGGGGGAGAGGGGGAGAGTGGGAGAGTGGGAGAGGGGGAGAGTGGGAGAGTGGGAGAGGGGGAGAGAGAGAGCAAGCTTGTTACTTCAATGGGGCATTACCTCAATTGATCTGTACGTTAATTCATCACATAAATCGTGACTGTCTCCATGATTACCATGGATACTGAAAGAGCACGTCACAGGCAAAAGCAATTTTCATTTCAATTAAGCAGTTGCTTAGGTACTGGTAGCATTGCAGCAAAGGGTGTAAAGCGTATGCTGTAATATCTATTGATGTTGCAATTCATCATGGCAATGCAAAGGCATTGTTCTGGAAAGATTTTAATTTCATCTTCAAAGTGTGAAGCAGACAGACTTCGACGACAAGGTCTGTCGCAATCAAAAACTCCGGCTTCAATGAACCATGAGAACTCCCTGCAATCTGTGACAGATGCAGCAAGACCCAACCAGCCTACCTGGTAAATAAAACATGCCTGAACTTTACGACCTAATAACACACTCACATTGCTTTATAACATAGAACAGTCCAGCGCAGGACAGGCCCTTCAGCCCACAGTGTCTGTGCCAAACATGATGCCAGGTTGAACTACTCTACCTGCACAAGATCCATATCCCCCCATTCATTACATATCTATCGACTACTACAGTATCTGCCTCCACCGCCACCCCAACAGCTTGTTCCATGCACCCACCTCTCTGTGTAAAAAAACATGCCCCGCACATCTCTTATAATCTTGGCCCCTTTCATCTTAAAGCTCTGTCCTCTGATCTTGACATTTCCACCTTGGGAAAAAGGTTCTGACTGTCACCGTCTATGCTTTTAGTTTAAAGATACAGCATGGAAACAGGTCCTTCGGTCCACCGAGTCCAAGCCGACCAGCGATCCCCGCACATTAACACTATCCTGCACATACTAGAGACAATTTACATTTATACCTATACCTACAAACCCGGACCTCTTTGGAGTGTGGGAGAGATTCTTGGAGAAAACCCACGCGGGTCACGGGGAGAACGTACAAACTCCGTACAGCCAAGCACCCGTAGTCAGGATCGAACCCTGGTCTCTGGCGCTGTAAGGCAGCAACTCTATCGTTGCGCCACCGTGCCGCCCCATATGATAACGTTTTATAAACTTATATCAGTTCTCCCCTCAGCCTTTGGCCCTGATGAAAAAACAATCCAACTTTGTCCAACCTCACCTCATACCTCCTACCCCAAGCAGCATTTTGGTAAACCTCATCTGCACCCTCTCCAAAGCCTCCACATCCTTCCTGTGATTAGTGATTAGAAAATGAGATTCCAGGAAAGGCTTTCTCCTCAATGGAATGCACGGATCCATTGTGGTAGTTCTCAGTTAGTTCATGGCAGCTTGCATCATCTCTGCTCTATTTCCCAATTTTATTCCGCACCAATTTCCCTTTCAAGTGAAAATGAATCACAAATGGCAGAAGAAACACCTTCACACCAGTTGCCTTCATAGTAAAATAACAATTATCTGCCAACAGTCAATGTAAAACATCTACCTCTTTTCCTCCCATCTTTCTAGTGCCGTGCTTGGTGTAATGCACCTTCGTTAGTTTAGTTTAGAGATACAGCGCAGAAACAGGCCCTTCGGCCCATCGAGTCCGCACCGGCCAGCGATCCCCGCACAGTAAAGGGCCTGTCAAGGTTACGCGACCTTGGCTCGCAAATTATGCGACCTCGTGGTCGCTTGAGGTGTACGGGCACCGTATGGCCGCGCGGGGCCGGTCCCACCTAGAGTTGTGCGGGGCTGGTCCCGACATCGCGCGGGGCTCCGAAAATCTGACCGTGTCCAAAATCTTCCCACGCCAACGGCCTGTCGGCACGCAGGCGCATTGGGGTCGTACGCAGCGTCCTGGCGGGGTACGCAGCATCTTGACGACGTACGCCTAGCGCGTGGCGTTGCACGATGACGTCACCTCCCGGGGTGGCATTGCGTGATGACGTCACCGCCCGACGCCGTGCGACGCCCAAATTCAGTCGGCCTGCCTCCTGCCCAGCTGATTGGTAAGTATGACGCAAATGACGTCACGCGCGTACTTAGCGTGAACTCCGCTTCCGTTTGGTCGCGCCAAACGCATGCAATCGCATGCAAGTGGGACAGGCCCTTAACACACCAGCGACAATTTACACATACACCAAGCCAATTAGCCTACAAACCTGTACGTCTTTGGAGTGTGGGAGGAAACCGAAGATCTCGGAGGAAACATATGCAGGTCACGGGGAGAACGTACAAAAACTGCGTACAGTCTGGATCGAACCCAGGTCTCCGGTGCTGCAAACGCTCTAAGGCAGCAGCAGCTCTACCGCTGCGCCACCGTGCCGCCCGGTTTCTTCTGAAACCTCCTGCCTTGGAATGTGCACCCACCGCTGCCCATTCCCTTCCCACCGACTGCACCAACCTCAACCCAACCAGCTGGAAATTAAACCAACGGCTAATCTCCATACTTTCTTTCATCCCTGCTCAAGGATCAGAAAGCACCACGTTATAATTCGAGATGCAAATACCCCCAACACACAATGGCGGCACGGTGGCACAGCTGGTAGAGCGGCTGCCTCACAGCGCCAGCGACCCAGGTTCAAGCCTGACCTTGGGTACAGTCTGCATGGAGTTCGCACCTTGTGGATTTTAAAGAGGCCAATTAACCTACAAACCTGCGCGTCTTTGGAATGGGGGAGGCACCCGGAGGTGCCTCCCCCATTCCAAAGACGCGCAGGTTTGTAGGTTAATTGGGCCTCTTTAAAATTTCCCCAAGTATGTACAGAGTGGATGTGAAAGTGGGATAACACAGTGTGGACGGATGATCGATGGTTGGCGTGGACTCACTGGACCAACGGGCCTGTTTCCATGCTGTATCTTTCATTCTAGAACTCACTGGACTAACCCCCCTCAATAAATTTATTGCAGAGGCTGGATTTTATTGAACATCTTTTAATTTTCTATGATCCGGATATGAACACCATATTGTCCCTCAAAGGGTTCCGACTCGAAACGTCACCTATTCCTTTCCACCAGAGATGCTGCCTGACCCGCTGAGTTACTCCAGGACTTTGTGTCTATCTACCATATTGTCCCTCGACAGTTACAAGTAATAGGCAACTCAAAAAAGAAAAGAGGAGACACAAGAGGCTGCAGATGCTGCAATCTGGAGCATAAAGATATCTGCTGGAGGAACTGCATCTGCGGGAGGAATGGCCGGCATTTCAGGTTGAAACTCTGTATCACGTCCTGATGCAGAGTTTCAGCCCAAAACACTGATAATTTCTTCCTCTGCCCACCGACGCTGCTTGTCCTGCTGAGTGAGCTCCTCCGCCCCAGACACAGAGTGCTGGGGTAACTCAGCGGGTCAGGCAGTAATAGGCGACGCTTCGGGTCGGGACCCTTCTTCAGTTCCTTCCTACACATTTTGTGAGCTCCTCCAGCAGTTTGCTTGTTACTCCAACAAAAACTGTGTTCATACCAGTCCATCAAAACACCACGGTGACACAGCGGTAGAGTTGCTGCCTTCCAGCACAGAGACACGGGTTCGATCCCGACTACGGGTGCTTGTCTGTACAGATTTTGTAACCGCGTGGATTTTCTCCAAGATCCTCTGTTTCCTCCCACAGGTTTAGGTTTATTATTGCCACGTGCACCAAGGTATAGTGAAAAGCTTTGTTTGTATTGTTAGATCTATGTTCCATTGTATGTAGCATGTTAGTAACTGCACTGATGTAAAGCACTTTGGTCAACGAGAGTTGTTTTTAAATGTACTATAGAAATAAAATTGACTTGACTTGACTTGACTATCCATGTATCTGTCCAAATGTCATTCAAATTCAGTTTTAGTACCTGCCACAACCACCTCCTCTGGCAGCTCGTTCTGCATGCCCACCACCCTGTGTACAATGTGTGTACAAATTGCCCCTCAGGTTCTGATTCAATATTTCCCCTCTCACCTTAATCCTATGTCCACTGGTTCTTGATACCCTTGCTCTGGGTAAAAGACTTGGTGCATTCACCCTATCTCTTCCCCGCTCAATTTTAAGCTGTATGATGTTGGACATAGCAAGCTCCCAAAATGAACAGGGACCAACATGTGACCCTTTCTGATATTAGATGGAAGGAGAGGAGAGGAGTGTTTTTGAACACCAGGAAGGCTCTTGCAGCAAACAAAGAGCTGTAGTTGGCCCGAGGACAATGGATAAGATCACGGACATTGTGATCATTAACTTCCACTCAATAACCCTCAATTCCCTTCTGGTCCAAGATTCTATCTTGGCCTTGAATATATTCAATGATTCAGCATGCACAGTCTGTCTGGCGCACACTAATCAAAAGATTCACAACCCACAGCGAGAAGGAATTGCTCTTCCTCTGGTCTAAATCGTGATTATGCCCCCCTGTATTTGATCAATACGGATGTCAGGGGTTATGGGGAGAAGGCAGGAGAGTGGGGTTGAGAGGGAAAGATAGATCAGCCATGACTGAATGACAGTGTAGACGTGATGGGTCGAATGGCCTAATTCAGCTCCTAGAATTCATGAACTGTCCTGGGTTATAACCTTCTCTGAGGGGCAACATCCTTAAGGGCCTGTCCCACTTTCACGACCTAATTCACGAACCTTATTTACTCGCGGACATTTTTCATCAGGCTAGAAAAACGCCCCGACCTACTTGATGCCACGAGTACCTACGACTAGCATCACAACCTACCTACGACCTCCTACGACCTCGGGACGACCATGCTGCGAACATGAGTCAAGGGCAAACTCGGCAGAGGTCGTGAAAGTGGGACAGGACCTTTAGGGAATGCATGCTGTCAAACTGTTACAATGCAGTTACAACTGGGATCCACCCTGCAATTATGCTTCAAACCTCGTGCCAGCTAGTTAGTTCTTACTCCATCTGATGCAGAATCCAGAGCCATTTAAAATATCGGTGGAATATTGCCCAGCTGTGCCCTGATCGCAAAGACCAAAATAAATCCAGCTGGATAATTAGCAGCAACTCAAGTTCACAAAGAAATTAAGGCATCATCAACGGTGCCATCGAGACGGCAATGACTCCACGGTATTCCACCTCGAGGACGGCACAGTGGCGCAGCTGGGACAGCTGATGCCTCACCGTGCCAGTTAATTGGCCCTCTGTAAATTGCCCAGAGTGCGTGGGGAGTGGATGAGAAAGTGGCGTTACATAGAACTAGTGTGAACGGGTCGGCAAGGACTCAGTGGGCCGAAGGGCCTGTTTCCATGGTGTCTCTCTAAACAACAGTCAATGGGCAAGAAAACCAAACCCATTCCATGCCTCTGGTCATCATTACCTCACTCCACAAACATCTTGCACTGAATGTACAGGAGCAGCACCAATACTCCTTCCTCACTTGTTCTGGGTGATGCACCCCTCTGCAGTATTTGCCTCCTTGGTACAATTCTAATCCTGTGTCCTCCCTTCCAATCCCATTTCAATCTGTTCTCAATTTAATGTGCACGCTATCTCATCGATTCCAACTTTTTCCATTCAGAGGGGGTGGGTGTATGGAACGAGCTGCCAGAGGTGGTCATTGAGGCAGATATTATCACAACATTTAAAGGATACTTGGACAGGTACATAGATAGGAAAAGTTTAGAGGGTTATGGGCCAAGCATGGGTAAATGGGACGAGCTATGATTGGACATTTTGGACGAGTTGGGCCGAAGGGCCCGTTTCTATGCTGTGTGATTCTAAGATGGTTCACGCTTTGGGATAAGGAGTAAGACTATCTATGGAGTCTTCACTGCAGAAACAAGGAACTGCAGATGCTGGTTTACAAAAAAAGACAGAGTGTTGGAGTATCTCAGTGAGTCAGGCAGCATCTCTGGAGAACTTGGAAAGGTGACGTTTTGGGTCTGGGCCCTTTTTCAGACTGATGCATAGGTCTGAAGAATGGTCCTAACTCAAAACATCACCTTATCAATGTTCTTCAGAGATGTTGCCTGACCCACTGAATTACTCCAGCATGTTGTGTCTTCTTTTAAACGGCGTCTTCACTTATTTGTAAGCAACAGCATGAAGACAAGTTCATGGAGGGAGATTCATAAGTTTATAAGTGATATGGCCCCACAAGTCTACTCCGCCATTCAATCATGGCTGATCGATCTTTCCCTCGCAAACCCCTTCAGGGTGTCTTGTTGACTAAAATCAAGTTTGGGACCAGAATACCACGTCAAATGTTTTTTTTTAATGTGTAATAATGGGAGGGCAGTCCAATAATTGGATGTGGGCCGTCGATGAGCATTTCACTGTATCTAGGTACATGTGAAAGTAAAGTTTCATTGAATTGGAGTAACTTTCCTTGAGCTAATTGTTGATCACTTGTTTCTACATTCCCACCCCTTCCCACCCTTGGCAGAATGCAACAGTGAACAGCAGCAGCAGCAGCGGCAGCAGCAAGATAATGCACAGAGTCAGAGTTCAGCAGACCTACTGGTTGGATGAAAGATCCGAACACAAACTCCAGCAGTTGGGAGCGGTTCTGACTGACGAGGTCATCGTGAAGGATGACTACTATGACAACGACACGTTCGATTTGGCCACCAACCAAATCTGGCTGAGTCAGAGGGACTCGCAGTGGCAGCTCATCGTCGCGCGCCCAACATCGAACGTAAATGGAGATGGCGGGAGACGGGGAGATCGGAGCTCGCTGGTGTCCAAGCCAGAGGCAAGGAGGAAGGGCAGGAGTGAGAACGTGGGTGGTACAACCTCAGAGGAAAGCTACGAGCGCAAGCACGGTTCGACACCGAAGAACACCACCAAAGGAGGTCAAAGAAAACAGGTCAAAGGACCGGGAGAAGGGAACTCAACAGAGGAAGACCAGGCAGCCACGGAACCTCATCTGAGAGGGAGAACAAGCAGCGACGAAGCTGGTGCAGTTACCAAAGAGGAGTCTCGATATACTCACGAAGAACTGCGGGCACACCAACAGATCATGGAGTACATTGCACAGTTCCTGCAGATCTCTTTGGTAAAGGAGCAGGAGGAAGGAGACGCAAACTTCAACCAGTTCCTGCAGCTGGCTAAAATCCACCACTATGCAAGTTGTCACTCGGCCAAGAGAAGGACGTACACGCTGAACGATACCTACAGAGTGGTGATAGAGAAGGATGAGCTGGCTCCTAGATGTGTGGCCAGAATGGAAGTCGATGCAGATGTGTCCAATATCATCAGAGAGCTCGATAAGATGGACGAAATTGCAGTGCTTTTGAGAATGGAGCCTTGTCAGACTGATCAGATTTTAGCTTAAAATTCTCGTTCCAGTCCCAGCAGTCACAGAGACAATAAGTGCAGGAGTAGGCCATTCGGCCCTTTAAGACAGCACCGCCATTCACTGTGATCATGGCTGATCATCCACAACCAGTAACCCGTTCCTGCCTTCTCACCATATCCCCTGACTCCACTATCTTTAAGAGCTCTATCAAACTCTCTCTTGAAAGCATCCAGAGAATTGGCCTCCACTGCCTTTTGAGGCAGAGAATTCCACAGATTCACAAATCTCTGGGTGGAAAAGTGTTTCCTTGTCTCCGTTCTAAATGGCCTACCCCTTATTCTTAAACTGTGGCCCCTGGTTCTGGACTCCCCCAACATTGGGAACTTGTTTCCTGCCTCTAGCATGTCCAATCCCTTAATAATCTTATATGTTTCAATATGATTCCCTCTCATCCTTCTAAATTCCAGAGTATACAAGCCCAGCCGCTCTATTCTATCAACATATGACAGCCCCGCCATCCCGGAAACGGGCTTCTCAGATCACCCACCATCAACCACTCCTTCATCTCATCCAACGGTTATCCAATTTTTTGTATGTCTGCATTTTGTGTCTATCTTCGGTGTAAACCAGCATTCCTTCCTACACACTCCAATAAAGCTGCATCTTGGTACACGTTTAGTTTAGTTTAGAGATACAGCACAACAACAGGCCCCTTGGCCCACCGGGTCCGTGCCAACCAGCGATCCCCGCACACTAACACTATCCTACACACAGTACGGACAATTTTACACTTATACCAAGCCAATTCGCCCACAAACCTGTACATCTTTGGAATGTGGGAGGAAACTGGAGATCACGGAGAAAACCCACACAGGTCACGGGAAGAACATACAAACTCCATACAGACAGCACCCGTAGTCAGGATCGAACCCCTGGTCTCCGGCGCTGACCCACATCCTCATCAGCTTCCTCCAGATTCTACAATTCACCTACACAGAAGAAGTGGCCAATTATCCAACCGACCTACAAGCCTTATGGGATGTGGGAGGAAACAGGAGCACCCGGAGAAAAGCCAGATGGTCAGAGTGTGAAATTTGCAAACTCCACAGAGACAGCTTCCGAGGTCGGGATTGAACTCGTCTCACCAGAACTGTGAAGGAGCAGCTCCACCAGGTTGAAACCCATTTTGATCCATTGTACACCACTACTTGTGACAATCTAGACTGTGAAAACATAGACAGTTTCTCCAGGTGCCATGCTTTTCATGTTACACAAGGTGGAAATGTGTTTTATGGACTCAAAATGCAAACTTCCTCACTTATAGTAAAGGCAAATTGAAGAATTGTAAAATAAGCATCTTGAAATATAAATGATACAAGTAATTAGGCAATTAGATTTCACTTTCTTTCTGTTACAGTATTATTTTTTCTGAAAATTGTTAGAAAGAACCAAAAAGTTTAACTCCAAATAGGAAACATGACAGCAGGAAGATTATGCTTGAATCTTATAAAATTCTAGTTCGGTCACAGGGGTAGGAGCCACACGGCAGGAAGGTTGTACACCAAAGGGTGCAGAGGAGCCCAACGAGGATGTGATCCGTACAGGAAGGACTGCAGATGCTGGTTTACACCGAAGATAGACACAAATTGTTGGAGTAACTCAACGGGACAGGCAGCATCTCTCGATAGAAGGAATGGGTGATGTTTTGGGTCGAGACCCTCCTTCAGACTGAGAGTCAGGGGAGAGGGAGACACAGAGACATGGAAGTGTAAGGTGTGAAAACGAGACATCAAAAGGGATGCGGTTCAAGGAAAATGTAGAATGGATCAATGTCAGGTCGGAGAAGGTGACAACGAAGCAGACAGAGATAAAATGTAATCAAGGGGACAGTCAGACTTGTCGGAGAACTCGGATGGGGGAGGGATGGAGAGAGGGGGAAAGCAAGGGTTACTTGAAGTTAGAGAAGTCAATAAACATACTGCTGGGGTGTAAGCTGCCCAGGCGAAATTTGCGCTGACAGTGGAGGTGGCCCAGGACAAAAAGGTCAGTGTGGGAATGGGAGGGGGAGGTGTTTAGTGACCGGGAGACCAAGTAGGTATGGGCGGATCGAGCGAATGTGTTCGCTGAATTTGGAGGAACAGCACGTCATATTTCGCTTGGGCAGCTGACACCCCAGCGGTCCTCATCCCCTTTGATGTCTAGTCTGAAGGAGGATGTGATCAGGACAAGCCTCACAGCGCCAGGGACCCAGGTTCAATCCTGACCTCAGCCGCTGTCTGTACGGAGTTGGCACGCTCTCGCTGTGAATGCGTGGGGTTTTTCCGGGTGCCTCCCACATCCCAAAGACGTGTGGGTTCAGAGGTTAATTGGCCCTCTGTAAATTGCCCCCTCGTGTGTGGGGAGCGGATGATAAAGTGGGATCACACAGAACTAGTGTGAACGGGTAATCGATGGTCGACCTGAACTCGGCCTGTTTCCACGCTGTATCTTTAAAACTAAACCATCGACATCATGGGGGTCAGTGCTGTGTACCTCAGGTGTACCTTTGAATTTTTCAATTAATTTCAAGCTGAAATCTGGTTTTCCCACTCGCATAAGTGACCATTCTGTCCTGGGCCTCCTCCATTGTCAGAGTGAAGCCACGTGCAAATTGGAGGAACGGGACCTCATATTCCACTTGGGTAGCAACCGTATGAACGTTGAATTCTCTAATTTGAAATAACTTCTACAAATACTCCCCTACCCCTGCTTCCCTATTCCCCAACTCCCTGCCACTAAAAGTCTATTAACCAGTTCCACAGTTTGCAATGATGTATCCCTCCCGAGCCAACAATCAGCCTATCAGGGAACCTCCCGGCCTGAGGTCATTTGTTGCCGGCCCTGATTTGTCCCGTCTTTTTTTGCTGCCAGTTCCACCGTATCAGTCTGGACAAGGTTGTTATAAGGTCATGTTCATAAGTAATAGGAGCAGAATTAGGCCATTCGGCCCATCAAGTCTACTCCACCATTCAATCATGGCTGATCTAACTCTCCCTCCAAACCCCATTCTCCTGCCTTCTCCCCATAACCCCTCATACCCGGTGTTGACCAGAAACGTCACCCATTCCTTCTCTCCAGAGATGCTGCCTGTCCCGCTGAGCTACTCCATCATTCTGTGTCTATATTGGGGCGACACGGTGGCGCAGCGGTAGAGTTGCTGCCTTATAGCCCCAGAGACCCGGGTTCGTTCCTGACTACGGGTGCTGACTGTACAGAGTTCGTATGTTCTCCCTGTGACCGCGTGGGTTTCCTCAGGGTGCTCCGGTTTCCTCCCACAGTCCAAAGATGTACAAGTTTGTAAATTGCCCCTAGTGTTTGTAAATTGCCCCTAACTTCCATCGGTCTGGAGCGGCGTTCCTGCCGGGGACCACAGCTTCGGCGGCACAGCGCTGGGACACCAACAAGGAGCGGGCGATGCCTTGCCGGGTCGCCGCTCCGGAGTGCTGTGACCGCCGACCACCAACATCGAGCAGCCACGGTCTGCGGTCTGCGGTTTGAGGGCACTCTGCCGCGGGCGGGCGGCGCTGGATCGGAAGCACCGCGGAGTCGAAGCTCCAACCGGCGCGGCCTAAAGTCCACGGGCGTCGCAGTCTCTGGGGAAGGAGCGGCCGCTCCAGACATTTCCAAGCTGCTGAGGACTTTTCCACCCGATGCGGGTGGGGCCTATAATCATCGGGCTGCCGTTGCGGCGACTGGCTGCAGTGGCCTCAAACTGGCCCCGACCTCGGGTGGACTAGGAGGAGGAGGAGGACTGGACATTTTGGTGCCTCCCCTCACAGTGGAGAGTGTAGATTCTACTGTGGGGGTATGTTCGTGTTGAATTTCTTATAGTGTGCTGTGTCATTTTTTTCTACATCTTTTTATTATTTGTATGGATAGTTTTCTCTGTAAAGCACTTTGGCTTTTGACTGAAATCGATTGAAAAGTGCTATATAAATAAATTTACTTTACTTTACTTTAGTGTGTAAGGAGTGGTTGAGAAAGTGGGAAAATATAGAACTAGTGTGAATGGGTGATGGATGGTCAGTGTGGACTCGGTGGGCCGATGGGTCTGTTTCCAAGCTGTATGTTTACAACTAAACTGAAACAATTAATACCAGGCGGGCTCTCTGCAGCTGTTTACCTCATGTGTATGTTTGAATCCTGGGCTGCTGGTTAGCAGCATAATGCAGGCCATGTTTTGATATCTTCTGCCATTGGTATCTAATAGCAACCAGAAGATGGTCATGAAGAGCAGCACTCAACCGTGCACAATGTCACTACGTACAAGGACCAAAGATAATTGTTCCCTCAGAGTAACCCGATTGAAGATAGAATCATTTTCACAGGAGGAGTAAATGACCAACTTGCTGTGTGAACAGGCAATGACTTGATGCTGTGTGTGGACCTAAGAGACCTTTTTAACTTAAACAAAAGTAACATCAGAATAAGTTTAGTTTAGAGATACAGCACGGAAACAGGCCCTTCGGCCCACCGAGTTCGCACCGACCAGCGATCCCGCACATTAGTACTATCCGACGAGGGACAATTTACAATTTCCCGAAGCCAATTAGCCTACAAACCTGTAGGGGCGGGAGATGGCGACCTTCGCGTGGTCCACCCTGTTTCGACTTGTGCAATCAACCCGACGTGCACGAACAAGATCAAATAGAACAAGTTGACCTGTGCACACGATAAACAAGAAGCAGAAGATCAAACCTGTACATCTTTGGAATTTGGGAGGAAACCGGACCACCCGGAAAAACCCGACATGGTCACGTACTGTCATCACCCGTAGTCAGGATTGAACCCGGGTCTCTGGGGCTGTGAGGCGGTAATTCTACCGCTGCGCCACCATGCCGCCCACAGGCTCTCAGAAACATTATACAGATAATTTAAACTTTAGCATGGTTATTGAGTTACGCTATAAAGTTGATATGCTCAGATGCTGCCTGAGTTTTTCAACCCTTTCCTGGATCTGTGTGTCATTGTTGCTGTAACCCAGATCATTGTTTGCAACTTCAACAACCAACATTTCTGTGTGATCAACTGCCTTTATGGTGTTGGTGAATTACTGCACCTTTGAGACATAGAAGACTCTTTTCAATCCTTCACAAAGCATGGGCATCCAACCTTGGCAAGACCAACATGGAGTGTCCAGACTAACATCTATTGTCCATCCTGAAAAAGCCCCCAACTAGTCTTTCACGAAAGAGAACATATAAGTAAACAATGGTCCTGATGAAGGGTCTCAACCAGAATCATTACCAATTCCTATTCTCGAGAGATGCTGCCTGACCCGCTGAGTTACTCCAGCATTTTGTGCCTATCTTCGGTGTAAACCAGCATCTGCAGTTCTTTCCTACACGTATATGAATACAACACAGGAACAGGCCCTTCAATGTCTGTGCAGAACCTGATGCCAAGACAAACTCTTGTCCCCTTGCATATAATCCATCCATACCCCCTCCATTCCCTGCATATCCATGTGCCTATCCAAAAGCCTCTTAAATATCACCATCACCACCCATGGCAGGGCCATTCCAGGCTCCCATCACCCTCTGTGTACATAGACATGCCCCACATATCTCCCTTAAACTTTGCCCATCTCGCCTTAAAGCAATGCCCTTGTGTATTTGATATTTCCACCCTGGGGAAAAAAGTACTGACAATCTGAAAAGGGTCCCGACCTGAAACATCACCCATCCATGTTCTCCATGATGCTGCCTGACCCGTTGAAGTACACCAGCACTTTGTCTCTCTCTCTTTTTCTGACGGTCTATATTACCTATGCCTCCCATAACTATACTTCTATCTGGTCTCCCCTCAACTTCTGGCATTCCAGAGAAAACAATCCGTGTTTGTCCAACCTTTCCCTGTAGCTCATATCCCCAAAGGCAGACATCATTCTGGGAAACCACCGTTGCACCTTTTCCAAAGCCCCCCCACATCCTTCCAGTAATGGGGGCGACCAGAACTGCATGTAATGCTCAAAATGTCCTATAAAGATGCAAAATGCTGGAGTAACTCAGCGGGTCAGGCGGCGTCTCTGGAGAAAAGGAATGGGTGACGTTTCAGCGTTCCAACCTAAAACACCACCTATTTCTATTCTCCAGAGATGCTGCCTGACCCGCCGAGTTACTCCGGCATTTTGTGTCTATCTTCGGTGTAAAGCAGCATCTGCAGTTCCTTCCGACAAGCTCCTAAGTACTGCATCTTGGTGAAAATGACAATAATAATCAATACCAACTACTGCCTTTATTGTTTCATCGGGCCAGGGACGAGCTAAAAGTCCACAACATTGTCGTGGACCTGGAATCATTGCGGACATCTGATTTTCCCCCTGGAAGGGCAATGAACAGTTTTGACATCAGCGATAGCTGAACTGCACTGAAACTGCCCCATATTTGTGTTCATTAAATGACTCAGGTTTAAGCTCCCAAGTTAATGGGCTGAATGACCTCTACTTACTCCAAATTAATATTCAACGTCGTGAGACAAAGTGAGCGTAATGTTTAAGGTTACATTTCCGCAACTGGGTTGGTATTTAATTTAAATGCCAATGGATAGCACAGATTGGCACAGTATTTGTGGTGCATTCCCCATCAGGAATTTATCAACATGAAACAAGCGTCTCTATTGCTCAGATCAATAAACACTTGTTTATTATAAACTCAGTATCAACATAAGTGACTTTGTCAATCCCCTACAGAGGAACAAAACGGAAAATATAAACAATCATGAATATATATACATACGAGGCTTGGCACTTGTCATTATATTCATTTGCTTTTCTCACATCGGGAATTAAAAAACAATTTGATTCTGGAGCCTTGGGGAAATTGATGACATTGGTGTGTCGGAAGGAATTGCAGATGCTTGGTTTACAAAAGGAATAGGTTTCATTTCGGGATGAGACCCTTCATCAGACTGTCTGAGTCTGACAAGGGTCTCGACCCGAATCATCACCTATTACTTTTCTCCAGAGATGCTGCCTGGGCCCCTGTCCCACTTAGGAGACCTAAACAGCAACCTCTGGTGACCTTGCCCGCCACCCAAAAAAAAAAAATCAAGGTCGAGGTGACCTGCAACCTCCTACCACCTCCCACGCATATGTTGAAAACGTTCCTCGACTAGGAAGAAAACCGGCTTCGACGAGACCTGCGACTAAAAAATTATCAATTTTTAAAACGTCAACCTATTTTTAGTCGAAGCCGGTTTTAATCATGATGAAAAAATAGCAGCAAACTAGATGAAGCCTCGACCACGCGGAAACCACTTTCAACCATTAGGGAGAGTGACCAAAACCTCTGGTGACCTCATGGAAACCTTGGATGGCGGGCAAGGTCACCAGCGGTTGCTGTTTAGGTCTCCTAAGTGGGACAGGGGCTTAACTCCAGCACTTTGTGTCTATCTTTGATGACATCTGTGTCCATCAGCAGTTGTAATGAATGCAAAATACCCTGAATTCAATTCTGCATCACTCCAAGAGTAACTGCCCAGAAGGCTCGTCGGTCGGCATGACCTTGTCCGAAGGCTGGACGGTCGGCGGGACTGGGAATCCACCAAAAGGCGCATCAGATGGCATAACCGGTAACTCGTCCGAAGGCTCGTCGGTCGGCGGGACCGGGAGGGAGCTGGAGACGCTGGACATGAGGAGCAAGGGCCGGTCGGTGGGTGAACCGGGGTGATGTCTCCAGCGCCTTCAAGGTCGGCTGCAGGAGGCGCCCCCGGGACACAAAGATGGCCGGGAGAGGAGAGGAGAGGAGTGTCGGTTCGCGGGAACTGCTCCAGTACATTGAGCGCGCGGACCAACCGGACTTAGAATAATGCTTGAAAAATATGGTTAATATATGCAAAAAGAATTGCACTGTGCAGTTGCATACGTGACAAATAAAGCTCCGTTGAAACAACAATGTAATGTTAAAGGTAGACAAAAATGCTGGAGAAACTCAGCGGGTGAGGCAGCATCTATGGAGCGAAGGAAATAGGCAACGTTTCGGGCCTAAACGTTGCCTATTTCCTTCGCTCCATAGATGCTGCCTCACCCGCTGAGTTTCTCCAACTGTTGTCTACCTTCGATTTTCCAGCATCTACAGTTCCTTCTTAAACAATGTAATGTTAAAGGCAACTTGAATCCTGCAAAGCAGCATCTGTCGTTCTTCTCTAATGCATTCCCCGTACCATTCCACAAGCAGGCAATTCATCACAATCGTCCACTGTCGATACTACAGTGTCAGCCAGCTATTAATCCCCATTCTCCATCATTCCCCATTCAGCCGAGTCCCCGTGAGCTATCATTATTCATCGTGATATGGCATTGCATTCGATAAAACTATTTGAACAGTCAACGGCAAAATCTCTCAGATGGCAGCACCCAGACAAATGATCTTCGAGTATTCGACAAGCAAGCCACTGCTACCAGAGGGTGAAACCTTCAATCAAAGTGCAAAGCTCCGCGACAACGGGGGAGACACAAGGAACTGCAGATGCTGGATCCTCGAGTAAAACACAAAGTGCTGGAGGAACTCAGTGGGTCAGGCAGCATCTGTGGAGGGAATGGACAAGCAACGTTTTGGATCGGGACCTTTCTTAAGACTGACTGGAGTGGGGAGGAGAGAGAGCTGTAAAAGAGAGGAGAGATGCGGGAGCAGGACGTGCATGTTTTAAAGGGCCTGTCCCACTTGGGCGTCATTTATGCGACATCATATACGCGTCACGATGCACGGCGCGCATGGCGCCTGGTGGCATAGGCAGTGACGCGCGGATGCACGCGGCGCCCCAGGATTTGGGGATTCACAAAATCTTCGCGCGCCACCTGAGTGACGCGCAAATGACGCCCAAGTAAGACAGGCCCTTTAGGTTAATTTGCTTCTGAAAGCTGTAAAACTAGTCCCTATTGTGTAGGATCGTGTTACAGTGCAAGGTGATCTCTGGTCGGCACGGACTCGGTGAGCTAAAGGGCCTGATCCCACGCTGCATCTCTAAAGTCTGAAGCTTTTAAAAAATAAAGAGTCACCCACTTAAGACAGAGGTGATGCTAATCTTTATCATTCAGACAGTTGTGGGTCTTTGCGACTCTCACCCGTAGCAGGGCAGTGGAAGCGGTTTTTGAACGTTACTAAGCTGCAGCTTTGCAAAGTAAAATAAAGACAGAAAATGTTGCAAACACTCAACAGGATGATGGGTGCATGGAACGAGCTGCCAGTTGAGGCAGGCACCATAGCAACATTTAAAAGACATTTGGACAGGTACACGGAAAAGACAGCTTTCGTGGGATATGGGCCGAATGCACGGAGGTGGGACTCGTGCAGAAGGGGCATCTTGGTTGGAGTGGGCAAGTTAGGCCGGAGGGCTCGTTTCCACGCTGAATGACTCTCTGTCATCTGTGGGAAGAACAATCGAGTTCACAGTTCAGGTCGAAGACGGGCCTTTTGACAAAGCATCTTCAAACCAAACCGCTAACTCTGTTTCTCTTCCCAAGGATGCTGCCCGACCGGCTGTGTATTGCCAACAATTTCTGCCTTTAGACTTCCAGTATCTGCAGTTTTTAGTTTGATTTCTATTTCCCATTGAAGACTTGCTGATACATTTTTAAACATGCGTCTCAACCAACTAGAGACACCTCTGCCACTAACAGGCGGTGTCGGTACCCAGCGCCTGATAGGAGTCAACTCCTTTTGGCAGGTTAATTCCACTGAGATGCGTTTTTTAGTCCAACCAGATCGAAGCTGCGTTAGTGTGTGGCAAACCGGGGAAGAGAAAAGAGACGCGCTTTAAAGAAAAGTCATTGATGCGAATCTACTGCAGGTATAACTGGATAAGAAGCAAAAAAAACAAGTTAAGCTACAAATCCACAGTAGCTACAACAGTTGCAAGCTAGATTTTGTGAAGATTAACTTACATTCAACTCCCCCCTCAAATGACATGATCTATCTATAGTTTTAAAGAAGGAACTGCAGATGCTGGAAAATCGAAGGTACACAAAAATGCTGGAGAAACTCAGCGGGTGCAGCAGCATCTATGGAGCGAAGGAAATGGGCAACGTTTCGGCCCGAAACCCTTTCAGGGTTTCGGCCCGAAACGTTGCCCATTTCCTTCCAGGGTTTCGGCCCGAAACGTTGCCTATTTCCTTCGCTCCATAGATGCTGCTGCACCCGCTGAGTTTCTCCAGCATTTTTGTGTACTATCTATAGTTTTGTTATGCATCTTATGGAACTGATTTTGTGAGAGCAAGGACAGTGTGGGGAAATCGAGGGATAGTGCAATGAAAGGGACAGTATGGAAACGGGCCCCTCGAGTCTGCACCGACCATCGATCACACTGTTTCTATGTTATCCCACTTTCTCATCCACTCCCTGCACTCCAGGGACAAGTAACAGTGACCAATTAACCAACAAACCGCTCGTCTTTGGGATGTGGGAGGAAACCGAAGCATCCGAAGGAAACCCACGCGGTCACAGGGAGAACGTGCAAACTCCACACGGACAGCGCCCGAGGTCAGGATCGAACACGGGTCTCTGACGCTGTAAGGCAGCAGCTCTACCGGCTGCGCTGTTGACGAGCACCAGCGGAGGTTGTTCCAGCATAGAATTGAGAGCAGGGATCTTTGTGGCCGTGGCCAGTGCCAGCGACGAGCTTCACCTTTGTGTGTTGTTGTGCCTTTCCAATAGCCTCAGGTTTCTTGCACATCTTGGCTGCACACAAAGTAATTTGCCAATCCTTTTGCCCAATTGCCAGTGTGTTCTGTGTTATAGACACACTTCCTTTACCCCTCCCATTTCCCATCCATCCATCAAGCCTGTTGGGGTGGCACACTGGCGCAGCTGGTAGAGTTGCTGCCTCACTCACAGCGCCAGTGCCCGGCTTTGATCCTGACCTCTGGGTGGAGTTTGCACGTTCTCTCTGTGACCGTATGGGTTTCCTCCAGGTGCTCCAATTTCCTCCCACATCCTAAATAACGTGCTGGGCTTGTTGGTTAATTGGCTTCTGTAAACTGTCCCTAGTGTGCAGGGAGTAGATGAGAGAGTGGGATAACACAGAACTAGTGTGAACAGGTGATCGATGACCAGCATGGACGGTGGGCCGAAGGACCTGTTTCCATGCTATATCTTTCAATCTATCAATCGATCAATCAATCAATATCTTCTGGGTAACATCTTACTTGATTTGCATTTCTGAATGCTCTGCACTGGGTGGAGGGATCACATCCACTCCAGTCCTATGCCCATGGACCCTGCCCAACAAAATGCCATTCACCACTCGCGGGCAGCATAAGCCAAGGCTCTGGTAGCACGATGGCGCAGCGGTAGAGCTAGTGCCCGACACCGCCAGTGACCCGGGTTCAATCCTGACTACAGGTGCTGTCTCTACGAAGTTTGTATGTTCTCCCCGTGACCCGCGTGGGTTTTCTTAGAGATCTTCAATTTCCTGCCACACTCCAAAGACGTACAGGTTTGTAGGCTAATTGGTTTGGTATAAGTGTAAACACCCGCGTGTGTTTGTGGGGTAATGCTAATATGCGAGGATCGGTGGGCTGAAGGGCCTGTTTCCACGCTGCCTCTATAAACTAAACTAAATTCTAGCTCAATGCAGATGCTGGTTTATACCAAAGATCGACACTAAGTATTTATCCAAATGTCTGGATTAAAAAAATCCAGAGATGCTGCATGACCCTCTAAGCTACTCCAGCACTTTAGACTTCATTTTAGACTTTAGAGATACAGTGTGGAAGCAGGCCAGCTCGGACTTCTGCGTTTGGTCAACTGCACGGGGTTATCCAAGACAAGTCGTGACAGTCAGCTCCCCCACCCCCTCCGGCTCCATTCAGCCCATCAACCCCTTCCTTCCTATCCTGCGCCTCCCATCCATTTCCAGTCTGGTTTCAGGTTTTCAGCACCAGTAACTCAACCCAAAACGTTACCCATTCCTTCTCTCCGGAGATGCTGCTTGTCCCGCTGAGTTACTCCAGCATGTTGTGCCTATCTCAGCAGTAAAGCCTTGTTGGGTACAAGGAACAAAAGGCCTGTTTCCATGCTGTATATCTCAGCTAAACTAAATTGCAGGATTTGATTGCTTTGTTACAGTTACACCATTTAATCATCAAATACATGATATTCTGATAAACCACTCGCTTAAATCATCTGTGGCTGTGACCGGGATAGCTAACAACACAATTTCAGCTTTTTCAAATATTTGAACTCTACTATGTCGGATCCATTTGCTCTCTGTTTGAACAACTATTTAAGATTAACACATTGTGCATATATGGTTGCTTGATAAATTATTAGATGGCTTCCATTTAAGTAGAATCATAGTCAGAGAGTCATACGGCACGGAAAGAGGCCCTTCGGCCCAACGCGTCCATGCCAACCATGATGTACCATCTACATAAACTAGTCCCATTTGCCCACGTTTGACCCGTATCCTCTTCCTGTCCAAATGCCTTTTAAATATTGCAAAAGTACCTGCCTCAACTACCACCTCTGGCAGCTCGTTCCATACACCCACCATCCGCTGTGTGGAAAAGTTGCCCATCGGGTTCCTATTAAATCTTTCCCCTCTCATCTTAACCTTAAAGACTCTGTGCATTCACCCTATCTATTCCTGTCATTGTTTTATACGCCTCTATAATACCACACCTCAGTGTCCTGTGCTCCAAGGAATAAAGTCCTAGCCTGCCCAACCTCTCCCCATGGCCCCTAAGGGGACAGTCAGTATTCCCAGAATGCATACCAACAGCTGCTTTTAAAATCAAAAGGAATTTAACATAACCAAGCGTCGTCAAACATTGGCCTCATTCACAGTTGGGTGTCCATTAGAGCTCTCTCCTCACCTGGAGAAGCTTCTGAAACCAAACCAGCTCTGTACTCAAAATAACAGGGATGTTACAGTACTGCAGCGGGTAGACCTGCTGCCTCATAACACCCGAGACCTGGGTTCGATCCTGGCCTCAGGATCTGTCTTTGAGGAGTTTCCACGTTCTCCCTGTGTTTTTCTCCGTGTGCTCTGGTTTCATCCCACATCCCCAAAACGTGTGGGTTTGTTGGATATTTAGCCTCTGTAAATTGCCCCTGGAGTGTAGGGAGTGGATGAGAAAGTGGGATAACATAGAACTAGTTTGGATGGGTGATCGATGGTCGGCGTAGACCCGGTGGGCCAAGGGGCCTGTTTCCATGCTGTATTTTGCAATCAATCAATCAATAATTCATTTGTTGACTTGGAATAGTAGTAAACCTTAAAAATGACAAGAATGCTTTGAGAATTTTTCATTCTTTTTCGTCAGTAATTAACTCCTTATGGAAATTCAATTCCATAAACATCACACCACTCTGGGAGCTTTAAGGGCCTGTCCCACTTTACGAGGTAATTCACGAATTCTCCCGAGTTATTCAGGAATTCTCCAGAGTTTTCCCCTTGATTCAAACTCACAGAATGTTCGTAACGGGTCCGTAGATATATCGTAGCGGCTCGTTATGTCAGCCGTAGGTACTCGGGGCATTAGGTAAGTCGGGATGTTTTTTCCAGCCTGATAAAAAATGTCCACGAGTAAAAAAAGTCGGGAGGATGCCATGACTCCCTACGGCTGGTTTACGATATATCTACGGATTCCTACGGACTCGTTACGAACATTCTGCGAGTTTGAATCAAGGGGAAAACTCGGGGGAATTTGTGAATAACTTGGGAGAATTCGTGAATTACCTCGTAAAGTAGGATAGGCCCTTTAGATGTTTTTGGGTAGGGATGGCAGTGGAGGGGAGGAGATGAACCTTGCAGTCAGATTTGATCAAGACCAAGTCCTTCCATCTCCGCCATGCCTCAGTATTAAAGTTCTCCCTTTCTTTTTCCCAATGTCAATCCATTCTAATCCAATCGACAATAAATGGCATGCCCCTTAACAGCATTAACGTACAGAGGGATCTTGGAGTCAAAGTAGGAAACACACAGACAGAGTGGTTAAGAAGGCATCTGGTAGGTCGGGCATTGAGTATAAGAGTCAGGAAGTCATGATGCAACTTTTTGAGACATTGGTCAGGCCGCATTAGGGGTATTGCATGTAATTCTGGTCGCCCCATTACAGGAAGGATGTGGAGGCTTTGGAGACGGTGCAGAGGAGGTTTGGTAGATTGATGCGCAGAGAGGAACTTCAGATGCTGGCTTATACTGAAGATAGACACAAAGTGACTCTTCTTCAGACCCGAAACGTCACCCATCATTTTCCTCCAGAGATGCCGCCAGCCCTGCTGATTTACTCCAGCACTTTGTGTCCACCTTACTAGAATGCTGCCTGGATTAGGGTGTATTAGCCATAGGGAGAGCTTGGACACACTTGGATGGTTTTCTCTGGAACGCCAGAGATGCAGGGAGACCCGAGAGAAGGATATAAAATGAGAGGCATAGATAGGGTAGACAGTCAGAACCTTTGCCCAGGATGGAAAAAAGCAAATACCTGAGGGCGTAGCTTTATGTTGAGAGGGGCAACGTTTAAAGGAGATGTGCAAGGCAGGTTTTTAAAAATTATTATTATTATTATAATACACAGAGGGTTGTGGGTGCTTGGAACGTGCTGACGGGGTGGAGGCAGATATGATAGTGGCGTTTAAGAGACCTTTGGATAAGCACATAGATATGCAGGGAATGGAGGGATATGGAGGAGGTGCAGGCAGATAAGAGTTGGTCTTGGCATCATTGTGGGCCGTCGGGCCTGTTCCTGTGCTGCACTGTTAGTTTACCACACCCACAACTTTTGCATTGCCCTGCAATGATTATGTTCTCATTCTGAGAATTGGGGCCAGCTTGAATATTTTATCAGGTTGCCTTGCCGAGTTAGTTTCCAGCAACCGCACCCAGCTTGCTGCCTGCTGTGGAAGGACTGCCACGGTTTGAACGCTGCTCCTAGTTTAGAGATACAGCACAGAAACAGGCCCTTCAGCCCACCAAGTCCGCGCCGACCAGCAATCCCCGCACATTAACACTATCCTACACACACTAGGGACAATTTGCACTCATACCAAGCCAATAAGCCTACAAACTGTACGGCTTTGGAGTGTGGGAGTAAACGGAAGCCCACGCAGGTCATGGGGAGAACCTACAAACTCCATACAGACAGCACCCATAGTCGGGATTGAACCTGGGTCTCTGGCGCTGCTAGCGCTGCGAGGCAGCAACTCTACCGCTGCGCCACCTTTGAAGAAGAGATGTGTGGTCTGCAATAGAGATAATACGTTTCATATTCATACCCATTTGTACAGTCAACACACTGCTAGAAACCAACCCGGTAGCATTGAATTATTCATAGGGATACAAAGTGCTGAAGTAACTCAACGGGACAGGCAGCATCTCTGGAGAACATGGACAGGTGACATTTCGGGTCGGGACCCTTCTTCAGACAGAGGGAATGGATTATTCATGCAGAGACTAACTGGTCCAGAACACAACAGTTTAACTTATGGGCAAGCTGTGCCCAAAGGTATAAAATGATCAATTCACATTGTTTGAAAATCTTGTTGTAATTTAAGAACATTTAGTTCACAGCGGGACTTAAACATGCAAAAAAAAAACACAACAAAAATGAAGCCACAGAGAACTCCATTGAAAGTCTCAGAAATTGCAATCAATCACTTCATGCCGTAAAGCGAGGAGAGGACGGCATTGAACCTGTGGCTTCAGGTATCAGATACTCCATGACAAAAACCAACATGCAGGAGTCATAGAATGATACGGTGTGGAAACAGGCCCTTCAACCCAACTTGCCCTCACCGGCCAACATGCCCCATCTACACTAGTTCCACCTGCCTGCATCTAGCCTATACCCCTCTAACCTGTCCTATCCATGTACCTGTCTAAATGTTTCATAAACGTTGCATTAGTCCCTGACTCAACAACCTCCTCCATCACCACCCTTTGTGTGAAAAAGTTACCCCTCAGATTCCTATTAAATCTTTCCCCCTTCACCTTAAACCTATGTCCTCTGGTTTTCGATTCCTTTACTCTGAGCAAGAGATACTGCGCGTTTACTCGATCTATTCATCTCATGACTTTGTACACCTTTACAAGATCACCCCTTCACCCTCCTGCGTTCATAGGAATAGAGTCCTAGCCTGCTCAACCTCTCCCCATATCTCAGGCCTTCAAGTCCTGGCAACATCCTCAGAACCCTTTTTCCCAGGATGGAAATATCAAATATTGGACAGCAGAGCTTTAAAAGGTAAGAGGGATAAAATGTCATGGGGCAAGAGGGTGGTGGGTGCCTGGAAAGTGTTGCTGGGGGTGGTGGTGGAGGCAGATAGAATAGTGGCATTCATGGGACTTTTGGATATGCGGAGAATGGAGGGATATGAATTACATGCAGCCACATAAGAGATGGTCTTGGCATTGTGTACAGCACAGACATTGTGGGCCGAAAGGCGTGTTCTTGCATTGTGCTGTTCCATGTCCATATTCTAGATCACAAATCTAGAACTATTCAAATTACTTCAGCTTATTTCAATGCCAGAAATTATCTATAAAGCAATCCAACTTTGCCTTAGGCCATTTGCATTTAAATAACAAATATTGGAATATTAAAAAAATAATTAAATATGAAAAACATTGACTGTGAGGGATATTCAAGGACATTAGGTCTTTACAGCTGCAATGGATGCCTACAGTCTCGAGTATGCTCACACACACGGAAATACAAACCCAGCGACACACACAGACACGCAAGCACAGAGGCACGCATGCGCGCAAGACATGCGCGTAGGAAGGAACTGCAGATGCTGGTTTAAATCGAAGATAGACACAAAATGCTGGAGTAACTCAGCGGGACAGGCAGCATCTGCGGAGAGAAGGAATGGTTGACGTTTCGGGTCGAGACCCTTCTTCAGACCGATGTTAGGGGAGTGGGTGATGCATAGATAAGGAAGTGTATAGATAAGGAAGTGTAAGGTGTGAAAACAGGACAAAGAGAATTGAGATCCAGAGAAATGTAGAATAGGTCATTGTTAGTTGGGAGAAGGTAACAACAAAGCAAACAGAAAAGACACGCACAAGACACACGCACACAAGACACACGCACACAAGACACACAAGACACATGCACACAAGACACACGCACACAAGACACGCGCACAGACACACGCACAGACACACGCAGACACACGCACACAAGACACGCGCACACAAGACACGCGCACACAAGACACCCGCACACAAGACACACGCACACAAGACACACGCACACAAGACACACGCACAAGACACACAAGGCACACGCACACAAGACACACAAGACACACGCACACAAGACACACGCACACAAGACACACGCACACAAGACACACGCACAGACACACGCACACAACACACACGCACACAACACACACGCACACAAGACACACGCACACAAGACACACGCACACAAGACACGCGCACAGACACACGCACAGACACACGCACAGACACACGCACAGACACACGCACACAACACACACGCACACAAGACACACGCACACAAGACACACACACACAAGACACACACACAAGACACACGCACACAAGGCACACTTACACAAGACACACGCAGACACACGCACACAAGACACATGCACACAAGACACACGCACACAAGACACACGCACACAAGACACACACACACACAAGACACACGCAGACACACGCACACAAGACACACGCACACAAGACACACTTACACAAGACACACGCAGACACACGCACACAAGACACAAGACACACACACACAAGACACACGCAGACACACGCACACAAGACACACACACACAAGATACACACACACAAGACACGCACAGACACACACACAAGACACACGCACACACAAGACATACACACACAAGACACGCGCACACAAGACACGCGCACAGACACACACACACACGACACACACACACACAAGACACGCGCACAGACACACAGACACATGCACACAAGACACGCGCACACAACACACGCACAGACACACGCACAGACACACGCACACAAGACACGCACACAAGACACGCACACACAAGACACATGCACAGATACACGCACACAAGACACCCGCACACAAGACACGCGCACACAAGACACACGCACACAAGACACACACACACAAGACACACACACAAGACACGCACACAAGACACACAGTTCAGCTAACGTATTCATCATGGTTTTCTTTCTGGAATAAGGGTATCTGCAGGTGTAATAACTCCCCCGGATCTACAGCAATGGTTGCCACATTATCTAACGGATAGCCCCAGTAGTTAGCACCAGTCAACGTACCCACTTCCTCCACGTCACTTGCTGCCTCCTTTAAGCAGCCACACAGTGGGCTCCAGGCACGCGGAGAGCAGCTGTGTTTAATATTGATTACATTATGAACTTTTCAGCTGCATTGTAACAAGACGTTGGTGAGGCCACATTTGAAGTATTGTGTTTGGTTTTGGTCACCCTGCTACAGGAAGGCTGTTGTGGAGTCATAGAGTGATACAGCGTGGAAACAGACCCTTCGGCCCAACCTGCCCACGCCGGCCAACATGTCCCAGCTACACTAGTCCCATGCATTTGGCCCATATCTCTCCAAACCTGACCTATTCATCTACCTGCCTAAAAGTTTCTTAACCATTGCATTAGTACCTGCCTCAATTACTTCCCCTGGCAGCTCGTTCCATACGCCCACCACCCTTTGTGTGAAAAAGTTACTCCTTGGGTTATTATTAAATAGGGTCCTGTCCTGTTGTTGTACATACCCTGGTGGAGAAAAGATGCGTTTAAGAAGATTTACGAGGATGTTGCCACGACTTAATGGCCTGATCTATAGGGAGAGTTTGGACAGGTAATACTTTATTCCTTGGATGCAGGAGGTGGAGGGGGTGGTCTTACAGAGGTGTACAAGATCAGGTGAAGAATATATTGGGTAAATGTCTTTTACCCAGAATAGGGGAAGCAAGAACCAGAGGACATAGGTTTGAGGTGAGAGGGAAACAAAGCTGGGCGGCAGTGTGAACTGTGAAGAGGATGCTATGAGGATGCAGGGTGACTTGGACAGGTTGGGGGAGTGGGCAGATGCATGGCAGATGCAGTTTAATGTGGATAAATGTGAGATTATCCACTTTGGCGGCAAAATCAGGAAGACAGATTATTATCTGAATGGTGTCTAGTTGGGAAAAGGGGAAGTACAATGAGATCTGGGGGTCCTTGTTGAATGAGTGCCAGCAAGTTTGACTGGAATTTATTCTATTGCACGATACCGTTTAGCAAATCTACTCATTAATTGCAACACTGCTACTGCTGTCTCAGCATTCGAGCGGTGCCACAGACATCTCACTTCCCCATGACGTAGACACAAGGAACTGCAGATGCCAGGTTACAAAAATAGACTGGAGCAGCTCAACAAGTCAGGCAGTATCGGTGGATGACGGGGATAGGTTTTAAAGTCTGAAGAAGGGTGCCAACCCGAAACGTCACCTATCCATATTCTCCAAAGATGCTGCCTGACCCACTGAGTTACTCCAGTATTTTGTGTCTTAGTTTAGTTTAGTTTAGAGATACAGCGTGGAAACAGGCCCTTCAGCCCACACCGACCAGCAATCCCCGCACTAACACTACCCTTCACAAACACACACTAGGGACAATTTACAATTATACCAAGCCAATTAACCTAGAAACCTGTACGTTTTTGGAGTATGGGAGGAAATTGAAGATCTCTGAGAAAACCCACATGGTCACGGGGAGAAGGTACAAACTCCGTACAGACAGCACCCGTAGTCGGGATCGAACCCGGGTCTCAGGCGCTGCAAGCGCTGTAAGCTAGTAACTCTACCGCTGCGCCACTGTGCCGCCCCCATCTATCTGTGGGCAACATGCTGTTAACTGCAACACCATGGACTTTGATTTCCCTGAACCAACTTTACAATAACATCTTATCAAATGCCTTCTGGAAGCTAAATACGGTTCATCCACATGATTTCTCCCTGTCCACAGCACGATAAATCTTCAAAGAGCACCAATTAATTTATGAAACACAATTTCCTTTCACACAAACAAATTGGCTTTTGCCTGATTACTTTGATCTTTCCACATCCACTGCTTAACTGGGATAATGTCTTTATTGACAGCTTCCAACATTCTCCCAGCGAGGTACCAAGCTGTACTTCAGCTCTAGTTTTACACAGACGATATGGAAACAGGCCCCTCCCTCGGCCCACTGAGTCCATGCCGACCATTATGCACCCATTCTTATTAATTCTATGTTATCCCACTTTCTCATCCACTCCCTACACACTAGGGGCAATTTACAGAGGCCAATTAGCCTACAAACCCACACGCCTTTGGAATGTGGGAGGAAACCGGAGCACCCAAATGTATGGAACAAGCTGCCAGAGGAGGTAGTTGAGGCAGGGACTATCCCAACATTTATGGAACAGTTAGACAAAAAACATGGATAGTACATGTTTGGAGGGATATGGACCAAATGCTGGCAGGTGGGAATAGTGTAGCTGGGACATGTTAGGCCGAAGGGCCCATTTCCACACTGCACTGTATCACTCTATGACTCTATGGCACCCGGAGAAAACCCATATGGTCACAGGGAGAAGGTGTAAAGTTCACACAGACAGCATCCGAGGTCAGCATCGAACCTGGGTCTCTGGCGCTGTAAGGCAGCGTCTACATGTCTGGTTCCCAGACACATAAGAGATGTAACACAGATTCAGATTGGTTTGTCATGAAATCCATTGTTCACATGCAGGGTAGAGTACACAGTGTACATGATAATGTGTGGAGGAAAGAACTGCAGATGCTGTTTTAAAACGAAGCTAGACACAAAATGCTGGAGTAATACTCAGCGGGACAGGCAGCATCTCTGGAGAGAAGGAATTGGTGACGTTTCGGGACGAGACCCTTCTTGTTTGAGACTAAGGCCTGGTGTTTGTCTGTGGGGTCATGGTCCAAGGGTAAGTAGGAGGAGGTGTCTGAGAGTTGTCGCCTGGCCTCAGCCCGGTAGAGATCAGCGCGCCAGACTACCGTGGCATCTCCCTTGTCGGCAGGTTTGATTATCCAGTCGGGGTTGTTGCAGAGTGAGCAGAGGGCTGTACGTTCAGTGGGGGAGAGGTTAGAGTAAGTAAGGGCAGTGGAAGATTTGAGGTCAAGTCAAGAGAGTTTATTGTCATGTGTCCCAGATAGAACAATGAAATTCCTATCCCGTCACGTCTGTGGGGTCATGGTCCAAGGATGTCCCCACAGGGTCCAGATGTCTGAGAGTTGTCACCTGGTAGAGGTCAGCGCGCCAGACTTCCACGGCACCTCCCTTGTCCGCCGGTTTGACATCAGTCTGAAGAAGGGTCTCGACCCAAAACGTCACCCATTCCTTCTCCCCAGAGATGCTACCTGTCTCGCTGAGTCACTCCAGCATTTTGTGTGTACATGATAATGATAGGTACAACAATAAAAGATAGCGGATTCAGGGGATATGGGGAGAAGGCAGGAACGGGTTACTGATAGGGGATGATCAGCCATGATCACAGTGAATGCTGGCTCGAAGGGCCAAATGGCCTACTCCTGCACTATCATCTAACAAATGCCATACAGTAGAATGGTGCAAAGTCCAAGCAATGTAAAATAATATTAAAGTGCAAGATCAGAATAACTGAATAAGGTTGAGTTAAGAGTAAGAGTTCATGGTTGCATCTCCAGGAAGGTGTAAAATGGGCAATTGGTTCACGAGACTAATAGCAGTGGGGAAGAAGCATATTTGACCTTCAGGCTCCTGTATCTTCTCCTAGAAGGGAGAGGAGAGGAGAGGGAATAGCCAGGGCATCCTTGACAACACTTTCCAACCTTCCCGATAAAACGCAGCATGAAGATGGACTGGATGGAAGGAAGTGATGAGCCTGTGATGGACTGGGCTGTGTTCACCACTCTCTGCAGGCTCATGTGGTTGAGAGCAGAGCAGTTGCCTTGAAGGCAGAGATGCATCGCCTCAGAATACTGTCCATAGCATATCTGTGAATGGTGGAAAGAATCTTCATGGATATACTGAATCATCTCAAATGCCCAAGTTTAGACATACAGCACAGAAACAAGCCCTTCGGCCCACCAAGTCAGGCCGACCAGTGATCACCCCGTACACTCACACTATCATGATGGAGAGGGTCAATAACTTCAAATTCCTGGGCGTGCATATTTCCGAAGATCTTTCCTGCACCCAGCACACTGATGCAATTATAAAGAAGGCACATCAGCGCCTCTACTTCCTGAGAAAACTACGGAGAGTCGGTATGTTAAAGAGGATTCTCTTGAACTTCTACAGCTGAACAGTAGAGAGCATATTGACTGGTTGCATCGTGGCCTGGTTCGGCAACTTGAACGTCCAGGAGTGGAAAAGACGGCAAAAGGTTGAAACCACTGCCCAGTTCATCACCGGTTCTGACCTTCTCACCATCGAAGGGATCTATCGAAGTTGCTGCCTCAAAAAGGTAGCCAACATCATCAAAGACCCACACCAACTTGGCCACACACTCATCTAATGACTGCCATCGGGAAGAAGGTACAGGAAGGAGCCTGAAAACTGTAACGTCCAGGTTCAGGAACAGCTTCTTCCCTACAGCCATCAGGATATTAAACATGATAATAAATAAGCTCTGAACTACAACAGACTATTATTATTATTGCACTATATGCGTTTATTTATTGAGTATGTGTGCATGTGTATATACACACACTGAACTTATTTTTCTCCCGTTAAGTATATATTCTGTTGTGCTGCAGCAAGCAAGAATTTCATTGTCCTATCTGGGACATTTGACAATAAAACACTCTCGACTCTCTAGGGACAATTTACAATTCTTACCAAAGCCAATTAACCTGCTAACCTGTATGTCTTTGGAGCGTGGGAGGAAACCAGAGCTCCTGGAGAAAACCCACGCGGTCACAGGGAGAATGTACAAACTCCGTCCAGACAACACCCATAGTCAGGATCGAACCAGAGGTCTCTGGCGCTGTAAGGCAACAATTCTACTGCTATACCACTGTGCCACTCTAAAATGTAAATAAATATGCTGATGCACTTTCTTGGTCAATGTGAGGGAACCAGGCTAGGCTGCCGGTGTCATGGATGCAGAGGAACTTGAAGTTGTTGACCTTCTCTGCAGAGTTCAGAGACAAGAGGACTTGGTATTGCGGTGTTGATGATTGAGCTGTCGTCAATGAATAGCATCCTGACATAGGCATTCTTATCGTCAAGGTGATCCAGAGCTGAACATAATGCAAGGGCTTTTAGATTGACCAGAAGACTGGTGCAAATGTTCTGTACAACTCCGTTTAGTTTACTGTCACGTGTACCGAGGAGCAGCGAAAAGCTTTTGTTGCGAGCTAACCAGCCAGCGGAAAGACTATACATGATTACAATCAAGCCATTTACAGTGTACAGATATGTGATAAGGGAGTAACGTTTAGTGCAAGGTAAAGCCAGTAAAGTCTGATCAAAGATAGTCCGAGGGTCATTACCAGTACTTCAAAGCCCTTTATTGCGGTCGACGTTGGAGCGGCCGGGCAGGAATGATAGAGACAGGCCGATTTATTTTGGGGGGGGAACTGGAATGACGAAGGTTTCCTGGAAGCTGATGGGGGACAGCAGACTGTTGATGTCAGAGGTTGAAGGTGATGGCAAAGTCTGTGGGAAGTCGATTGGAGCCCGGTCTCAGGACCGTCCAGGAATGCATCCGGGCTTTCCTCTTTGGGAAGTTACCCTGGTGAAAGCAGATCTGACTTCAGCCACAGAGACTAGGCCAGATGCATGGAACAGGGCCAGATGCATGGAACAGCAGGGGGGGGGGTCTGCATAAACAGTATCGCTGGTCAGCATCAAACACAGACTGTCAGGCAGCAATTTGAATGCTTAAAAGTAACCATCCCAAATCATAATTCAAAACTTTGGGTAAAAAAGAACCTGTTTCTCCAAGGTGAAAATGACAAAGACTAGAAGGTAGTAGCTTTAAGCTTGAAGGTGAGAGGGGCAAAGTTTAAAGAAGGTGTGCAGGGCAAGATTTTAATTATTTTTTTACACACACACACACGCGCATACAGATGCCTGCAATGTGCTGCCTGTGATGGTGGTGGCAGATACGATAGTGGCGTTTACTAGGTTTTTAGATGGACATGTGGATATGCAAGGAACAGATGGAAGGTAGACACAAAATGCTGGAGTAACTCAGCGGGTGAGGCGGCATCTCTGGAGAGAAGGAATGGGCGACGTTTCGAGTTGAGATCCTTCTTTAGACTGATGGATATGGATCACGTGCAGGCAGAGGAGATTAATTTAACAGCACCATGTTCAGTACAGACCCTGTGGGCCAAAAGGTCAGTTTCAATGGGTCAAAGGTACTTTATTGTTACATGTACCAAGGTACATTTTTGTATGTAGTTCTGTATCACTATATATATATAAGCACTTAGATACATCTTAGAAAGGCATCTCAGATACAAGGCAGTCACGGTGGCACAGCAGTAGAGTTGCTGCCTTACAGCAAAATGCAGTGCCGGAGGTTCGATCCCGACTACGGGTGCTGTCTGTATGGAGTTTGTACGTTCTCCCCGTGAACTGCGTGGGTTTACTCCGAGATCTTCGGGTTTCTCCCACACTCCAAAGACGTACAGGTTTGTAGGTTAATTGGCTTGATAAAAATGTTAAATTGTCCAAATTGGCGATATGCAGAGTACTGCCCAGCCAACTACAAAATTCAGAAGGTTCAGTGCAAGTGTCGCAGTCGAGTACACTGAGTCGCCAGTTTGGCACCATTTTCAACTCCCAGTTGTACTTCCAGGAAGATATAAACTCGTATTAAACAAGGATCCAATGTTTCTCAGGAAGGAAATTTCAAAGACAAGAGGTCATAGATATAGGGTTAGAGGGGCAAAATTTACAGGAGGCGAGAGGTGCAAACTTTTTTACAGAGAGTGGTGGGTGCCTGTGATGTGTTGCCAGGGGTGGTGGTGGAGGCAGATACCATAGTGGTGTTTAAGAGGCTTTTGGATAGGCACGTGGATGTGCAGGGAATGGAGGAATATGGATCACATGCTTGCAGAAGAGGTCAGTTTAACTTGGCATCATGTTCAACATGGACATTGTGGGCTGTAGGGTCTGCTTCCTGTACTGTATTCTACAGTCTCAGATCTTTTCAGTTGACAGATTTGAGAGCACCAGAGATGGAGACCCCAAACAAGAAATGGCAGGAGAGTGGCACGGTGGCGCAGCAGTCGAACCACTGCCTCACAGCGCCAGAGACCCGGGTTCGATCCTGACTACGGGTGCTGTCTGTGCCGAGTTTGTACGTTCTCCCCGTGACCTGCGTGGGTTTTCCCCGAGATCATCAGTTTCCTCCCACACTCCAAAGACGTACAAGTTTCTAGGTGAATTGGCTTGGTATAAGTGTAAATTGTCCATAGTGTGTGTAGGATAATGTTGGTGCGCGGGGATCGCTGGTCAGTGCGGACACAGTAGGCCGAAGGGCCTGTTTCCACGCTGTATCTCTGAACTAAACTAAATATTAGATAGCTGCTCTTGCCCTCTCTACCATCCAGTCAGGTAGTTTAGGATCAACAACAAGTCCTCTGTTTTATCCAATTCCCACTATCCCTGGACAGCACAACGATCAACAAGCTATCAAACGCAACCGTTGATGTCAATCATACAGCAACATCAACCCAATGAGATAAAGTTTTCCAAAGGATGCATCACGAAAATACTCACTACTTCATTAAAACAGCCCTCGAAATGCTTCAACTGGCTTTGTTACCAAAGGCAAGAGTTCCTCCCCATCTCCGATGGCTGCTTTTGTTTCAGATTCAGCCTCATCTTATTCAAAAGATCAGTATTTAACTGTATCTCAGCATCTCGACTAGAAACAGTTCTGACTAGGTTCCAAAATGGTTCCAACTGCAGTTACCACGGTTACAATAAGCGAGTTCTATATTCTGAAAAACGCAAGGAATCATGGGATTTGTCAAAGGTGATTCGCTATAAAGAAATAGCGAACAAAGCGCTGGCTGTATAAACTGTGTATAAATTCTTATCTTTATTCATAATTTATGTGTAAAAATATATTTAATCTGAGAAACGGGGGTGTCAGGTAGTCGGAGAGCGGGGTATAACAGCGAGATAGAGGGGGCAGATGCGAGTGCGAGACGGGGAGAGACTGGACCGGTGGAGAGACATTCTCGGCAGCTGCGCGCACACAGATCCGTGCCTCATCCGCAGCCAGCACCGAACCTGGATCCCCGGCGCCGCAGGCGCTGCAGAACCGCCACTGGACCGTCCCCATCATCCCCCCCGAGTGTCCCATCCCCGCCGGGGGGGTGGGGGGCGGCTGGAGACGTCCGGGGCTACCCCGGACTGACGGGACACCGGCCCGGAGCAGCGGCGGCCCTAGGCCCACAGCGACCACGGAGAAGAAGCGCCAACTCCAGCCCAACCCCACGCCAACTCTCGAGGAACCCGCTCCCCGACGAGCCGGGGACCACCAGCCACCGCCAGCCACACCCCCCGCCCCACCCAGCGGCCACCAGCCAACCTCCCTCCCCGGCGCCGGTGAAAGTCGAGCACCAGCCATCAACGGGATACACACAAAACACTGCAGCAACTCAGCGGGACAGGCAGCATCCCCGGAGAAAAGGAATGGGTGACGCTTCGGGTCGAGACCCTTCTCCAGAGATGTTGCCTGACCCGCCGAGCCACCGCAGCACCCAGTGTGCATGACCAGTGCTCAGACCCCACTGGCACTGGGGGGCCCAACCGACAGCCACTGGACATGGCGAGAGGCATAACCGACGGCCCCCGGCCCCCGGCCCGCCGGAGCAGAGCCGAGCCGGAGCCAGCGCCCTCCCTCCGCGCCGGTTGCAAGCCCGAGGCCGCCAGCCCAGGGCCACCCCGGACACCTCCGGCCGCCCCCGGACAGGGACGGGACACCCAGGAGGAGACGGGGACAGCCCAGCAGCAACTCAACAGCGCCCGCAGCGCCGGAAACCCGGGCCCGACCCCGACCATGGATGAAACGCAGGCCTGCATACACGCAGCAGCACATCTGCCGAGATTGTTTATCACGAGTGACCTATGACCTGGGCATGCGCAGTCGGAATACCGAACTCGCTCATTCAATGCTCAAATCTGCTATTACACTAAGCAAATTAGTGGAGTTTAAGGATACAGTGTGGAAACAGGCCCTTCGGCCCACTGGGCCCACACCGACCATCGATCACCCTCTACACTAGATCTATGTTAACCCACTTCCACATCCTACACAATAGGGACAATTTCCAGAAGACAATTAACCTACAAACCTGCACGTCTTTGGATATGGGAGGAAACCGGAGCACCCGGACAAAACCCACGCGACCACAGAGAGAGCATGCAAACTCCACACAGACAGCACCTATAGTCAGCATCAAACCTTGGTCTCTGGAGCTGTGAGGCAGCGGCTCTGCCAACGGTGCCACTGTGCTGCCTTAAGTTGAAGTGAGTGGTCTAGATTCTGGCCTCTATGCTCTTTTATGTTCTCTATTAGGACTCCCCTCAACCCCCGTCATTCTAGAGAAAACAATCCCTGTCCAAGCTCCCCCTTGTAGCTCATACCCATTAATCCAGGCATCAATCTGATAAACCTCCTTTGTATCCTTTCCAAAGCCTCCACATCCGTACTGTAATGGGGTGACCGGACCTGTATGCCATGCAAGATGAAGTGTCGCCCGGAGCCAACTGCACGGAAATGGGCCTCTTGGCTCAAGAGCGGTCAAAGCCAATTGATGCTCTATTCTTGGCGTTTCTCCTGTATAGATGAGCATTGCCACCATTCAGCAAGATCATGGCCTAAATACCTCGGCACATTGATTTCCCTTACTGCCCAGAAATCTCTCTCTCTCTCAGAATGAACTTGCACGACCCTCTGGCAGAGAATTCAAAGGGTTCTTCTGAGTCAAGAAATTTCTCATCACAGTCCTAGCTAGCACAGCAGTAGAGTTGCTGCCTCTCATGCCAGAGACCCAGCTTCAAGCCTTGCCGTCTGTATGGAGTTTGTACGTTCTCCAAGTGACCTGCATGGGTTCTCTCTGGGTGCTCCGGTTTCCTCCCACACTCCAAAAACGTACAGGTTTGTAGGTTAATTAGCTTAGTATAATTGCAAATTGTCCCTCATGTGTAAGATAGTGTTAGTGTGCGGGTGATCACTGGTCGGCACAGACTCCGTGGGCTGAAGGGACTGCTTCTACGACTATCTAAACTAAACTGAGACTAAACTGGCTTACCCCTTATTCTGGGGTCTTCAACCTGAAACTTTAACTTGGGTTCTCTCTCCTCATATGCCGAGTGGCCAGTTGAATATTTCCAGCATTTGTGTCCAGCACGGCAGGAACGGGGTACTGATTGGGGACGATCAGCCATGATCACATTGAATGGCGGTGCTGGCTCGAAGGGCCGAATGGCCTACTCCTGCACCTACTGTCTATAATGAAACGTACAAGGAAGGAGGGACCAGAGGTATACTGTACCCTGCCGTGAGAAAGACTGGATGAGGCTCAAGTGAAGCAGAAACCTCAATGAATGAATGGACAGAGGGCAAAACACTCATCTGCTCTCTGACAAATGTATCCTAAGCTGTGACATGACCTTTATTAAATAATGTCCACTGGTAATGGTGAACAGATTCAAGATTCTCCACCCCACAAAGTCACAGCTTCAAATGCACCTGCAGCTGCTGATTAAATGTTTTATCCTTCAGCCAGTGGACGAGCCACTGCCTCACACAGCGCGAGAGACCCAGCTTCGATCCTGACCACGGGTGCTGTCTGTTTGCTCGTTGTCCCTGTGACCGTGTGGGGCTCCCCCCCCCCAT